>CM062925.1:16215000-16925000 GCA_031878705.1 Tapirus indicus
TAGGGAAATTATTGAATGTGTTTTAAAGATCAACCCTATAGATTATCTATGCATTAAAATCATGAATTGGAACACTATGTAGCACCATATAAAACTATATGTTTATACACTATATACACTATAAATACAGTATAAAGCTCTTCAATTAAGAATTTTTTTGTATTTAGACTATTTATAACTGTCAATTATGAATTCATATAGGTGGTGACTGGAAAGGAAAATGCAAAAATGAAACATTTAGTGGTGGGATTATGGGTATTTTTCACTTTTAAAGATATTCTACCATGCCATCCAATAAATAATATTGAGATGAATACAGAAGAGTCCAAAATCTCTTTGGGTTTATCATCCAGTGATTTCTTTTTTATTAAGTGGATCACAGGTACATTGTCAGGCTGGCTTGATCATTCCACAGCATTTAAAATTGTTATTTACAATCAGTTATTTCAGAAATGGAATCACGTCTAGTTACTTCAGAAATCGAAATGGAACTTGGAGTGTTGGAGAGGATTTGCTGTGGGACCCATGTAGGGAGCGTGTGAAGAGACAGTATACATTTCACTCTTTTTGCCTTTTCTTTCCTTCTTGCAGTCCACATCCTTCTTATTGGCCAAGCTGTGTCGGCTCTTTACTGCTGGAATTCAGAGCTGAATCAATTCTCTTTTATTCTGGAAGCACCTTCTGCTCATGATGCAGCTTCTGTTATAGTAAAGTCCCTTAATTCAAGCAAGAATTTGCTTGCTCTAGCAGGATCCACCCACTCACACATATATGAGCTGGCCTACATCTCGAGCCAGTCTGACTTTGTTCCTAGGTAGGTTCAACAGTTTATGCTGAATGTCTTTGTGCTCACCATAATTTTTTATGGCACCTAATTTCTATGTCTTTATTCAGTGACTGAAAAATATACAAAATACAATAGCTGTTTATAAGCCAGAAATTTGGTTATTATCCATATTTCTAATATTTATTCTACAAAGTTAATCAGTATTATAAGAATATTTTGGATTAAAATTTTATTTATGAAATGTGATTTTAGAGTTTTATGAGTAATCTATGAATATGTATGAAATTAGTTGTAGTTGACTTATTTTATATACTTCTTATGCTAGTTCAGGTGAACTGATATTTGAACCTGGTGACAGAGAAGCTGTAATAGCAGTAAATATCCTTGATGATACAGTTCCAGAAGAAGAAGAGTCCTTCAGAGTTCAGCTTAAAAATCCCAAAGGAGGAGCAGAGATTGGTATTAATGGTTATGTGAAAGTAACTATTCTGTCTAATGATGATGCCTATGGAATTGTTGGATTTGCTCAGGTAAAGATCCCAGAGGTAGAAGTCAAAATGATTTATTCACTATAGTTATATGTTAGCTGTTATCAGCACTCACCAAGTCATACTTTATCTTAAAACCTCTCACCCTTCCCTTTCCTTGCTTCACCCCTCTGCATTCTAAGGTGAATTCTACCTTTGTCTTACAATTTACAGTCTTAACACACTGGACCCTCTGGGTCAACTTGTCCTAAACTTTCTCTTTGTACTAATTCCTTTTATGTGATTGAATTTGAGATGTTACCGGTTGGCCTTGATCTAGGAGTTTGACTCTGCTATTAGCCCTGTTTCCAGAGGGTCATGATGAAGCAGATTCCAAATGCACCGCACACTGTGTCTTGTCATGCACGTCACCTACAAATATGTTACTGTCCTATTATGCCTTTGTTATTCTATGTGTTGAGAGAGACAGAGCAAGTGAGAGAGAGAGATGTTTGTCACTGTACACGCATTGTACACATGGAGATGCTTTCTCCTGAGGAAAGAGAACTGTGGAATTGTTCCCAGGTCGACTTTCATGCCCAGACTTCGTATGCCTTTACCAGTGAGCAAAAGGACACCTGTTTAATTTAGTCCTATTTGCAAAGTATGTCTTGATTTCATCACTAAAGTTACAGATGCAGCCATCATGTGTCTTTTTCTGAAATATTCTGCAGGTAAGGAAAACTCAACTGAAACTGGCTTGAATACCAAGTGCATGTCCACAGAGAAGGTGGGCTTTGGGGTTGGTTGACTGTCTACCATGTCAGCATGGCTCAGATTGTTTCCATCTCTCTGCCAACACAAAGCAGATCCTTCATTTGCTCGTTTAAAAGCTGATGTTATTGTTAGGGCTACTGCTTTCTTGTTTGTGACCAGTTGGGGAGAGACATGCTTTTTGTGGCTCTTAGAGTAAGAAAGAAATGTCCCAAAAGCCTCTAGAAAACTCTTCTTATGTCTCATTGGCCAGAATTGGCTAACAAGCCCACTTTTCATTCATTCATTCCTGTAGCAGATATTTAACAAACACCTGTTATGTACCAGATATTGTTTCAGATGCTAGAGATATGTCAGAAAATAAAACAGTAAAAATCCCTATCCTCATGGTCCTTAAATTGTAGAGGGGACAAGGAGAGGCAAACAAGAGACAAAGACATGAGACATCTGTACCGTATCTGATGGTAATAAGTGCCATGGAGAAGCATTAGGCAGGGCTAGGCAGATGGAGAGTGTAAGGGAGGGGGTGGGGGTTGTGTGTGAGGAAATTGAAAATGGGATATCAGGGAGGGCTGCACTGAGGAAGCGACATAAGGACAAAGGCCTGGAGGAGATGAGGGAGTGAGTAACATGCTTATCTGGGGGAAGAACATTTGAGGCAGGGGGAACTATCAGCAAGTGGAGAGGCCCTGAAGTGAGGCCTTGCCCATGTGAAGCAGCAAGGAGGCCATGCTGACTGAAGTCAGCATACTAAAGAGGGATAAGGCCCAGGAAGGGAAGGGTCAGGGCCATGTGTTGGGGACCAGCAGCACCCACAGGTTCGATGACTTGCGAGGAGACTCAAAGGACTCAGTGTTTAGTCATACTCACGGCTATAATTTAATACAGTGAAAGGATACAAGGCAAAATCAGCTAAGGGAAAGGCTCGTGAGTTGAAGTCCAAAGAAAACCAGGTGCCAGTTTCTGAGAGTTCTCTTCCAGTGGAGTCACATGAGACACACTTCATTCCCCCAGCATCAAGCTGAGCTGTGACAGCACGTGTGAAGTGTTGCCAACCAGGGAAGCTGATTAGAGCCTCAGTGCCCAGGATCTTAATTGGGGACTGATCATGTAGATGCTCTCAGCTGGGCACATACCAACATTCCAGACTCCCAGAAGGAAAAGAGGTGCTCAGTATAAACCACAATGTGTGTACACACAGTTCAGGCACAGGGAGCCACTCATCAGTTCTAGTAATGGTGGGAACCCTCCCGAAATCCAAGTTCCCAGACACCTGCCAAGGGCCAACCTTGTGAGCAGGCCTTTTGAAGAATAGCTGTCAGGCCTGCCACGTTAACTCTTTCCTGCACAGGCCCCTTAGCATTATAGTGAATTTGGCCTCTGAGGGAAATGGGGAGCTGTTGGAGGGTTGGGGTAGAAGAGCAACATGATCTAACTCACATTTTAGAAGGGCCACTCTGGCCATAGAATTGAGACTAGTCTGTAAGTGGGCAAGGACAGAAATCGACCAGTTAGGAGACTATTGCAGTAACCCAGCAAGAAATGACAGCTACAGAAAGCAGGAATTTGCCTTTCACCTGGACCTCTGTGGGAGGAGTGGGTTTCAGGGAGGAGATGAGGAGTTTGGGACATGCTAATGTCCTGAGTCAATTGCTTACAAGTGTCGTAGGATAACCCTGTTACCCAGTCTGGCCCATCTCTGGAGCTAAAGGCAAGTCGGCTTCTTCTGAAGCAGTTCTACCCGGTGGAGATATAATGTGAACCACATAGGTAATTTTAAGTTTTCTAGTAGCCACATTAAAAAAAAGTAGAAAGAAACAGGTGAAATAGTTTTAATATTTTATTTCATTTAATCTAGTATATTTGAAATATTATCATTTCAACATGTAATCAACATAAAAGTGTTAGTGAAATATTTTACATCCTTTTTTTCATACCTTGTCTTCAAATCCAGTGTGCATTTTATACTTGCGGATTAGTCGCATTTCAGGTGCTCACTAGCCACATGTGGCCAGTGGCTGCTGTGGAAGACTGTGCAGCTCTAAGACATGAGCTGGGGGATGGGGAAGGTTAGAAAGAAAGAAGACGACCTCTCTCCCCACCAGGCATTCACATGACTGCCTCCTCACTTTCTTCAGGTCTCTTCTGAAATGCCACCTTTCCAGAAAGGCCTTCCCACCATCATTCTGTACCTTTTTATCCTGCCTTATTCTTCTTTATGGCACTTATAATGGCCTAATCTGTCTATTGTTGGTTTCTCTTTACTAGAATTCAAGAATATGAGAGCTGGGATACTGTTTTGTTCACAGCTGTGTCCCTGCACCCAGAAAAGTGCCTGGCACACAGGAAGTACTCAGCATGATCCTGTCATTATGCAGGGAGGAAAGAGAACACTCCCATGGCCTTCTCAGGATCTCATACAAAAATACAGGGCAGAGTTGGGATTCGTGGGGCAAGAACCACCATGCTCTGCTGCTTGGTTTCTTCTTGCCTTGAAGCTTTGCTGCAGATGAGAGCACATTCTGTTCCTTGACTGTTTAAGTATGACGGTTTTCTCTTTATGAAGCTTGTTCCAAAATTGTCTTAGACACATAAAATCACCATGTTTTAATCCTTGCCAATAGATAGTATCCTGAGTTCCTTCAACCTGTTAAGTAGAATTCCTCAATATAAGCCTCTTGTGTCTGGACAACCTCGTTCCAAGATGCGATTTAGTAGATAATGAGAGTTTCTTACTGTATTAAATCCTCATTTTACTAACCCTTGTTAATAGAGGGCATGGAGCCAGAGGGAGGCGTCTCTTTTAAAAGACATTGTCTTTTGTGAACAAATTATATGCATATTTTAAAATCAAGGCATTTTCTTGCCTTGAGCAAGATTTTATTACTATGTAACATCTGTAACAATGTGTTAAAATGCTGTGTGAAATATTGCTATAAGATTGGATATCTACTTAAATTAGCATTCTAAATAGAAGCTTTCATAAGCTTTAAGAAATTAATGGGGGAGTTTCTTCTCAGATTACCATAATAAAAAGACAAGACAAATCTTTCTGGAAAGATTTAAAAAAAATCTTTTTACTCCATATTCTTGCTTTTTGCCTTTGGAGAAACCAGGAGTGTTGTAAGAAGGGATTCTTAGGAGTATTAATCATGAGGAAAAGTTCATTAAGTGGCTGGCAAGAGAGGTTGCAGGTGTAGAAGAGGAATGTTGTAGTCATACAGAGGCAGAAATCTGGAGCAAAGGAAAGAGCCTGGGAAGTACAGGTGAGAAGAAGGAGTAAGGAATTTTAACATAAAGGAAAGGGATATTTTTGGTAGGAAAAATAATTGTAAAGACCGTGAGGTAAGGATGAAACACCATCAATGGAAACAGCACAGCCTGTAGAAGCATTTCAAAGGATGTGAATTTAAGGATAAGAGACATTTGTAAATGACCAGAAAGAGTGCCCTGACTCTCACGATGTTGTTACATTTGGATAGGACCTTGGAGACCGTGTAGACCAAACACTTATTTTACAAAAAGGAATAAAGACCTCAAGGGATGGCCAGAGCTTACACAGGGAAAGAAGACTTCCCTGTTCTCCTGACTCTATGTCCTTTCCATTCTACAAGGTGTTTATATGCTGTGTGTACTCCTTTAAAAAATGTGTATGCTTTCTGAGTATAAAAATAATATATGCTCATTGAAGAAAATTTGAAAAATATAGAACCAGGAGAACAAAAATAAAAATAATCCTATAAAAGTTAACATTTTCATTACTTTGATTCTTTTATTTATTCAAACATGCATGTTTGAAAATAAAATCATGGTCATCCTATATTACTTTTTAAAAATTTTTTATTATTTTTTTTGTGTGTAAAGAAGACTACCCCTGAGCTAACATCTGTTGCCAATCCTCTTCTTTTTGCTGAGGAAGACTGGCCCTGGGCTAACATCCGTGCCCATCTTCCTCTACTTTGTATGGGACACCACCACAGCTTGGCTTGCCAAGTGGTGCGTCTGTCTGCACCCGGGATCCGAACCTGCGAAACCCTGGGCTGTGGAAGTGGAGCACACTAACCTAACTGTTATGCCACCAGGCTGGCCCCTATATTACTGTTTTAAACTATTGTTTCTTATTTACTGTATCATGTTGCTTAGTACTGTGATGTTTACAAATGCATAATAGCTTGAAATAGTCTGCTTAGGTAATTTCAGATAACCCCTTGTGACTTCCTGTGTATTTTTCAGAATTCATTATATAAGCAAGTGGAAGAAAGGGAGCAAGATAGCCTGGTAACCTTGAATGTTGAACGCATAAAAGGAACATATGGTCGTATAACTGTAGCGTGGGAAGCTGATGGAAGTATTAGTGATATATTTCCTACCTCAGGAGTGGTATGTAATTTACAAAATTGTAGGAGAGTCACTATTAAATTATGGTTACTATTGATCCATGGGACCAAACCCTGCCTTATGGATGAAGTGTTTGAGTTTGACCATGTCAACACTGGGTTCCTGCTAATCACCGTAGAGAGGGATGCAATTTAAGTTTAGTTTTATTGTTGTGATTCTTCTTTTTTTCCCCAATACCAAAATTATCTGTAAAAAGGTCATCCCTTTTGAGGTTCACTGTGTTGGTTGGCCAAATTGTGGGTGTATTACATTGTCAGAAACATAATACCAATCAAACTGGAGATGGAAATGTAGTTTCAAGATGTGGGTAAAATGGAAGCAGTAAATAGGGAACAAGTCCCTGTAAAATAGCAGATGTATGAAAAAGCAGACCAAAGTTGTTGAGTGATGTAGGTTGAGTTTCCTGTAAGTAGACTGTGAGATTGGGCGTCATGGGCAGGAAGTTTATTGGGGAGCTACGTCTATAAGAAAGTGAGGAAGGCAAGAATGTGCAGAGGGAGAAATTGATCCACAGCCTATGAGGGAGTTCTGGAGCTAAGCTGATCCTTGGGGTTGTTTTCAGTTGGGGCAAGGAGTCTGAGATGTTTCATCCCCACTTTAGCCAATGTTGACCTCCAGTCACCCTCTGTGTGGGGCATAACCTTGGGTGAAACAGTTTGCTGTAGCCGAGGGCAGTTCCCAGTGAGAAATACAGAAGCTTTTATACCCAGCAGCTGGGGGATGGGTGCATTACCCCCAAGAAGGGATCTGGGCAGAGGATCACCTTACCTACAACTGGAGGATAGTATGAAGTTGGGGCAAAGGTTCAAGAATGGACTCAGAATGGGCCAAAAGAGTAGATAACTCAGAAAGAGAGGGTTTAAGGAGCCTTTAGTTTCTAATTCGAAGAGGGGTGATCTCCTTCTCTTGTCTTGAGTTTCATAGATTAATCCATATATTTTGCCCAAATGCTCCTCTGAAGAGTTCTTTTATAAGACCCTTCATGTAATTGGCCCAAAAAAAGACAGGTGTATGTTATGATCCATCATTTCTAGACTTCTGTATCATTTGAAAGCTGATTGGAGCTTCAGTATCCTAAGAATATTATGTCAAATTTTATTGCACTGAATATTTACTTTATGCAAGCTACCAAAACTAAAAGTTGTATGTCTCAGATTCTGTATGTTCTGAATTATAATATATTTCCTCAAGTAATATTTCTTATATAAACATGATTAAAATTTTATTTCTAACTTAAATGCATAATAGTATTTTACGTGTAGCCTATATTTTGGAAGAATTAATTATTTAAGGGTCAGGAAGCTTTTTCTGTTAAGGGCTAGATAATGAATATTTTAGACATTGTAGGTTATATGGTCTCTTTCCCAGCTACTCAACTTTGCCTTTGTAGCACGATAGCATCGATAGACAATATGGAATAAAAAGAACTTGGGTATGTTCCAATAACACTTGATTTACAAAAAATAGATTTGGCTAGAGGGCTGTAATTTTCTGGCCCCTGATTTTATTAACAAAACTCTTGAGTTTATATCCAAAAGGGCCTTCTCTAGGTGGAGAGATGAGTGTTGGCAAAATAGGCCTGCAATGCTAGTTTGACTAATTGTAGTTTGTAGCCTTATTGTGGGAAAATAGGGTATGAGGTAGGGAACAATGGGAAATGACATTCAAGAAGCAGACAGAAGTCCTGTTAGAAAGGATGTCAGATGCCTTTTAGCAAATTTGGACTTAACTCTTTAGACAATGGAGACACCAAGGGAAGAGAAAGATGCTTTGATTTGTCTCTCTGCCTTTCTTTCTCTCTCAAGCTCTGTTTTGGTTGATTCATTGTTAAATCGTGCATCTATTCTGAGTTTAGCCAAAGGAAGTAGCAATCCTGGCAAACATTTCATAGAAAAAAATGTTTAAACTAGTATGCCACCTTCTTTTATTTTTTAGACTTTTATATGTGATTATCTAGGACTCACGTTCCCAGAGAGAGACTATGTGCTCTATATTTTAATAGAATGTAGGCTTTAGGATCTGACAGTTTGGTTACATGTTTTATTAGCTTAAGTTTTAGTAATTGTTTACTTTTTTCTTTTTCCTAACAATCTTCCACTTTTAATATGAAAGGCGTTTGATTGATTTGTAGAATCGTATTGTGTTGCTTGAATATCTCTTGTGGCTAGTATTAAAAGAAAATCTAACCTTTAAATATTCTTACTGACAGTGATAATTACAAAATAAATAAAATCTTCTTTCTTTAAAATTTTAGATTTCATTTTCTGAAGGCCAGGCTCTGTCTACAATCACTCTGACTGTTCTTGCTGATGATGTCCCAGAGGTATCAGAGATTGCAATCCTAACACTCATCAGTGTTACCACAGAAGGGGTTGAGGACCCGTCGAAAGGTGCTACTATTGATCAGAAGAGAAACAAGTCTGTGATAACCACTCTGCCCAATGACTCACCCTATGGCTTGGTGGGCTGGCACGCTGAGTCTTTCTTCATTAGAGTAGCAGAGCCTAAAGGTAATTTGTTACATGGTTTTTCAGGTTCTAATAGGTTTTATTTTCTTATTAGTGCTGTTGAGTTGATTCCAGCTCCCAGCACCCCTGCGTCCAGCAGAGCAGAACCCTGCCTGGTCTTTGTGCTCCATCCTCTCACCTTCCGGTGCTGTATCAGACGATGCCCTGCTGCTTTTCCTAGGGTTTTCCAGCCAATTTTTTCAGAAGTGGGTGGCCAGGTCCCTTTTCCTAGTCTTCCTTAGTCTGGAAGTGCCACTGAAACCTGTCCACCATGGGTAACCCTGCTGGTATTTGAAATACTGGTGGCATAGCTTTCAGCATCACAGCAACACGCAGCTGCCACAGTGTGACAACTGACAGACAGGTGATATGGTCCCCTGACCAGGACAATAACCCAGGTCTTGGTGGTGAGAGCACCGATCCTTAACTGCTAGACCACCAGGGCTGGCTAGTACGTATTATAGGATAATTTAATTCTAATATTTACTAAGAATGTAAATTTTTCTTTTTATATGATATTTTTTGGTTTGACAGGTCATACTCAATTCTTTTTCCTTTTTGTTTTTATTAAATTTTATGATCTTGTAATCACTCAGCAATAATGCTGTAGGAAATACTTTTACTTTTTTGAGATACTATAATAATAGAAACATTAATTAATTTCAATAAGTCATTGCAGTAGAGATGGCTGGATTTTATTTTACTTTCTTTTTTTCATCCTTGATTTTTCTGTTCTCTTTCCTCACTCAGATTTCCTCTCTATAGAGATTCAGTAGTTACTGGGAAAAGTGAGCAACACAGTGAAATGTATGTGGTGCTCAAAGTGTTATTTTTTAAACCTAGAGCAGCAGTTAGAATAATATTTTTTTTCTGTGAAGTGTAAGTGATCAGTCCCTGTTTCCTTTGAGCTTAGTGCTGAAGTCTTTGCCTAAATAACTATTCATATCAGCTCTAGGATAAATAGATTTTTGTAGATAAAGGTTATTTGACTCACTGGAATAAAAAATAATATGTATATATTTAGAATATACTATGTGAATGTTCTAAAATTTTTGGATAGGAACATGGACATCTTTCAAGGACCTTTCATGTAAATAGATGATGGGAAAAAATGACATGTAATTATGCACAAGGGCCTTTATATGTCTGTATATGTGGGAACAGAAGCAGTAGAT
This sequence comes from Tapirus indicus, assembly GCA_031878705.1. Lineage (NCBI taxonomy): Eukaryota > Metazoa > Chordata > Mammalia > Perissodactyla > Tapiridae > Tapirus > Tapirus indicus. The sequence continues at coordinate 16,225,109 of CM062925.1, forward strand.
TTAAAATAAAATGATCTGTTCATTGTTCCATTCAACAAACATTTCTGAAGGCCCTAGTAAGTACCAGAAATTCTGCAATGTGTTCTGGAAACAAAGACACAGTATTTAGTCATTAGAAACTCATAGACCAGTAGGTAAGATTGACAAGCAGTTTTTTTTCATTTCTATGGCAAATTAAATTTTAAAAATCTAAGAAATGAAATAAAAAAATAGATGCTGTGAAATACTTTGAGCCTTGTGATAGGCACCTCACTATAAGAATAAAACTACTCTTCTTCTCATGATTAGTTATTAACTGATGACTTTATATGTTTAATTTTTCATTTTCGAAGAATCTTCCTAGCATTTGTAATCTAGCACCTCTGCTCAGCCTTCACATATGCATTTTCCTAAGATTTGCAGCAGTTTCTGTTAAAGCACATGACGTGTGCGACATAAGAGAGTGCGTTAGAGAACCAGAAGTGAGGGTTTAAAACTGGGATATAACACTAGGAGTTTACGGTGATGCCCAGCACAACTTTGGGAATAAGGGGGACAAAGCACAAAATACTCCTTGGGAGTATACACTGTCTTTGTTTTACCTCTTAACTATCTAAAAGGAATACTGCAGAACATTCCGCCCTAGGTGCTTGGAATCGCATCCATAACAGATGAAAAGCGTATTTACTTGAGGCGTGTCTGTCTCACAGAGAACATCAGCGTTCTTCAGTTACAAATTGTTCGAGATAGAGGACTGCTTGGGGACATTGCCGTTCACTTGATAGCTAACCCCAATTTCTTACTGCACGTTAATAATCGGGCTACTGAGAATGAAGATTATGTGCTACAAGAAACAATAATAATAATGAAAGAAAACATGAAAGAAACTCATGCCAAAGTTGCTATTTTGCCGGTGAGTCTAGGCTGCAATGAATATAATGTAAAATAAAAGCAAATGGTCTTAAAGATAAAAATGTGATGCTCTTAAAGGTAAAAATCTTTAAAAAGGATGCTTTTAAATGTAAAAACGTTAGTACGCTAGTTTTCCTACCCACCCTAATATTTAATAATGAATGGATATATTATAACTGACTGGTAAAAATAACATTTTTATGTATAAAAAATTTTATAATTTTATAAATTAATTATTTATATTTATTTTTTAACTGGAATATTGTTTTAAATGAACTTTGAAGCATTGAATTTAGATTGATTTTATGTCTGATTGGATACACTATTTTGTTAGTTGGTTAATTGTTTTAAACTAATGACTGAACAAATAAAATGCCCAAATCAAATATGGTTATTTTTATTGTTGGTTTGATAGGGCAATATTTTCATTTCATGATATGATTACTTGAATCAAGATTCGTCTTCAGATGGTTTAGATCTGGTTTTAGTGGCTTTCTCTGTGTGTGTGTATAAAGAGAATATGTGTATTTATCTGTAATGATGCACAAGAAACTGAAAGTGGTAATGGGTTATTAATATATAATAATTAAATATTATATTTATATATTATAATAATATATAATAATATTAACAATATTATATATATCACACATTATTAAATAAATATTACACAATAATATTAGTGATACTAATAGTGGTATTATTAGATAATACTGGCTTCTGGAGAGGACGTTCTGAGAAAGACATGAGGGATGGGGCAGAACAGAGGTTTCCTTTCCTTTTCACTATATATTTTTTTTATCTTTTGAAATTTTTTATCATCTATTCAAAAATAAAGTAACAATTTTTAAAAAGTTAATTAAAATATAGGATTATGTCTAGATTTGCATGTCTAGAGCTTTCATTTTTAAGAGGTATGTAGCATTTACTAGTTTCTCCTATATTTTGGGGGGGGATATTACATATGTAAAACATATTCAGTAGGATATGGTCAAATTGTGGGATAGATTTTAAAAAATTAGTTTACTTGCTAATGAATATGAGCTTTCCATTGAAGCATTGCTGATAAGCTTGAATATCCCCTAAGCCCCTGAAGTTGTCATTGGGAATGTATTAAAATATAAAAAGGAGTCTTTTTTGTATGCGTGACAGAGCTGCCCATTCCTGTGGACAGTCATTTATTCCTTACTGAAAAATATCAGGTTTCCAGTGCAAATTCATTATATTTTAAAAAATAAAGCACCATCCCTCCCCCCTCTCCCTTCAACCCCAGGATGAAGCTCCCGAGTTGGAGGAAGGATTTGTTGTCAACATCACTGAGGTGTACCTGGTGAACTCTGACTTCTCTGCAGGACAGCCAAGTGTGCGGAGGCCTGGAATGGAGACAGTTGAGATAATGATAGAAGAAAATGATGATCCCAGAGGAATTTTTAAGTTTCATGTTACCAGAGTGAGACGAACTTTCATGTATTTATTTTAATACAGAAACCTGTACCTGCTGATTTGGCCATTGTTGTGTATTTTCTGCAAAATAATTGGCTTTGCTTGTAGATATTTTTAAATATCTTTCTTAAAATTTGTCTTTTGGGCTAATTCTTAGTTCTCTTTGAGCTAGACCAAAGGATTAAGCAAGTTTATTTTCACTGAACCTAAATATAAGAATTCTGAAGACCTATTATGCATGTTATATCTGTTGATTTCCATTTTGAAAGGTGAAATATAAGAAGACATAATGATAAATTTAGAAAATGATGATTTATAAGATGTTACTTTTGTCTTGCATTTCAACTTATTCTTTATTTAAAGGATGTTGGTGAAGTTATTACTGCCTATGAGGTGCCTCCACCCCTGAACGTTCTTCAAGTTCCTGTAGTCCGGCTGGCGGGAAGCTTCGGGGCGGTAAATGTTTATTGGAAAGCAACATTGGACAGTGCTGGCCTGGAGGACTTTAAGCCATCTCAGGGGATTCTTCAATTTGCAGATAAACAAGTATGCTAGCCATGAACAAGTTAGCAATTTTTGATTATACTTCAAACATTTTATAGGCATCCACCAAATGAATGTGCATTGGTGATTGCTAAATGTATTATACTCTAGATGTTTCTGTGTCAAGCCAAACAGAAATATTGTTAGTTAGCATGTTACAATTCATTAATGGACATAGGAAGAGAACATAAGGAGGCAAGAATCTCACCCTTTTCTGACCTTCTGCACCTGATTCTATTTTAAATAGAAATTATAAAGGAGGATAATAATTGGCTTAGAGATGCCTGAGAATGTATAAAAAATTGCCTGATGAAGTACACTATTCCTATGAATTTTAGATCCTTAATTTCTTAATGCTTGTAAATACAGATATTTGTTTGTTTAGAATTTATACTAAAAGTGTGCACATTTATTACTTAATGTCCAAAACTTCTTTTATAATTAAAAAAAAAGACTAAAATGATAAAAAAGGGTCAAAATAGTTAAAACTGGAAAAAATTGAAATCAATGTAATAGTTAAAACTGGAAAAAATTGAAATCAATATTCTAGATTCAAGCCAACCAATTTTTAAAATTAGAAAATATTCCCTAAGAGTGTTAAATTTGGCAAACTGGGTATTTTGCAATATGTAATAATAAGATATTTTCATAAATTTTTTAATCAGTAAGTGGAAAAAGCGTGTGAACAACCATGAAAATGTTAGTAACTCCAAATAGCAGTGTTTGTCTACACTGCTGTGTGCCCAGACAAATCTGCATAGTGTGCATCAACTTATTAGTTGCCCATAAGCGGGTAGTAAATGCTGCTAAAAAAATAAGCAAACAGATCTAGATTTTCCTACACCTAAAGGCCTGTTATTGTTTTGGAAATCATGAGTTTTTAACAAATTTAGAACTCTAAAACATTTTCTACTAAAAGGAGGGGGAAGATTTTTACAGTAAGTGTAGAAACAAGTACATTGATTTTTCATCGAAGTAGCCTTCCAACTTTAGTCGTATTATCAGCAGTTTGTTCTGCGTGAGGTTGGAGTCTCATCATTTAGCAGCATCCTTAGGAACATCATTATCCTGAGAGTTAACATCCTGTGGAGACGGTATTCAGTATTCTACAGTATAGATTTAAGGTACAGACATTTTAATAAGCTTCCGCTTTACATTTGATTTTGTTCAGTTTTATGCCTCTCTGAGTGTGATGTTTAGCTTTCTCACTTTTGTCTGTTACTAAAGATTTTAGGTGGATTTAGGTGGAAGAAGTTCATTTTCTGATAAATGTCTGTTAAATATGGAGATACAGCTGGAATATTTTTATGACCAATTGTGAAATCACAAGCTGGACTTAGTTTTACTTATTTATAAATTATAAAAACTTTTTCATTGTTGTTGTTGAGGAAGATTAGCCCTGAACTAACATCTATTGCCGATCCTCCTGTTTTTGCTGAGGAAAATTGACCCTGGGCTAACATCCATGTCCATTTTCCTCCACTTTCTATGTGGGATGCCTGCCGCAGCATGGCTTGATAAGTAGTGCATAAGTCCATGCCTGGGATCCAAACCTGCAAATCCCGGGCCGCCGAAGCAGAGCAAGCAAACTTAACCACTATGCCACCGGGCTGGCCCCCCTATAAATTTTAAAAACTTTCAACATAGACCCAGACACATGAATGAAATCCTTATCGTAAGCATCTAAGAACAGCAAATTTGTGTTTTCTTGGGGGCTGGCCTGGTGGCATAGCGGTTAAGTTCTCATGCTCTGCTTCAGTGGCCCGGGGTTCGCAGGTTTCGATCCTGGGCATGGACTAACACACTGCTTGTCAAGCCATGCTGTAGCAGCGTCCCATATAGAGTAGAGGAAGATGGGCACAGATGTTAGCCCAGAGCCAATCTTCCTCAGCAAAAAGAGGAGGATTGGCAACAGATGTTAGCTCAGGGCTAATCTTCCTCACACACACACAAAAAATTGTGTTTTCTTCCTGCCTTTCTTTTTCTCTACATATGAGAAGAATGTTTGAAACCAAAGAGATTTATTCTACTAGCAGAAGACAATGATAATTTCTATGGTACCATTTTATATCATGTAATATTAATAGTAACTATACTAAGATTTGTGTTTGTGCAGTGGTTATTAGAGCCTGCATAGCATTTTAAATATTTTTGTTCAAGAATAAGGCTTCATTGTTTTTTGTATCTATAAATAACACTATATTTTCTTAACTATATAATTTCCTTTATGTTGAAAATAATAGAGTGTAAATTTCTGACTTTGAAATACTATAAATATCTATGACTTTAAAATAGTTTTATGAACATAACAGGCGAAAAATCCTGCTTTTGTTGTACTGTGTTTCTGAGTTTCAATGTAAAAATTTAAATATATACGATCAAAAATTGCTGTTATGTTATATTCTCCCTCTCCCCTTCCTTCTCTTCCTCTCTTCTTTCTTCTCTCCCTCTTTTTCTTTTTTCATAGGTTACTGCAATGATAGAAATCACCATAATTGATGATGCTGAATTTGAACTCGTGGAAACGTTCAATATTTCCTTAGTTGAGGTGGCTGGAGGTGGCAGACTTGGTGATGATGTTGTGGTAACTGTTGTTATCCCACAAAATGATTCTCCATTTGGAGTATTTGGATTTGAAGAAAAGACTGTAAGTTAAATATATCAGGGGGGTGCCTTCTCTTAGGCTAAGTTTTCATGTAATTTTTAGTGGAAAGATGTCTTTCATTTCTTTAAAAACTCTTTATTACCCTTTACTTATGATTCTCTTCTCAACGGTCTTTTGAGTTGGCTATTGAATTTGGGGCTGATCCTCCAATTTGTGCACACAGTTTGATAGTAATAAGAACTCTACATCAGGCAGTTACAAAGAGGAACAGATTCCTATTTATTGGGTGTAATAGACCAAGATATAGTTTTTTTCCATATATTCTGTTCTCTGCCTGCCCTGCTGCCAGACCACCATCCGGGTCACAAGGCAAGATTCTGTCACGGATCTGGCGTTACACCCAGGATGAGTTTAGCTGGGGAGGGATTTATATTACCTACCCTTCTGGTATCGTCTTGGCTTATATTGGACAAAACACCACATTTACCCCAGCTCATGTGTTTCTCTATATTTCTTCTCTTTCTTCCCTCTTACTTCTCATTGGTGGTCTACTTCCAAGACCTCCAGGATCCAGACCCAATTATTATTGGTTCAACCACTGGGGGAGAAGAAAAGCTTAATCAGTTGTTTGTGCAGCCAGGTTTGCTGACGAGTACTAAATTATCTCTACATCTTAAATATAAAATAAATTGCTATAAACTACATCATAATTATTATTACATAATGATTATGTCATAGTTATGACTTTACCTTTCAAAGGAAATTCCAAGATGAAATAATCATAAAAATATTTAGATAATTCCAACATACACAACAACTTTACTGGCTCCATATGTCACTGTTCCCTTTATTTGATCACTTATAGGTAGTCAGTAATTCACCATAGATCATTTTAAATAATAACAAATTGCTTTAATGTCCATTGCCTTTACTGTTCTGTGGCTGTAAGGCTAGACCTACAACTTGCCTGTCAGGGCTGGGCTTCCCACATGCTCCAAAATTTAAATATAGTCTAATAAATAACTAATAATTTGATTGTTGAAATTTCAACTTCATAAGAAAATGGAAACCATTAAAAGAAGGGACAGAACATACTTCTGCTGTAGCCTAATGAGACTCTTTTTCTTTCTTGGAGAAGGAATAAGCAGAAGCAAGTGTTTTTAAGGAGTGGTAGATTCACGAGAGAGTAGCTGTGAATGTTTCCCAGGCCTGATAAAAAGTCTGGAAGGTACAAAAATGAATAAAGAAGAGAGTAAAAGTATCCATTATATAGATACCTACCCTAAGATAGACACCATTAACATTTTGTTGTATTTCTATCGTCTTTCTTTGCATATATGCAGAGTATATTTTAATACATATGAATATATAATTTAATTTTTATAAAATGTATCTATTAGCTTCTGAGGTTAGATAAAATGTTCAGGGTTAGAGTTGGCCCGGTGGTCTAGTGGTTAAGTTCATGTGCTCTGCTGTGGCGGCCCGGGGTTCACAGGTTCACAGGACCTATGCACCGCTTATCAAGCCATGCTGTGCCAGGTGTCCCACATATAAAGTAGAGGAAGATGGGCATGGATGTTAGCCCAGGGCCAATCTTCCTCAGCAAAAAGAGGAGGATAGGCAACAGATGTTGGCTTAGGGCTAATCTTGCTCACCAAAACAATGAAACAAAACAAAACAAAAAATGTTCAGGGTTTAGTGGTCAAACCTCCACTTGGTGAAACCTTATAATAATGCTTTTGCTTTTAACTTCGTCAGACTTCTGGACTGAGGCATAGGACAGTGTGTTTACAAGCTTCTCTCACTGTTAGGGAAAATGAAGAGTTATGTTACTATTCATAATTTTTGTTTATTCATTTTATCTTAGCTCCTGTCATAAACTTTAGTGCACCTTTGTTCTGGGAACTCATATCTCATTGTAATAGCCTCAGATTTCCAATTTGTCTTACAGGCTAAAAGTGAGAGTTAGGTCACCCAGACCCTACTGTGTCATCCCTCATAACCCTTGTTGTGAGGAGTAAATGCATTGACCTACGTGAAGCACTTATGACTGGGCTTTACACTCAATAGTGTCAACTGCGATTTTTCTTGTTGCTGATGTTAGTGGTAGCTTATTGCTCAGCCCTCTGTGGCTACTTTCCTTATATCCTTCCTTACTGCCAAAGGCTCTTGATAACATGGAGTTTATCTTTTAGCTTAGATAAAGATACATAATATTGTGCACACTGTGAACATTCTGTTAGCGTTATTTAGTGATACAGATTAGATTCAGAACTGAAGGATGTTGAGAAAAGGTTTTAGTATAAATCTGTCAAAATTAGTAAGCTGCTCACAAGGGCAATATGCTAACTGTCCCAAAGCACTGGGAATAGCAGAGGCTCTTGGAGATCTTCCTGTGAAGCCTAAACTAAAATGTTATTATCAGTAGAAACAAAAAAGACTTATATGTGCAGTTTGTTTATAATGGATTTTTTCTTTCTTTGTTTCTTTCTTATTTAATATTTCTAGTCTCTGAGGAGCGGTATGAACAACACTAGGTGTGGAGCCAAAACATCTCAACTAGATTCCAGGCTCCTCTTCTCCAAATATGTGTATTTATCTGGCCCTCAGATTTCTCAGAGTTAATGTGAGGCTTAAAAAGATTAAGTATGTGCAGAACTGACACATTATAGAAGCTCAATAAATATCAGTTGGGTCCAAATCCCTACTCTTGGCACCAATGCAAAATCTCTTTAAAAAAACAAAAGGTTGAAACATGTGTTTGTTAAGTGTCTGTCTTGAAAATAGAAAACGTTGTGTAATATTTTGTATTCACACAATAGGTGGATATTATAGGCTCAATTTGAACTTATTTCACTGAGGCAATATATGTAATTCAGTTGAACCAGGTCTCTTAACCAGGATCTTTTGTAAAAAATAAGTAGTGCAGGTAAATTAACATACTGAATTTCCTTCTTTCTTTATGTCAGGTTAATAAAGCCTCTTTACATTTGGACTTAACTAAAGTTGGCAAACAGCAGACAATTCAGAGGACAGTTTAGGTCTGTATTATGTGTAATAAGGTCTGAGTGCTGTAAAAAGGACCCCCAAATCTTGATTCCTTGATATAATGAGAATTTATTTCTTCTTCTGCAGTGTTCCTAGTTGGAGTCTTATGGACACCTCTTCTCCACTGGCATCTCGGGCACCAGACTCTTTCTGTCTTGTGGCTGTGTTCTCCTTCATGTCCTAGGAGTCCCCTCTAGTCCCCTGGCAAATGGAGAAAGAGAGCGTGTGAAGGATTGTGTGGGAAGTTGATGGCCAGACTGTTAGTAGCCACTGTCACTTCTGCCTGTATTCTGTTGGTCAGAATTCTGTCACATGCTCTACCTAATTGCCATAGAGGTTGGGAAGTGCCAAGTACCTCAGTGTCTAGGACAAAAAAAAAGGAAATGGGGTTTGGTGAAGCATTTTTTCTGCCACGTGATTGTAACATGCCATGAATAGAGTTCTCAACTGAAAAATTGCATCATTGTAAATAGAAATAAGATTCTGTTTGTTTTTCCTGCTCCTTTTTTTCACCTTACTGGATTTTCTTTCTTTCAGATAATGGTTGATGAATCCCTTTTGTCTGATGACCCTGATTCATATGTGACATTGACAGTTGTCCGGTCCCCAGGAGGAAAAGGTGCTGTCCAACTTCAGTGGACTGTGGATGAGATGGCTAAAGATGAGCTCAGTCCTTTGAATGGGACGCTTCGTTTTGAGGAGGTATAGTCAGTATCAGGACTCCTGTAGTTTTTCTCTAATTGTTTTTATTTGATTTTCTTTTCCATAGTATTAATTATAAATTGATATGATAGTATTCACTGTGTCTGGAATTTTTTTGAAATCATAAACGTTGTGGAGAAAAATCACACGTGTGCATGCACGCACGCGTGCACACACACACACACACACACACACACACACATACAGAGAAAACCCTAGATGTCTGAAATTAAATTCTTTAGTTCAGATACTGCCTCCATCCCACCATCAAAACCACTCTTCACTCAACATTTCCTTTTCTGATTGAGGGCAAAAGCAGTCAACCAAGCTAGATATCTTGGTGTCATCGTCATCTCCACCCATTCTTTAACTTTTGTATATATTTGATCACTGACTCTGGTCAATTTTTCCTTTTAAATACCCTTTCTTGCTGTTCTTCCTTCTCTGTCATGGCTGTGACAATCCATGCCTCCATCATGTTTCCTTGGGTCGTCTTTTAACTGATATCCCCATTCCTAGTCTTTTCCCTTTTCTGTCCATTATCCACGCACTGATAGGATTATCTTTCTATAAGGAATATTAAGGTATGCCACCCCTTGCTTAAAACGATCCAGTGGCTTTTTCTTTCCCACAGGCAAAGTCAAAGCTTCGTGACATAGTACACAAAGCCTCTTGTGAGGGAATCCTGACTGTACCTACCACCTTGTCTTTCCTTATTGCTTAATTTTTTGTCTTTTGTGCTTCAGTAATAACAATCTACTTATCCTCAGAATACTCTAGGTCTTTTCATAGCTCTCTGCTATCCACTTGCTCTTTCTTCATCCTGTTGATCTTATGTCGCCTCGTCTCTGAATCCTTCTCTTCTGACATTAAGTGGGGTTGAACACAGTTTTGTGTGTTATCGCTGTACCTATTCACATGTTGAGAAGTGTACTTATCACAGGATTTATTAGATCAAATCATATGAAATTACAGCTATTTGACCATTTTGCCCTACAAAATGGCAACAACAATGATTAAACCTAATAGTAACTGTGTGTGTCTCTTCCCCTACATAAGTGAGATATCCCTTAGCTTAGATTTACAGATTACTTATGTTTGAATCTCCGTATCTGCCTTGGAGCTGTTCATTTTTGAGCATTACACACAACACGAATTATTCTGATTTCTTTCTTCAGACCCAAACTTGATGTTCTGGGAATAGGTGAGGTTAGGGAGACTTTAGGGGATTGCATGGCATATCTCTCACTAGAGTACTGAGAGAGAGAGAAGTTTGGTCTCTAGCAGGCTGATTCCTCTTATATTAGGATAAAGTTATCCTAAGTTGACAAAAACAATTCAATTTTTAGATCAGAAGGATTCAGCCAGTCCTAGGAGAAAATATTTTTAAAAGACTCACAACTAGTTTTATCTTGGCAAAAAAATATTAATTTCAAGGGTGGTGAGAAATAGTACAACTATTGAGACAGAATAAAAGTAAATATGAAGAAAAAAATGGAAGACAAAATTTCTCCTCTGCAATGAATAAAATATGATGTTAAAAAAATAGCATGATTCAGGGGCCAGCCCGGTGATGTAGTGGTTAAGTTCGCACCCTCCGCTTTGGTATCCAGGGTTCGCAGGTTCGGAGCCCGGGTATGGACCTACACACTACTTATCAAGCCGTGCTGTGGCAGGCATCCCACATTTAAAGAGGAGGAAGGTGGGCACAGCTGTTAGCCCAGGGCCAATCTTCCTCAGCAAAAAGAGGAGGATTGGTAATGGATGTTGGTTCGGGGCTGATCTTCCTTACCAAAAAAAAAAACCATGATTCAGAACTTCTATACTGAGTCAAAATATTGACCGTGTACCATAATAACAGAAAGACAATCTCCAACTTACAAAGACTAAAAGAATTTTTAAAATCTGTATACAGTTTGGAAAAATGATTGAGGTAGTGTTTCAGCCAATCAAAAAACTGAGTCTAAATAAATAATTTAAGAATAGAAAGCACACTACAATCCATCTACATGTGTCCCAGCCTCCCACAGTGATAACTTGGAGGGAAGACCAAGATCTCTTTGCTCAAGCAATTGGTTTTTATAACTCCTGGGAATACCCCTCTTTCCAAAGTCCTGTAAAGCAGTTGTAAATGTTGTATTTGTTTATGTCCTATCAACACTAGCCATGAGGACCTTGACAGAGTATCAACCAACCTTCCCAGGATGTGACTTTGCTGGTTTCCTGTGTCCACTCAGCTTCCCCTTCCTTGGTCAGCTTTGATAACCAAAAGAAGCTGGGGGAAGCAGCATATAGGGCCCAATTAATCTGAGCACAGAGTTTCACTGTGAATCCAATCTAATCAGAGCCAAGTAGTATTTAGTAATCAAACTCTCCACTCTTTTTCTGGAAGGAGGGATGAGGAAGTGGAGGAGAATTGACAAGCTGATTCTAAAATATATATGGAAATGCTAAAGACCAAGAACAGTCAGAAACTTGTGAAGAACATGGAGGGAGGCCTTCCCTAACCAAATTTAAGACAATATGTAGCTAAGGTAAATAATACAGTGTGATATTGGCTCTGGGATAGACAAATAGACCAAAGAGAAGAAAATAGAGAGTCCATATTTATCAATCTTTTTATGGTTTTTGCTTTCATGTTTGCATAAATCTTTCCTAAATTAATAAAGATGAAAACAGAAGGAAATTAAAAACCAGAAAAACAGTAGGATTGAGGAATAAGTTAAAAAAATTAACAAAAAATAACCTCACAAAATAAAAATTGACAAGAAAGAACCATTAACAGAGAAAATATTGAAAATTTTAAGAGACTACTTTGTGCAAATCTAGGCAAATCAATTTAAACACCTCTATGCAATTGGCTGTAGTAGATATAGAAAGTCTAAGCAGATGAATTTCCACAAGTTAAACAGAAAAATAAATTAAATAAGAGCGTAGAAGCTCCCCAGGTGAGTTTCCAAACTAATTTGAGCAAACATTTAAAGGTCAGGTAGTCCCAATGCTACATGGCCCGTGTCTGGTTTTTTTTTTTTTTTTTTTTTTTTGGCGTCTATTGACCTTTCTTCAGAGCTTTCAACACCAAACAACACAAGAAACAAATACTTTTTTTTCTTTCAGCCTTCTGTTAGGTGATTAAGAAATTAATCAGCCATACTCTCTGGCAGTTTATTTGCCACTTAGACATTCTGCCACCGTTCTTGAGATGTTGGTGACTCTGATGGTATTAATGATCTCAAGCCAGATGTTGCAGATATTTCATCTGCTCATTGCTCAGATTCTGATAAGTGATGGCTCAAGAAACATCTAGGTTGCACACCCTAGCCATGATCTGTAAACGTCTCATCTGGCATGAGAAGAATTTAGAAATTCCTCTGTAATTTATATAAAGACATTCCTTAGTAATAATGAGCCATAATTTCCCATCACCATGTTCTAATTGCTAGGTCCCCTTCCCAGATGATTGGAAAGATTTTTCTGGTTTTAACCAGGACATTCATACCAAAATGGCAAATAGTCCAATCTTGTCCCCCGAGGAAAAGGCCATCCTTTTTCAGAGTACTGCATCAGGGGGATAGGTTTGTAGATCACTCTAGATATGACCCTCTCCATCTATTTCTTTGGTCACCAACCTGGTGCATTTCATGTACAAACTGTATAGCAGCTTCATTGTTCTTGTATACCCAGCTCTGACATACACATATCTCCATTTTCAGGAATGGTTTGTAGCTAAGACACACAATCCAGAGCCTTTAATTCACAATACATGGAGAGTAAAAGGGATGGGAGTGAGTCATTGCATCCCAGAAATTATAGATTTTCCGTGAGTACATTTAATAAGGTCTGAGGCAGGAAGTATACATTTTCTAGAAGCTCTTATAAAATTTTTAAGTACAGATATTGTAAAGTAGAAATAAGGAACTATGAAGAGAGAACAGCTTGAGTGAAGAGATTAAAATAATGCTTTTTAATACTAAAAATATCAAAGAAAATATACAATTGCAGAACTAAGATGTACATGAGAAGCTATAAAAAGCAGAATTCAAACTGCAGAAAATTGGTCAGTGATGCATAGGACAAATTGGAGTTGTTTTATCAGCATACAGAGGGAAAGGTAAAGATAAAAATGGTATCTGTCCTGGTTATGTCTCAAAATATTGATCTAGTTGTCCTCTGTATATTTTCTTTTCTCTATTCCTTCTCTTCCAGCCTACACTGGAAACTTAACAGATGTTCCAAGAAATTCCTGAGCTAAGTGTAAGACAAGGGAGGGAAGGAATAATAGCACTTGAGATCAGCATCTGTGGAAGGAATGGGAAGGAAGCAGGAAGGGGTAGAGACCAAGAGTAGAATGGGAAGTAGAAAGATAACCTCTTTAAGTATTAAACCTATGACCTTGGTCTGTTTACATCAGACTGTGACCATTTAGCTCTCTTGAAGAGATTGAACTTTCAATGGTTGAAAATTTTCAATAAATTTAGAGGTTTTGTTAAATTTTTTCCCCCTTTTTCCTGTTAAGAACCTAAATGGGATTTACGGTCAGAGCTATTTTTTTTAATGTAGTAATTCTCTTTAGAAGCAACCCATAATTCTAGGGGACAAAAGGACAGGCTTTAAAAAATGCTTATGGGCATAAACATTATTCTGCTAATGAGAACATTCAAAATTTGGCATTGGTCAATCTGGAAAATTTATTATTCCTCTCATTTAATGTAGACTGAGTCCCAGAAGACCATTGTATTGCATACACTTCAAGACACTGTGATGGAGGAGGACAGGCATTTCACCATTCAGCTGCTATCAATTGATGAGGTAGAAATATCTCCAGTGAAAGGTAAGAGAAATTCACATTTTTGGAAGTTAAAAAGTAGATTCTCAGAAAAATGTAATCAAATAATCAATAGTAATAAAGATAAGTAATGTGAGGTTTTATAATTCTTAAAATGTTTGCAAAAACAGAAAGACGTCATTTCCCACCTATATTATAGCTAAAGAATTTTTAAAAGTAAAATTATACTACCCAATGTTGATAAGGTCATATGTCAAAGATTTCATACAACTTAGCTGTGTGGTTTTTTAAAAATATTTTTTAAAAGTTATTTTAGCAATGTTTATAAAATAAAATATGGAAGCTTCCTAAATGATCGAACCGTAGGAGACTGGTTCAGTATAATAGAATACTATACAACTATTCAAAAGGATGTGGCGGAAAACACCTTAATTACATTAAAATTAAGAACCCTTTATTGCATGGATAATTGTTATGTTAATAAAGCAGGCTTCATAATAACATATTCAGTGTAATCCCATTTTTGTCATATGCATGTCATACATATGTTTGGAGTTATTTACCTGAAATATTGATAGTGATTTTTGATTACCTATATTTTCTACAAATATTTACAATGATCATGTATTACTTTTGTAATAAAATGTTATTTTAAAACTTAGCATATTATGTCTATTTCATCCTATCTATACCTATTTTCATCTGAAAGGAATTACTTAGATATTTTCACATTTCAGAAACAGGTATCATAATTCTCATTTGCCTACGGTCCATATGAAAGTTTGTTTCTTAGATCTGGAGAGAAAGGATTAATGATTCTAATTTAGGTTTCATTATGGTACAAACAATCGCAATCATAAAAAATGGCCCAGAAACTTTGGTATGAAAGCTTAGTTACTGTTACATGCCTTTTTTTGCCACCAAGAACTTCATCCTATGGATCTGTGGCCAAAAAAGCAGAATTCCACGGCCAAGGAAATTCTCATAATTGTAGAGAGCATCCCTGTGTACCTAGGGTAGTTATTCTTTCTGCATTTTTGTCTAGAGTACTTTCTAACAAGCCTCTGAGGGAATCCTATCACTGCACCATGTTCTTCCATAAGGCTTAAATTAGCTCAGTTATTTACATCACATTAAAATAAATGTCAGGGCTGATATTATATAGACTAACCTAGTCACAAGAACAAAAATATACCAGTGGATCAAGATAAGTTGTTTATCAATATAAAAAAATTCATAATATATTTCTAACTGTGACATACTTGCACGTGACAAACCACTCTTGGTTCCATTAATCTATTACCAAAGAAAGAGCAAGTACAGTAATCAAGTTCTTTTTTTCATGAAATCCTAATGGGTGCTTCCGGAAACAATTTTCTTCAAATGACTGCTAAATTATAATATGAATACTTAAATTACTTGATATCATTTTAATTTCCATTTTAGTAGGAATATTTGACACATTTTTATAAACGCTTATAGACAAATAGTAGAGTCATAAAGTTAAAAATAAAAACGTGCCTCCAAGAATTCTTGCTTTTGCCACATAGTCAGTTGCAGTGAGCTGCAAAGTGGGCCTGTAGAAGTGAATTAATACAGATAGTAGAAGGGTCCTTGATTATCCTGGAGTGAGAGTGGAATTATTGCCCCACTTTCTCCTGCCCTTTCATTAAAATGTGGTCTTGGGCATGTTATTTGCCTCATTGTCTTCAATGCCTCAGTGTGCTTAAACATCTTCATTGGTAAAATGAGGATAATATTAGTATTTATATGATTGTCAGGAGGATTAACTCATAAGATTAATATATGTGAACCACTGAGAACATTGCCAGGCATGTACTAGATGCATACATGTATTTGCTACGTTAAGTGGTATGTATATATCATCTTCAACGTAGGTAGCGCATCAATAATCATTCGGGGAGACAAGGGAGCGTCGGGAGAAGTTGGGATAGCTCCATCATCTAGACACGTCCTCATTGGGGAACCCTCAGCAAAATATAATGGTACTGCTATCATCAGGTAAGGGCTTCATGATTTTTCTTTAGCATTTTTATGCCTTAAATACATTGTTCTTGATACATACATATTCTTCAAGCATTGTCATTTTATATATTGGTAACGTCCTGTGGAGAGTAGAACAACCTTTTGGTAGAAATTGAAGACTTATCCTGAGCTATCTGCAAGTCACATCATGAGGAGGTTTCTGTTTCTTGAGTGATTTGCACAACTCGTGCCAAGGAAAGCACGTTGAGTTGACCTCAGGAGATCTGTGCTTTCGGCCCTGTTCTGTCACTAACCGTGTAAAATAAAAGAGTTGCTTCATCCCTGTTAGCTTGTGTGTCTTAGCTACAAAGTCATTCCTCAGAAAATCATCTGGATGAAACATTTTATGATTCTAAGTATTCTAAAATCAGGGCCTGTTATATTACTCAAGTAGTATGCTCATAGGCAGCTTTGTTGATCACACATTTTCTCATCAGGAGTGGGACAGCAACTGTCAATGAAGTAGCTGAATTTGAGTTAAAACTTTACCTTTTTGGTAGTTTTCCCATTGGCATTGCATGTATGAAGTGTTTACTGTTATTTAGAGAACTTTGTTAGGCTATTCATACTTTGTACCTTGTGTATTATGTGAAAAGTCTACACACATTTTTTTTATTCCTTTGAACCTTTCTTTCAGTGTTCAGCTTTTGTCAGTATTGTCAAGCAGATTTACACGAGCTCAGTACTTTGGGTGTTACTGTCTTGGACTGTTAAGACTTTCTTTTGGTTTATAGTTTATAGAAAGGTTACTTAAATGCATAATGTTCTTGAAATAAATGAAAATTGTTTATTGATGACAGACAGCAAATATTTAGGAAAAGTTCCTTTAATAAAAGTGCATTGAATATACATTTATGGATTGTGTAGCCTCGTTCGTGGCCCAGCGATTTTCGGGGAGGTCACAGTGTACTGGAGGATATTCCCTCCGTCTGTGGGAGAATTTGCTGAAACATCAGGAAAACTTACAATGCGAGATGGACAGTCTGCGGCAATTGTAGTAATACAGGTATCAGTGTTCCTGGTTTCTCTTACGCACATTGGTGTGTGTGTGTGTGTGTGTGTGTGTGTGTGTGGTTGGGGGGTGGCATGGTGGGAGTTAATGTCCCCATATAATGTCCCCATAGTTCATTGTTGTTGCTTATGTGGTAGACATTTTTCTTTAAATGTTACGGATTGTGCTGCTAATGGCTCTTTTTGTCCTCCTCCAGGCTTTGAATGACGACCTTCCTGAGGAAAAGCATTTCTATGAGTTTCAGCTCACTGGAATCAGTGAAGGGGGAAGACTGAGCGAATCCAGCAGCACTGCCAACATCACCGTGGTGGCCAGTGACTCTCCCTATGGCCGATTCGCCTTCTCACATGAGCAACTTCGAGTGCCAGAAGGAGCACAAAGGGTAGCGTGTGAAGTGCTTGAAATCTTAAATATCATTTTTGGTTTTTGTATTGTGAGTGATCTTTAAAATGTGTTTCCTTGGTCATGTTCTGAAGTTTTCACAAACGGATTCATTTGCACCTAACATCATTTTAACATTTATATACTTTTATAATGTTTTTATATAATTTCAACATAATCCTGGTAAATAGAATTAGAGACAATAAAAATGAAATATTGTCTGCTAGATTAATCATCCAAGTCAAATAAACACTGCTTCTCGCATAGGTTAACATCACAGTCCTTCGCTCAGGTGGATCTTCCGGCCCCGTGAGACTGTGGTATGAGACCGCGAGCGGGACAGCCGAGGCAGGCCTGGACTTCATCCCGGCCACAGGGGAGCTCCTCTTTGAAGCAAGGGAGGTGGCGAAAAGCGTGCATATTGAAATACTTGATGACAGCCTTCCTGAAGGCCCTGAGGAATTTTCTCTCATGATTACCAAGGTGGAACTCCTGGGAAGGTAAAGTGAAAAAAAACCTAGGAAAAAGGGAAAAACAGAAAGAGAGAAAGAGTAAGGCTATGTTGTGTAGGGATTAGTACTGAGCTATAAAACAGTTCTTTCCCTGCTCTTTCTCAGATTTATGTGACATTAGAACAGGGCAGGGTAGGGAAATTATGACAATGACTAACTGTTAATTATGCAGTGTTCTAAACTATAATTTTCTTTTTCTTGAAAGTAGAAAGTCTGTCTTTCTGTTGTGTGAATTCACTCTGGGCAGCCAGAGAATTAAGCATGATATGGGCTTGTAGTAATTCGGGGAGGAGATAGAGTAATTATTCTCTAGAAAAGTCAGATGGTGTGGCTGAATTTGCCTACCCCTATCTCTACCTCCACACCAGTGAAAGGGCTGCAGTGAGAGATGTCTTTCTTTGGTATCTCTAAAGGCTGTCTTGTCCTCTCTGTGAGTGAATGAGGTCGATGCTTGCCCGATCGCAGTGTTAATGTGGGGAAAAAGTTTGAGTCCAAGATAGTCGGCCATTAATGTGCACCATGTTTTCATTGAAGATCCAGAATTAACCGTATTGAGGCCCTCTCTTCCTGATTTAGTGGGAAGAGACTTGGTTAACAAGGGTGGAAAATGCCTTTAATACTCTGAGGTGCCTACAAGTTGAGTAGACCTAGGACCACCTCTGCACCGACAGCTTACGCTAAACCTTCAACTAGAATCATGTTTGCATTTTTATAAGTCCTAAAGGAATTTTTCTTGTGCGTGAAAATATTTTTGCATTTGTTATAGAAATGCCATGCTTTAAAAGCTTTTTCTAACGAAAATATTTCACTGAGTGACTTAGGTAGTGTATATCTTTCCACCTGGAAAAAAATATTGTGGGCTTGCATATTCTTCAAATCTTAAATTTCCCAGAAATGATTCTGTGTCTAGTGATGGGAATGAATTTGTGTTTATATTAAATGTGTTAAAATTTGAGCTGGTCACTGACTATTTTAATTAAATACATGAAATTTGGTGAAAGCTCATTAAATACGAGATCATATCTGTGTTATTGAAGCATTTGCCCTCTCTCCTACCCTTTAAAAAAGCAATTCCTACTTAAGTTTAATTCTGGGGAAACAAGTTTTGCCTTCCAAATAAATTTCTAGGCTTCCTTTGATCTGAAAAGGAAAATAGCATAAACCCATTTTACCTAGTTGCTAGAAAATTTACTGCTCTAGTATTCAGTTATGGTAATCAGCTTATCTATAATCCATATCACACTACTAATATCAGTTCCTCTTATCATTTAATATTTGAATCCCCAGTTTTCTAATTTTGCCTTATGTATAATCTTATTAGCCAGCTTTCAACCTTTTGAAACTAGATAGTATAAAAATACCAGGTAAATAGAATTTGGGAATAGAAGGAAGGAGTAAAATGGTTTAGTGCCATTTTTTTTTTTTTTTTTTTGTGGGGAAGACCAGCCCTGGGCTAACATCTGTGCCCATCTTCCTCCACTTTATATGGGACGCCGCCACGGCATGGCTGACAGGCAGTGCATCGGTGAGCACCTGGGATCTGAACTTGCAAACCCCGGACTGCTAAGCGTGAACCAAACCACTGCGCCACCGGGTGGCCCTGAACTCTAGTGCCATTTTTTTAGCTTCAGGAATTAAAGTGATGTAAAGCTCTAGAAGTCAAAACTTTTCTTTTATTGGGAATAATATCAGTGTAAAAAAAAGGGAACTTCCTTTGCTTAAATATGTTATTAAAGTAAACTATCATCTATATTAAAGAATAGAGGCATTGATTTTAGTTGGTTTCCACAGATATTAAATTATTTTCTTCAATCTTGAAGGTTTAGCTTGAAATTTCTTTAGTTGCATGACACTCATTATTTCTTTAAAGTAACCCTCTCAATCCAGCACTGTTAGTCTCCGGCCCAGCTGGTTTCCATCTCTGAGTGTGTGACAGTTTAATATACATTCCCTTCTTTGTTCCATGACTGTAGCATGTGTTCAGCCAGCCCCAGAGGTTCATTTTACGACAACTTCTTCCCAATTTCCTAATAGTTTTGATCTTCCCATTGCCTAAGTTTAATAACTTTGCATTAGCTTTGGTTTCATGCAGGCAGTGATAATTGGGAGCAACACAGAAATCTGTTTCAAACATCATTTTAGAAAGAAAATAAAGTATTTTAGTGTTGGAGATCTTTAAAAAGATTAAAATGCTCAGTAGGACTAAGTTGTAGAAGCTAAGAGGACCCTTCAGTTCATGCTAAACAATTATGTACTCATTTTATTTTATTTTTTATTACTTTGCAAGAGGGTATGATTTTACCATCCAAGAAAATGGACTTCAGGTAGATCAGCCTCCTGAAATAGGAAATATCTCCATTGTCAGAATCATAATAATGAAAAATGATAATACAGAGGGCATCATTGAATTTGACCCAAGGTATACTGCCTTTGAAGGTAGGTTCAGTAACCTTACGTATGAATTTATCACCATTTTCTGAATTACAGAGTACCTGAGCATGACATTGTCAGTTTGAATTCTCATACATGAATTTTCTCGGTTTGGTGTGTGTGTGTATGTGCGTGCACGTGTGTGTATATACATACATATACACTTTTATGTGTATTTATATATGCCTTTATATAGATTTGTATATTTATTTTAAAATATATTTTGAGTTACCTTTGGGCAGTCTTGAACCTTACATGTATACGCCAAAGCTGAATGGTTAGGAACGAGACAACTGGAAAAATTATGTTTAACCTTAGGATTATTGAAATGTTTATATTTCAAACATTTTTATGAATATCTTTCTAATTTATGGAATACTTAATTTCCTTTCTGATTAGAAATCAGTGAATATTCTCTTTCTAATGAAGGGTCATTTATTTGTGTGGGGCATATAGAGGAAGAATGCCTATGCTAATGATTATGATTAATTCAATAGGATTTTGAATTCTAACTAATACTGGGCACTATAACTTTCAACTTGTGACAAACTATATTCCTTGTCAAAAAATAAGTCATGAAATTTTCACTAATCATTTTTTTGGAGTGATAAATGAACTGTGGAAAAGTTGAGTGCTTGCATTGTACAGTTATATTTAATTGCCAATTTAATTAAAGTTAGTTGCTTTGTCTGGCATACCAGTTAATTCCAGATTCCCGTTACAGTGGAGGAAGATGTTGGGATGATCGTGATCCCGGTGGTGAGGCTGCATGGGTCTTACGGCCGCGTGACAGCTGATTTCATCTCCCAGAGCGCCTCTGCGGTTCCTGGCGGTGTCGATTACATACTGCATGGCAGTTCAGTCACCTTTCAGCATGGGCAGAACTTAAGTTTTATAAATATCTCCATCATTGATGACAATGAAAGGTAATACTATTTAGTGATATAGGAAATAATATGGGCATACATAAAGCATAAATACTGTGCTCCAATATTACCTATATTGTGCACTGAGAATAGAATTTTAGATTATACGTGTGCCCATTGAGAAACAAGTGAGAAACTTGTTAGGGGTACTGGAGTAGGGAAAAAGGGATTGGGAGACCGTTGTGGATTGTATGTCACTTTTTTCAAATAGATGAAATAATAATGTTTGTTCCTTTAGATTTGAAAAGTCTAACCAGAATGTGGAAACATCCTGCATTTCTTTAATGCATTAAACAGTTAAAAAGAGGGGAAGAAAGTCTAATAATTATCCCAGGTTATATAATATTGAAGTTGATCATTCATGATTTTAGCTGAGTACTCTCTTCTTCCCACTTGGTGTGTGACTGCTGTGCCTTGAATATGTATGACCAATTTGGAAAATGACTAGTTATTTGGATTTTAGAAGCATTTTAATATGTTTAGATTCACAGAATTGCTCCTTCTTGCTATGCAGTGAATTTGCGGAGCCCATTGAAATTCTGCTGGTTGGAGCTACTGGCGGAGCGGTCCTTGGGCGCCACCTAGTGAGCAGAGTCACGATAGCCAAGAGTGACTCTTCCTTTGGCGTTGTAAGATTTCTCAATCAAAGCAGGATTTCTGTTCCTAATCCCAATTCCACAATGATTTTGTCCTTGGTGCTGGAGCGGACTGAAGGACTCTTGGGAGAGATTCAGGTGGAGTTGTTCTTCCTATGGTTTTAAAAATAAGTTTTGATAGATTGAGTTTGGTGTTGGATTTTCTTATTCCTCAAGTATATTCATTTATTTATTCACAATCAATAATATTTATTAATTACCTAGGAGGTGTAAAGTAGCTTCTAGGTCCTATGAAGGACATAAAAATGTATGAGGCGTACAGCTGTCCTCAGGGGACTCTTGAGAGCAAGTTAGAAATTAAATGAATGCTCCTGGTAATTGCATTAATTCAACAAGTATTTGTTGAGTGCTTTCCATGTGCCAGATCCTGTTCTGGGCACTAGAACACACTCGTGAACAAGGCAGACCTCGATTCTGTTCTCATAGGGTTTTCAGAACAATAAGCAAAGGAATAAAAAGAAAAGTGATATGGTAACACTAAGTGCCCTGCAGAAACATAAAATTGAGAGACACGATCGTGAGTGACCTGCTGGCTACCCTAGATTGGATGGTGAGGCTGTGATATTTAAGCTGAAAGCTGGATGAGGAGGAAGAGGCGGTCATGTGATTGTTAGAGGGATGAGCATTTGGGCAGATCTATGAGCCTGGCATGTTTGAGGTATGGGGAGGTCCGTGTGGTGGGGCCTGGAGGTGTGGGGGTAACAGCACAAGGCAGATCAGAGAGGTCAGTAGGTGTTTGATCACAGAGAACCTCCTAAAACAGGTTAAAGATTTTATGCTAAGTGCAAATAAGATGCACTAGGGAGTTTTAAGCAGGGGAATGATGTCAATGTCGCTGGGTTGTCATTTTAAGCAGCTCACTTATGACTGCCGTGGGGATAATGGACAGCTCAGACAAGCGTGGAGATGGAGATGGCCAGAAGTGAATAGAGTATGTTTTGGAGGAGAAATTCACAGGGCTAGTGGAGGCCGAGAGAAAGAGGGGAATCCAGGACAACAGCTAGAATTTTAGTTTGAGCAACTGGTTAAGTTGTAGTGCTTTTCACTGAGATGCAGAAGCTTGGGGGAAAACCAGGAGTTCTGTTTGGGCCGTGTGAGTTTGAGATAGTTGCCTGACATCCAGTGGAGGGGTCAGGTAGGAAGGGGGATGTGCGAGTGTGGGTTGTGGGGAGGTTGGAGCTGCAGACACACATTCGGAAGACATGGACACATATTTGAAACTGTGGGGCCTAAGGGGTGTAGACAGAGATGTAAAGGATACAGAACTGAACCTCAGCTCCCAGCGTTTAGGGATCCGAGGAGGTGAAGATTGAGAAGTAAAGAGGAAAGCTAGGAAGGTGTGTTTCCTGTAAGCGTCATGTAAGTCAAGAGAGACAGGACATGGTGTTTCAAGGAAAAGGAGGTGATCAGCTGTGTCCATTGCTGATGAAAGATAAAAGAGGCAAAGAGAAACGCCCAATTTTCTTTCTTCATGGATATGAAAAGTTTTAAATGATAGAAACTTTAAAAAAATGCTTTTATTATAACAAAAATTTTATTTCGTATAACAATTTATAAAAATTTCTGTTCATTTTGTACTAAGAATTTATTTAAGTACATTTAGAAGAATTGCACACACAGCAGACTTTTCACCTGGTTTTATTATCTTACTCAAATAGGTTTTGAGTGACAGAACCTGTGCACACAGAATGACAGTGTTGCACTCATATATTTTAAAAAAATTTATATTTTTCTAATATATATATTGTTAAAATATGTACTTCTATATTTTTGTTATCCTGTGGTGATGACCAATGACCAGGTGTTCAGATTTTTCTTTTCTTGTTAGCACTGTTATCCATGAAAACGGATGTTATATATGTATTCAGTTTATGTTTGCAAATATCCTTATTTTAAAAAAAACGTGAGTTGATAGCATAGGAATTTGCTGGAGATATTCTAGAATAATTTTCATGTATATGTATATTTTTTTCTAATAGTACACATCCTGCAAAGTAATTCTTTGTTTAAAACTGATCATCTCTATTAAAAACAAACACCCTGCAGGTGAACTGGGAGATCGTAGGACCCAATTCTCAGGAAGCCTTACCACCACAGAACAGAGACATTGCAGACCCAGTGAGTGGGTCCTTCTACTTTGGAGAGGGAGAAGGTGGAGTAAGAACCATACGTCTGACAATCTATCCTCATGAAGAAATTGAAATTGAAAAGACTTTCATTATTAAACTTAAACTTGTGAAAGGAGAAGCTAAATTAGACTCCAGAGCTAAAGATATTACATTAACAGTAAGTCTGACTTTATTTTTCCCACAAAATTTTGGATTCAGTGGATTTATTAGAGAATACATTTACATTTGTTGAAACTCTATGGGCTTATGATGAATCAAAAGTTATAAAACCAAATGAAGTCATAATAATTCCTATGGGTCAGACTTTCTGGTTGTTATATTAATTATATAGCCTGATTATTGCTAATTTCTTTAAAAACAAGGCTTTACTATAGTGATAAATACTTATTTTGCACCCTGAGAAAATTCTGTGTTTTTGGAATATTTGGCACTTTTAGAGAAGAGGTATTTGTTATATCAACCAAAACGTTGGTTATCTTTGCCATCAGAGTGCATAAAAGTTATTAACTAGTAACAAGTTAGGTTGTTGGAAGGAGGAATGGTACTTGTTCAGTTAACACAATGATGTGTTGGATCAGATCTGAATTCTGCTTATTTGATATGAACCGCCCAGTCCATCAGGGGCAGAAAGTGCTGGGGACCAAGGCTACTGAAAACAATGCAGAAGGGTTCATGTTTATTTTTAGTTTGGGAAATACACTTGTCTGGTGTCTGTATCAGTCACATTTCTCCAGAGAAACAGAGAGAGAGAGATTGATTTTAAGCAGTTGGCTCACATGATTGTGGGGGCTGACAAGTCTAAGTCCATCAAGCAGGCTGGCAGGCAGTAAGCTCAGGAAAGAATTGAAGTTGCTGTCTTGGGTCGGAGTTTTGTGGGCAGGCCAGCATTCTGGAAAGTCAAGCAGGATTCCTGAGTTGCAGTCTTGAGGCAGAATTCTTTCTTCTTTGGGAAACCTCCTTTTTTGCTTTTAAGGCCTTCAGTTGATGGGATGAGGCCCACCCATATTATCAAAGGTAATCTCCTTTACTTAAAGTCAACTGACTGTAAATATTAATCACATCTACAAAATACCTTCATGGCAACTTCTAGACTAGTGTCTGACCAGACAGCTGGGCACTGTAGCCTAGCCAGGTTGACACATAAAATTAACTATCACAGGGCCTTTTGCCTCTCTCCACATTGTATCATAATCAGTAGAAAGAAGTTAGCTAAAATTAACTGGGTAAATGAAGCGAACATGAGGCAAATAAAGCTAAATTCAGGCGTCAAAGTACTATTCTTTTGAGATTCTACAAATTGTAGTTTTCTGGACATTTATTCCCGTTATCCTTGGGGAATATGAACCTACTTGTTTTAGATAACAATCAGTGTAGTAAAGAAGGTGTTTAGATTCGCCTGTTCAAGTTTTATATTCAAGTATTATTTCTGTTTCTTTCATTTCTTCAGCTTATTTGTGTATTGATATGTTAGATACTATAATTTCAGCGATAGTTGTTATACATGTTATTCACTCTGCTCTCTGTTTCTATTTTTAGATACAAAAGTTTGGTGATCCAAATGGGATTGTTCAGTTTGCTCCTGAGTCTTTATCTGAAAAGACCTATTCGGAGCCATCGGGTCTGGAAGGGCCCCTGACCATTACTTTCTTTGTCAAAAGAGTCAAGGGCATCTCTGGAGAGATTACGGTATCATTTTTTCATTTGATTTTTAAGTAGAGTAACTATTTGCCTAACAAATGTGGTTGCGAAGAAGAGAGAAACCGTGTGTTCTGGTTAAAGGTTCTGATAAACTGAAGTGACATGAGTTTTCGGAGAAGCTGAGAAGGTTCGTTTAAGCACCTTGGGCTCTCCAGGCAGCATCAACCTCTAGCTATCTTTCTAAATTCAGTTACAATTAGATTAAGAAGATCTTCCACACACTTAATCATGAAGAGTATGACTGGACCGTTTTGAATTTTCTTGTTTGCTATAACATGATGCTTTTCCTTCTTAAGTCTCTCAATGATTTTTGTAAATTGCTTGATATATTCTCCAGGGCGTTATTTCTCAATATAATTTTTCCATTAGTAACTGATTTTTAAGAGGTTGCGTTTGTGTGTATATTGATATAGAACATTTGGGGATGCTCTTGTAAATCATCGGGATATTCGTCTCACAGATCAAGGTTATTTGTTTGCTAGCAAAACATATTTTGTGAAATTTCTGTATGAACTTACCTCTTTTCCTGTATTGGAGATCAACTGGTACTTCTTTAGTTGAAACTTTATGGTTTGGAGTCCAAAAATTCTTGAAACATAATTCTTACTTCTTGAAATTTTATAAATATTCCCTTTATGTTAAAAGCAAACAAAACCACGTTCCGATATGATGCAGCAGATTATCTACTCACTTTTTACCTTCAAATATTGCCTATGGTTTACTGTTTAATGTATTTGTGGAACTGGCAGTTTAAAGTTAACTTGCTTTTCTTTATCTTTTCAAATCATGTTATTTTAGACATAGGTGAAACGAGGTTTTGTAATCTTGTCCTGCTGATTGCATATGACAGCCTGAAAGAGTTAATATATTTCATGATGCTACTGTCATTCCTTCATACTTTCTGAACTGTTTGGAGAGTTTAGCTTTGAATATAAGGATGCACAATTAAAATTTACTTTTTGTATATTATAAAGGAAAACATAATTTCAATGGATTTTGATTCAATATAGTGAATTATATAACTTGGTTGGATTTCTTCCTTTTATTTTAGGTTTTCTGGGAAATAAGGAGTGAATTTGATATTACTGGAGACTTTCTTTCTACACAAGGATTTTTCACCATAGCTGATGGAGAGGGTGAAGTGAGCTTTGATGTTCATTTGCTAGCAGATGATGTACCTGAGGCAGAGGAAGATTATGTGATCAGGCTTGTTTCTGTAGAGGGAGGAGCAGAACTGGATCCGGAAAAATGCATCTCACGGTTCTCTGTCTCTGCAAATGATGACCCACATGGGGTATTTGCTGTGTATTCAGATCACCAGTTGATACTTATTGGGCAGAACCTTAGTAGATTCATTCAAATTAATGTAACCCGGCTCGCTGGAACATTTGGAGATGTGGCTGTTGGGTATCGAATATCATCTGATCAAAAGGAGCAGCCGATAGTTACTGAAAATGCAGAGAGGCAGCTGGTGGTCAAAGATGGTGCCAGATATAAAGTGGACACAGTGCCAGTGAAGAGTCAGGTTTGTAACATTTTTTTAGTTTCTGGAACTTTCCAATAAAACTCCTTCAGGAGAGCCCTTGTTTATCTCATGATCAGTTTAAAATCTTATTCAGATATTTAAATGTAACCGTGAAAAGTGCCATAGAAATGCATAATAATTATTGGATAATATATTTGAAGATTATAAATGAATTAAGTATATTCCTATTTGGAAATAATATATTTTTGTCCAACTGTAGTAGGCACTTATTTAATATTTACAAAGTATCCGGGAACTGTTCCAAGTGCTGTACATGTACACCCACACATACACACATACATGCACAGGCACACACACAGGATACTTGTTGAAGGGGAGAGATTTGTTGACTTCCCTGTGCTCCTACCAGAGGGCAGTGCAATGAGAGAGACTGATATGTGCTCCCTGGAGTTTGGAGGGCCTGCATGAACACAGTCTGCTACCTGCTTCTCTCCTTGAAAATCTGGAACATAGGAAATTGGCTCTGAGTTGCTCTGATGGTATTGAGGAGAGAGGGCAGCCGACTGCTCTGCCATCATTTAGGGTGAGGGTGATGAGAATGCATGGATTTCTTGTGGGTCAGGTAGATTCCCCAGCAGTCTGTCTCAGTCTGAACCACAGAAAATGATTTGAGTGACTATTTGTCTTAATTCTCCCACGGATGGTACATAACTAGTATCAGTCTATATGCATAGGGGAGAAGTTAGTTTATTTCAAACGTGGGATACATTATGGCCTGGGGAATTAATTATCTCATGGTTGAGAAAGGCTGCCCCAGAGGGTAACCAGATTAGAAGCATCTTGAGAGAAATCTGCAGGGTGGGTTGTGAAGCTACAACAGAATCAAAAAGGTCATCATCTCTGTGGAGGAATGGTAAAGAGTGGAATTCTGATGTCTTTGAAGAGTGCCCAAATCGATTCCATGAAAGGTCGAGCATTTGGGTGTCTGTCTTCATGGAGGGATAGTGGTCAGCCACTGTTAGCCAAGAAAGGACTACAGCAACGAGGCAAGATTTTTCTCATTCTGTCTTAAAGCAGCCCCCCCTGCCCCTGGAAGTGCCCGAAGGTTGATGGAAAGGTCCAAGTGGGGACTGGAGGAGTATGGAGACATCATACTATGACTCCTTTCTCACTATACATCCTGAGCCATGGCTGGAACAAGAACTGGGATAAACAGGGAGCTTTAACTGAATGTGAGATGGAAGTTTTGATTGATACAGGTCTGGCCTTTGCCTTCCTGAAAGTAACAGAAAGCTTCAAGATCATCCCACAACGTTGTCAAAGGGTAGTGGAAAGAAACCCCGTAAAGATGTAATAGGAGAGAAATGAAGCAGCTTCCTATTTGTGTTCCACTAAGCTTAGCCCACTCAGTAATTGATGACCTTAGTTTCATATAAGCTTATGGTCAATAGACAGTAGGCCCTCATTCAGCATATTTCACTAATTTGTACCTACTCTGTAACCTTTTTTCTTTTGTACACCTGGGTATTCTCTTTTGTTGTTTAATAAAGGGAAAAAATAGAGGCTTCTTAGTGAGACATGGGTCCCCTAGCTATTCCTACATCCCTGTTGTTCTCTGGGGCTTGACTTAATACCATGGCCCTGTTTTATCAATTTCTAATCTCTGTGTCCGATATACAAAAATTCTCAAGACTGGAATAAAGAGTGCAAAGCTGGGGCAGTGAGAGGTGGATTAAGTTAACCAGAATGTCATTGTATTAAGTCTCATTTACAAATGAGAAAAGTTTAAAAAATACAATGTGCTTAAATTATGTAACTTGAAACATTTTCCCATACACATCTACATAACATCACCTCTGAACATATTCTAGTTATAATCTCCGCTAATGAACACTAGGGGGCATTCCTTTAACTTTTCTAGAAATAGTTTTGTATTTTGTAGTCAGATTTCGTCTGACAATAAGACATGCCACAGTGAAGATTCCATTATTCTATTATTTTACTAAGCAGTATGGATAGTACAGAATTGCTCTCAGACTACGTATAGGAAAACCAAAGTGTGTGATATATATTACATGGACTAAGACCCTCGATCTGGCTAGCTCTTAGATTGTCTATTGTAGTGAGTGGTACCTGAAACAGTTTTGAAGGATGGTAGTCCTCTTTTCATTTCACTTTGAAAGCTTAGTCATATAGTTTATAAAGATACTCAAATTTCCTAATACCTATTTGAATTATCTATGAATTTCTTAATGTTTTCTTTGAACCTATTTTAATTATTTTTATGATTTTTGTCTATTTTCAATAAAGAGTAACAAAAGTTTGCTAGCTATGCATACGTGAAAGCTTCCCCTTATTTCCTTACTTTAACATCTTTCATTAACATATTTAAAATTGCATGGGTTTCTTCTCTCTCTCACATCCAGGACATGTAGTGTAAGATGCCGGTTCGGATCCCGGGTGCCCGCCGATGCACTGCTCGTCAGCCACGCCGAGGCGGTGTCCCATATAAAGTAGAGGAAAGACGGGCACAGATGTTAGCCCAGGGCCAGTCTTCCTCAGCAAAAAGAGGAGGATTGGTGACGAATGTTAGCTCAGGGCTGGTCTTCCTCACACACACACAAAAAAAGATTGCACATAGATTATTGGGTGTTGCTGTGTGAGTTAGTCTTCCAAGGTAACTGTTTGGAGCAAGGTGTGACGTGCATAAACCAAGCGTAGGATTTTTTCAATGGTCCCTTCTTCCCTCACATCCTAGATATAATGCATTGCTCTTTGAAATTTGGGATATTAGTTACAGGAGTTAAATACAGTCAAATACTGCTCCACCCTCCTGGTAAAAGTTAGGACTTTGGACAGGTCAGCCACAGAGAAGGACCTTCAAGTGGACCTTTGAACAGGGTAAGTTTCTATGAGGCTCTGAAAACTAGAAGGTTCTTGATGTCGATTTAACACCAGGACCTTGGAGTGTAAACTCTGACCACACCTGGTTAACAACTGGCTTCTTATATGAGGGACACACTGACCATAAGAATTGTTGGTACACTAAAGAAACAAGTCTGAATTTAAAAGAATTTAAGTTAGAATACAAGAAGAATTTTATATTTGTGGTTGAGTCATTCATTCAGACATTTATTCGGCACTTACTATGTGCCATTGTGAGAAATACAGAAGATACAGAAATGACAAAGACACAATCCTTTTGTCGTGTTGCTCCCGTCTAGAGCAGGAGAAGGTCCATTAACCCGTTGGAAAAGCGTGTGGATAAGAAGTGTTGGAGATGTGCACAGGATATCATGGGGCTGTAAATCCTATTTGTGCCCTAATGCCATCAAGAATGGTGGGAAATTTGTAAAATGGTATTGGTGGTGCAGTCCTGGATCCGAGAAATGGAGGGGTGTGCTGGAGAACATGATCAGCTCCTAAAAACCTTCAAGTTCCTTTTCAGATAAATCTAAGTGCTTTTCTTCTGTGGGCAAACCAGCTTTCCCTCAAATCCCTTGTTATTCCTGTTCAACTTTAATGTTTAATTCCTGTATCCTGGGGATCTGCCACATCACACAAGCGCCACATCAGCGTGCCCATGAACAGTGGAGCTGGGTGGGAAGGCACAAATGACTGGGTGCGTTAAGCTGAAACCTGGCCCTTCATTCTTTAGGAAATAAGGATTAAAAAAATCCTCAGCTGCCCGGCCAGTGAACTGCACGGGGATAGGGCACATGATTGAAGTCACGACACTGTGACTTATTTCTGTTTCCTTAGCCCTTGACCTATGATTCATGTTCAGTGAATATCATTTTGAAAAAATGAAGATTGATTGAATGAATATCTGTTACCCTCATGTAGTACAACATTTGAAACTGCTCTGGTACATGTTTTGCACATTTGGGACGGGGAGTGATGTATGTTTAAGTACATTATATTTAAAAGAAGAACAGACTCCACAGAAATGGTTGTTTTTACATTCAGTAAAGATGTACAGAGTTTTTAGTAATATTCCAGGTTATGGAATAACCTGGGGGCTTATCCATCATCAATAACAATGTTTCTATGGGAAAATATATTGTAAGTTTCAAAAAGAAAAATCTTTTAGAGTAACAGCAGTTTTTAAATTCAGGATTTCCCCTATTTTGTTGCATTCTAAGACTGTGAAAATTGGTAATCTAATACATGGTGTTAGTAATTTCTACTTATCCAATATATTCAAATAATCAGTATACCTAAATCATTATCCATTTGGAGTAAATATCATTAGAGTTATTGATTTTTATTCAATGAAGAGAAAGAAAGTGAGTTTTGCTGGTTTTAGGAGCTCACACTGTTCACCAGTGAGCTCTTTCCACTCCTGAGGCACACGCTTCCATCATTAATACTACTGTGATTCTCATCCTTCTTGAGGCCATTTGTAAACACATGGAGAATTTGCAAATTTGTATTTTTTATACTCTACAAATGCCACTCCTTGCCCCACAGTCTTCATACTGGTGATTTGTTTTGTAACAAGGGGGAAAGGGCATATATTGATGAAACTGATACTAAAGGAGCCTGAGGCAGTGTGCTGATGACTCATCAAATGTCAGTATTTTTCTCTGAAAATTATTTTTTGCTGCTAAAAAAAGTCATTCATACTGTTTGTTTATAGGTCTTCCTATCACTGGGCTCTAATTTCACCTTGCAACTGGTGACAGTGATGCTTGTTGGTGGACGTTTCCATGGAATGCCAAAAATTCTCCAGGAAGCAAAATCCGCTGTGTTTCCTGTCCCTGAGAGCGCCGCCAATTCCCAGGTAATTGGCTCTGGGTGTGGTACTTTGCGGGAACCGCTAGAGGGCAGCTTTTACTGGAAGGACTAAGATTCTTAGAATTTCTTCAGATTCACTGTTTCTTTAAATCTAAGTAATTCTATGAATAGCAAAGTAGACATTATGGATACATTATATAAAAATAATTTGTCAATCTTCAACATTAGGTAGGAAAATCTGTTTCCTTTTTGGTGTTTTAGAAAGTTTATATCTTGTAGAACTTGAAGGTAAGGTATAGAATTTTTAAAATTTCACCTAAAGTCAAAATTTCCAAGTTTTTTACTTAATACTGAATATTTAATATAGAGGTATTTTGTGCTAAGTAATTAAAATTAGAATGAAACATCAGTTGATGTTTCAGAGTTTTTCATTTACTAACATTGTGAATATTTGTCTTTAATTGGGGGGCTCTACTTACTGTGGCAAGTTTGTGCTGATGTAGATAAATGCTAGTTGTGAGATCCTGTGACACAGCTGCACCTAAATATTGGACTCTTCTACCTGAGTTCATTGTAAGAAAGATTGTTTCCTAATCACTTCATAAATTCACGTGAGAACACCACCTCGAGAGCTTTGCTTCCTATGCAGGCCAATTCTGTCAGTATAGGAAGAAGACAGGACTGTTGTCTCTGTGGTAACGTGTGTATTTTTGAAACCATTATGAGATATAATTGCATCCTACTCCTGGTGGGAGTGCCTTCGGGTTGACTAAGGCCAGCCTGGCCCAAGGTGCTGACGTGGAACCTGTGCAGGTGAAGGGGCAGGAGTCTCGGCAGATCTGGCCAGCAGCTTATGTAACGGGATC
This sequence comes from Tapirus indicus, assembly GCA_031878705.1. Lineage (NCBI taxonomy): Eukaryota > Metazoa > Chordata > Mammalia > Perissodactyla > Tapiridae > Tapirus > Tapirus indicus. The sequence continues at coordinate 16,258,009 of CM062925.1, forward strand.
TCTGGCCATTAAGGGGATGCTCTTCAGTGACTCCCTGTTTCTCCACAGGGAATTCGTTTGCTTTGTCCCCTAAAGTGGAATCCACTAGTATTAAAAACAACTGAGAGGAATGTTTTCTTTCTTCACCTCCTCTGTCCAAGAGGGAGTCAGGGTATAGAATTTAATAATGCTTTGAAGTTTTTTTGTCTTCTTTTTGCTCACAGGTTGTTATAAAAAAAGGTTCCTTTCAACCTGAACCATTCATTTAAAGTAAAATATTTCCTACTCCTTGTCCATGCACAATGTCACCAGACTGTATCATCCCAGAGGGCAAGATTGGGCCAGTTGTGGTGTACTCCCATCCTTGGTGTGTCCTCTGTACTCCTTACCAGTATTTGTATGTGGGGTGTGTGTGTGTGCGTGTGTCCATGTGGGAAGCATGATCTCAGATATACCAAAGCCTTTGGCAGTTGCTAAGCAGAAGCCTCACTGTAACGGAATTGAAAAGTCTGGTGTCAAATTGAAGATTTTTTTCTTTTCCGTGGCTCCAGAAGCTATCCCATGACATCCTCTCATACTTTTCTGCTACTCTCCATTCCAATTTGAAATGGGGAGAAGGAGTCTTAATTTATAACTGATGATCATATGGTATCCCAAATTTATAGATATTGGGACCAAAAGAGGGAATCTGAGTCGTCAAAATCACAAAGTAAAGCGAGGAAGCTGGTTTTATTCTTACTCATGGACCAGAACTTATTTCATCTATAAATCATCCATAAATCCCAGGGTAGCCTGGGAAGGTGGCCTTTAAACAAAATCTTACTTCATGTGGATGAAAAAGATGATTATTTTTTAAAATCTTTGAAGCTTTATGATCCTCAAGAAAAGATATTAAATTGAATCAAAGAGCTGAAAAGAACCTTAATAGAAAATCTAGTTCATGGTGCTCGTTTTATAAACGAAAATTTGTGATATCTTAGAAAGAAGTCAAATTTCAATTCTAGGTGAAGCAGGTTCTGTAAAGGCTGGTGAGCAAGTCATATTAAAATATCATTTTTAATCTTATGCTTTCATTTAACCATAATTACATTTGTCTTTTTTTGATGTTGTTAATTCAAAGGATTATATTTAAAAACAATAAAGCTGTAAACTATATTCTGAATTACAAAATAGAATAAATTTTCAAATCTCAGATGTCATTTCTTAAACAGTACTCTTTTAGTATATTTTAAAACAAGGATATACATAGTGTAAACAAAGAGAAAGTTGACATTGAACCCACTCTTCAGAAAACGAGAACCTTTAGGGAGAAATAAAATATTCTAAGTATATTTCTCCTCAGGTTGGATTTGAATCTACTGCTTTTCCTCTCACGGACATCACTGCTGGGACGAGTCACGTTGTGGTTTCCAGGAGAGGCACATATGGATCTCTCGTGGTTGCCTGGGCTGCTGGATACTCTCCTGGGTTAGAAATCCCCGAGTTCATTGCCGTCGGCAACATGACCCCAGAACTGGGTGAGTTGTAGCTTTTCTGAGGTGGGCCTGTAGAACGTGGAGGCATGTCACTGACCGCTGGTTTTCTCGGATCATCTTTACTCTGGGCACTGAACGGTTTGTTGTCTGCTCCAGCACTCCTGTATTTAAGTGATGAGGATTGCACAGGCTGCTTGGTGAGAGTGAGAGAAAGTGTATTCAGTCCAATTAAAAACTTCATACCTCACCTGGAAATAGTGGTCACTAAACGGACTGCTCTGTCAATATATTAGCAGTTTGTTAAAAGTAGTTCTAAACACCTAATTTGGCCCATAACAGTAATAAAAAAGACACACCTTGGTATCCATTTATGTGTTCACCTGAATATTTCTGACAGGAGGACAGCTGTTACTTCATTTCCTTCAGTTTTCGATTATACCATGAGCTCTGTGAGGCTGAGATGCAAATGTTAGATGATTTGACCTCTACTGTGTTATAGAAAACTCATTGCAAATTCCTATAATGACAGTTTATAAAGGACTCCCCAGCGGGCTCAGAACCTTTGAGGTTCCCCCTTGTTTATTCACAGCATCCTGCTGGTCACCAGGCAAAAGCTGTTTATGCTCAGTAATGAATCTGATGAACCCTGCATCCTGGATCCTCAGTCTCTCAGTGAGGATGGAATGACTTTCATTTTCCCAAGGTCTTGCATCACAGAGATAAGAAGAAATGGGAACTGAAGTCCTCGAGATGATGGGGGTGAGGGCTGGGACGGTAGAATGACAGCGTTGTCATGTCAGCTTCCATCCCAGCAGGAAGCCCAGAAATAGATAAAGAGCCAGTGTGGATGCTTGGTTGAGGGACACCACAGCACCAGAACTGCCCTGGGTGCGGGGGTTGCTTAACCTCTGCTGGGTACCCCGCTCTAACACAGCAAACGCTGGTGACCTCTCATTTTCCTTTGCACATCCCCTAAGTTAAAGATACTTAATTATCTTGTCTGTTTTCTAGCCCTTTCTTCCGCAGAAACCCTTGTTTTTTCCCCTCACCCCATCTGTCACTTTAGATGGTATGTACAGCTTCATATGATTTCGTTTTTTTCTTTTTTTATTAGGAACCACTTACTAGGTGCAAAAAGATTTATTTGTAGAAATATTGTTCTTTATGAGTATGTATGTGAGTTTTTGCTTGCATATGAAATTAATCTTCACAAGCTTTAGTGAATTTATAATAACTAGCTTAAACTAAAATAACAGGAGTTTCCAAGTAGATCAATATCTTCAAGCAGGTTTGTTCAGTTTTTTGAGTTTTATAATAAAAATTTTCAAACATAATGGGAAGTAAAGTGACTAGTACAATGAACACTCACAAACCCACTGACTCGATTTTACAGTTGTTACATTCCACCATATTTGTGACCTTTTTTGGAAGTAATTTATTATTACTTTTTAGCTTTATTGGAACTATAATTGACATACAAAAAATGGCACACATCTAATATTTACATCTTGATGAGTTTGAACATATACATACACCCGTGCTACTGTCACCACAAACAGGGGGCTAAACATATCCATCATCTCCAAAAATTTTCCTGAAGTAATTTAAAATAAAATACGTACATTATGATATTTCACCCCAAACTACTTCAATATGTACCTTTAAAAAATGCTGGGCCAGAATTCAAACCAAAGTCCAACACCAAGTACATGTCAAAACTTGCCTAACACCATTCTCTTCCCTCTACTCGATTTTGTAATTGAGCTGGGAAGAGAGAAAAGAGATCCATGAGAGAGTGGACAGGGATTGAAGGCAAGGTCTGTGTGGTCTGGGGGGCTTCCCATCAGTTTACTTACCACCCCCACCCCACTTTTTTAATGTTTTACCTTTTGTAGACTGTCATAGAGTTTTGGAAAAGAAGATATTTTGCTACGTTTTTAAGAGTTGAATCCCAATTTAAGAACTCAGACGTGATACCCTACTTCCCTTTTCTTGTTCCGCTTTCAGGGAGCCTTTCATTTTCCCACGGAGAACGGAGTAAAGGAGTCTTGCTGAGGATGGCTCCCAGCCCCGGGCGGCCCGAGGCCTTTGTTATTCACCTCTCAGGAGTGCAGAGCGGTGCCTCTGGGGGCGCTCAACTTCGGTAAGACCAGCCCTATTCTCAACCAAGGAAGTCTCTAGGGAATAATCTGGAATTTATCAGTCAACAAAGAAAAAGACACAAGGATCGCTTTCCTTGCAGCAGATGCAAAAACAGTTGTAGTGTAGAGCAACCTGTGGCCTGCATGCCAGAGGTGCCAAAGAGGGAGGCTGACTTTCAGAGTCAACACCCACTGCTCCCTGTGAAGAGGGGTCGTCATGACCTCTACTTCGAGAATGTCGACCTGGGGTAACATCTCCAGTAAGAGCCATGGTGGCAAATTCACCTGTTTTTTATAATAAAAATTTTTATAATAAAATTTTGTTTTTTATAATAAAATTTCATTTTATTAAAAAGGTGGCTGTCTTCTGAGAAGCAGCTGAAAAACACTTGATTTCCGTAAGGGCTTAAGAGTAAGAATAAGGCATCAAAGTGGGGCCTAATGCTACTTGTTTAAACCAGTGGCTCTTTTGAGTTTAAGTAAGTATATTTGCAGATAATTATGTCCCAGCCAAAAGCAATTTATTTTTCTCATACCTGGGCTGGGCTTGATCAGAACAGTGGAGGGCCAGACTCATGGATTTAGTCCTAGCTGTGCTACTTACTTGCTGTGCATCTTTGGGAAAGTTACTTGATCTTTCTGTTCTTCAGTTTACTTATCTGTAAACTGGGGAAAATGTGTGGGCAAAATGAGTGTGTCTTCAAGTACGTTTGTACATATGTTTATGTGTGGGAGATATTGGTTGGCAGAATTGAGTATGGCTTTAGATTATACATATGCCGTTTAAAAACTGGCCACAGAATGTATTTATAGTGCTTACCCTAGGGCAAGCATTACTTGAAGATATAAATATATATACTTTTTAATTTAATTTAATTTTTTTACTCTTCACCACAACCGTATGGCATAGATACTATTATTAGTCCCATTTTATAGATGAAGAAAGTGAGTCACAGACAGATTATGTAAAGAACCCAGTGTCACACAGCTAGTAAGTGTTGGAGCCATGTTTTGAACCCAGGCTGTGTGACCACTGTCTTGAGTTTTTAACCACTATGGTGTGTGTTGAGTGATGGGTGCTTCACAATAGAAAGTGGTCGGCTCTGGAGTATCCTCCCTAAAGGCATTCAGATTTAAATTAAAAAAAAAAACTGTTAGCTAAAGAAAATATGTCTGTGGTCTGGATTAGGCTGATGGGCTATCAGTGTTACCTCTGACAGACCTATTAATGCACAATAAAACTCCATAGGAAGAAGCTAAGGATAAATCATTCATCATGGATGTTCCTTCCAATTCATATGTAAAATTTTAGCAACATTTGTGTGAAGAGAATAGTCCCATTACTGGCTGAATTACTAGTTGGAAGAAGCAAAGAGTTTGCATCTAGTAGGGGCAACTGCTTCTATTTGGTAGATGAGAAATCTGGCTGTCATCCAGAACATTGTAAGCATTTTTGGTTCCCTGCGCACAGATCATAAGAGGGAGTCCGATGTTTCAGATTCTACAGGGAGCTGCTGCGGGATGACTGGGGAAACAGACCAGTGATGAATGAGCTCCTCATTTTGCTAAAATGTGTTGTGTTCTGTCACCCGAGACTGCAGCTCTTGTTCTTAGGTTTCTCGTGCTCTGGTATCTTCGTCAATAAGTAAGTAGGGTTTTATGGAATTTGAAAAGCCATATCATTTTAAGGTGCCCTCATGACCAGCATCTGAAATATGTGAAAGATGAATCTCTACAGTGGTGTTCCTGTTTTTCATCAGTTCTTTCATGGTTTAATTTTTTTTTTTCCAGATCAGGTTTCACCATTGCTGAAATTGAACCAATGGGAGTCTTTCAGCTTTCCCCTAGTTCACGAAATATAGTAGTATCAGAGGATACACAGGTGATCAGATTACATGTACAAAGACTGTTTGGGTTCCACGGCGACCTTATTAAAGTTTCCTATCAGACAACTGCAGGAAGCGCAAAGCCCCTGGAAGACTTTGAACCTGTTCAGAACGGGGAACTGCTTTTTCAAAAATTCAAATCTGAGGTTGATTTCGAAATAATCATTATTAATGATCAGCTTGCTGAGGTAGAAGAAATTTTTTACATTAATCTAACTTCAGTAGAAATTAAAGGATCACAAAAGTTTGATGCTAATTGGAGACCCCGCCTGAATCTAGATTTCAGTGTGGCAGTGATCACGGTACTGGATGATGATGACCTGGCAGAAATGGATGTTTCTTTCCCCAAGACAACTGTGGCTATCGCAGTTGACACAGCTCTCATTCCTATAGAAACTGACTTCTCCACCACACACCCTGGGACGACCAAGATAACTGCCATTCCACAGCCAACCGAAATGGTTGCCATAGTTACTGAGGCAACTAGTACATCTACCATCCCTGAGATAGTTGTCACTCTCCCTGGTACATCTGCCATGTCTGAGAAGCCTGATGTGGCCTCTGGAACTGCCCGTGTTTCCATTTACGGAACATTTAGTCTTGGGCCACCCATTGTTTACATTGAAGAGGAGATGACCAATGGCACATTTAATGCTGCAGAAGTTCTTATCCGAAGAACTGGGGGGTTTACTGGCAATGTCAGTATAACAGTTAAGACTTTCGGTGAAAGATCTGCTCAAAAGGAACCAAATGCATTACCCTTTCGTGATGTCTATGGAATTTCCAACCTAACTTGGGCAATTGAAGCAGAAGACTTTGAAGAACAAACTCTTATCCTTACATTTGTAGATGGAGAAAGAGAACGTAAAGTATTGGTTCAAATTTTGGATGATGATGAGCCTGAGGGGCAGGAATTCTTCTGTGTGTTTCTCTCAGATCCTCAAGGGGGAGCACAGATTGTGAAGGAAAAAGATGATGCTGGATTTGCAGCTTTTGCCATGATCATTATTACAGGTATATCTTTGGTAATGGAGATAGAAATGTACTTTTGTGGTACAGAATTTATGGTAAGATCATTCTATCTTAAATTCAATTTAAGAGGGTGTGTTCCTTGAATCACTCATAGTAATTCATTTAAACATTGTGTTCCTTGGGCATGGACCCATAAAATGAACTCATGATGTTATTCTGAGGTGCCAGGCTAGAGTTTAATGGACTGTAAATGTCACGTAGCTCAGAGCCAGTTAAACAGTCAAAAAATCTATACCTTCACAATATAGGGAAACCTTAAAAATACTTAAGACCATGTTCTTTCTCTGGAAAATACTTAATCATCCAAGAACATGATGGCCTATTGTGTTTTGAAACCTCTTTCTGAATTTCCCAACCACTTTCCATGATCCATCCTAACATCTAAGATCTCATTGTCAGGAAATTCTTTGTGTCTGTTGGGAAATAGATTAAAACTATTTCCTTTTGTTCTGCTTTGGAACCAGTGCAGTTTATATAGCTTTTGTACTATTGGTTATATGTTACAATAGCCTAAAAATTCGGTGACTTATTTTAAGAGTTCCTCATGCATCTTATAAAATCTTTTGGTGATAATTTGCAGTTTTCCTCTAAAATCATACTATATTTCTTTAAGTGGATTAGCTCAGCTTGTCAATACTTTACACTAATTGGAGTATGGACAAGGCCATCTCATGATTTGTACCTACTCTGCTCTTTTATACAGACATTTATAAGTTTTACACAGTGTTTTAGAGTTTCAGTTGATGCTGTGATAAAACAGTGTAGTGGAAAGAAAGCTAAAATCATAAGGCCTGTATTTTTGGCCCAGATCAGTCATTAGTTGGGAGACCTTGATTAAATCATTTAGTATCTATGCTTTATGTTTCTCTTTTATAAAAGGAAAATTTTAGAATAAACATCTTTATGATCCACTTCTAGGATTTGATGCTTCCTAGAATTTTTATTTTGTTTTAGCCATTTAGTTATAATTCAGTCATAATTTTGCAGTTGTGTAACTTCCTTTCATGCCTAGCGTCATCCATATTTTTACCCTACAAATGTGCACCAATTAGAATTAATGTTATTTATTGCTATTCTTCCAGTTTATTGATATTGTAAATTCTAATTCTATTCTACAAGTTATTTACTAATTTTGATTCACATTAGTTTAATGCCATCTACATGTTTCTATTAAAATTATTTTGGCACTCAACAGCCTCCTCCCCCATTCCATGACATAGATATTTTATTACAGTTATTTGAATATGACCAGGGCTGGCAGTCAAAATATTTAGCAATTAGTTCAACAGAGGCACAGACCAATCAAAATGGTTGCTGGAGGCTCTTGGCTATCCCAAGCATTACCCCACTGGTTACTGGATCGTGGAGAGATCTTGTGGTCCTGGATAGGGTGGTGGCAGAGGGTTCTTCCGGGGGCTCAGGACAGCAGTTGGAACGGAAGTGCTCCTCAGTCAGTATGGTATACCAGTGCATACCAATATGGCTCACCAATACCACATTTAGATTTTAAAAACTTTCAAAATAAATCAGTAAAAAAACCAGTTTATTTAGTTTTGTATCATTGGCACATTAGAAGTATTGAAATTTACTAGAAATTTGACATCAAATTTATTATTGTAGATGTGGCATGGGAAGTGTGATGTTCGTTAGAACCATGCTAGTTGCTATCACATTGAAAAAGAAAATGAAAGTTCTGCTTGTGGGAATCTTATAATATACTTACACCAAATTCTCTCTCAAAGTGATAAGAAAACACTTGTTGAAGAGAAAAAGTTGACATCAGGTTCTGATGCAGGGCTAAGAAATGATCATAGTGATTAATTGGTGAGGATGAGGATTGGCATCTGGCTGAGTCAAAACACACTTGAGACACTAGGACAAAAGTGGTTCATCACGTGCATGTCCCTAATCAACAGGCTCTACATTTACTCATGCTTCGGGCCTGCTAAATAGACCCAGTGCTGGTGACTACCAGCCCTCCCCCATTGGTATGGTTGAGTGGTTTTCTGTTTCCTTATCCTGACCCTAACTTCAGAAGTTCTGTCTCCTTGGAACCTCAGGAGCCAGGTGTCAGGGTGATGGGTACAAGTGGTTTTTGAGGCTGATTGCTGTGCAATCATTGCTTTTAGGATCATTTTGCAAAACCAGGCCACTGAGAAATACAAAGCAGCAGGAACTGTGCACTGGGGTTTCTCTAGTCTGAAAAGCTAGCTTATGTGCTAGTGAGGATTTGGAGTGACTATTTCAGTGTAGCGTGAGCCCTGGGTTTGTTCCAGTTTAAACACAATTTTTTTTTAGTATGATGGTGCCTGTCACTTCAAGTGTTGCTCAGAGGAGTTTGTTTTACTCAGAGATATTCAGGAGTTCCTTAATTCTGTTTTTCTCAAAGCCAAATAATCGAATGTGTAACATAAGTGATCTTTTGGTTAGGGCTCTTGTACGAAGGTAAATTGGTTAAATGGAGTTCGTTTATTCAATAAATATTTCTGAAACACTTATAGTATGCTAGCGACTGTTGTTGGTACTGGGGATACAGCAGTCAATAAAACAATTACGACTCTGGTAGAACTTAGGTTCTATGGGGATATACTGACTTAAACAGTAAACATATAAAATGTCAAGGCCCATCAGGTGTAAAGGAGAGTCTCATCAGAGAGGGATGAGCATGTGTGTCAGCGTGGAAAGTAAATTTGATGTTTTCTGTCTTCAGGTCTTCTGTTCTCACAGTGTTAACCGCCTTGATATTATCATTTTGATTCTAGTCTATTTTTAGTAGAAAGTTTTAAAAATTGTAGCTCCCCCCCTTCACTTGTGATTTTCTCACCTTAAGACCATCTGATCTGGAAAGATTAGTGAAGCATTGAAGATCTTTTATAGTCTTAAGTATATTATAGCCCTCCATTTTTCTTGTCAGGGAGTGATCTTCACAATGGCATCCTAGGATTCAGTGAGGAGTCCCAGAGTGGACTAGAGCTGGGTGAAGGAGCTGATCTAAGAAGACTGCATCTTACTGTCACAAGGCAGCCACACAGGTATGTTCGTGTATATGTGGAAGCTATAACATCCTCTGTGTCTGTACAGGATCTAATTTGAATTCACAAAATGGTAAAGGCAGGATGAAATGTTGATAGAAGAAGGTAGTGTGGAATTTGGTATGTCAGCGTTCAGAGACTCTAGTTCTTAATCCGTGATTTAACACACTTGGTTTATGATCATAACCTTGAACATTTTGTACTTCATAAAGTACCATACAGATGTCAGATTATGTAAGTCATCAGTTTATCGTATTTACTGTTCTGTGATCACTCTGCAGACACAATCATTTACTGTCAGAGAGACTTGGAGTGCCAACATTTTGCTTGCAGCTTAGTACCTACAGTACACATCTTCTGAATGCTTGTCACACGTGCACTTCATGTGCACACATGTATATATATTACCTTTTCCATTTTAAATGTTCCCTGAAAATGTGAATCATCTCTTGCCCTTTATTTTTATAACAAGCATTTTTAGCAGCAGTGTTTTTCCTGTAGAAGAATTCTTGTTAAAAGACAAACAAGGAACATTTGCTTGAAGGCAGGGTTCTCTATAGTTTCGTTTTCCTATTTCTGGCACATAGAAGGAATAGTAGACAGAAAAATATTTTTTGTTTTCACATTCTTGATACTTGTTAGTTCAGTGTTGAATAGAATATGGCAAAGAATGCCATGTCAACTCTGGCCTTAATTTATCTGTAATGAGGAGAATTGGTCATTTCAGTATTCTCAGTGGTAAGGTAGGTGCTGTACTTGGGATGGAGAGCTACCTTTAGGCAGTGGTAGCACATTCTGCATTAGACACGGGGAGGACGCACTCTGTCACTGCGTTTGCATAGGTTTTGCTTTGTTCCTAGGGCCTTTGAAGATGTCAAGGTCTTTTGGCGAGTCACATTTAACAAAACAGCCACTGTCCTCCGGAAAGGTGGTGTGAACCTGACGGATGAACTCCTGTCTGTGTCAGGGACCACGATCTGTACAGCAGGTCAAACAAAATGCTTTATCACCATTGAGCTCAAACCGGGGAAGGTAAGAAATGATGAGGCACAGTATTGTCAATTTCTAGTTATATTTCTTTAGAATTAGTCATTTTAAAGCCACCTTATTGAAACTTACACATTGTTTATGTGGAGATTCTTTGTATCTCACCTAGCCATAATGTCTAAATCTCTTTGCTGTACAACAAACTTCAAACTCAGCATTTACTACATTATGAATTTTTGAAAATAAGCTCATCAGTTGTACACCTAAAACTAATACAATGTTATATGTCAGTTATATCTCAATTTAAAGAAAAAGCTCATCAGTTTTTCCCATTTCTTTTTCTTGTCATCTCCAAGATTCCTCCTGGCCCAGCTGCTCATTGTGTAAATGATCCCTTGAGTCATTTTCAACCAGACTAGTATTTCTGATTACTCTGCATGTTTAGTGTTTTGCTTTTATCATATCTGTCGATTTGATCATATCATATCGTATCTGTAGGTTTCATCCATTAAATGAAAGTTCTTTCGTTCTCTATTCATATACGGTTAGAGGGTTCAGTTTTCACCTACCGAGGAGGCACAGAGGTCATGCCTGGGTGAGCCTTCAGATAAATCTCTATTGGTTCATGTTGCACATGGCATCTGGGAGACAGGCATGTCCTACTCTTTCCGAAGTAATCTGCATTGTTCAAAAGGTGTTGGTCACTGATGACCTAACAGAGCTTTAGTCATTTAGTAATCGTGTGTGGGTTTTTTTAATGACTATTCTGTGATATTTTAATGTCTGTGATTGCCTACTACTTCATTTATTAAATTCTAATATTTAATACAAAAACTAGCCACAATATTATAAATGTTCAAAAGTATGATTTCTTAGTACTGTCAAATACTTTAAACAGCAGAAAAAGCATGCACAAATCCAAGTATTTTAAAACATGTAGTATACTTAAACCCATTCTAAAATAACAACCCTGTACGTTTAATTTTTTTTTTCATTTGTTTCTCTACTTGTTTTTTCACTTTCTGAGGATTACTGTAACAGTTATGGTGATATTCTTTAAGGTTATAGTAAGACATATGTTCATACCTTCCTGGAATTGTAATAATTTTACTGGTTCCAAAAGAGAAGGAGTACTTGTCTCAGATACCCTAAGGTTACATGCCCTCGATTGTCACCACTTTGTTCTTTGTTGGGACCATGGATCCTGGTTCTTGTCCGAAGCTGTTTCAAATGAGAATTGCTCGTCATCTGGTTGGGACCCATTTTATGACTTCACTTGTTAGATCGATATGTTTTTTAAGTCCATGACTTACAGGTTGATTTTTTCAGCATCATTTGTTTTCCCCAGAATGCTTTGTTCTTTAAGTTTTGCAGTGCCAGTTTTACTTTAACCATCACCCTATCCTTATTGCTCGTGGAGCTGGTCTATTAGAGGTATTGGAAATTCATGCCTGCCTTGTTAATATCCTGTTATTTTTAGGAGGGCAGTCTAGAGGCTTCATCTCCTGAGAGATGAGACAAATCTATGTTCTCAGTGCATCTCTTTGGCTCATTTGTTCTATCACATTGGAACAAACATACAGCTGCATAATCTTTCAACTTGTGTGTGGCTACCAGCACTCTTCAATTTCTGACTTGCTTTCATCTTCATTTGTATGTGTTTCACAGTTACTAATAATTTATTTCTATTCTTGGTACAATTCTTACTTTTTCTAGGAATAATTGTCTCAATTTTTTGTGTGTGTGTGAGGAAGATTAGCCCTGAGCTAACATCTATGCCCATCTTCCCCTGTTTTATGTGGGACGCCGCCACAGCATGGCTTGATAAGCGGTGTGTAGGTCCATGCTCAGGATCCGAACCTGAGAACCCCAGGCTACTGAAGTGGAGCGCGTGAACTTAACCACTACGCCACCAGGCCGGCCCCTTGTCTCAATTTTTTTATTAACCCCTTCCTACTTACATACACAAATAAGAATGTCTATTATTCCTTAATAAATGAACACTTAATAAAAGACAGATGTCTTGATATAACACTCTCCTGCACATTAAAGTTAATGAAATATTAAGTATACAATGTTATATTCCCACTTATTTTGTATTATAACCACTTTCTTATACACTACAATAGCTACTCTCCTTTAGGTATCATTATAGATGCAAATACAACTTATTTTAGTTAGTTACTTTCTTTTTGCTATTCAAATAGTCACATTATGGCCACTGAAAGTCCTGTTAAGTTGGTCTTTTGTCTTTTCTTTTTGCTTTTAAAATCTCAGGAAGCATATATTTGCTTTATACCAATAGCATATATTCCAGAGCCATCCAGATTTTTCCTGATCTAAGACATCCAACCAATTACTGTCCATGGTCTTGATTTCTTTGATCAGAGAGAGTTTTAGATCTAAATCTCTGTCCTAGAGATGTGCATGAGAGCTGAGGGCAGGCAGAAGTGCTGCTGCTGTGAGTCACTATGGAAGTGACAGAGGGAGAAAGTATTTTTTTTTAATACTGAATTTCCCTTGATTCTTTTCTAATTTAACATATATTATTGTATTTTACCTTTTTTTGCGTGGGAGTTTCAAGATACTAATACTTTATGACACATTGAAAAGGAGGAATTGAAATTCTAATATTCAAAACATTTGATGGTGTTATTCTACTTGAAAACATTGAAATCTCTTTTTATACATTTGTTCAAATAGTTTTATGTCTTCCTCAATCCCCACAAACCGCCATTCCCTGCCTGTCCCTTAATGACTAATCAAAATGCTACTTCCTTCATGATATCTTCATTTAGAATTCTTAATTCTCTAAATTTACAAAGACTTCATCTGTACCTTTCTTATGGAAGTTATCACTCATATGCAGGATCACAACTTATTACACATATTTTATCTTGACTATTGGACTCTCTCAGCTGCTTAAAAATTAGAACATGGTTTTATTCATCTTTGTATCCCTTCCATCATCCTCCATAAACATGTGTTGGTTATTAAAAATTCTATTGTGCATTTTATCTCAGACAGGATTTTTGGTGAATTAGAATCTTGGACAGATCTCACTAGACTTTTAAAACATCTATTTCATACAATAGATATTAACCTTCTAATTGTAAGGAAAGTATTTTGAAATCAAAATCAGTTCAATCCCTATACTGCTGTTTGGATAAATGTCTTTATCAATCTTTTGCTGACTTGGTTCTTGTCAAGTGAGACTTACTTGTATTTAGAGGTGAAAACAATTTTCATGGAGTGGAAATACCTTGTTGCTGACAGCAGCCAGGTGCAGTAGGTAGAGATCCTGAAAGATAGCGAAGTTGTTTGAAGGGGTCTCTCCCTGCAGGAGAGAGAGAGAAAGGAGAAGAGCCAAGCGGGGGTGTCTTGGACAGGCTGAAAGGAAGGAAAACAGGAGAAGAGACTGCTTCCTCTGAGCTTGACCTCCTTGCAGGAGAACAAGAAAGGAATTCCTAGATACTAAAGATATTATAATTAAGAGGTAAGAGAATGTAGAAGGCAGTACATAGGGTGCTAACTGTGCATATCCTTTTTCGTAACCAGGGAATTGCTACTGAGCCCATAACCAAGTAATTTCAGTTAGGCTGGAGAGAGAGTTTGGTCTCACCTCTTATTTCTCTTTCTAATGTAGTGTTCAAATAATGGAGTTGAGTTTTCTTTGCATCCTGAGAAGCAGCTAATTTTCAAGGCATTTTGCTCTCATTGTCTTCCCAGCTGTTAAAATGCAAGATATAGGAAAGGGTAATACACATTCCAATTTCAGTAAGAGGAAATTAAAAATGAGGGATGAAGAAGGATGGTTATATTTTTAGAAGAATGAAAAAACATTTTTTTAAAAAAGTACTATGAGCTTCTATGCATTTTAACATCTTACATTTTATGACTAGAAAGAAACTTATTAACTATCCAGTTCAAATTCTTCTCTTTATGTCTGATAAACTGATACCTACAGATGTAAATGAGACTGGTTCTGTGACCATGCTCTTCTGTAGTGGGCTTTGAGAAATTATTTGGAGATCCCAGTAGAACAGCACAACTATTCCTTGCCTTTGACTTAAGAACTGTCTCTTCATCATTTGTCAAAGGAAGGGCTTCAAGGATACTGAACTTATTCTGGGAGGTGGCTAAGAGTTTGGCTTCTGATGATAGAAGACCTGGGTTCAAATCTTAGCTCTTCCACTAATTAGCTGGGTGACATTGGACAAGTTGCTTAGCCTTCCTGAGCCTCCCAGGTTTGATGGGGTTAATTATAGCTCTGTTCGAGTCAATGAGATAATGATGAGAGGTTCTTTGCACAATTCTTGGCAAGGAGTTGGCCCTTTGTAAGAGATGGCTGGTATTACTATTATTCAGAGGGATGGGAATGGAGCCTGTGGCAATTCAGTGATGGGAGTAGTAGCTACCTCAACACTAGTGATAGGGGAGTTACAGATATTGCAAACACAACACGTTCATCAGTAGAATTACACCACTGATCCATGGTGGTTTCTCCTAGACTCAATCCAGTCTCTTGACCCTCAAATAAAGTTTTCTGCTCCATCATATCTCTAATTATCATCTGTATGGTTATTCAACACCTTCATTTTCAGGGTATGAAGAATTGAAGTAACTTTCCCTAGTCAGTTACACAGCCAAGATTAGATTTGTATTCTTTTGAATTCCAGTTCGTTTCCCCTTTCTCTGCTGTTTTATCTTATGGTTCTTTATTAGCAAAATGTATAAAGATAGTACTTAATTAACTTAGGAAGCACGCTCTTAACCCACAAAATCTTTTTAAACTCAGCAGATTGTTTAAATATTTGTTGCAAATATTTTTTAAATATTTAAGTAAGATATTGTTTCATTATTACTTTGTTTCTGAGCAGCTCTGAGCCGAGGAAAATCATTTTATATTAGTTAGCCAAAAGATCCTCCTTGAATGCTTTTGACTTAACTAGGAAAGGCACTTGCTGGCAGTTACATGTGAAATGAGTTCTTGTGAGGACTCCAGTCATGTTTAAGTCTAGAGAGGTTCAGATATGATCTGTGAGTTTTGGTTTCCCAATATATTTCAGGCATATTGTTTGAATAGAGTATTTCTTTGTAAGACTGGAAGATTCCTTTTGTCTCTAGTCTAATTATATGTTGGCACCCATTTGTACATTGTTCAATTTTAGACGGTTGCTTACTCAGATTATAACACATTCTTTTGACTCTTAGTGGTTATAAGTAATGTTCTAATCATCATCACGATTAGAAGAAATATTTTACTGGAAAATAAAGACAAGAGTCTCTGTTGGAATGTAATATGTTGAAATCCTTAGTTAAAAGAAACTATTGTGAATTCAGGCTCACTTGGTCATTAGGGAATATAGTTCTTGAATATAGTTACTCATATTTTCCTAGTGTTTTGGTTTATTGTATTTGCCAAATTTAGTTTCTCAAAAGTGAGAAGAGCACAGTGATCTCCATATTTCAATATTTACTGACAGTTTATCAGCAAAAGTAAAGAATGATATGTGTCATAGGAAAGCTAAACATATTTCTTCAGACAACAAAAGGATATTAAGTTTATTTACTGTATGACTAAGATACGACTTAGTCGTGGATAATACTAAAGAGTTTGTTGTATTGTTTCATAACAGAATGATTCTTATTAAAATGGTCACAAAACAAATGGTAAATAAGACCCTGGCTGATAGATAAAAATGATGCATTGTATCAGATTAGACAATGACACATGCAATTGAAAAGTACATCAGCTCAGCTTCTTTCAGTTACACCAGGAAGCTGACTGTACTGCTGAGATTTTTAGATTATTGTGTAAGAGTGAATAAGTAAAAACAGGTGATTGACGGTAGGTTATAAAATTGACTTCAGGCTTTAGAAAATATTTGAGATTGTTGAGAAAGAGCTGAGGTGAAATATGAGCAAACTATAACCAGCAGACTAAATTTAGACTGATTTGCTACTGAATTTTGGGGAATTTTGAAGAATACATAAAATTACAGAGTTGACTATTGTCAATATTTGGTCATATTTATGTGAAACTCTTTAAAAATGAAATCTTACAGACAATGTTTACGCTCCTTTTTTCCCTATCCCAAGTGTCATTCTCCAGCTCCACGCCCTGCCCTATGCCCAGTCTGACCCTTCCACCCGAGCCAACCATCATCATGGTGTTTTGTTTTCTTTTTTAATCTTTAAATAAATAAACATCCACTAACAGTTTGTAGCAAGCTTTATGTTATTTTTAACTCTACATTTATTGTATCATTGCTATACATATCATTATGCCACTTGATTTTTTCACTCATTATTATGTTTTCAGATCTATCCATGTTGAAAAATGTTGTAATAGTTCATTCTTTTTAACTACTAAATAGTATTTCATTGTATGAATATATTTCATTTATCCTTTTGCTTCTCGAAGTACACATAGGTTGTCTTCTGACATTGATTTTCTAGTAAGAAGCTCACCCAGAGAGAGTAAAGGTGTTTCTTAAAGAAAGACCAAAACAATAAATCCCCTGGTAATCTAATCTAAGATTTAGTTCTGTAATTATACAGACCTTATCTCTAGATGTATGTTTATTTCTGTAATTATGTATATGAATAATACTATTTCTTAATATCAGAATTATGTAAGAATAGAAATATATTAGTAATCATGCTTTTTTTTCTTTTTCCCATTGTCAGAGACCTCAAGTTGAAATGCATTTTTTTGTGGAACTGTATGAAGTAACTGCTGGAGCAGCAATAAACAATAGTGCCAGATTTGCACAGGTTAAATTCTTACAGAGTGGTGAAAATCAGAGCCTCGTGTATTTTTCAGTAGGTTCTCGGCTGCCAGTGGCTCATAAGAAGGCCACTTTAATCAGTTTGCAGGTGGCCAGAGATTCTGGGACAGGACTAATGATGATTGTTCACTTCAGTACCCAGGTAAGCGTGGAATATATATTAACACACATTAAGGTTTTCTTCTTTAACTACAGCATGTGTAATGAAACAGAGAATAGTTGATACATCATTTTCTGGTGATACCATAATAATTCACATTATGTTTATTACATTAAGCTTTATCCTTGAAACAGTTCAATTTTTTCACTTAGATCACGTTTTGAAATGATCGTCTTTTCTATTTTTCTTTCTTTTGACAAAGTTGATTATACAATGCAAAGTGTCTTATAGGAATCTATTCTATAAAATCTCTGGAGAGCTAAAATTTCTTCCAAATGTGACTGTATAAGACCAGAAACAAAAAGTAAGGATCTTTGTTATGGTTTATATCTGAACTAGTTGAAAATCTCCTTCTCCAGGACTTCAAACACTAACTGATCTGTATGTTTCTTTAAATCCATGAGTTCATGAGGTCTCACTGCCACTTTTCACATCCATCCTCTTAGGTGACATCCAGTGAAAGAGAGGGCGCAGGTGGGTATCCAGGGACTCAGAGGAGCAGTGCTGTGTAACACTAAGTGACGGGATCTGGGATTGGTCCACACAACGCCAGACACCTTGCCAGCATTACGTTTTAAACTTTGTTTTAGCAGCAAAACTCTAATATATTAAAACAAAAGTGTGTGTCTACTCTGCTTGAAGCACGATTTTCGGCATCAGAGCTTTCCCACCTTAGTCCTCTCTTTTTTTCCCCTTGACTCATACAACTCCAAAAAATCTACAATTTGAAAACTACCATTTTGGATGCTGCTGCCATTTCCCCAGCTTCAAGATTCCAAACCTGGTGACTCTATAGGCCTCGAGGTTTCAAACGTTTTCTTTTTTTTTTTACAAAATGCTGTTTAGTATGTGCTTGGCTGTGTCACTGTTGGGTGGCTCAAACATGTAGAACATTCTGTGCATAAAATACAACGTATGTGTGGCCAGTTTGCTGAAGCAATCACGTGAGTCAGGGATGGGAGTTTAGGACTGGAGCTGTGGGTAGCTGTCCTGGAAGGTTGCCAGGCAGAAAAGCTTGTCTTTATGAGTCCACAACGTGGCAAACAAGACAAAACTCTCTATTATATGAGACTCTAGAAATAAACTCCATTCTAAATAGCCTTGAAGTGGTTTGAACACAAAAAGAAGTATTTTGATTCATAGTGGGGAGATTTTAGTCTTTTCACTTGCGAGCATTTAAGAGAAGAAGAGAAATGAGAAAAAATATGTGCTTTATTCTTCCTCTTCTCCCGTGAAATATATATCATCATGTGCTCACTGCTTTGTAGAGTGGAAGAGGGGGCATTGGAGATGAAAAACAGATGATAAAGAGATTTGAGTCACTTTTAAACTGGTTCATGCAGTCAGATGAGAGGGGAATTGGAAGTTGCCAGAATAAGAATCTGAATGCCAATATCTCTATTGTGTTCATTTATATTCTTTCTAGATTCTTTATAAATGATTCCTTGCAGAACACATGCTGTCACTAGCATGTAACTCACAGCATTTTTATAACACTATAAAAATCAACATGAAGGATGCCTGGGGTGGTGGAAGTGTTCTGTATCTTGACTGTATCAGCGTCAATATCCTGGTTGTGATATATTATAGTTATGTAAGATGTTACCAAAGAGGGATATTGGGTAAAGGTACAGGAGATCTCTCTTTCTTATTTCTTTGAACTACATGTGAATCTACAATGATCTCAAAATAAAAAGTTTAATTTAAAACTTAGAAATTAAAATTTCACCTCTCTGGTATGATTTTATTTTCCTGTTGCTTCATTGCCCTTGCATTTTCTTTCTCCGAATGTTAGGCATGTCACGAGAAGACAAAGACATGTAATTCTATTTTTCCAGTAGCTGGCAAGGATGAGAAAATAATTATGAACCAAATTACTATTTTATTATAATGACACTGATTTTCATTTTACTTTAAATAGATTTTAATAATGTAGTTAAAACGTTAACTGTAGCATACATACTCTTTGGTAGGCCTGTGTTCCCATGTACATAAATACTATAGTCTCAGCATAAGTCCTCTTATGTCTGTGTATTTGTGATATAAAGTTAAGGGATATAAAGATTTGAGATAATGAAAATATCACTCATTCCAGTTATCTTTAAATTAAATAGGCCAGTAGCTAAGCCAAATTTGAAAACTGATTCCAAATACTTTCATTTGTATATGTGTGTACTAGCCCAAAGCACACAGTTCAAGAAAGAACATGCCCTTCCTTTTTACTTTCACATTGCCTCTTCTATTCAGAGGCTATTTCTGTGTTGATTTTCGTCATTACTTTTAAATTACATAGTGCTTCTTATTTGTGTTTATTGTATGTTTTAAAAACACAAGAACATTTTGATTGTTCTTTTCTCTTTAGATGTTTGAATTATAAAATAAATCCTATCAGAAAACAGTGGACAGAATGTATATATGCAATTTACAGTAATAAAATCACCATGACATAGCTGAGAAATCTACCAGGATCTTAGCACTAGCTGCCATGAACCCTTCTCTAATGCCATCCTGCATTTTCCCTTGACTCCATCTTGCAGATAACCTCTGTCCTGAATTTCATGTTGAATTTTCCCTTGTTTTTTGGGGGTTTTTTTTGGTGAGGAAGATTAGCCCTGAGCTAACATCTGTTGCCAATCCTCCTCTTTTTGCTGAGAAAGATTGGCCCTGGGCTAACATCCGTGCCCATCTTCCTCTAATTTATATGTGGGACACCTACCATGGCATGGCTTGATAAGCAGTGGATAGGTCTGCACCCAGGATCTGAACCTGTGAACCCTGGGCCACTGAAGTGGAGCATGTGAACTTAACCACTATGCCACGGGGCTGGTCCCTCCCTTACTTTTATTTATTGTTTTATCACTCTTATGCTATTTAGGTTTACCTGTTTGGGAAATTATGCAAATGAGATTCTTCCAGTTGTATTGTTTTATGGTGTGCTCAAGAATATGTTTTTGAGAAATACTTGTGTTGATGTGTGTAATGCTAATTTTTTCACTTTCATTGTTATATAGTATTCCAATGGATGCTTTATCTATTCTGAAGCCAAAAGACTTTTGTGTTGTTTCCTTCAGTGAGGAAGGAAACCATTTCTACCATTGTGCTGCATATGCTCTTGAAAAGCCTTTATCTTCATTGATTCTTCATTCTTTTACACAATTGGTCATTTCCTCCTTCTGAATGCCTCCTCTTTTCCTTTGCGCTTCTGGAACATCACACTTTCCTACTCTTAACCTTAACCTCACTGGCAGCTTCTTCCTGTTACCTATGTTGGTTTTCCTGACCAATAAATATTGAGGTCCACCAAGACTCACTCTCTAGGCTAGGCTGTCCAGACCTGTTTCTTTAAATATCACCTGTCAAATGAGAAGTGAATTTTTATCACTAGCTTCTTTACCACTCCTGATCCAGACTCATACATTTGATTGCTCCTACTTGACATTCTCATCTGAGTGTCTAAAAGCCATCTCAGGCTTCATATGTATAATAAATAACTCTTGATTTCTCCCTTAACAATATTTTCCCCAGCTTTCCACCATTCATCCAGGCAAATAGCTAGGCATTATCTTCGATTCTTCTCTTCCTCCCCACCCAACATTGAAATAACCAGAAAGTCCTACTGACTCTGCATTCAAAATGCATTCCCAATCTGAGTACTTCTCACTGTTTCTACTCATATGACCATTCCCCGAGCTACCACTGTTTTTTGCATGAACTAATGCAAAAACTTCATGTCTCTTCTCCCTGCCTCCATGCTTATCCTTTATTACAGCCTAGCTATGCACAAGAGCCGGACTACTCATGAAAATATGAAATAAAATGTGTCACTCTCCTTCTGGAATCCTCCAGTTCATCCTGCCACACTTTTTATAACGGACCTACATGGTCTGACCCCTGTCTCCCTCTCTGATGTCAATTTCTTGTACTTCCATCTTTCTTCTAATCACACTGGCCTTCTGGTTCTTCCTCTAACATTCCAAGATGGTTCCCACCTCAGGGACTTTGTAATTTGCTGTTCTCTCTGCCTAGAATAGTTCCCCATAGATCTTTACGTGACCTGTTCCGTTATATTGCTGAGGTCTCTGCTCAAATACTACATCAAGAGCTTCCATGACCAGCCTTATCTAAAAGAGTACCCTTACCATCACCCTGCGTTCCCCTACCTGGTCTTATTTTTCTTCATAGAATTCATCTTCATGGAAAATTATATTGTTAGTTCTGTAACTTGTGTGCAATCTATATCCTCTACTACAATAGGTTCCATGAGTACAGGTATTCTGTTATTCACATCTGCATCCACAGTATGGCACCTGGCATCTACTAGGAGTTTAATATTTTTTGGCTCAGTAGTAAATGCATCTGAATTTGGTTCTTCCTTGAGTAAGTTCTCATACTTTACAAAAAAATTTTAATAACCATAACTTGGAGAAGCTCAGAAGTATATATGCCCAGGACCTTATTCCTCGGGGTATTTTCATATCTAAGTGTAAACAACAAGAAACCAATTTCTTTTGCTTTCTCCTTTCTCCCCTCTGCCTTCTCTTTACTCCTCCAAGCTCCATCTCCCCAAAATTTCTACATGAGAATGAAATGTCAACATTCCCTCTTTTCCTCCATACTTCTGTTTTGCAGCGTGTGTTATTTAAAGCACAATTTTTAGTGTATTCGCAATTGGAGAAATTCTGCAGTGTTTCTTTTCTAATTCTCTTTCTTGATCTATTCTAAGGCATCTGTTTTTCCTAACCTCATCACTGTATGATGTGTATTTATCTCTTTAATTTATTTTAGGAGGTTAGAAAAAGTATGAAACCCCATGTTTTACTAGTAATGCTGTTATGGCCCATCAGTTTGTTGAAGAGAAATAGAATTTGTTTAAGAAATAAGGATGAGTTTAGAACAAGACCGGAGGTGTTACAGCTTCACTTCAGTGTGCTGTTTCATTTCTAGGAGTTGAGGAGTGCTGAAACAATTGGGCGGACTCTCATATCTCCGGCTGTTTCTGGAAAGGATTTTGTGAGAACTGAAGGCACATTGGTCTTTGAACCTGGCCAGAGAAACACCATATTGGATGTCATCCTAACGCCAGACACGGGGTCTTTAAATCCATTTCCTAAACGCTTCCAGATTGTGCTTTTTGACCCAAAAGGTGGTGCCAGAATTGATAAAGTGTATGGGACTGCTAACATCACTCTTGTCTCTGACGCGGTCTCACAGGCTGTTTGGGGGCTTGCGGATCAGCTCCAGCAGCCCCTGGATGGTGATGTTCTCAACAGAGTGCTCCACAGCATCAGCATGAAAGTGGCCACGGAAAACACAGATGAACAGCTCAGCGCCGTGATGCATTTAATAGACAAGGTAAGAGGCCTTGCAAATGTCAGCAGTTGGTTTAGTAAAATTTCATAAATTTAAGAAATAAAAAACACATCTGGTTATAATGTCAGTTATCACGAAATTAAGATAGAGTTAGAAAACATCAGAATGGAATGCATCATATCTGACCCTGTCCTTCGGCGTGGTTGTGACTGAGGCCTGTTTGGAAACCTCAGTCTTAAACTCAGAGACTGATGAGTAATCTACCACAGCCAGAAGGATCGCCCAGTGTCTGAAAACAGGCACCAGACGTCAGAAGCTACAGGTGCTTTCTGATTCTCCAGAAATTGGATGAATATCTTTTGGGATTGTGTCTCAGTTTTTTGAGTCCATAAAGAGCAGTTGGACTTAGTTTTTCCAGTTTGAATGCCTTAGAACAGGAACTATTGTCCTCTGCTCCTCCTGGGCAATGAAAACTTTTACAGAAAAGGAGAACTAAGGAATGACTTGAAGATTTCAGGCATTCAAATTGGTGTAGACTTTGACCAATCAGGCTTTATTTTAGACCTATTTATTTATTTACACTTCTGCAAATGGTGAAATTAAGTGGAGATGTAAGATTCTAAGAATGTAAATGAAAGAAAATATCTTAAAAGAACTATTATTAAAGGAAAAGACTTATGGGGGTTTATTTGGGGCTTATCAAGATATTTCTTATCAACATATTTATATACAAGTATAAAAAGTTTTGAGTATGTACATATGAATTCATGAATACTGTATTTATTACATAGTGACCATTAAATGCTTAAAATGTTTACAATGCGGTTTTAGATTATCATGCCTATTTTACTTCTTATGGTATCTCTTAAAAATACAATGCCTGAAGGGTAGAAAAGAAAATTGTAAAGTTCACAGGCAAAAAGAAAAGGCCTTGCTAGATAACTTGTAAAGCAGAGAAGTGACTGCTATTTCATGCTGCGAAAGTTCTAGAGATAAGAACTAACTCTGGGAAATATTGTTACTTAAATTTTCTAACAATAAAATGGCATAGGGCAATGACAGGTTGATTTTGGCCAAGAGGGGATGAATGTACAGTTAACTACGTTTTAGAAGAGAGAACCCCATTTCATATGATTTAAAAAAGCTGTAAGGAAATTCTGCTACCTCTCTATAAGTTATATAAGAGAGCTACATATTACTGGTTGAGAATTGAATGACTTATTTAACTAGAGTTGTTAAGTAGTACATCTTGGTTGTTTTTTATTGCTTCTATCATGAATAATGAAACAAGCTCCTATGGAAAAATATAATTAACTTTTTTTGAGTAATCATTAGCAAACAGTATAATTTTCTCATATATTAAAATAATTTATATGAAGTAAACAACTTGGGCATTATTAGAGGAATAAAATATGCTTTTAAATGTTATAAAATATTATAAAATCAAGTAGAAACTATAATTTGAATTCTTAAAAGAAAATGATTTTTATATTCCAACTGAAGCCACCTTTGCTCTGATTACTTTCAAATCGTGTTGTTGTTATGAAAATTTGTTTGTTTGCGAGGAAGCCCAGCCCTGAGCTAACATCCGTTGCCGATCCTCCTCTTTTTGCTGAGGAAGGCTGGCCCTGGGCTAACATCCGTGCCCATCTTCCTCTATTTTATATGGGACGCCGCCACGGCATGGCTGACAAGCAGTGCGTCTGCGGGCGCCCGGGATCCGAACCCGGGAACCCCTTGCCGCCAAAGCGCGAACTTAACTGCTGCACCACTGGGCGGCCCCTGAAAATTTTTTTTTAATGTTATGGTATAGCGTCTTCCCAAACATATTTTTGTATGATGTAAATACTGAAATCTGGTGATTTGAGTAACTGACTTATTCAATAATCATATATAATTTTATATAATATATAATATGCAATATCGTATATTATATATATTGTATAAAGAAAACTGAAAAAACCTACTGAGTAACATAAAAGACTTGAATATAAATAGAAATCTATGCAATATTCAGGAATAGGAAGACTCAGTATCATAGACAACAGTTGTCCATAAATTACCCATAAATGCAATATAATCCCTACCAAAATATCAGTAAGTTATTTTGCATTTTTTTTTAACTGGACAGAATGGTGCTATAGTTCACCTGAAAGAATGTGAATGTGAGAATGGGCCAAGAAATTTTCTAAATTTTCTAAAAAAGAAGAAAAATGAGAGGGACCTCAACCCCCGCCCCCCCCATATGAAAACATATTGTGAAGTTACAATGATTAAAACCAGGGTGCACTGGTGCAGGCATAGACCTTCAGATCAATGAACTAAAGCAGCAAGTGCTGAAATAAATGCAAGCACCTATGAAAATTTCATATATGATAAATGTGATATTTCAGATCAGTGGGTCAAAAATTGTTATTTTGTAAATGGTGTTGAGACAGCTGATTTAACCATTCGAAAGAAAAACAGAGCTGGATCTCTATCTTAGATCCTACTCCACAATAAATCTCAGACAGATCAGAGATTTAACTGAAACCATGAAAGTACTAGCAGGAAACGTGGATGAATCATTTTTAATATACAAATTTGAAATGGGGAAGTTCTTTCTCAAACAAAACAAACCCAGAGCCATGAAGGAAATGATTATGATAACCTTGACCACATAGAGTTTAAACAAAATGTCTCATCGTATATACCACAAGCAAAGTCAAAAGGCAACTAATGGTTGTATGTCAATTATATCGCAATAAAACTGAGGACAAAAAGAAAAAAGAAAAGCCAACTAATGGATGTGGGGAACATTTGTCCAAATATATGTGTAACAAGAATGTTTATTTCAGCATTACTTATAATAACAAAAATTGGATAAAATAATAGCCATTAAGAGGGGACTGGCATATCTATAAAATGCAAAAAAATTTTTCATGTTTTACACGTAATAATGAGAATAAAACAGTAATGAAACAGGCACTGAAAAATGTAGATTATCACATATAGTAGGGTTGAAATTTTAACAAATAAAATACAAGATGCCCAGTTAATTTTGAGTTTCACGTTAACAATGAATGCATCTATTTTTAGTATATTGCAAAGTAAAAAATAAATATTTTTATTTGCATGCACAATTTGGGACATACTTATATCAAAAAATTATTGGTTGCTCATCCGAAATTCAAATAGAGTCACCTATACTCTATCTGGCAACCATTTATATCCACCATATGTGCTTAATATATACTCTAAGGTATGCTCAAATGCGGGAGTGTGGAATAGAACTTCCAAGTACTGGATTGAACTTCATTCTAAAAGATCTTGTGTTATAAGTGAAGTTGTTTCATATTTGTAAGTTTTATTTTTTCCTGACTATTAACTTCTTTGAAACAGAATCTGCTCTATTCTATATATTTCCTTATAGTAAGAGCTCAATAGATCTTAGATATTGTTATTACACTCACTGGAAGTAACTACGTACTTACATTCAGAAGAAACAAATATTGTGCTGAAAAGAGCAATTGCTTTAAATGAGTCACCATAAAGATTTTCTGCATAAAATCCAACTTTGGGTTTGGGTAAGGTTTTGCTCTGACATAGTATTCTATCCCTTGATTTTTTTAGGCGTGGTGCAATGAAATTATTTAAAGAGCTGTCAGTTGTCTTAATAATGATATCAGTCTTTTACGACTGCTGGATTTGATATGCAAATTTTTAATTTAATTGGGTTTTGGTTTCCAGGTTATTGAAGCTCCGTAAAACATGAGTCAGGAGAAGGCGTTGCCTCTGATCTTGTGTTCTGGAACACTTGAAAGAGCGCAGGAATAATTTGTTCTGTGGAAGCTTGATAGACTCCCTTTCCCCCCCACAAATATCTCCTTTTTTGTTTTCTCTCCTGACAGCTTTTTAATTCTTTCCCATGGTGGATTCAGGTTTTCTATTTTTTCATGAACCAATATTGATAATTTGAGTAGTTCTTTTTTCTGTTGTTTACATAAAATGGCCTTTTAGAGCCAGAATATTTCTTTTTAAGATATGCTTTTGTTTTTTTGCTGAGGAAGATTCACCCTGAGCTGACATCTGTGCGAATCTTCCTCCTCTTGTGTGTGAGCTGCTGCGACAGCATGGCCACTGACAGAGGAGTGGTGTAGGTCTATGCCTGGGAATTGAACCCAGGCCGCTGAAGCGGAATGCACTGAACTTAACCACTAGGCCACTGGGGCTGGCCCTATCATATACTTTTTAATATTTATACCTTGTATTTCAAGAATTATTTTTCACATTTGATTTATTTTAAAATCATACTAACAGTGACTTAGACTTAGCTCTGTATTTTACTGCCTGGTTTTGTATTTCATGCTTGTGATAATTTTGATTGACTTGGTCTACAAACTGAGTCGATCTGTATTGTTATTTAGGACAAGTGGGAGGATGTTTCAAGTCAGGGCAGGGTGGCTGTCATGAGTGCCTCCCGGGCATGGCCATTCACCATCTCCGTGCCCTTGCATAAGTTAGGCACCCTTTTTCTGCCTCAGTTTCTTTTTCTGGAAACACAACAAAATAACACAAGCACCTCTCTCACAGGATTCTTGTGAGAATCAGAGAAGTTTATGCAACATGCTGAGAAGAGCAGCCATACAAAACAAGGGTTATATAAATGGCCTTTTGTTTTATTTTTTTAGGTGCTTATTTTTTTTTAGGTGCTTTACTAAAAGAAACTTCCTATAGCCCTTGAATATGAATGAGATGTTGGATGAAATCTAGGATTTTTGGATCACAACCTTTAATTCTTAAAACTGCACATGTTGCTCTGCTGGCTTCTGGCATTTTATTTGTGAACAAGTCTGATGTCAAACTGAATTTTTGTTTCTCTGTTAGTAATTGTTTTTCTTGTCTGGTTTCTCGTAGGATTTTTTCTTTAATTCTTTAAATAATATTTAAAAATCACCCAGATACATCTGGTGTTGTTTCTTTTCCTAATTTTCTCCGGTATAGAGCAAGTTCTGCATTTTTAGACAGGAGTATTTCTTTAGCCTATCAAGGAGCTGTTCTTTTTTCTTCTGCCTGCTCTTTAATATGCTTACTGTATCTTATGGATTTGTCCTATTTGTCTGTTATATTTTCTCTGAGTTCTGGGAGCGTTTCTTGAGCTTATTTTCCACTTAACATATTCAGTTTGATCGTTTCAGTATCCAGTGTGCCGTTCCCTGTCTCCATTATAATTTTTACTTCGTTAAATTTTTGTTCTGTACCTTTTATCTTCTTTTTCTTGTGGCTTATTCTCCATTCTTCCTTACTATCTTTGAGATGGCTACTCTTAGAAACTTTGATCTTGAGTTCAGCTATCAGCTTGGCACTGTATAGATCACAAAGCAATAAAAAAAATATGGGGAACACGAGCCACTTCCTCGATGAGCTCAACTAGTAGGAGTAACAGACAAATCATTTCAACATTGTCATTAATTGTCATTCATTAATAAAGGTATGTGCAACTTACAAAGAGAGTGGTCATGTATGTTAGCAGGTGAGATGCAGTGTAGAAACCACAGAGAAAGTGATGACTAATTTGGATTTTGAAGAATTAATCAGCACTTCTCAGATATATAAGAGTTTAGTGGAACAACAAGTCAGTGGCTTCACACCCGTGCTTAGTCAGACAATAAAGATGTGGTCCCTGTCATTCTGGCAAGGAAAAAACATGAATCATGAAGGCTATTTTTCCTCCTACCTTCTGGTCCCTCAAACAACAAGTAACCTAGTACTTTGAGGTAGGAAGGGTCATGCTTACCGATAAAGGCAACAGTACCAGGGGCTCTTGACTACTTTTAATTGGAAAAGGATTTTCTCATTTGATGTTTTAGAAATTGAGTGATATGTGGTGGCTTCTATTCACTGAAAAACAGATAATCAAGAATAATTTTATTTCTATTATGGACAAATAGTCTTGTGTTTATTTCCTTAGTTGTTGATCAAAAGAATAAGATTCTTTGTGGTAGATGTAGAAGTGAGATTAATTTTGACTCATGATGTTAATTATTGTAGTTAAAATTAAGTGACCCATGCAACCATTTCAGGCTTTATCTAGTTATTAAATAGAAAATATTTTGGTGGTTATGTCTTTTCTTTTTAAGTGATTATTTATGCTTTTTTAAAGTACAAATGGATATATTTAAAATATAATTTTGATATTAATTTCTCTTAAATTCTTCATAGGTTCATCCTTATTTCGTTAATAATAATAACTTAGTAAAGAACACGTGTTATACCATACACATCATTTAAGAAATTTATTTTTGAAGGTATATTTTCATACTTGGATTTTTTTCTAGATAACTATTGAAGGAAAAAATCAAGCATTTAGTATTGAAAGCCGAAATCTTTTCTATGAGATTCTTTGTGCTCTTATTAACCCAAAGCGCAAGGACACCAGAGGATTCACTCACTTTACTGAAGTGACTGAGAATTTTGCCTTTTCTCTGCTGACTGATATTACCTGTGGCTCTCCTGGTGAAAAGTAAGTATTTTTAATATAATAGTGGTACTTTATATATATTCCTTCACAGTTTACAAAGTAATGTGCAATGCAAATTGACATTTAGATGATGTAACTAAGGATTATAAGATCAACGCATTGTACCTAACGGGCAAATGAAGTTGATTATTTGAAGAGAACAGCAATTACATCAAGAAAAATAAATGTAACCGTCAACAATATATTCCTCTTGTTTTGAAGGGTCCAATAAAAAAGTCTTATTGCTTACTCTTATTTATATAATGAGTAGAAGATACATTCTGAATTAAAAAAAAATGAAGATGATTCCAACCCTTAGATACATTTTGATATGCTGTGAATTGTGCCTCCCCCTGGAGTTATGGTTCAGTTTCGTCCATTTGGAGGCAGCTCTCAGAATGTTGTTGAACTTCATGGCTGGAATTTCATAGCAGAAAGTAAGCAAGAGGAAAAGGAAAAAATAAAATGTGGCTCGTGTTCATTATTAACTATATAATAATTTTGTAACTATCTGTTAATATTCTTCAGAAGTCATGGTTTTTAAAATTACATTCATAAGGTAAATTGGATCATTGTAGTACAAAGACCTAAAAATGTTTTATTTCTATTTGATTTAACATAAAAATGGCTGATACTAGAACATGGTTGGAAATTGAGATTTGCCCCCAATTCTCACAGAGTAGTGTATGTTATCTAAAAAGCAACGGCTATTGTCTAATGGGAGGTGTCTGATGAAGAGCGTTTATGTAAATCTCTGTAACGTTTGTAAGTTATTCTCTTAATGAATGCAGTCATCAGTGTTCATTTAGTCATATTAAAATTCAGAGATGTTTTGAATACTACATCTTAAAAATCTGATATAATAATTTAAAATCATCTTTTTATTTATGAGGCCCTTTATGAACTCTGACAGGTTTATTAAAATATCGATTGGATATGTAAAACTTTTAATGTTAGTTCTTAGATCACAAGACACAGGAAGTTCAAAGAGATAGTCAATCCAGATATAAAAGGGTTACAAGAGAGATCAAGAAATAAAATAATAACACTAAATAATAATTGTTATTAACTGTACCTCTGCTATAGTCCTGATATTGTATTAGATTGAATGATATGAAATTGCCCTCTTTTGGTAGGTAAAAACAGTATCATATTAGAAATTTCATATGGTTCAACTGAGTCCTTATTAAAAGTTGTATGTATTTTATTCCTACAAAAGATCGTTTTAAGTAGCCTTTCAAGGTTAGGGTTAGGACTTTTATTATTCTATTAACAGATGTAGAAACTGAGGCTAGGGACCTTACACAGCTTGCCAAGGGTCACACGATTAGTCCGTGGTGAGGCCTCAATCCCAGGCCTACTAGACTCCTACAGCTCCCGCTGGCCACCATGCTGTGTGGTCAGAAGAGATTGTCACTGCATGCTCTGTAACAAAACCTCCACTCCCAGCCCCATGGCTCCAAGGTGTCCCAGACTTTTATCCCAGGTCAGTGCCAGGGCATGACTTGAGGTTAAGGTACAGGACCAGCATCCCCTTACACTGTGCTCTTCTTTTAACCCTGATGAGTGAGTCCTGGGGATTGAGGTTTTCTTAATGAGGACCTTCAGCAAAGCATCTGGAAAGCTCTCAATGCCCTTTCAGGAGGTCCCTTCTCCAGTCCTCACTACTCTTCCTAAATGTGGATCTGAGACCAGTGATTAGCAGTTCAGCTCTTTTGTGCCATTTATAGATGTCTCTGATGTCTTCAGAAACCTCTGAAATGGATCATTTCTTTACTTCAAGTAGTTTGCACTGAGGCCACTGTGTGTGTAGTTAAGAAATATCCTCTATTTTTTTCTCTCTTGAACTATGTTCAACTATGTTGTTCAATGAAATCAAATAGTTCATAGCTTTGTGTTCTCCATAGTCCCATTCCTTTCCATTTTTCTGCAAGATCACCAGGATATCAAGGATGTCTTAGATGTGAACCATCTATCCTGCTATGAATGTTGGTTCTCATATCTGTGCCCTCAAAGGCCCAGTGAATACTCAAGAAAGTGTAAGATGCATAAAAGGAGTGGCCTCTTCTGTCTTGTTGCCTCATGTATTCCCAGGGCCTAGAACAGTGTCTGGTACATGGTAGAGTCTCAGTGGTTATGGTATAATGAGTGAATAGAATGAATAAATGAATCAATATGTTTTCTGCCATGTGCTTCCTCTCCATAGACTTACCTTTCCTTCTTGTTGTCAAGGAAGAAGAAACAGCATGTGCAATGGCAGTCAGGCAAGAGGAGCATGGCATGTTTGGGGAGATCATCAACCTTTAAAGGTTGAACTTAGAATAAGCTTGGTAGGGTGTGTGTGGGTGGGGGAAGAAAGAGAGAGAGAGGGAGAGAATGAGAGACAGTATCAGACTTAGGATTTTAGAACCATAATGTTGAGGACAGTGTTAAAGAATAGGGTAAATCAAGAAATAGGAAGACTACATAATAATTGTTCAGGTAAGAGAAGATGAGGGCTGAAATTGAGGCATGGACATGAGGGGATGTTACCTTAAAAATAATTTGGTGGTAGAATTAACATAGGTGACAAACTGAACATAGAAAATAAGAGAGAGATCAAAACTAGTTCTTTCACTTAGAAAACTCTAAAGATGTTGACCATTTTGATATACATTATTTATACATTGTCTTAAGCAGTATTCAAGGATGTCTGCTGAGAAGGAAGGATTTGAGCAGGGTATTGAGAAGAATGTTGGAGTCTAGAACAATCACTTGGAAGCCAAGTAAAAACAATGTCAAGTGGCATTGAAGGCCCAGCTGAGGGTCACTGTGCATTTGTAGTGATACCAATGGGTGCCAGTGGGTAGAGTTTTTCCCCCCTCACTTCAGCCTGGGTGTAAAGCAGATTATGGGATTGATCAAAGTGAGTGCAGTGGAAGGGCATGGGTATAGGAGGTTCAGATGTCAGGGAGAGTGTAGTCATCAGCAAGTAAGAGGGGCCAGGAATTGGACACACTTGTGTCAGAGCTGGGTGGAGTCACTGTACATGTGATGTTGGTCTCAGTATGCCAAGGTAGCAGGGTCCATGATGGCACTGATGGGCTAACCTTCAGTAGTTTCCAGGGGGACGGAAGAACGGTTTGCAGCCATGTGGGTGAGGTCCACTGGTCTCAGCCACATTGTACCTGGTCGGGGGGTTTGCAGTGGAAGCTTTTACAGTGGGCTTTACAGTGAAGATGTGGGAGCCTGGATGGGAAGATTAAGAGATGAGTTTTTGATAAACTATTATGGAGTAATGTGGTCTATACAGATTGAGGTGTTTCAATAGGAGTCTTGGACATAGGGATCTAGTGCTTGGATAAATGGCTGGATTAAAGATAGATATTTGAAGGCAGTGATTCAAATGTGATAGTCAAAGCTATGGCAGATTTGTTTTTTAGAGAGGGTGTATAGTTAGAGGAAAAGTTAGCCCTTTACCCTTTCCTTTACTTTCTCAAATCTTCCATTGAAAATTCTCAGCTCCACTTCCCAGGTTAGGGGTTTTGGCAAAGTATCACTTAGATCGATGATATAATGATACATACTCTACCTCTGTTGGCCCTTATAACTTTTAACATTTAATGCATAATTTTTATTCCAAAATGCTAATATTCTCTAAACTTTTTCAAGCAGGTTTCAGGTCTGATTCATCTTGATATCTCCTCTTGTTTGCAAATATGATGGGCTCACAGATAGGATGTATCAAATTCTTTGGGGGACTGGTTAAAAAATGCAGTTTCCTAGAACCCCAGCATCCTCCCCAGGCAAGGATTCTGATTTAGTAAATCTGGGGTGTTCTCTAGAAATCTGTATTTTTAGACAAGCTTCCAAGTGATTTCAAGACACACACTGAGGTTTGGAAGCAGTTTCACTGAGCACAAGATCTTAAGCCTAAGGGATGTTCAAAACAGAATTGTTAAATGAATAAAAAGCACTGTTCAGGGCTGTTTCTCTTACCAGTCACATGGTTACATTAGCAATGCTCTGATGGGTTAGAAAGGAGTGAGGTAAGCTCTTGATGAAAATATGGCTCTAGTTATATGAGGTTTATGTTATTCTTCAAGACAACAGAGGGTTTCAGTTCAGTGGTGCACCCTTTCCTCAACCTGCTCCACCAATGCTGATGTGACTACAGAAAAATACGTTTCATAGCCACAGATTGTAACTGATATCCGTGAAACAGCTTTCAAAAACCCATGTTTTTGGTTATAAGGGGGATCAGGCCAGAGGATGTGGAAGGTTCTGTGCAAAAAATCATGACAGCCATACAAGAACTGAAAGTACATTCTCTCTACTGCTTCCAGGTTGGTAGTGTCATGGTCATACATAAGAACTGAGCCCCAGTGTGATGTATTTCAGCAAATAGAAGTGGATATATAGAACAAATATAATGTAATACATATACATGATGATATATATACGATATATGCCGTTTTAGCCGAGGCTTTGCTTTTCCTTCATAGAAGCAAAACCATCCTGGACAGTTGCCCATATTTATCAATATTGGCTCTTCACTGGTATCCTCAGCAAATCAATGGGCACAAGTTTGAAGGAAAGGAAGGCGATTATATTCGAATTCCAGAGAGGTTATTGGATGTCCCGGATGCAGAAATAATGGCTGGGAAAAGTACATGTGAATTGGTCCAGTTTACAGAATATAGCAGCCAGCAGTGGTTTATAACTGGAAACAATCTTCCTGCCCTGAAAAATAAGGTAATCTATCATTGTAAAGAATTCTGGTTGGAATCTGATTTCTCCTTAGCAGACACATTCCTCAGAATGCATTTGCCTGATCAGATTGGTGGTAAGTGCTGCACGTGGGGAGCTAATTATGAAGCCTGTCCCCTGTTTATGAACTATTTGTAGAATGTTTAGTCTCGAAAATAGTTGAAAATATTTCTTTCATGTTTGACTGAGTAAAATATATATACAAGTAGGGAAAGTGAAAAAGTATAGTTTTCACTAATATTGTGTTCTGTTATATACCCCACTTGTGATGAAGTCCGACAATTATAGTCAATATGAGTGTTGGCAGCTGAGGATTGCTCAGTGACCGAAGTGGAGGTAGAATGTTTGCAATGGAAAACCAATGAGATGCCTTACATTCATAAGGAAACTATTAATAGTGGCAGTAAGCAAGTGACTAAAGTGACTAGAAAAGTGAAGCAAAGTTCAGAATGGAAGATTCAGTCATAACATTAATTTTAAAATATTATCAAATTTTCTGTTCTTTTTGATATTATAGGTATTATCTTTGAGTGTGAAAGGTCACTGTTCACAACCCCTGGCTGACAACAATGAGGTTCTATATAGGATTTATGCTGCCGAGCCTAGAATTGTTCCCCAGACGTCTCTGTGTCTCCTTTGGAATCAGGCTGCTGCAAGGTACTTATTAGTAATTGTTTACAATCAGGGTTTGGTCCTTCCCCATTTCAGTACCATTGAGCCTGATGTTGTACTGGAGCATCAGTCGTGGCCTCAGGTGAGACTTTAGACGAGGGAATGACCTCTACAATAAATAAGACAAAGCAGCGTAGGAAATGGTCTAGCACTGTGCAGGTGGCAAATGCAACCAAAATTTAAATATGTGTTTAACACATTATTTACTTCTTTTTTATGACTGCTTTCATGGGACCTAGCACGAGTTCTCCTCAATTCAGATGACCTTCCTGTGGTTATTGGTTAATTTACTGGGCAGGAAAGGAAATTCTCTTTACCCCTTCCATTTGGGCTTGTGGTTCTGGAACTGATTCTCTATGTTTAGAGGGATTGTCAGGGATTTATAATTCTGGTCCACATATGGCTTAGAGTACATTTTGGCATTAAAGCCATGCATAGGACTGGGAAGAAGAGAGGGATTCTTTCTCTGAATCTTTTTGGCCTAAGGCCTCAAGTTTCTGAGCAGTTCTATCACTCAGAGCTCAATCAGTGCTGTAGGGTCAGGCAGGGCTGGCCCAGAGGGTTAGGGTCCATATGAGTCACTAGATTCTGTTTATTACTGACTTGCAGCCACACAAACTAAAGTTCTAAATAGGTTTAACAGCTTAGGGAACCAACTGTTCTCCAAACACCAGAATTCTGGTTAGTTTCTGTCTTTGTGAAAAAATAATTTTCAATTGAAATTTCTAATGCCTGATGACAGATCTTAAACCTAAAATGTAGACACTCTGTAATCCTCAATATGTAATTAATTATGAATGTTTCAAGCTTGAATCTGCAGTTGGAGTGAAGAAGTCGTATGTCCTTAGAAAAGGAAAGGAATCAAGAGGCACTAAGAGGGAACAGGCTCAGAAGGCTTGGCATGTGACATGATGGTTGCTATAATCATAACAAAGTTTTTGTGCCAAAAGCCAGACCTTATAGAAAGAAACACTTGTAAAAACCCTGGAAAACATTTATGTAATATAACTGGCTTCAAAATCCAAAAAAGATAAGGAAGGAAACTTAGAAAAGCATATAAATAATTTATGTGGTTCAAAATACAGGGAAGTGTAAAAAAATGAGGAAAGATGAGTACTACACATACGATGGCTATGTGGATTTTTCGGTATTTTTGAACACGAGGGAGGAGTGCCTTCTGTTGAAAACCCTGGGTGTGTTTGCTTCGGTTAGGTAGCGCCTGGTACTGCTCTGTTGAGAGGACCAGCTGCTTTGGTATCGGGAATGCTTTTGCAGGTTTGGTTTGTATTGAGGCTGCTCTTAAGATGTCTGATGGGATCTGTTGTGTCATGTCTTGGACGAGATATCCCCTCCAGTGTTTCCTCTTGAAAATGTGGTCAGCTTAAGTCTTAAGTAAAGATCACAAGTTCAGTAAGTTATTTTTCTTTAAAAACCATCTCAACACCTTAAGTATTGATGAAAGAGGAGTCGTGACAATTGTGTTTTTGCCCTAGCTGGTTGTCTGACAGTCAGTTTTGCAAAGTGGTTGAGGACACTTCAGACTACGTGGAATGTGCCTGTTCATACATGTCCGTGTATGCTGTCTACGCCCAGACTGACAACTTGTCTTCATACAATGAAGCCTTTTTCTCTTCTGGATTTATATGTATTTCAGGTCAGTTGAGTATTTTTGAGTCAATAATTTTAAATATTTATAAGAATGAAAGTCTGTTTTCCCACATTCCTTTTATATATGCAAAATGCAAACATTCTGTAGTTCATCAGCACTAGGAGAAAATAAACTTTCCCATGGCCTTATTTATTCATTAACTTATACAACAGATGTTTATGGAGGGCCAGCTTTGTTCTGAAGATATAGAAAAGGACAAGTTCCAACTCATATGGAATATGAAGTACATTGTGGGATAGGAACTATATAATGAGAAAGGATAGAGTTCATGGTGTTGTGATTTAGAGGGCAGGTTCTGCAGTAGAATGTCAGGATTGTGTGACATAATATATACAAAGCATTTTGTATTTTCATTAAGGAAAAAAAAACAACTGCCTCTTGGGTCGATTTGTATTTAACAACCTAGGAGCTCTAAATATGCTCAACCACTGTGTTAAAAATAAGTTGTCTTTCACCTTCCCCATCTAGGCCCCATTTCTGGCAGGAATAGGAACTTGAATTGTATTGTCTGTCAGACTATTTACCTATACCTTAACTTTGAATAACTATAGAATTATTCTCATTTGCTATATTTTTATATGGTTGGAAGTCTGAGAATTACTTCAACTATATTTCATCCCCACCCTCACCCTCTCCATGCCTGTTCCGAGTCATCTTTTACAGCCCCGCAGCTGCTTCTATGAACAACGTGCTCTACAGAGAACTGAGTATAGGGTAACCCTGGAGCCTGACTGCCTGGGTTCAAATCCTATTTCTGCCATTGGCTAGTTGTAGGACCTGGGGCAGATTACTTAGTTTCTCTATACCTCAGTTTCTCCATGTGTAATATATTATTTTAAATTGTATTAACATAACAGGGTGGCAGATATACTAACTAAGACATTTCTGATATCCCGCTTTAATAATGTTTTGTCTGTAAATGTGATTATCATTGAATTCATGTCTTTTTTATTTGGTGTGCAAACAGTCCTCCTAATAATCTTTATCTATTAGGAAATTTTTGTGGAGGTAGAAGCAAGTAATTAGTTACTGTTCTTTGTGCTGGTTGTTAAAATCTTTTCACTATAATTTTATTTTATAAAATTATTCATTTTTGTTAATGTAGCTTAATTCTGAATGTAACTTAGATTGAATAGCAAAAGTTAATTTCTTATTCTTAACAACATCTTTCATAAGGATGACATTTCTTGCTTAATAGATTCTTCTAGGTCTACGTAGTTGCAAAATCAGATGGAGACATCCTATTTTACTTTAATGCTAATATATTTACAGAAATTCTTAGAGTAATGAAATAAAGCCAAAAGGTAAAACACTGAAATAATTTCTCGTCATTTTATATATTTCCATAGAGACATAAATCTAAGTACTGCTATGACCCACAAAAATCCCTTGCTTGTTCCAAATACTGAACATCAAAACAAAGAGTTATAAAAACTAAAGAGAGAATGTCATCTTGATTTTGTAGGACTAGCAGGACCATAAAGTATTTCTTGGATGAATTGTTAATAAATACATATTTTTTCAATTCACTTTAGAAAAGGCTACATAGATTTGCTGATGTATTTGAGAATCAACACCTAAATATTAGTATCTGCTTTTATTACTTTTGATTTGGAGTCATATGTGAAATTATTGGGTTTCTTTTCCCCTCTGTCCGTGATGTAGTGTAACGTACACTGCATGTTCTGTATATCAGGGGACATAAAGTCCTGTCCTTGTGTCTCAGTTTCAGCTCCAGG
The DNA here is from genome assembly GCA_031878705.1 of Tapirus indicus. Classification (NCBI taxonomy): domain Eukaryota; kingdom Metazoa; phylum Chordata; class Mammalia; order Perissodactyla; family Tapiridae; genus Tapirus; species Tapirus indicus. The sequence continues at coordinate 16,296,133 of CM062925.1, forward strand.
GGAGGATGAATGTGTATCCCTCTGATGGGCTCGGGAACTAGAGAAAAGAATTTTGTATATTTTACATACACATTCTATAATTTAGATCAGGCCACACCAAATATATCTCTGAATTGGGAAGCAATCTGATAGCTCTTTTCATGATATGTGGTAACATACAATTAGACAGAAATTAACCCTTTTTATTTAAATCAGGAGAGATCACAATGTATCGGTTCCAATTCTAGTTTATAGTTCTGGTTACTATACTAGAGCAGAACAACTAAAATGATCAAGGTATGTGAAATGGGCATAAAGGCCAAAAAGTTTAGTAATCCTCAGCTTGGAAAGATGAAAGATGAGGCTATATACCTGTGACTTTTAAAATTGTAAACCAGTTTACCAAATAACAAGAAACTAAATTAAGGTTATCCCTTGAAGCTAAAAAGATAGAAATGGAGGACAAATAAAACATAACTGTGCACATTAGTGTAACATTATAGAACTTGCCTAAAAGTGACTTGGGAGAAATAAAGCTTAAAGTAACTTTAGATGATAATGCTATATTTTTATAGTGTAATTATTAAGGAACCTAAGCATGGTTTAAGGTACACATTACTATTTGTAGGTTAATGTCAAAGAAGCCTACTCTGCTTCCCATAATTCTATTAATGTTGTACTATCAAAGACAGACTAGTGGGTGAGGCTGGCCCAGTGGTATAGTGCTTAAGTTTGGTGCGTTCTGCTTCCTCAGCCTGAGTTCAAAGGTTCAGATCCCAGGTGCAGACCTACACTACTCATCAGCCACGCTGTGGTGGCGACCCACATATAAAAGTAGAGGAAGATTGGCACAGATGTTAGCTCAGGGCTAACCTTCCTCAGCAAAAAAAAAAAAAAGACTAGTGAATTGGAATCATCCTGATTTTGACTTGTGATCTTAACGAGACCCTGTAACATTCCATAACCATTTCAGTTTTAACATCAGTACGTGAACTAGGTCATGTTTGATGCACCTGTAAGTGAGTCTCCTATTTTGGAGTGCTTTTAAGCTGAGGGTAGAGATGGACCACAGACTTCACATTTGTTTCACTTGTTCTTTTTTGTTCTCTTATGGTAGAGAAATCCTGTAACACATTTGTCAAACTAAAGCTTTCCCTTTTAAATGGCTAATGGTTTTATTTACTTTACAGATTACTAAGTGTATAAATGCCAACACAATATCAATTTTACAGTTAATTAACAGGAAATAATTGTCTATAAATTGCTAAATAATAAGACTTACAGGATAAGTAAATCAACACAATCTGAAGTCCTTTGAAACGTGTATTCTTTTGTTCAAAGTTTATTAAACTGCAAGAATATTCTAGTTGTGCCTTTATATTTTACAAGCTAAGATTCTAATAGTTTTCCCAGAAAAAATTTTTTTATAACTTTACCAGATGCCCACCGATTTCACATTATTTTTTAGAATAAGAGATATTTTCTAAAATTTTGTGTTAAATTCTCCCCAAAATACCATTCATATTCACTGTAATCATTGTACTAAGATAGCCATTATGATTATGAGGGAGGGTATATCAAAATAACTTCATTCTGACTATCAAATGGGGAGTTAGTCATAAGAAGAATATAAAAAAATGTATAAGAACTTAAAAAAAAGTTTGAAGCGATAACTGCTGGTGATACAGAAGTCAGAGAGCTTAGTCTTAATTCTGACACGGCATAAAAATGTTGGATTTCTCTAGCTATGTACATAGAGTTGGATTATTTAGGATGAACTTGGCTGCAAGTAACAGAAGACAAATATCTTAAATAAACAGATTTAGTTCCAGGGTTGATTAATTCAGCACCTCAATGTGTCATCAGGGGCCAGCCTCTTCTCGTTTTTCTGTTTTGCTCTCCTCAAAGATTTTGTTTTCTCAGCCTTGTCCCTATGTGATCTTGAGCTGGCTGCAGCAGCCCTAAGCCTCTCACAACGATGTCTAGGCTTGCCAAGAGAAAAGCATTTAAGTAGATCTTGTTTTAAAAGCAATGAAAACTTTTCTGAAAACCACCCAGAATCTTTTCCCGCTCATGTCTTTGACCAGAAGTATGTTCATTGACCTTTCATAAACCAGTCTCTGGGAGAAGATACACATAGAAATAGAGAGATGAGCAGTAGGAGAGCAGCAAATAACTGTCTTTTTGAACATCGTGTCTCCATTGCCCAACACAGCCCCTGACACACAGGAGTTTCTCAATACCTGTTTGTTAAATTGATAAATAAATGAATATACAGTGTTGATAAATGACATCCTCCAATAATGAGAGGTACCTGTGGCTATGTAAGTCAAGTTCATACTTTCAAGTCTCAAACCATCTCAGTTTAGCCATTTTTAATAAAAATTCTTCTGAAATATACCATACTCTTTCTTGCTTTCACTCAGGACAGTGAAACAGCATTCTCCAGTGGATGTTTCTGCGATGATGGAAATGTTCTGCACTGTCCGATATGGTAGCCACTAGCCACATCTGTCTATTGAGCCCTTGAAATATGGCTGGTACAATTGAGGAACTGAATTTTTAATTCTATTTAATTTTAATTAACTAAAATTTGAATGGCCACATATGGCTTGTGGCTGTTGTACTCAACCTTGAAGCTTTAATACCCTGATTGTCTGGAGACTGGTCTCCTGGCATCCTCATCCTTCTGGAATAAATCCTTTCCACTAACCTCCAGAACTTGTGTACTCTAAGGCATTTCATATTGACATTTATTCGACCTAGAAAACTTTTCAGGCTTGACAATTTTGTTTTCCTGTCCTTAGCTTGTTAGTAGGAATAATCAAGAGACATTGTGCTGAGAGGGAGAGTTGCAGGAATATGGGACTCAATAGAGAGAGCAACAGAAAGTAGAAAAAGTGACAGCTAGCATTAGGTGGGAAAATAGAAAAAAACTAAGCTAAAAAGTTAATAACTGATTTATTAATGTAGTGATCATTTGTTTAGATTTATCTGTAGAGAAGACAGTTATAGATAGATACATAGAGAGATAGAAAATTGATAAATATTTTAAAGAAATTTTCGTGGGAAAAAGTATTAATATTAGATTTGTGGAGGGATAAACTTCAGTAATTTGACAAGTATTTCCCATTCTTAAGGGAAGCCAAACAATAGCGACATTTACTCAGTATGCATAGTCATATGTAAACATTACGTATGTTTATACACATATAAACATTCAAATATTGCATAGATAGATAAGAAGATCTTTGGGCCAATTTGATAATAGCAAAAGAATCTAGCTGTTCTTTAGAGTTTTTCTTATTTAAATCAAAGATTATCAATATTATCATTTTGTTAAGGATAATTTATCTTCCCTGTCACTTTCTAATCACATGGAAAAGTCATTTATGTTAGTGAGCTAATTAATTGCTCTTTTCCAACTGAGTCTATAACCTACATGGTGCTAGAAAAAAAGTAAAGGAAAATTATTCCATTAGCTGCTTGTTTTTCCTATGTAATTGCCAAGGAATCAATTTTTTAAAAACTATTTAGAGTACACTGTTTAAAAACTGTTAGAGTTTAGGTAATACCTCAAATTGTCATACTTTATTTAAAAAAAACCATTCTATTCATAGTTATAACATTTTGTATCCTGTGATTTACATATTTATACTAAGAGAATTTAAACCAAATAATTGTTACAATTTTTTTTCAAAAACTGACTTGTAAATTTAGATCACGTATGCCAAATACAGCTATTCGATATCAGATTAAAAATAAAATATAAATACTTAGCATAGAGTGCTTTAGAAACTTAGTAACTGCAGTATTTATTTCTTTAAATCTAAGATATTCAGTATCTTTTCCAAGGCCAGCTGAGGCTGGGGCACAGCCTGCCTGAGGTCTTTTTTAGCACCATTCTTCTCCCCTAAATAAAAAAAATGCATCTAGAGAACCATCATACATTATAGTTACAGGCTGATAGAATCTGGCCCATTTTCCTGCCACTGGCTTTGAATCCTGAACTGCCACCAGGTGTCATGCTCGCATTTTAATTGAAGCTTAATGTTCTTAAATTTGACCAGCTCAGAAGTATTTAACTGGACTAAATTTATATCATGCAATTGGAGTATAATGGGGAATTACCAAGTTAAGGGAAAAGGCTATGAATAAGCTATTCTTGTGAATAAGAAAAAACAGTTGACTCATGTGTATTTCTCCTTTGCCCAACACTAATCCTCTTCCTTCACATCGTTACCATTCACCACAGTAAACTTCCAGTAAAGCACGTATTTGTGATCATGCGACCTCTGATGAAAAATACTTGCAAGGCCCTACTTGTAAGTCAGTATATTATACACACACACACACACACACACACACACACACACACACACACACACACACACACGCTTACACCTTGAGTTTAAGCTGGATTTGGAAATCATAGGAAATTCAAAGTGTATGTTGGTGTGTTCAGAGCATCAGCTTCATAGTTGTAGACTACCTCAGTAAAAGTGCAAAATCAGCCATGGCTCTGCAGTTTCTGGATATACTGTATACTGTGTGGGTGTTTTGGAGGCACCCCCAGGACCTGCACACCTGTCCCAGAACACCCATGGCAGCCTTCCTAAAAATGTATTACTCCAGATTTCTAGGCCTAAAGCCTTGACTCATGCAAAGCCTCACTTCCTGGGTGGAGTGAGGTTTATTAAATTCTAAACATACTGAAAGCATTTCGCAAAAGAAGTTATGAGAGGCATTTCTGTACAGAAAATTAGTCATACATCCCATGTGGCATTTTGCAAATGCCCAGTCCACTGATGCCAACATGTACTTTAAAAGTTTGTTCCGTACCTTCAGAGAAGATAATGAGAAAACAAAATGTTAAATAAATGCAGCATCTCCTGTTTTTCAAGGAGCATTATTGATTGATACACAAGGTAATGCAGGCAAGGGACGTGGCAAACAGCACACACATGCCCGTTGTTATGTTTTGATAATTCTTAGACAAAAGGACCCCATTGAGGACAAGAGTGGAGGAAAAGGCTGAAGTGAAAAAGCAAATGGGTTACCATATGCAGCACATTTAAATTTTAAAAGGCAGAAAATATTTTAAAAATATGTGTACGCTCTGCATTTAAAATCTGTCATTGCAAGAAATTTATACAAATTGCAAGACAAAGATTTGTGGGTTAGTGCTGAGGTTCTAATCATCCCCTTGAAGTAGTGTAAATAGGTGAATTCAAGTAGATTTAAAGAAAATAAGAATAATTTTCTTCACCCCACTTAGAAATAAAGGTGTTTAGATTAAAAGTCATCTCAGGGGGAAAGAACATTTTGTTCCTGGTTTTGGCACCCAGTAGCATAGCTTGCTCTTAAAATGCATAATTACCACTGTTGTAATTACGTAACTATTCTTGGTAGATAAAAAGGGGTAATTACTGAACCCGAGTTTTGGTGGTACCATTCACAATTTTATGCCTGAAAAATCTTACTCACCTCCCTAAATGTCTCTGTTTAGCCAAGCCACCTGTTCTTAGAAGATTAGATTGGAATTTGATTCTTTTCTTAAACAGTAAAACTTGTCTAATGGAAACATAGAAAACCAAAAGCTTAATGAAATGATTAATCTGCTTAATTTGTGCTTTCTTTTTAGTAGGGAAGTGAACATGTAAGATGTTTGAAAATTAAAGTTACCCTTTGGGCTTTGTTGATAAGTGTGAAGATTTTATATGTCCTGTAAAATGGAGTAGATTAAAATCATCCCATAGTCCTTCCCAGAGATACTGTGCTATGCAGCAAAGGCAGGCTACAGGCCTTATGTGCTTAACTGTTCCAAAGATTTTTGCTATGCTTCTGTTTGTTAATGGATTATAAAACCACACGTGGACTTTTTTGTTCCTACAGGTCTTTGCCTGGCTGTTCTTTCCCATATCTTCTGTGCCAGGTATTCCATGTTCGCGGCTAAACTTCTGACTCACATGATGGCAGCCAGCTTAGGTACACAGGTAGGAGAGCTCTGGAATTTCCGACTTTCATGAGATGTTCATGTTTCTTCTTCTATGATCCTTGAACTGAATGAATAAGTAAAGTTTAATCTCAGCTTAGTTGAAGTGAGCTTGTTTCATTTTGTAGTGAAGGACGGGAGGAGGAGCGCGGTAAGAGGAAACGAGAGTATCAGGCCTAAAAAGTGTATTTTGTGAACTTCCTTCAACAGAGTTCTTAATATCATTGCTTACGAGAAAATACCTGCTTCTTATCACAGAGCATTGGATTGTCAATTTATATATGCTAAATATATTACTAATGTGTATATATATTAAAATTAGCACATTTTAGTTAATCTATTTGAATATACCATTACAAATTATTTATATGGAGGGCATTAAGATTATACTTTAAAACATCTGGATAATATATTTTGCTTCATTTAATTTTTTTTTGCACTTTTTTTTATTGCGGTAACGGTTTATAACATTGTATAAATTTCAGGTGTACATCCTTATACTTCTGTTTCTGCATATATAGTTTGGTAGAACATTCTTTTTTGAAAAATTGTTCAGGTGTCTATGGCAGAAGAAATAGTGTGAAAAACAGTGAGTCATTCTTTAGTATACAGTTTAAAGCACAGAAGGCAGATCAAAGGATGAAATTAAATGCCCTTTCTGTCCATGAGGTACTCACAGTCTAGAACAGTAGATGTACATATAAATAACTCTAACTTAGTGTTATGACTGTAAATGCAGACTATTTGCAAACTACTCTGTGAATATAGACGAGGACTTAATTCATTTTTCTATGAAGGTCAAGGATGTCTTCATAGAGGAGGTGACATATGAGCCGGGACTCGAATAAGAAATTCACGCACTTTATTGATAAGGGGAAAGATGGGCATAGTTGTTTGTATAAGCAAATGGGAAAGGCATAATCACTTCTACTTGAAGGCTGCAATTATAGATCCAGACAGTAAGAGTACACTATATAATGTTATTATTGGGAGAACTTTGTAATATTATTTTATAAAATAAACTGTCTTCTTTTCTGGGTAGGTGGGAACACTTCTGGAGTGTAGAAAATGCTATTTCTGGATTGGGTGCTGATTATATGTGTGTGTTCAATTTACAGAAATTTATTGTCCTCTACACTTAACCATTTGCACACTATCTTTTAGAATGCTAATGGCATTTTGTTGAATTCTGAACAGAACTTTTAAAAATAATACTAGTGGAGGAGCTGAAATATAAAATGGAATATTATCTGGGACATTGGACTTCTGTTGCCTTTTTTTGTCACAGGAGTGAAAATGACATGTGTAGATTTCATAACTCTTATTTTTGGGGACATGATTAAGTGCTGGATTCCAAGTGGAGGATCCTAGATTGGGTTTTAAAGTACCTATGAATTCTGGGAGGTAACAGCTATTACTAAAGTGGGGGCTTACACTGAATTTGACAAGGCTATTTATATTGCCTTGGTAACTATCTTAACTGTCTGATCTTGCCTTGGCTTCTTGTATGTAAGATCTTAGAAAACCCGCCTTCCATAATTAGAGTTTACTTGGCTGTATTCACCACCCACTCTGGTGATTTTTTGGCAGCAGAATTTGTACAAGTCTTAATTATAGAACCATAGAATTACAGACAACTCTTCAGTGTCCTAGCAGACAAATTTGCTCATGTCTAAGGATGTGAAAGAAAGACTCAGGATTTATATGTTGGGACATTGCCTTCTGATTCACATTGTACTTAACATTAATTTTAGAGAAAATGGTTAATCACATCCGTGTGTTTCAGTATATTTTTAGAATAGATGAAGCAATGTGGCATGAAAAATCCTATAATGTATGACTTGTGACATGAAATAACTTAAAAAATAATTTCCATAGTTTATTTTTGGCAGGAAGAATTGGTATATTGTTGATAGAAAGTATTGGTTCCTCAAAATGCTTTACCGATCTACTTTGAATTTTAAAATACCCTCTAAATTAAAGACAATAATCGTCTCCCTTAAAACCTTTTAGCAAAGGTTTTTTGAAATTCTTAGACTCTCAAAAAAAAAAAAAAAAGAAGCTGACTACAGGAACCTGGGTCCACCCTTTCTGAATTTTAAAATCATATTTATATCTCTAGTTACAAAATCTTGCCAACGAAGGTATTCCAGTTCCAGCCTCAGATCTCGTTTGGGATCCTTCATCAACGGTATGTTGACATCCTTAGAGTTTAAGTTTCCTCTAGAGAAGTCTTTAAAAATACAGATTTGGCCTGTGGTTCTTTGGCTGAGGGAGTGCAACTTCTCTAGCAGGCCTAGAATGTTTGAGTTGTGAATACTCTGCAGACAGGTCTGCCAACACCATTTGGTTTCAGGTCTTTATTGCTGACCTAGGACTAAGTTGAATGGCTTTTGTGGGAAAGGGGAGGATAGAAATGTGATAGTCTCTGATTTCCTTTCAGGGCAGTGTGAGTCGTTGAGGGAAGCGGTCAGCGTCAGAAAAATGTGCTCTTCTGGCTTTACTTCTCTACTTCTAGAAGTATATGTAATATTATATATAATTCATAATATTTTATAAAATTATATATATATCCATAAATGGAGGAAGATAGACCCGAATCCAAAGATTATTTCTCTTTAAAGTTCAAAAGATTCCGCTTTAATCTGGAATTTCTGACATTCAAGCATCTTTAAGAATCATTGACTAAAAATTACCAGCAGGTGGCAGTAGAAGATTTTTTTTTTTTTTTTCCCCCTGCAAAACCAGTTTTCAGTCTCTCTAAAATTTCGCAAAGATGGAATTCAGTAGAAGACTTGAGATGTTTTCACAACACTTCTTTCACTGGCTAGAGAGTATCCTTCTGCAACTTAGCAAATATGCATCTGTGATTTCCAACCTGTCTCTTTTCATCCCCTTTGTTCAGAACAGAATTGAACTAATGAATCTGTAAGGCACTGTAAGAAAGCTTGTACATCCCTGGTTGGGATATATCTTCCCGTCATTTATCATTCATAGTTAAATTCAGGGGTGTAAAATTATTTTCGTTATATTTATCCTGTTATAAGGTTTAAGAAGGAAAATGTGTTTATTGAAATGCCACAGTTAGAAGTTTTGAGATAAGGTCTGTATTTTCAGTATTGTTTATTTAAAAAGTATGTATTTGTCTTCAGTGCCAAGTTAATGTTTCTCACTTATCTAAAAGAACATGATTAAATGGCAAGAAATTGTGAGACCATTCCCTTCAAGAATGAGGTGAAAAACAGCAAACAAATTTTCATGGCATTGGGTGATATTTCTCTGAAAAACATCTAATTATATCTTTAGAATTTTTATCTTAGAATCACATTGCCAACCCATGTGTGCCCTGATAAGGCCGGTAAACAACGAGGACAAAGGACAAGTTTGCAGTTCAGGGTTCTCGATTCTGGGGGTTCTGTCAGGATAAGCAATTCTCCAAATCTAAAAAAAGAACATAAGTTTCCTCATAGAAAACATGATAATAAGATAGACCTGCATTTACTCTGATTAATAAACTTAACCAGGGGGAAATATTTATGGGTTTTTTTCTGCTTTTTGTTTGTTCGTGTGGCTTAAGTGCATTTTCTGAAGAGCAAACTGAAGAGAAAATTTGTCTAGAAAAAAATGTATGTAAAAATGATTAAATTTATCAACTAGCCTATACATTATCTGAATTCAAATGACACTGTGAATATCTGAGAATTTGAAGTACTGCAATATAAATTTTTGGCAGCCACTAAATGTGCAGGAGTTTTAGCAGTATAGGCTTTCTCCTCAAGAAGGGACAAGGGAATTGCCTTGCAATAAGGGGCCGTCCTCTGGGATTGAGCAAAAGTTGGGGTGTCAGTATCTTGTCCGGTTTCCTCATTCTGCAACAGTTTGGGATGTCATTTTGTTTCCCAGGTAGGATCCTGCTCAGATACTCCTACCATTAGATTCTGCTTTAATCTGCAGTTTATGTCATTCTAGCTTTGAATATCTAGCTTCTTTGAGACTCTTTGAGAGTCATTGACTGCATTTGACTGAAGCTAGAAGCTGTGTGTGACTCTCAAATACTGGCTCCTTCTGGCTGCTGCAGGCCCTGGTTTCTCTCCCTGAAGCTTGCACTGCCCTGTTGAGACTGTCACTCAGGAAGGTCATTGTGTGTGTAGGGTCTGAAAACAAGTATCTTAACAAGCATGTTTTTATGGATTGAAGTGGAGTAAGATAGAGATTGTGAAATGTTCATTAATCAGGTTTGTCATTAGTTAGAGGTTTTGGTTAATCACTTGTTAACCAGAGTATCCTTTGTTATTGCTGCTTTTGTTATTAAAAATAAGTATTTAACAGTTTAAATACAAGGATCAAGATTGGATCTTGCTTTGAAGATTGGGAATTTAAGAAGCACAAAGGGTCGTTATTCAGTAGAACGTTTATGATGATATGTTAGTGCGGATGTCAATGGATTAGGAAAACGTTTCCTAGACTTGGATCTAGGCGTCTTGTTAAAATTCAGAAATTGAATAGTAAGTTGGGGGTGGGTTTCTGGATCCTTGTTAAGAGATTAGGTTAGCTATAGTATGACCCCGCTGCGCTTCTGGTGGTTGTTGATGCCACTGCTGCTCTTATTATTATTATTACTAAACCCATACTATCAACCTATTTTCTTTACTATAAAAAATTATTTAGGAAATTCCGTTAAATTTTTACTTTCATTTAAAGTGTCACCGCCTTTAAAACTACTTACAAACATTTATTTTTCCTTCTTGAAGGAAAGACTTCTGCTGCTGCTTCCTTCTGGTTTTCTTTTTCCCCCTGGGTCACTAAGAAAAGGGAAAGTCCTTAGACAGGCAAACTAATGTGTGACTCAGAGGGCAGACGAGGCTTTTATTTTGGTCTTTCTCATAGCATTTCACACTTGGCAGAACTTCTCAGTTGTGTTTTTGGACATAAACCACTAGAAAGAAAATACAACCAGCATCCCCCAAATTGTTGCTTTCCTATGAAGAGCTCATGAGTACCTCAACTTTAATAGTATTGAGTATGTAAGACTTTTATTTTTTGTACAAAAAAATTCTGAAGTTTTTGACTGTACCTTTCTTCATGTAGAAGTTAATTTGGTGAAGATGAATAAAGAGCATTCTGCACACAGACGTGAATATGCATTTAAGTTGAATTTGTTAAACTATTTGATTCTAACTTAGATGTGCTCATTGATGTGGCCAAAATATTATCACATTCATGACTATAAATGACCATTCAACCATCCAATAGTGAAATTAAAGCAAAAAAATTGAGCAAACCCTACTTATCCCAGGTCAGGATCATCGTTCATCTGTGAACTCAACCACTTCCACCTCATCTACTGAAAGCACAAAATTGAGATTGTGCAATGAGAAATACCAGGCAAGATCTGCACTCATGAAGCATGTAAATAACAGTCTAAAACAGTAGCCTCATGGTGAGAACCAAGTATGCACGTAGAAGAAGATCTCTTCTCTAGTAAACTATGTAGCACTACGTAAGCTGTGGATGAGGCTTCAGCTTGAAGAGGCTCCATGGAACAAAGGGAACCTGACTCAGTTGTTGAAGGATGTATAAGATTTGAAGACAGAATGTGGCACATTCTAGGCAGGAAAAGAACAAGAATAAAGACATGGAGGGTACAGTGAGACTGGGGAGTTCCCCTTAGGTGAGGCCTGCTCGTGTGCACAGAGAAACAGATAACCTGACTATAGGTGACATGATTGCTCATTGTCTGAGAACGTGGGGTCACCGACAGGAGTCAGTCCAAAAAGGCACAGTTCAAAAGGAGTATTTTTAGGGATTCATCTGGCAATTAGGGGTTAAATGAAAAATGGATTAAAGTAGATGAGAAGCTGGAATTAGGGAGATCAGTTTGGAGAGGTGGGGTGGGCCGCTTTGCCCCTCATCTGGTTATGATGCGTCGTGAGCTTGGACAATGAGAATTCAAAGGAAGGAATGAGAACTAAGGAAAACACCCTGTTTTGCTTTAAATTTTATGGTTTCATTTCTCTATGTAAATCAATTAAAAGGCCACATTGCAAATTTTATTTTATTTAATAAACATTATTATAGTACTTACTAAGCATTATGTGAGATAGGTACTAATATTGTTCCTGTTTTACAGATGAGGAAATCAAGGCACAAAGAGTTTAAGTTCCTTGCTCTGGGTCACAAAGCGGGAAGTGACAGAACCATCACTTGAACACAAGCAGCCAGGTTCCAGCCCTTGCCTTTAATCGTAATGCCATCCTGTCTCTTACATCAGGATTTAATGAGATTTATTTATCACCAAAGGAGGTAGAAGATTTTCAGGTGACTGTGAAACCAGTGGTTTCATTTAACTTAAATAGAAAAGGCTGAAAGTTTTAATAGATAGAGAGGGATATATGTAATTTGGGCATCAGTAGTTTAAAGTTTCTATAGCTAGTGATTTAGATGTTAGCTACATGAACGTAGAGGTCGTGACACTATAAAATAGGTTCTTGAGACGTGTTGTTGTAGAGAACCTGTGATTATAGAACAGGCATAGCTAATGTCATTAGGGCCTTGCCTTTATGGCACTGAACTAAGTGAATTACATGTATTGTCTTGTTTACTCCTTATCACCAGATGGGGTGGGTACTATTATCATCCCTATTTTACAGACGAAAAAATGGAACTAAGTTCAGTTACTTGCCTAACCTTCATCGATAGAGTGTTGCAGCTAGAAGAAGGATTCGAACCCAAGTCTGTCTGACTCCAAAACCCATGTTTAAAACATTGTGCCATGTGGAATGAGAAGGATCATTAGAAGCAGATAATTAAAGCATTGTTAAAGTTTTTGAAGCTAAGGAAGGAGAAACATTTTCAAATGGAAGGACTGAGCATTGGTGGGAGATTAGTCCTCAAATTAGGCAAGAACAAGGTCACCAGAAACCTTGGAGAGGGGTGATGAAAATTAGACATGAAGGTTAGGGAGTAAATGGGTAGGGAGGAAATGAAAGAGGCTGTTTCAGACCACACCTGAGAGAAGTTTGACAGTGAAAGGAGGGGGCAGTTGGGGCACAGGAAGAGGGAACACCTCTGGCACCTTCCATCATAAAAGGCTTACTGAAGGGAAGCTAGGCCCTGGGGCTGCCACCCACGAAACAGGCAGGCCTCTTCCTCTCCCATCGCACCCCCCTTCATTGGTGTGTTTCTTTTCTTGCAAGAGAACTTTCTATAGAAGTTCGATGAAAGGGTAATAGAAATTAGTAAATTTCTCTTTGGCTCCTGTTTTTATTTATATTTTTTGATTGCTTTGAAAATTTTCATGCCTAAGCCAGGTGGGATTCTGCTAGTGTGCCTAACCTAATCATGTTGTATCCAGGAGATTAGAGCTGTAGTTTGAGCTTTTTTTTTTCCCATTTCTTCAATCCAAATTTCTTTGATGACTTTACATTTTTGGCATTATTCTTATTGAATTTCATGTGAACTCACAATCAGTCATGAAGTAAATTTGTAACTAGTCATTATCAAACTTATAATCCCTTCTACAATGAAAAATATTAATATTATGCGGTTCACAGTATGTGCTTTGAGGGATTAAGATGATATTGGTATTCAAAATGGAGTGAAACTTGAGTATTGATCAAAGTATTGAATGTCAGAAGAATTAATGTACTTTATTTTTGCTTTCTTTTTAAGAATACATTTTCTTTATATATCAAATGTTTCATTCTTAAAATCTTTTAATAATAAAATCCAGCTCCTTTTTTTCAGCAAGCCTTCAAAATTCAGCTCAACCATAGACTGTTCTTACTAAATTGAAAATAAGTGGACGCCGAAGATATAAAAATAGTATCATGGTCACACTACTGGGAAATTCAAACTTTCCCAAGTGCTGAAGTAGCAAAGCAACAGAAAGAGTGAGTAATATTCTGAATGAGGCTACAGTGACATTATCGTGTTTGCAATATGGCTTTTGTTACTAGGAAAATTTGTGAGGCAAATCCAGATTTTACCAGAAAATACCAGTTTGGAATCTTCTATTACAGCCTCAGAAACATAAACTATCCTTGACTTTTAAAAGCTTCTTTTGATGTCCCTAACTAGGGAAAATCAGCATCTGGGAAAAATTGTTTTTACAAATATTTAATGATAGCTCTAAAGAACTTTAAGTGAGAAATATGGAGTGTAGGGGGAAGAGTCCCAGTTTTGGAATTAGAAGGACAAATGGGGTAACATCCCTGAGCTGCATCAGAAAAGTCATTGGAAAATAGTAAGAACGCCTGGCTTGCAGAGTTGTTAAGAGGATAATGGATCATGTTCAAAAAGCTCAAAATACAAGAGCTGGGGAAGGAGGGGGCAGAAGAGCAGGGCAGGGATGATTCCCACTGCTGCACCACAGTGCAGAGGCCCTTCACGTTCTGCTCTGAGCTGAACGCTTCCTCGGGCCTTCTGGAGAAGGGAGCCTGGTTTCTGTTCTTGAGGTTTTCGTAAATCAACATCAAGGGAGGTGATGATTTTTGCAGCCCCACCCTTTTTAACAAGTTGGCTCTATTCATGCCTGTTACCATCCCTCTCACTATATACTGTCCCAGAAAGGCTTTTCTGTTGATCTTCGTTATCTGTAGACACTGTATTAATTTTGCTGTGTTTACATTTTTCAAATGAGATTTTCCCCCCAATCTTGAGTATTTTCTAAGTTATTGTATCTTTATTGCTTGTATTAAATTGCTAGAACTTTAAGAACTGGAGAGAGAGATATATGTGTGTGTGTATGTGTGTGTGTGTAGTAGTGCATCACTTAATGATGGGGCTATGTTCTGAGAAATGTGTCATTAGGAGATTTTGTGAACACCATAGTATACTTACACAGACCTAGATGGTATAGCCTACTACACACCTAGGCTATATAGTACTAATCTTAGGGGACCACTGCTGTATATATGGTCTGTTGTTGACCAAAACATCATTATGCAGTGCATGATTGTATATGCCTATCTAAAAAAACTATTTTGTGTGTGTATATGTACATATATATGTGTGTGTGTGTATGTATATGGTATGAGCTTGTGCATACATGTGTGTATACGTTTGAAGTTTGAAATAGGCATATATTTTAAAAACACAAGGACACTATTTAATGAAACACTCAGTCCTGCTAAGGACTACCATAAGCACTTGATATGCATAATTCCATGTAATCCTTACCAACAGTCTATGAGATGATCAGTATTATTATTATTGCCTTTGTTTTGAACATGAGAAATCTGAGACTCCAAAAGGTCACATTACTTGCCCCAGGTCCCACAACAAGTAAGTCTGTCCACTCCAGACCCCTCATCTCCCTCTCCACCCCTCTGCGAAGGACACCTCAGAACCCCTCAGTGATGCATTTTCCATCCACTTCCATGGAGCAAAATAGCATGGTCTCTTGCAGACAGCTATTTTTAAAACAGAATTAACATACCATACATTTCACCCATTTAAGCTACAATTTAATGGCTGTTAGTATATACCCAGAGTTGAGCACCCATCACCACAATCAATTCTGTTTATTTATTTTTTCTAGCTTTATTGAGATATAGTTAACATTTACTACTGAACTAATCATGTTTGTAGACCTCTCTTCAATCTCCTTTTTAGCTCTCTGTCATCTTGCCTCCTTTCGTGAATCTTTTCAATGAGTTTTTTGGTTGATTCTGACTCTTACCAACCCTGTGCATAACAGAGCGGAACCCTGCTGGTCTTTTGCCCCATCCTCTCACCTTCTGGCGCTATATCAGACAATGCTTCTCTGCTATTCATAGGGTTTTCATGGCCAATTCTTTTCAGAAGTGGGTGGCTAGGTCCTTCCTCCTATCTCTTAGTCTGGAAGCTCCGCTGAAACCTGTCCACCATGGGTGACCCTGCTGGTATTTGAAATACCAGTAACATAGCTTCAGCATCACCATATAGCAGCCGCCGCAGTATGACAACCAACAGACGGGTGGTGTGGTTCCCTGACTGGGAAACAAACCCCAGCCATGGTAGTGAGAGCGCCAAATCTTAACCACTAGACCGCAGGGGCTGGCTATGAGTGGCCCTTGCAAAACTGGTTTTTACATCTCCATATACATCTGTAAATCCCAGGAAGTTGTGTCTTTGAGCTTTAGCTGCTTGCTCTACCAACAGAATGTCTTATATTTATTTAGTTGCCTATCCGCCTGGCTGAGCTTTAAGTTCCTGAGCAAAGAGATTGTTCTTTTTTACATCATATACTATGCCAAAAGGTATATAAGAGGGCCAAAATAACAACAGTTATAAAGGTAAAACAGCCTTTCCTATGGGCTTGTTAGTTGTGAGGAGTCTAGAACTGCCTTTCTGGCAGAGCCCCATTTGGATCCCACCTCCCAGGAACATATACTGTGTGTTCTGCCGGGATGGGGAGGAACTTGGTTTCAGGCACTGTGTTTTGGTTGTAAGGTTGAATGTTATTGCCAAATTGAAACATTTACATGTCACATATCAACAACCAAGTACATTTCTTGGCCAGATTTCTATCTGCAGAAGATGGCATGTGCAAGTGATTTTATGGGGTTTGGTGTGGAAACTGAGAAATTCCACAGCAACTGTAGACCTTACCTCCAAACCCTACTCCAACCCAATTTATACCCTCACCCCTTCTGGAATACAGAAATCAAAGTTAAATGAAAGTCAACCTTTGAGTTCATATTCTCAATTTTTACGTATTTTAAAGCTTTTTAGTATGGATTTCC
Organism: Tapirus indicus; assembly: GCA_031878705.1. Classification (NCBI taxonomy): domain Eukaryota; kingdom Metazoa; phylum Chordata; class Mammalia; order Perissodactyla; family Tapiridae; genus Tapirus; species Tapirus indicus. The sequence continues at coordinate 16,312,834 of CM062925.1, forward strand.
AGTTTTAAAAATATGCACAGAGTTAACCATATTTGGGAATTAAATGCATTTTATCTCACTGCTTCCAGAGTATATCCCAATTGTGTCCTCTTCTCTCCATCTTCACTGTTAATGCTCATCTAAGCCATCTCTCTTCTATAGTAGTGTCCAAACTATTCCCCATGGTTTTTCTCTGGCTGCTGTCTTTATAAACTTCTTATCTCAGTGGCTAAAGTAGTCCTTTTGAAGACTAAATCAACTCAAGTCATCCTCTCACCTAAAATCCTTCAGTGACTTCCAATTGCACATAAAAGAACTTCTGACCTCCATCCAACAGACCCTTGAAAACCATCCCTGCCTGCTCTGATCTCATCTCCTACCATCTCCACCCGTTCACCCAGCACCGGCCACAGTGGACACTTCTCAGTTCCTTAAACATGCCAACTCCTTCTTGTCCTGGGTCCTGAATTCCATTTAATTCCTAAGCCTGGAAAGTTCTGTACCAGTGTTTTGCTCATTCTTCCATCCTTCATTCACACTCAGCTCACATGTTATCACCTCAGAACATCCTCTCTGAGTAGCCCTCCTTACCCCACAGTATCACATCACTGTTATGTTTACTTCATATCAATATCTGAATTGTCTTGTTCATTTATCGTATTCTGTTCCCTTCCTTGCTCCCTATTTCCCACCTCCTAGGATGTAAACTCCATTACATCAGGAACCACCTATCTTGTTCATTGCTGTGTTTCTAGCACCCATAAAAAGTTTTTTGACACATACTGGGTTTTTGATAAAAACTAGTTAAAATGAGAAAAACAGAGTGAAAGAAAATTATAGACTTTCTCCTGAAGAACATTTTTCAGCAACTTAAAACTAACCTATCACCACTTTCTCATGCAAATGAGCTCCTTCTATATTCTCAATTCTTTAAAGAAAAATGAGGATTTTTAAAAAAGATTATTCATATTATTAAAGAATTGTAATGTTGCATTATAAATCTCATTTTATAATTTAAACGTATTCAATTCGGAATTTGTTTTTCCGGAAAAATAGTTATAAAGAGAAGTTAAGATCCCAAGCCAGCCACCAAAGCTCATTTAACTCTTACTCTGGCTCTCATGAATCCCAATTGCACTTTGTAATTTTTCTTCATGTTACAACACATTCTGGTTTCTGATTGGGAACTTCAAGAAAACCCTTACTATTCCCACAGCCTCTGGTACATGGCTCTCCTTCCTTCAGAAGTCCATAGAAGCAGACAACAAGGGCTCAGGAGGGTGATGGGGTGGGGAAAGGTGAGATGGAATTAGAGGTGAGAGGCAGACTTCTGGAAACCAGCTTCCTGGGTTCAGATAGATGCTCTGCGAGTGAGTTGGATAGCAAACGTGAAGGTTTCTGAATTGTGGACATAGTGTGGGGTTAGAGATTTGGCTCATACGCAGCTCTATGCCCTTCTTATGGAGTAGCAAGATTAGACATGAGAGAACAACCATTGGAATCTACAGAAAAAGTTTTCCTAAGTAAGATCTTTCTGTATTCCATAGGAATGGCATTTTGTGTTAAGATCTAGTGTAGACGCTCATGATAGATCATAACTAATTGTAATAGCTAATTCTCATAAATAGTTAACTAGTAAATGTCTGTAGCACCAAAGTAATTAATATGGATCATTAAAATAAGGATATAAGGATTGGAATTAGGGCTGGGATGAAATACCCCAACATACTGCAATACGTCTAGCCATCATGAACAATCCTGCCATGTTTAGGTCGTGTTTATAATTGTGATGAAACCACTGTTAGTTTCTGAGTTTATTATATCTCATACCACATCCCCCAAAACCTTTTAACTTATGAGTATCTGAAAGCATTCGTTACAATGCCTGGTATTTTGAAGACAAGTGAGTTAATGAGATAGAGCAATCACAAAAATCCTATTTCCTCCCCAAAGAATATTTTTTAAAATCAAAGTCTTTGCGTTTAAGGAGTATGATTTTGTACCTTGGAAATCTTTAGATAAAAGTAACAGTGTTGGTTTATTTTCTTCGCTTCTTTGAATCTGTCTATAGAAGTGTTCAATAAATATTTGTTTTAGAAGGGCAATGTAAACATTTTAAATTATATAAACAGAGGCGTGTAGGTATTGCTTATGCAGTTTTTTCATTCCACATATGTACAAAGGCCAGAGGAATCTTAGAGATTAACCCCAGCAAGTCTGAGTCGCTAGATTGCCACTGTTTAAACTCAGGTCATGGTCATCATTACTGTTAACTCACTAGGTCCTTGTGAGACCCCATAAAAAATGACTTTATGTTGTACAAACAATCCACACTTGAGCAACCTTCAACTGTAAGGATTAGGAATTGCTCTTTCGAAAATGTTTGTCAGGGTTAATTATTGAAGACTCTTATGTGAATATAGAAAAGTCAGATGAGGGCAAGCAAGTCTGTCTACCACCTCCTGTCTGAGTCTGAATCAGAGCCGTTTATTCTCTAGGTAACAAAAAGAAGAGGACCTTTTGCTGAAATTTTCTTGGGAGCCCAATTTAAATTTTTCTGCTTGTATACAACAGCCATTCATTGTTCCCATTCTGCAAATATTTAGTGTCATATATAATATATCAGACTCTTTGCAAGGTACTGCAGACAGAAAGATAATTAAGACTTAGGTTAGACATTTGAGCAATGTATAGTCTATTAGGAAGAGGATAAACATGTAAATAAATGACTACAAGAGAGTGTTATGGGCGTGTGATAGCAGTTTGTATAGCATACAGTGGGAACAAAAAGACGGGAGTTATTAATTCTATCCAGGGCTAGGGGTGGGGTCAGGAAAATCTTTATAGAGATGAGAATCCTTAAGCTGTCTTGAAAGATAAGTCTTCACCAGGTAGAATCTACATATAATTAAAATACAGACATTAGTAAAGGCAGAGGAATGGGCTGTGTCTGGCAGAACTGGTGAGGCAAAAAGGATTGCTCTACATTGGATTATATTCTGTTTATTCTTCGAGGCTTCAGGGATGGTTCAGCTGGTGAAGGGTTGATGGTGTGGAAGGAGAATTACTTCCGCTGCAGACCTGGAAAATATGGAGCGTAGTCTCCAGACCAGAGCAGAACTGATATTTGGGGGAAGTAACAGGAAATGGGAATTTCTTATAGGTTTTTCCAGGATAAGAATTTGGGTGCCACAGATACTTTTCATGTTTCATGGACATTTTTCTTAGAAATGTGTTAAATAACCTAATGTGAAAGGGCCAGCATATCCAGTTCTGTACTACTGCTCGTAAAGAACCAGAAGTCTCTATTCTGTAAGGTGTCAGTAGGGGTTCAGATTTTCTTTTTTTTTAGTCTTTTATTGTTGCATGAGGTAATAACTCTTAGAAACTGAAGCATTCATTATGCATTGAAATAAAAACTATTTCATATTTTAAAGAATAATTCCTCAAAGCAACCCAAATAAACTCTTTGTTATTCAAGTGAAGAAATAGGAGAAAGCTAATCAGAGATAAAGTGTATTTTTCAATGTTACTTTAAATACAATCTACTGCAATTGTGTGTTAAAGACTCACAAAGGCGTAAAAAAATATAGTTTTATATATTACAATATTTAAACTTATATAAAAATATTAATACAACACTACATTTTATATGCCCTTTACATAAGCCTGAGTGACAAAATTCAGAAAAGAAAACCCTGCAATGAAATTGTGATAACTCCAGCTGTATAACTGTAGGAAATATATCCTCTGTATATTTTCCATGATATTACCCTTTGTGAATTTACTATTGAATTCATATTCTTGAAGTAAAGGTAGAATTCAGAGCATAGAGAAATACACTGAAAATACCACAGGAAAATATTTGTGTCGTCATTTAAAATTCAGCATGTGTAACTCTTTGCTAAGTTATTAATAGGCTTGAGAACAATATAAACAGTTTCTCCTAAATAGATGCAAGTCTGAGAGAATAGACTTCCGTCAGAAGTGGCTGCTGTGAGGGAGAGGGGAAGTTGAATTCAAACAGTTTTGTGGGAAACTAGAAAAGAGGAAGCAATTCAGCTTCATGATCGGTCACTGATATTTGATTTACTCTCTTTGGAGTTTACAAGTGGCTGCCAAGTTACGTATAATGCACACTGCCTAATCCTTGGAGGCCTCTCTTCCAGCTGATGTCTGCGTCAGTGGTGGCCATGAAAGAGGAAGCAACTTGGAGAGAAGATTGTTTACCTCTTTGGTTTAATATGGGTATCAGAAGGCTAAAGTAAGTGGTTTAGAACACCCTTTGAATGCTGTTTTGTATAAATTTAAAAGACATTGTGATTCCCCAAGAGTTACGTAGCATCTAGTCCTAAATGTTAATTAGGATCTCATTCAGAAGGGCACCTTCTTACCACTTTGGAGGTAATTATGAAAAGTCAAAGACCTGCTTTTTTTTTTTTATTGAGGTCATATTGCCTTGCAACATTGTGTAAATTTCAGATGTACATTATTATGTTTCAGTTTCTGAATAGACTGCATCGGGTTCACCACCTATAGTCTAGTTTTTATCGGTCACCATAGATATGTGCCCCTTTACACTTTTTGCCCTCTCCCCACCCTCTTCCCCTCTGGTAACCGCTAATCTGTTCTCCTTATCTATGTGTTTGTTTATCTTCCACATATGAGTGAAATCATATGGTGTTTGTCTTTCTCTGTTTGACTTATTTCGTTTAGCATAATACTCTGAAGGTCCATCCATGTTGTTGCAAATGGCACGATTTTATCTTTTTTATGGCTGAGTAGTATTCCATTGTATGTATATACCATTTCTTTATCCATTCATCCATTGATAGGCACTTGGGTTGCTTCCTCCCTCTTGGCTACTGTGAATAATGCTGCGATGAACATAGGGGTGCATAAATCTTTGTGAATTGTTGATTTCATGTTCTTTGGATGAATACCCAGTATTGGAATAGCTGGATCATATGATAGTTCTATTTTTAATTTTTTGAGAAATCTCCATACTGTTTTCCATGGTGGCTGCACCAGTTTGCATTCCCACCAGTGGTGTTTGAGGGTTCCCTTTTCTCCACATCCTCTCCAACACTTGTTATTTCTTGTCTTGTTAATTATAGCCTTTCTGACGAGTGTGAGGTGATATCTCATCGTAGTTTTGATTTGCATTTCCCTAATCATTAGTGATGTTGATCATCTTTTCATGTGCCCATTGGCCATCTGTATATCTTCTTTGGAAAAATGTTTGTTCATATCCTCTGCCCAGTTTTTGATTGGGTTGCTCATTTTTTTGCTATTGAGTTGTATGAGTCCTTTATATATTTTGTAAATTAATGCCTTCTCAGATATATGATTTGCTAATATTTTCTCCCAGTTGGTGGGTTGCAAAGACATACTTTTAATAAATACCTCTTATGTTTACAGTCATTTCTAAATTCTGTGTGAGATTAAACAAGTAATCAAACTGACTAACAAACCCCAAAGTAGTCACAATCATGTCCTCAAGAAGATTATAATCCAAGGAGTGCTGGAGATATTTCTACAGATATGAAATAAGAGTAAACAAGGGGAGATGAAATCGGCTACATAAATGTGGTGTCATCCCACGTTCTTTGTTGTTGCACATTTATACTTTTTCTCACTTAACAGATTATAATTTACTTGAGGGTAAGGACTCTAACCACATTTGTTTGTTAAACCTGCTTCTGCAGACAGACTGGAAATGGGAAAAGAAACCATTGACCAGCTGCTAGTGAGTAATCCTTTCCCTAAGATAAGCCTGCTTCAGCTCTGAAGTGGAGAATGACTTGGGAAAGGTGTAGAAATAAGGTCACAGACTCAGACTTGTTTGAAACAAGGCTTCTGTTCCTGTTCTCCCAGTCGGCAAGCAGGAGGAAGGAAAGGGAGCATCCCCCACCAGAAGCAGGGTGAGGACTCCAGCCTCACTTCCATGGTTCTCTACACAGGAGTGGAACCAAGATTCCTCCCTCCACCTTCTCTCTGAAAATTATTCTGAGGTCCACAGGAAAGACAGACCCTTATACTCACAAGTAAACCCACTTAACATATGCATTTGAAAAGCAATCCATGTGCACATTTTGAAAATGAGAATTATCAGTAAACAAGATGAGATATAAATTTGAAAGGAGATTTGAAAAGGAAAGAACAAGCAATTTTCATTCAGAAAAACAAGTAAGGTGTGACATTAGGGAAGTAAAACAGTTAAGATATTTTGTTAGTTTAGGTTTTTTAAATTATTTTTTACTTTTAAAATGTGTGATTTATAGTTATTTTGATTGTGGAAGCACTGATTCCCCTCATCAAAGGAAGAATGGCCTTTTCCTGCTTTCTTCCAAGGTTTAGCCTTGTGTCTTGAAATTTAACTTTCTTTTTAATTATGTTGCTCTGATTTGTTTGATTTATTTTTTCTTTCTTTTTGTTTGCTGAGGAAGATTCACCCTGAGCTAACATCTGTTGCCAATCTTCCCCTTTTTGCTTGAGGAAGATTAGCCCTGAGCTAACATCTGTGCCAGTCTTCCTCTATTTTGTATGTGGGTCACCGTCACACCATGACCGACAAGGAGTGGTGTAAGTCCATGCCTGGGAACCTACCCGGGCCCCCAAAGCGGAGTGTGCTGAACTTAAGTAGTAGACCACAGGGCCAGCCCGGATTTGTTTGATTTTATCCCTTCATTTTCCCAAAGAGTAAGTGGTATATATTTAATTTTAAATTTTAGTTCAATTAAAATACATTCTTTTAAGAAGCCATTTTCAAGTTTGTTTTTCATTTTATTTATGTAATTCATAGAGAGGTAATGGTATTGTCAGAAATATTGATTTTGAGCTCTTGTTTATAATCCAGAGACTTTAAGTATGTAACTTCATTTTATTCTCACAATAGTGCTATCAGTGGGCATTATTATTGTCATTTTATGGCTGAGTAAACTGAGTCTCACAGAATATAATTAAATCTGCCCAAGAAACCATAACTACGAAGCAGGACTAAGATTTGAACCCATGTGTCTCTGAATCTGTTTTATCCACTAAACTACCCACAAGCGTGTGTATAAATGTGTGTATGCATATGTATGTCACATTTATATGAATGTGTCATATATAGCAGCTACCTCTTCCTTTTCCTGAAAATTACCGAAGGCTTTAGCCGGATAGATGAAATTAGAACAGTTAAAGTTGGAGAGTGCCTTTCAGTGGGAGGAAAGCATTTGGAGCAAAGAAAATAGCATCGGTGACACGTTGGGTTTAGGGAAGTACAGGACATGTTTTTAAAAACCCCAGAGTAGGACACTGTGACTGACGTACATCGTCTTTGAATGAGAGTGTTGGGGGGAAAAGCTGAGAAAGGCAGATCGAGATTAGCTATGGGATACATTGAAAGCTCCATCTAGAAGTTGAGGCTTTACTTTCCAGACATTGGAAGGTTTGTGTCAGAGAAGTGACATGATCAGAAGGTCTGTCCTGGAGCCTCCTCTTAGCTCAGCTTCTCTGAGTGTTATGGAATCCCTGACTTAGACAAAGAGTTTGTTAAGTCACAACAGCAGCAGCCACCATCCAGATGTGTCAGTGTTTTGGAGAATGTTGTTAATATATTAAGATACAGTAGTAACCTCAAATTCCCCATTCCTTAGTAGTCTCTTACCCTTATAAATAAGCTTGTACTGAGAAGTGGACAGATTTTAGCAATGACCTTGTCTGATCAATAACTGCTCTGCAGACCCCGTGGTTCTGTCGGGCATGCTCAGAGTCCTGACATCCACTGCTTTCGCTCTTTGGGGAAACTGAATCTGCTCAGTGATGCATCCTTTTCTTTAGCTGGATAATACTTTGGGTTGCATTTTAACAAAATCAGACCATGAGAGTAAATACCAATTTGAGGAACTTTGTTGTGCATCTCATCCTTGGTTGATAATTGATGGAATATTTTGTATTTCTTGGATCCTACCGAGAAACTACTGGATTCCAGCTGTGCAATTTTTGAAAAGAAATTAAATGATGCATTCCAGGAAGAGTTCACATTTGCTCATTATTTCTGGCTTAATCGAGTTATAGGGAAAGAATAAAAAACAGCTAAGACCAGAGCACCTGTGACCAGTGTTGCCGGAAATTATGACCCTGTTACTTTGATATTTTTCTTGTGTGTGTGGCAAAGGGGTCTAATTACTGGGCTGTTAATAATATAATTTAAGTACTCATTAAATGTGCTACCATTTAAAAGACTTGTCTGATCACAAACCTTCATTAAAAGTCTTAGAAGTGTTTTTCTTTTTTTCAAGCTTGTATTTTTCCATAAAATTCATCTCATTGGATAACCCAAGAGAGATGGACTTTGGCCGGTGGGTCACAGGAAAGGATGAAGATTGAGTACTGATGCTCAGAATTTGTAATATTTTTCAGCTATCCTGCAATATAAATGCAAATTGTAGAAAACAAATCTGGAAAATTATTAGAGATTGGAACGAAGAAATATCCAGAATAAAAGATGGGGCAATTTTATCTTTAACTTTTGAATATAAGCTAACTTTTACTAAGGATTAAGCTGATGGAAGAGCTTCTAAAATTGCAGATTTTCTCATAGGTGGAAAGCAATTGCCTTTTTCATTAATATGTTGTTTCCAAGCAGAAAGAAATTTCTAGATTTTAAAGTTGAATTTGATATTTTGATTTAGTATAATTAATTTAAAAGAAAGATTTTTCTCATTTCTAAAAGCAGTTTTACAAAGCGCTTCAGTGCTTCTTTGTTTATCTTTCTTATCCATTTGGGAGGGGAGAATAGGAAATAACGTTATTGAATACTTTGTTGAGAACCAGGTATTTTACCGTTTTTAAATTCCCATTTTACAGATGTGGAGAGAAACTTACTCATGGTCTCTTGTCTTGTAACTGATGAAGCTGTAAATATAAATTACATCTAGCTCATTTCAAAGCCTATTTTTTCTACTACACATTTACCTATCTATATTTTTCATGATAGACTTTTAAAAACTCCTCTCTGTGATATTTCCCATGTAAAATTTTCAAGAAAGCTGTTGTCTGGATGGGAAAACTCCACCTGTGCCCAGACAGGCCTTTGGATGCACTCACTACCTACCTGCTTAGACATGATAAATTGCTCACTGTGTTTGCATTTCACATCTAGAAAATGAATGCCTTTTCCTTTTCTAAAGGAAATTAAGTATATGGATTAAGTTCATGGAACATGACAGACAACATCCAAAAGTACACAGATGTTTTTAATCAATTAATAGGTGCATAATTAATAAATATATAACAAAAATAATTTTTAACATGAATAGAATTGTGATTTCAAAATTCCAAAAATTAAATGTGTCCTTAAAATCATGTTGAATGAAAAATCTTCACTTTAGAATATGTCTGTGACCATATATATATTATGCTATTTGTAACTAGAGATCTTTAAATTAAGGTAGATTTTTTTTGGTAGTAATATTTCCATCAAAATAGCAGTTCAGGAAGAAAAAAATTCCATCTCTACCTTGAAAGTTCAAGGCTTAGAACATAATCTTAGTTGGTATGTCCCTAAAAACGACTGTTCGCTCAGTCCAAAGATATGATAGGGAAGAATCTTGATTCTTTGTGAAGTATTTTCAGATGAACCCAACAGATCTTTAGTGATAGAGGCACTGTACTAAGAATTACATGTTCATCTTTGGAAACCAGAAGGAAGGTTGTATCTCACTTCTATCTTCTAGAATAGCTGCATGGTATTGCAGGCCTTGAAGGGGAGAGGCAGCAAAAATGTGTCGATTCTTAAATAGCTAATTAGTTATATGTTTTTTTCCTATTGTTTCAATAGGTATAAAATCCAATATTGAGTTATGCAGAATCCGGTCTTCAGATCCCTGGTTAGTGCTTTGGACATTTCATTTTAAATAATGATTCCCTTACCAACTGGTCATTTTTGTGTACATAGTTCCCTTGCACAGCTTCCTGATTTAACTGGGAGCAATACTGGTCCTGTGTCAATCTAGGAATCCCACTCGTAGAATAAAAGTACTTTTCATGCATTTTAACCTCGCTTGCATTAACCGAGTGATTTCTGTAAGGATTTTACAACCCTAAACTAGGATTCTCAGCCTTGGTACTATTGACATTTGGGGCAAGAAAATTTGTTGTAAGGGACTGTCCTCTGCATTGTAGGATGTTTAGCACCATCCCTGGCCCCTACCCCCTAAATACCAGTAGCACCCTTCCCCCCAGTTGTGACATCTGAAAATGTCTTCAGATGTTATCAAATGTTCCTCGAGGCCAAAATCACCCCCATTTGACAATCACTACTCTGGACAACCAATCTATTCCTTTCATCATTTCTTTCTACGTGCTTTATGAGACGTATCCTGTTCTTTTTAAATTACAGAACAGTTATCTCATTTGACTTTAGGGTGTTAGTTTCAACACTGCTGGATCGTTAAATTGCCTCTGATTCCTTTTGTTTCCTATCAGGGTCTCTTCAAGAGCTGCTAGTGCCTGTTCACAGTATTGTTTTGTGTGAGATATTGAGAAGATAATGTCAGTGACATGTCCGTACCGGGTGCCTATGACAGCTGATTGCCTTGTTGCTCCATCTTCTGTCTGGAGAGTATCTTGGTGATGACTCTGCCTTCTTCCTTATGTGCTGCCTGACAATTTTTTTCAAACCAAGCTACTAATTCCAACTTTTTGTGAAAACTAGACCCCACATTGTCATTATGTTTTATTCCGCCAGCTCCAAAGCACAGGGCAATGATTGTCTTGATTTGGGGTGAACAAATGACCCCGTTTGCCCAGGACTATCCTGGTATCAGCCCTGGAAGTTCTGCATCCTGGTAAATGCTTCAGTCCTAGGAAATTCAGGGCAGTTGGAAAACCTATTTGACATTTCTTTTTATTTTCTTGGTGGCATGGGGATTTTAGCGCAGGGCACTGGGGCTCTGGGGGTGAGTTTGGCCCACAGATGTGGTCTGTGTGATCTCACAGTGTTTACAGAAAATTGAATTGAATGTTTGCGGTGGACCTCCCGGCCCCATATTGTTTTATATCTGGTTCCTCCACACGTTTATGTTAATACCTTGTACCTGATTGCCTTTGATTTGCAACCCTTCGTTTAAGGACTGCTTCCAGCTTTGTTATTTGGTAAAGAAAGTCTTTGGATCTGTGTAAATTTTTCACAAGGCAGACTCGTAGATATATTTGTCGTTCAGGATTTTTCAGTTATCACGTAACATGAAATCAGCTTGCTGAAGCAGTTTATAATCTCTTGGCAGTCTTTTTAAGTGGCTGCTTGCTCCCAGGTGATTAACTCAAAGACTCCTTAAACTATCAAGACTTTACAGGTGAAATAGATGGCAATCTGTGGGGTGTTGATTAAGGATTGTTAAAATTATCTTCTCCATACTAAATATGTCTTCTCCCTAATAATGTAGAAATGCTCCAACATTAGCTTAACTGCTTCAAATTGAAGTTTGTATCCACAAAAGGTCCTGTTAAGAGGGACATTTGTGGGCAATAACAAACCTATCAGCGTATAATCATTGTATAGATTAATTGGTTATTACACAAGCCTGGGGAAATGCGACAAGCTTTGAAAGGCAATCAAAGGGAGAGTTCTGAAGCTTGATTTGTCTGACACAGGTAACGACTGAAGGGTGACAGTTCAAACCAGGTAGAACAGTATGGAGATATGGAAAGTGCTTCCTGAGTGCTAGGAAAGGAGTTGCTAACAGAGTTTAAAGTTGAGAAAGAGATAGAAATGAATCTGCCTCATAATTTGTCTGGCCCTATTTGTCTTAGCCTGTTTTAAGGAATTTGTAAATATCAGGGTCTTGAGACTAGTTACATAGAACAGGAAAGAAAAGGAGAAAAGGTAGTGATGTTACTCATTTCCTACTGTCAGTAATATTGAAGTGTGTTGGTCAAGATTTCATTAACTCCAACATGGTCAGTACTAATCCCATGATGCCCTCTCCTGATTTTAGTATAGCAGTAGCAGTCTTGTTGCTGATATTGTCCATATTTTCTTCTTACAGTAGCAAAGCACAAATTCATTGCACAGCGTTGAGCGCTTACACCAACCTCTTGTTCTGGAGGCCTGCTCTTGGCATTGTCTTATAGGAACTTGCTCAAAGGAACTCTGACTGGATTCTTGCTAGTAGTACCTAATGGTCAGATACCCTTTATCTTCCCTTTGAAGATGGTATAAATTTCAAGGACCACTCTCTCCTGGTTGGTCTTGGCTTCAGCTTCTCAAACTTCTCTCCTGGCCAGCTGCCATTCTTAACTCAGTACTGGGCTCACTTATTTTCTATCTCTATAGCAGTATTTAACAAAAGGCACTAGGATGAGATTCACCTAGAGAGTTTAATAAAAATGCAGGTTTAAAGTCCCCACCCCAGATCTACTAAATCAGAATCTCCCCAGGAAATTTTTCAGCATACTACGATTATAGAAATATTACTCCACACTCTCTCCATCAGTGATCTCATCATTAGCCATAGCTTTAAGTAACATTTGTATGTTTCATGACTCATAAATTTATATCTCCATTACAAACCACTCTTTGAAGCTCTGGTCTTGTCTACTTTGTTGCCCTTTGATATCTCCTCTTGGATATCTCATTGTATCTCAAACTTAACATGTCCAAACAAAGTGTTAATATTCCCTCGAAACCTGTTCCTCCCACAGTCTTCCGTATCTCAGTAATTGGGGCCATCTTTCCCAGAGTTTATCGTGCATTATTCGTTCCTTCCTCTACATTACCTACAGTATCCACTCTCAGCAAGTTCTGTTGATTTTACCTCCCACTTATGCCATGACTTCATCTACTTTTTTCCAAATCCATCCACTATCTTTTGTCCAACCCACCACATGTCTTATGTGACTATTGAAATTGGCTTCTAATTGGTCAGCCTGCTTCACCTCCAGCTCCCTTCCAATTTGTTCTCTATTTAGGACCCAGTGTCATCTTTTAAAAGTGTCACGTATGCCCTCTATTGAAACCCTTTGATGGCTTCCCACTGCTCTTCAAATTCAATTCAAACATCTTAACATGGCTGGGAGGATAGTGCATGGCCAGTTCAATCTGCCTTGCCAGTCTACCCCCGCCCCCAGCACTCTGCCTCTTGCTCATTGTGCTCCAGCTGTGTTGGCCTTTCCTGGGTTCTCTGAAGATCCCCTGTCTTAGAATCTTTGTGGGTGCAGTGGGCTCTTCCTGGAATACTCCTTTCCCTGATTCCTTGGCTCCTCACATTGCAGATTCCTTCACTCACTTCAGGGATCAGGTTAAATGTCACCTTCTTAGGGAGGCCTTCCTTCTCACTGCCCTTCACTCTATTTAATCTTCTCTCACCCTCAGCACACAATATTCTGTCTTTTTTCTTTTCATTTATAATACTCGGTATGTTGTGGTTATTTACTTATTCATTTCTCTTTCCCTTATGAGACTACATAATCTGTGAGGACAAGAACCATGGCTGTTTTCATCACTACTGTCACTCATTACCTAGAACAGTGCCTGGCCAATAATAAGCACACAATACGTATTTATTAAATGAATTAATTAAGGTTGAGGTTTTGTTTGTTTGTCTTCAATGTAGGGCCAAGAAATGTCAGATGGGGAATAGAATTTGGGTGAGATTTTAAAAAATAACTGATTTCATACTGAAAATGGAAACCTACAAACTAAAACCTAACATGGAGTTGTAATAATTCAACTCTGCCTTATCCTATCCTTCATCTGTCATGCTTTTATATCGTTTATATGTAAATATTTAACAACATTAACTAGGCAACGCTTACTTCCTTTACTTGTGTAATTCACAGTAAGATTCTTGTATCATAATTTTTTTTAATTCAGCATTCCAGACACAGGAACTAATTTTTTTCATTTATGTGGAAAAAGAACAAACACAGGGTTGACCTTAGATACAGCTATAAAATAGCCATTTGCCTACACACTCTGAGTTGAGGGAGATTATAAAAGCAAAAACAACTAAAAAGTACTCTTTAACTCTTGATTTTTGTGCCCCAAACTTCACCATTTTGATATTGTCTTCTCCCTGGGGTTCTGTTAAAATCATATATACATGAAGGGGTCAATACATTATCAAAGTTCAATGTACATGAAATCTATTGCATCACTTTTATTTTGACTAGTGCAGCTGGATAGCATTAAAATCACTTTTTTCCTCTGGAAGGAAGAATGAACTTCAAGAGAAAACTGATCTCCATATAACTCTATGGTAGCATAATTTCATTGTTAAATAGACATATTTGTGTAGGTTTCTTCCCCAGTACTACCCTGTGAGCTCATAAGAGCAAAAAAAGGAGAATTTCTTACATTTCCATCATTAGGACATAACATCATAGGATTCATAAAATTGTATTGAAAGAATGAATAACTAAATCAAATATATAATATCAACTTCTTGTGACTGGTGAACGTGTCACGTGAAAATTCTTGACAATTGGAATATTAAAGCATGCATAACTATGCTTATGGACTTTGGAGGAAGAAATGACTCTAAGTGGCTTTTTTTTCATTGATGATAAATAAGGTATTTGATCTTGGATATTGTGTCAGTCACCTGGTGTTTTTCATCATTGTAATGCAGATTTGTCTAGTCAACTCTTACATTAGTTGCCTTTATTTTCTCCTTCCTTATCTAGCCATTTTCACCTTCTATGCCTGGCTTATTTTTGTTAAGAAGTGCAAATATTGAGTAACATTTATTGATGTTGGCACACTTGCATCACCCTCCTGTGGCCTTTCTCCTCATTACCTTAGCTGACCCTCTTTAAACTGTATTTTTACTCTTCTTGCACAACTGATTCTAGTGAAGTAGAGAAGCCATAATTTTTAATCCCTTGTCTACTATTTTTCTCATCATAGAAGCTGTGGCTACATCTGGGGTATCATTAGCAAGTTAAATGCTGAATATCACATCTTGGATTGTGGCCTCTTATGAGTCATTCGTCTTTTGAACAAGGTGTGTCCAATGTTGGAAAGAAATCATAGCAAGGTCTACACTGGAGTGTGCCAACAAGTTTTTCAAAAGGAGTTGCCACACCCAAACCTAAAGCAATTTTTCAACAGCTAAGATTAAGAATAATTAACATTTAATATACCCCCACTTGTTTGTCCATTAAGTTTCCATGAAAACTAACATTTTAGCCATGTGTGTCAGTGCTCACTTTAACTTCTTGATCTTTCAAAGATTTGTCTTAATTCGATTGGTCTTTTCTCAACGGAGATCTTTTTTTACATTAACTGCTTTTCCGTAAAAAGTAATCCTGCTCTGTGGAGGCTGGTGCTCCAGATGAACTGATATCAACATTGAGGTCTCTTTACAGGCCTCCTTGTTCATTACACAGAGGAGGCTTGTTTGGGGAGTGAAGAGGAAGAGCTCAGTGCTCTTGTGCAGATGACCTTGTGCAGATCATCGTTTTTAGTGTTAGTATCTCCCTTTAAGTATATATTCTTGAAGGGATTACTTTTTAGTTGATAGTCTATTTCAGTAGGAAGGAAGTTTCTTGGTAGACCTATCTTCTAAAACTATACAATATTAAAATTACTATATTTTATTTTTTCATCTTTTTTGGTCATGTAAAAGTAGCCAGGTTTGTTGTTTTGTTTTTTACTATTATATAGTTTTCTGTGAATATTTTTTGTGGGCAATTTGGTATTTAAAATCTTTCCATGTGTTTGAGAAAACCATATGTAATGTATATAAAGTTAAGTGAAGTTGTTACACTATTTAATAATGCTTTGTGTAAAGATAATTTCCTAAATTAAAAAGGTAAGCCCTATCATAATTGTGTCCCCACACATGCAATGAGAAGCCTGTGGAGAAAGAGGGGGATGATGGAGAACATTTTCCTTTCTTGCACATAAGCAGATTTACTCCCTCATTTGAGAGACTGCACGCATGTTCCAAACAGCTACAAAATCCTTCAGCGTTCTGGCTGCTCACTTTAAAATCTAGTCTAGTTGATCAATCTTGTGGTTTCCAGAACTGACACATTATTCTAGATGTTATCAGTCCTTAACCCCAAGGGGAAAAAAGGACCCCTTTTTTTTGCTCTTGATTCTATATTTTTATTAATATAGGCTGAGATTGCTTTAGCTATTTTAGCTACTGGAAAAATAAATCATAATGACTTTAGGTATCATCCAGTACAAATAATTTTGCGTCTTGCCTTTTCACTCCATGTTAGGTTTTTGAAATGGATACAAGTTTCTTTGTGCAGGTCTGGCTTATGCATCTTACCGGCTGTGCTGTTCTGCTCTGTGTAAATGTGCTGTTAGGTGTTTGTTCCTTCCACTCTTGATGGACTCTTGGATGACTTCCACCCTTTCACGCTTCCATACAGTGCTTCAGTGACCTGTACAGCGTAGTGGTTAGCAGACTTCAGAACTGGATTGCTTGAGTTTGTGGTTCTACCACTACAAGTTATGTGACTTTGGCAAGTCATAAACCACTGTGCCTCAGTTTACTCACCTAAAAACTGTTGCATGTTTCCTATAAGGTAGGTATGTTATGAGGATAATAGAGTAAAAACATGGGAAGGACTTAGAATAGTGCCTGGCACATAAGAGGCACTGTACAAGTTTTAGCTATTACATTTATTAACACAATCCTTTTATATGCCTCCTGAGAGATGTCTAAGTGTGACAATTTCTCTTGGGTAAATACCTAGAAGGGTAATTTCTGGGCCATAGCATAGAAATATGTTCAGTTTTACAAAAAAAATTGTGAAATTTTTCTCTAAAGACATTGTACCAACTTATACTTCTACCTGTGGTGTGTAAGTTCCTGTTTATCCTCATCTTCACCAGCACTTTGTATTATCAGGCTTAATTTTTTTTTAGTCTGATGGGTGACAGAGTGTCTCTCTCTTCTTTTAATTTGTATTCCCTGATAAAGAGTGAAGTTGAAAATCTTTTCTCATTGGCCTTTCTGAGAATTGCCATTAATATTCTTTGCTCAAAACAAAACATAAAATACTGTATATAAGCATATGAAATTAACATATAAGGAAACTCATTTTTTTTACCTCTAGGAGGAAGGGGCAGGAATGGATTGACAGAATAGGGCTTAGCTGTGTCTGTAACATTTTATTTCTTTGAACAACAAAATTTTGAAAAAAATTTGGAATATTTTCATTTATTATGTCTAGGTGATGAGTACCTGGTTATATTTTACACTATATTTCATTTTCAATATGTCATAATTTTTGAAAAGGAATCAGTTTAGGTTTTATTATGAAGCCAGATAATCATGTTTGGGATTCAGGCTTCTTTTTGATTGGATATACTTTTGTATCTTTCTCGCTTTTTTTTTTGGCATTGGTTTTCTCAGCATCTCAAGAGTAGTCAGCAATAGATGTGTGTTCAAGGTAGTCATGCCTTGTCGTGTAACACAAGCTGAAAGTTACAGTCTTAATATATCCTGTGTATAAAAATCGCCTTCTTATAGATAACTACTAAGTAAGTGATAGCAATATTCTAAATATTGATTAAGAAAATTAGTAAGTGCATGTTACTACAGGAAAACCAATTACTTAGAGTAAAATCTTAATTATAAAAGTATAAATAGTAAAATTAAAATAACATTCAATTCATTTTAAAAATATGGAAAATAGGAACTGGCCCGGTGGCATAGCGGTTGAGTTCTCACACTCCGCTTTGGTGGCCTGGGGTTCGCAGGTTCAGATCCTGGCATGGACAGACTCACCACTTGTCAAGCCATGCTGTGGCAGCGTCCCATATAAAGTAGAGGAAGATGGGCACGGATGTTAGCCCAGGGCCAGTCTTCCTCAGCAAAAAGAGGAGGATTGGCAATGGATGTTAGCTCAGGCTAATCTTCCTCACACACAAAAATATGTATATGTGTGTATATATAATATATTTGGAGAGTAATAGGAGCAAAAAAGGGAAAATTCTTTGGCTTCCTGATAATAGAATAATTATGGTGTGATAAAATAATAAAATATCCTATAGAAAATTGAATTTTAAACATTTAACTGAAAATGTTACCAAAACTAATTATATCAGTAAAAGTTTACTTGGATATAGCATAAAAGTACCTTTCTTCCTAATTTTAGAATGATTTCTGTTTTAGATAATATCATTAAAATAGGTTAAATGTTATTGTCAATGTAAGGAAGCAAATCACGTAAACAATGTTATCATTGCTTATCTATGTATACATAATATTTAATATGGACAAGCAGTAATATATTTGTAATAATTAGTTAATTTAGTTAATATGGAAACTTTGATTTTAACATGGACAAATTACATATGCGATTATATCATCTAGGTAGTTTTCCTGTTTATATTGAAAATATATCATGAGTTCAGAGTAAAAAGTGCAACTTCAATTTCATCCGCTAGGATTAAAAACTAAAGGGTGACTTTTCCTAGAAAAGTTGACTAGAACTCTAAAAGAATTTTGGGGGAGAGTGTTGTGTAATCTTTTGTGGGTTTAAAAAAATCATTAGTCATAGATTTGTCCAATTCCCTTGCTTTGAAGTACCCACTTTTCTCAATACTGTAAGACTGCATGTGAATTAGAGATCACCTTTCTTTCATAGTTCTCAATATATTTCAAATCATAAATTTTATTATTTTGAGAAGATTTTCTATTTGATTATACTAGTACTCGGATCCAATTTTCCAATGCAGGTTATACAACTTATGAAACTGTTTCAGTGATATAAGGATAGAATGGTATATAATAAAAGTATTCATCTCTTAATTTCCCAGATCCCAAAGTAACAAAGCCTGATATCATTTAGACCTCACAATTTGAAAATCAGACCTCTAAATTGTGCATGCAGTAATCAGATATTTAAAAACATCTTTATTGAAGTGTAACTGAAAAAAGTATACACATCTAGTGTACAATTTGATAAGTTTTGGCATGTATATTACACCTGTGAAAATCATCAGCATAATCAAGATAAGGAACATAACCATCACCCCCCAAAATTTCCTCTTACCTCTTGGTAATCCTTCACCCCGACACCCCCATTTCTAGGCACCCACTAATCTGTTTTCTGTCACAAAAGATGTTTGCATTTTCTAGACTTTTACATATATTTTTTTGCTTATTAACTGTATTCACTAATACTGCACAGGCAAATTCCAACCCAGTTATATAAGAGTTAGATACTAAGTATAAATAATTCTTATATACTCATTCAGTCCTTGAGAAATGTCCAGAACACAGCTTATTTCTAACCATAATCTTTAATCAGAACTTACCTGATTGACTTTGGCTTCTGGCCAAGGTGGGGTAAGAGGGACAAACGGGTTGCAAGAGGATGTATGTATTAGTTATCTATTGCTGCATAACAAATTATACCCAAACTTAGCAGCTTAAACAACAAACATCTATTTCTGAGGGTCAGGAATCCAGGAGTGGCTTACTGGGTGGTTTTGGCTCAGGCTGTCTCATGAGGTTGTAGTCATGCTGTCAGTGAGGGCTGCAGTTATCTGAATGCTTGACTTGAACTAGAAATTCTGTTTCCAAGATGGCTTACTGATGTGACCATTGGCCAAAGGCCCTAGTTCCTCTGACCATGCTTTGGCCTTTTTATAGGATTGTTCAACATAGTATTGGGCTTCCCACAAAGTGAATGTTACAAGAGAGAGAAAGAGCATGACCAAGATTAAAGCCAAATCGTCTTGGAAGTCAAATACCATCTCTTTTCCCATTCTCTGTGGTCACACAGAACAACCCTGGTTCACTGTGGGAGGGGACTACACAAGAGTGTATTAGGATGTGGGTCTTACTGGGGCCATATTGAAGCCTGGCTATCATAATATGTTTGGGTGATTTAAAATCAAACTATTCAACACATTTTAAGACTCTTATGTAATCAGCCCATAAAATCCACTTTCACAGTAACCATTTGCCTATGATTTATGGGCTGATTACATAACTGTCTTACAAGTTATTGAATAATATTTTTTAAAAGCATATATTTATTTAACACTTTACTACCAGCAGTTGAAGATAGCAATGGTGCATTTCCTTTAAGTGTCCTTTATATTTCAAGAATTTTTTGTTAAATCTGGTAGATTTCGTCCCTCTGTGCTTTCTTTTTTAGTATATATTTAAGTGCTTATGAGACTTTTGGGACAAAAGAGAACCATCTGTATTGGTTAAACCTTCAGCATGTTATAAAAGAATTTGAATCTCTTATTTATAGTTTTACTCAGATTAATAATAAACATTAAATTATGAAAGATTAGCCAATTCAATATTTATTTTTTCCAAGCCCTACTGTAGCAACAAGTTATTCATTTTGAAGATTGTTATTGTATTGTTCATGCTTTTCAATGTATTTCCAATATTTTAGATGTAGGTACATTTAAAAATTTTCTGCTTAATGTTGCTTTGAAAACTGGTATGGGGAGACATACAGAGGAGGCTTTGAGTGTAAAAATAAATCCCACTTAGAAATTCAGCGTACTTTTAAAAGATCATCTAAAGCTAAATTATAGCTTATAGTTAAACTCTAATAAGACTCAAAATATTAATAGATGTTCTCACATTATTAACAGTAATAGAGTATGTGACTCAAAATAAGCCCCCAAATGCAAACAATGAAAACTAAATTGAGCACAGCATCAAAAAATCTGGCAGTAAAATCATTTTGCCCCACCCTGTAGCACATGCTGTTCCCAAGGAAGAAGCAGCAAGTTCTAAAACTTAAGTTTTGGCAGAGGTTCTCATCGTTCTCGGACCGCCTTCAGACTCCCAGATCTGTATTCCATTTCACTACTCGTTTCATACCCCTGTCCCACTTCCTCATCATCTGCTCTTACTGATTACTTTATAAAACATCAGAAATACCTGTACAATTTGATGTAATTTTAACAGCACCCTAAACCAAAGCAGCATGTAAAATGAGTAGGTGAAATAGCTTGCCTTTGCTTAGTGAGTTAGACTCATTTGTTGGCCGGCCAGGGTAGGGGGAGACCGTTATTTGTTGGCTAGCTGACCAAATTGAGCAGACTAATAAGCTTTGACTATTCTCTTCTCAAGATAATTGTTTATTTCACTGATATTTTGTGACTTTGTCACTGACTCTGTAAGGCACATTGGCTTCCCAGACTCCGGTGGGTTCCCTGAGTGTAACTGGCAGTTCACTCAAGCATGGGCACAGCACCTGGCAGAGTGCAGGGCACCAGATATTCCTAACGATGAATGTGCAACCTAATTCATTCTTTACCTTGAATTTCTTCAAGGTAAATTTCGATTAAATGAGAAATGTCAATATCAGGGAACAATGTCTTGTTTCCTAAATCTGGTCCTTAAATCAAAATACTTTTATTAGGTCAATTTTAATCATTTATTACATTAATCGATATTTATTGAGTTTCTAATAAGGACCAGGCAACCATGTTCACAGTGGTGAACAAAAAAGAGCAGGGTCTATACTCTCTGGGTGTAAATATCTTAGCATTTGAGACAGACATAAAGGGGTAAATAAACACACTTTAGATAGTGGTAAGTGTTACGGTGAAAATCAGTTGGAGGCACGTGGAGTTGGAGAAGGCTTTACTCTAGAGGTGCTGTAAACTGAGGAGATGTGAAGACTGGGGGCAAGAAAGTTCTAGGCAGAGAAAGCAGCAAGTGCAAAGGCCCAGAGGCTTGAACAGGCTTGGCATGCTTGAGCAACAGAAAGGACAATGTAGCCATTGCTTAGTGAACAAGATGGGAAGTCTTAGAAAATGTGGTCAAGAGGCGAGCAGGGCTTTGGTATATAGCACGTCTTTAAAACTTAACATTTACTTTTTTCTCAGTTTAACAAATACGTAGACTGTCACCTTTTCAGCAGAGTAAATTTCAGATTAGAGGACTAGCTGATGAGAATGCCATTATTTTGGCTACTTAGAGTTGAAATAACTTTTAATTTGCTGATGACCCAGTTTGGGAGATGTACTGTAACATGGAGCTTACAGCCAAGATTATATAAGACTTCTGTAAACAAGCAGTCAGGAGTAGCATATCAAAAAGAAGTGCTTTAATTGAACACTGCATTAACCCATTAATTTTGTAGAAATAGTTGAATCGAAAGTTGTCATGTCTATAGATTTGTGCTGTTCACTGGAATGAGATGTGCTCTGATCTGTCTCGGCTGGGGAGTGCCGATTGTGGTGCAGATAAATCCTTGAACCCCAGCCCCTGAGATGGTTGACTATCAAATGGCCAGGCTAGGTGGATTTTACTTCAATTGAAAAAGTAAGTTGTTGGACTCTATACATTTTTTTTAAACTATCATAAATTAATTTAAATGCAATAGATCTGATGTTACTTTCTGAGATATTTCAAAGTCTAAGGAAAGAAATTTATCTCTTTATGTTTCTTGGACTTATAAGTTTAGCCTGAAGTGATCAAATTTAAAAACAAATAAATCTGATATTACAGTGAATTCTTTGTTACTCACTGTGTTAAGCGTTGGGGTTCATTCTTACGAATGGAGTAGAAAACAATTTGTATTATTGTAGTTAATATATCTGACAATTGACACCCATTCAATATGTTTGGTCCCTGACTGCTATGTTTTATTCTAATGGTGTCAATATACATGTACTAGAAGTGAAACTAACATAATAAAATAAATATCCCATGTGAGTGAAAAAGTAAGCACTGTGATTTCTCAAGAAAAGCGATACAAAAGTAAGCTTGTCATGAACTCCTTGTTACTGCACCAGCACAAGGCAGCATTAAATGCACAAGGAGGGGACCACCAGGACTAGATGAAGTTCTCCTTGTGGCCTGATCTTGTTGGCAAGCTGACCAGTACAGGGTGTGCACTGTGAAGTCCCAGAAAGCACTGACCAAATGTATGGACAGGTTGTGAAATTTGAGTCCTTACTTTAAGGAATGATTTCTTTCATATATATTTGTTTCTGAAATAGCTACTTCTCATTAAGACTCCTTACTGTTTTGTAGTTTGTACGTATGTTTAAAGAGGAAAATGTCTCACCTTAGAGAAATGGAATTGAGTCTCAAGTGTCACTGAGCTAGCACAAAGTTTAGCACATTTAACATATATTTTTAGATAAACATTCATAATATAAATTCAAATTTTATTTGATAAATTAATTTAGTCCAGACAAATGAAAATTAACCTATAGAAGGAAAAGGCAGGATATAAACTTGATTCATTGTCAATATTGGTATAGAATCAGGAGATCTGGATTTTATACCTTTACCTACCACTTGCTAATTTTATGCCTGTTCTATAAGCTACAAAATTTGAATAATATAGTGTTAAGTGTTTGGAATAGTAAAGTGTGGATGTAAATACATATACATATAATGCACACATATTTTAGAATTAAATTAATTACATGAGGAGTCCGTGGAGTACTACAAGCTTAGCACAGTGCCTAACAAAACATCAGCACTCAGTATATATTAACTATCACTTATAGCCGGGTTTTCCCTTTTTTGTGTGCCCAAACGGTAGTTGGACATTTTGCATTCTACTATTTTTATATTGTATCAACATTAAATCAACTTGAAAAGAGGTTTTTACCTATGGGCAGTTAGCAATCAGAAAAGAAAAAGAGTGGGGAGACAAATACATTTATTTTTCTTCTTTAGGATATCATTGCAGATGATTAGAACTTATATGCCTCTACACTTACTGGCTTTATTCATGTGAACATCCAGATCTTCCTTTTCCAAGGGCTATTATTTTGCCTCTGAGGCCTTCTTTGGTTTGTGTTTGCTTTAGTGAGAGGATAAGAAACTTTTCCATTTTGTCTTTCCTTTAGAGCATGTATATATGGGACGGCAAGCTCATTAGCCTAACACCATAGGACAGGGAGGCATGGGTTCAGTGACTCCCTGTGGTTTACCAAAGCCTATAACAGGAGCAGATGGATGAGGTCAGAGGGTGTCATGCCCTGTCGCCAACCTGACTCCCAGGTTTGATTGCCTTTGCCTCTATCACATTCCTTCCAGGCCCAGCAGGGTCTTAAACATGAGACAGAGGATTTCTGGTGAACAAAAATGCTTGACACGTCCTGTAAGAATCACTCTTCTTTTGTATAAGTGTGTGCAGTGTTACTTTTGCAAGTGTTTCCAGTTTCATTCTCACCTAGGTACATATATATGCATTAATCCCCGAAAACACTACAAAGTGTAATGTGAATTGCAAGTTGATTTCCTTCTGTCATGTTTGATTATTTGATGCTGAAGAGCCTTTGCAGACAAAGACAAAATAATGAATACTTTCTGTCCAGAACCAGAACATAAGAGCCTCTGATTACTTTAATCACTATGCTTAGGCCAAGAAGTAGAGGGCCTGTCACCTTTTTTGGGTCCTCAGTGGTCATTTCTTTGCCTTAGGTGGTTGATATATTTTAATTTAGCTCCTGCATTTCATATTGGTCATAGAAACTTGTCTGATAAACAGACAGGTTCCAAGATTTAATTCCCTTAGAATTAAATCTTGAGTCATTACTGTATTCTCACTTGCATAGCAAATATCATCATTGGGATGTATTATACCGAAATGCTTTCCTTCTGAATCAAAAGTTTCACAACTTAATGTAGGTTAGTGCAACTTAGTGTAGGTTTTCAACATGTCTGATTTTCAAGCATGCTGGAATAAGTTTAATTGATGGTAACTGGTTGAAAGTAACCAAACCAAAGGAACTGGGGATGGTGTCACTGATTCTTTGAAATCAGTGATGGTTAAAGATTAGAATGGACTCTCCTGCTGCCTTTTTTATGTAAACATAAAGTCCAAGGGCCACAGGTGACAGAAAAAAAATTACTTAGCTTCTGCAAAACTTTTTTTAACTCTTTCTTTAAATAGTTTCCTGATCATCCCTGTTTGCAAAGTAAATGAAACGGTTGAACTTCCTGGATGCCAGATGTCAGCAGAAATATATCAGATAGCAATCCCGCTGGCAGATGAATCATGGCCTCGCTCACCTACAGTGAAGATACACTGCTCTGCGACAGGTCAGCCCCAGATCTTCAGACAGGATTTCTGGCCTCCAGTCTACTTAGGGAACAGATCACTCTATTTACCTCTCTGGGGTTATGTTCTCTGCCATATCTGGCCCTAAATAGGTAAACATCCCCTACCTGGCCAAAAGCAACAAAGTTGGAAAAACTTGGCTGAATCTGGAAACCTGTCGTTAGTCTCCCTCTTCCTGTACTAGAGCCTGCATTCCTGCGTGTTTCCCAGGATCTGACTTCAGGCCACTGTTCTTCACTGGCCTTGTTCTCTGCACCTATGTAATATATGAATTTGGACTTTCTCCCACCACCTCATGGGCCTCATCAGCTTTGTCTTCTGTTTCCCAGGGGTGATGCCCCTCACCGCCAGTTCTTTTGGAGAGAGAAGTTGTTACCATGGATTTGTCCTGATTGATCCCTTTAGTGTCCTTTCTTTGATTCACCTAGTCCTTGCACATTTTCTCACCACAAATTTCATGTTGGATACACAATATAAGAAAGACACACACTTATTTACTATTTTAATATTAAAAGTTATACCATCTAGCTCCTGTTTTAGATGTTATTCACTAATCTTGTTTAATCTGTTCACATGTAATAGAGACAATGATAAATAGAATGGAATAAATTTTACTAGCAGAAAGTAATACTTTAGAAATGTCTACCATTGGATGGAGATGTCTCCATTTAGATAGGGATTTAATAGTTCTCTTAAAGGCATTGCTTGGCTGCCCAGACTTCTGCATACAGACTAATTCTTTTTCTTGATCTAGAGCTGTGCTTCTCAGACTTTAATGTGACTATGGATTTGTATAAAAAATAAAGAAATGTGTACCTTATATTTTATGAACAAAA
This sequence comes from Tapirus indicus, assembly GCA_031878705.1. NCBI lineage: Eukaryota > Metazoa > Chordata > Mammalia > Perissodactyla > Tapiridae > Tapirus > Tapirus indicus. The sequence goes on from CM062925.1 coordinate 16,338,678, forward strand.
TCATCCTTGACAATCCCTTGAGTTTTGTTTGTCCCCTCACAGAGTTATGCTTTTTTTTTTAATTTAAATTATTTGCCAAGATTTAAAAATCAGGAAATTTTGACAAAAATTCAGATTTCCAATGTCGAAAAAATGTTAAATCTGGCAACACTGCTACCTGCATTTCTTTGCAGCAGCTATGTGCTGGCACTAAGGAGAAGCTGCCTCTTGACATGGAGATGTGGTCACCTGTTTAACACAATTCCTGTCTAGCAGGCTTCATTCACTTATTTTAGTTGCTGGGCCTTATAGGCATCTGAGTTTGTGATCCTTGTCTTAAAAGGAGAAGCATTATTGGAACCAAAAACATAAAGGCATAGATTTCCACTCAGTGGCACTTTACTTTTTAAAGAGAATTAAAACATACAAAAAAGAATACAAAGAATAAAATAACAGTCTTTTGTATTAGCACCATCCAGAATAAATCACTGTCAATTTTTTGGCAAATTTGCTTTCAAGGTTTTCATTTTCACCCTGTCCTGCAGCATTTTTTTATCCTGTAGAATTTTATCACAATATGCAGTGGTTAATTTCTCCCTCAGCAAGTCTTCCCCATTCTAAAAGATTTTACTACCTTTTTCCTCAGGAGATGTAATAATCTCAGGTTTGCAAAGTCCAGTCACTTTGTGACTAGGGCATTAGACTTGCTCCAAATCAGGGACTCTAGTGGTTCCTAGTCAGGATTCTCTCTGGCCACTAGGCCCAAGTAGAAAACATACTTGTAGTTGATTTTGTAGTCAATAGGACAAAGGCACAGCTCTAAGTCCTTTTAACAGGTTAATTTGTGCATAGTCATAAATGTGGAACATTTCAAGGCAGTTAGATTTGTCCTAGCCCTGACCTTAACTGGTTACGGAGCTGTGTTTCTCACAGACCCTGGCCAGCTTTAGGCCAATGGAAGTAAGAAGTGAATACAATGAAGTATTCATCTGGACCAAAGTTGGGAAATTCAGCTGCCCTTCTCATGTGGTATGATGTCCCCAGTCCCACCTCCATTGCCTCCAAACCTTTGCACCCAAGACCCTCCCCTTGGGAATCAGTGTGAACCCACTTGACTTTTGCTCAGACTACTTACACAATTATCAACCTTGGGACTCAGGATTATCCCAGCTCCATGTGGTATGTTTGGCACATTTTGACACCTGTAACACATCTTTCTCCCTGTTTCTCTTTTCTTACCATTTCTCTCCTTTCCTCCCATGCATGCAGTGCTGGTGAACATACCTTGTGCTTCAGGAGGAACATATATCACCCACAGCCCTAGGCCGTTTCTGTGTGTCTTTCTGGAGAGCAGCAAATGCTGATTGTTCTTATCTTGAAGATGAATTTGAAAATGCCTCTATTGTGTTGCTTTATTTGTCCTGTAATCAGGTAAATCACTGTTGTTGTTATTCCCAAATGTAAATTTCTGTAATTCAATTCAATAACAAATTCCCCTAGCTAAGAGAGGATACATGATTAAACAGTGTCCATACATGGCCAGATTTTAGTGTTGCATGAAATAGCAGTCATCTGGGATTTTGCCTTGAGAACCAGCAGGAATTCCGTATGGCTAGACTGGAGAAAGCAAGGGAGAGTTGGAGGGGGATGAATTTAGAGAGAGAAGTAGGGGCCAGACGATGTAAGATCCAGTTGCTGGTGATAAAGTTACGTTTTATTCTAAGTGTGATGAGAAGTCATTATGAAGTTTTGGCTCCTGGGTGGAGGATAGGCTGTGGTGATAGTGGATGGTGGAGAACAGTGAAAACAAAGAGAGCAGTTAAGAGGCCTTTGCAGGAGACCAGGTGAAAGGCAGTGATGGTTTAAACAAGGAGATTAGTTGTGGGGAGAAGAGGTTTCGGGTTTGCACTATGTTTTGGAGATAAAGCCAACAGGATTTGCTGGTGGATTGGATGTTGCATGCAAGGGGAAAAGAGCTGTCCAGGGAGACCCCTGGTTTGAGTCATTCAGTCTTTCTTGATTTCTTTCCTTCAGCATACCAGTTATCCAAGTTATTCTTTCCTTTGAGAAATCAACTTTGAGCCATGCTCCATTAGGCAGGTGCTTCCCATCACTTCTGTCACCATCCACCTCTGGAAGCTTACAGATTATACCCGTTTTGTGAACTTTCTAATAGATTTTGAAATCCTTGCTCTTTCATCCAACTCTTCTGATTGACCAAAGACCAGACTATTTCCACATAGTTTATTCAGATAGGAGGAAGAGTTTCCATAGTTGTTCTGTCCTCAACCCAGTTCCCTATGTTGCCTCCTTGCTACAGTGCACTACCTTTTAACTGAGAAATACTGACGCCTCATTTTCCATTCATATATTTGCTCTGCAAATTTAATTCCATGTTACGTGTGCATCTATGTAAGAGCCTGTCTCTGATTTTTAACACCTAGAGGGCAGTTTCTGCCTTACACCTGTGCAGTTAGGTTCTAAATAAATATTTTTTAAATGATGATAACATTTTGATTCCATTGTAGTGGCTGTGTTTGATAAGAGTTTTAATGACACTTTTCCCAGTTATCAGGCTCTTTCCCCCTACATTTTAAAGTGATGATACACCTGGGTTTTTCCGAAGGCAGCCCTCTGCTTTCAGTTTTCATGGGCTGACCTCTTTACCACACTGAGTTTATCAAGCTCCCCATTATGCCAACATCAGACCTTTTCATTCCACCCTGTATTTCCCAAGACTGGAAAGCCACTTTTTGTGTTAGAAACTATTTTGAAAGGGATGGAAAAATCCCTTATTTTACAAAAAAAATGACATCCCATTTTAGTAATAAATCTAGAATTTTCATGGAGTTGACTATAATAATATGTTTTTATGAACCATGTTTAGCAACGGGAATTAATTTCCTTTGAGTGTCACCATGGACTTTTAGAAATCAAGAATGATTTATTTGCTTTGTGTCTAAGATTAACCAAGTTAAGAATGGAAAAATCCTATTAGATCATGCGACTGTTCTCTTCCCCGCTGCAGGATTATGTGCTACAGTATATTTCCTAATCTTTGTTCTTTTTAATAACATTCTTCCTGTATTCATTTGAAAGTCATTACCCCATAATATTTCCATGAAATTATAATATTGTGCATGATTTCAGATGGAGATAAATTCCTAATGTTTGTTTTATAATACACACCAAAGTTTATTTTTTTTAATATTGAACAATGTTTATCCCTTCCAAATGGGGCAATTGTACTAGCTCTCTACAAGTTTAAATAGTAGAAGTATTTTCTTTTACTTGAGTAACTTTTACTGTTATTTTGAAATAGTGATGTTTTGTTTGGAACACACTATGGACTATAGATCATTTTTCAGATACACTTTACAAAGAAATTAGAATGTACCCTAAACTGAGAGGCAAGCAGATCGGAGTTTGTTTTCTTTTTTGGTTTTCCATTATTTTAATATAAAAAAGGCAGAACTGGTAGACTAATAATCCATTGGAACAGGAATATTTTGAATAATAAAATAATTTATATTTGATATAATTTATATCAGATAGTGTGGAGATGCACACACAGACCTGCCAAACCACTCAGCAAGTGACTTCTGCTACAGTCTATGATTCCCAGACGATAGTCCAGCTAGGACTTGATTTTTTCAAAGTTAAGATACATCTAGAAAATATAACTAGGAAATAGTCTAAATTAATCAGCAGATTAGTTATTAGGTACACGATTATTAATACATTAAATGGTGCCACGGTGGACATTTCTCTTTCAATTTAATCGTGTGTGTGTTTTGAATTATTCGGAAAGATAGTTTGGAAATCAGCTGGCTTTAAGAAAAGCAGTATAACTAACTTGAGACACAAAGGAATAAGCCTGAATGTTATATATCACTTTGGTTAGATCCGCATATTATCTTAGTAAGTCTGCAATTAAGTGATCACTTAAATTAATAAATATTAATTTTTGTCCACCAACCCAGATAAAACCTACTAATTTACTACTTAAAAATTGGCCCCAGCTCATCAGTGCCTCGAAGATGAAGTCTAAGCTCCTTAGCATAGCATGTGCTTCAACACCAAGCTACAGTTCGCTCTTACTTGCATCCCTTCTCTTTCTCACATCTCCCTCCTGCCCTACACTCATACTCCAGTGCTGTCATATCTTTACCCCTGTTGATTCGGCTGCCACCTGCAACTTCTCCCCTTTCTTTGCCTGGTGAATTACTACTCATTCTTCACGCCCAATATCAAATGGCTGGGCAGGCTTTCTGGGCTTGATTAGGTGGCCTGGAAATATATTATGTTCTCTGGGTTTTTCTAAGGCTGAGATGTTGCTTTATTCATCCCTCTTTCCCTCTTTTCACCCAGTGCCTACCCCAGTGTCTGCTAGGTATTCAATAGCAGGGATATTGCAGGTGTTCATGGATTTGGTCAATAAATTAATAAATGAGTGTTATGGTAATCCATCCGTGGATGGATAGTAATCAGTGCTTTAATGACTAGTGTCCAATATTTCCTGTTCTGATTCTTCATGTTTCACACAAGTGAAAAAATCTATGCCTATTGTATTTTGGTACAGAAGCCTTTTTTTATTTACTCACCTTTACTTTCAATTCAATGATAGAATTTTACTATAATTGTCTCAGATCAATTACCTCATCTCATATAATTATATACTAAATATTGTGTACATGCCCTCTGCATTTGTCTGGGGAAAGAGTTTTATCACAGCATTTAAGCAACTCTCAGAAACATTTAAGAAGCATTGACTACTAAAAATCAAAGTGTAGCACTCTCCAGGTGTTTGGAATCTCTTTGGGGAAGGTGACACATAAAACCAGAAAAAAAGATGCTAGGCTGCACACAGCTGTGTTAAAATGCTCAGAGGATAAAATAATTGCTATTGGAATTCAGAGTGTTGTGTTGAGATGGTTAAAGAAGGACTAAGGGAGGAGGTAGGATTTGAGTGTGATTTTAAGGAGGAGTAGGAGAGGGGGATGCTCCAGGAGGATGGGAGCATCATAGCAGAGGCACAAGCTATGGATCGTATTTCCTCGGTCCTTCATCCCTACTCCATCTTTTCTCCAGACACTCTGATTTGCCTACTGCTGTGCACGGGGTCACACTAGCCAAATTCTGGGAAAGGATCCGGTAGGAAACGTGTAAGAAACTTCCTGGCCAGAACAGAGAATTGCTTCAGTCTCAAGTTGCTTTGTTGCTTGGGCCTCACATCTGTTTCCTTGACCTTTCACCAACCCCTGTGCTAAAGTGGATCTCCTGATTCCTGACTCCTCGGCCTCGGCCTTTTGACCATTCCCAAAGCCTTGCCATTGTGCCTAGGGGTCCTCATCTGCCTTCTTGATTTCTCTTCTACCTCTGGGCTCTGAGTTCCTGTGACCTGTATGTTCTAATTTCTGCCTGGCTGAGGTTCCTGACTTGCTCTTCTCACTTGGACCCTTGGCTTGTTAATATGGATTTTGCAGTTAATATGTGCCTAATAGGTTACCATCTATCTAGTTGCTGACCTACTGTGTAGACTGCATTCCCGACCAGAGAATATTGTAGTCTCAGTTTCCTGCCCAGCTTCTTGTTCTGTCATAACAACCAGCTTGCTTGCCATGAAAGATTCATTTGTGGGAATACAGAAAAATATTTGTAGAAATACTGAAAAAAATAGGGTAAAGCTGGGCTATGAAGGAATTTTCAAGACAGGATGAAGCTTATATTTCATTCTCTATGCCACTGGCCTTCAAAGTGGGGAATTTGCACCTCAAAAATATGCAGAATGATCCGTTGGGATGTGGAAGGAAATTATTATAATGATTATTAGTTCAATGCGTTTTTATCTTAAAAAAATTTTTAAAGAAATACAATTATTTAAAATACAAAAGAAATGAAAAATACAAATATTTAAAAGAAAACTAAATAAAAATACAGTTATTTAAGTTGTAGATTGACCCAGGTTACTCTGTATGCCAGATGGCCACATATCAAGTGTGGTGGCAGGTTCCGGAGGGAGGAGTCTGAACCCCACCACCTGGAAGGGTTGACAGTGGGAACCTTCCTTGTTTATTCACTTTCAGCATATCTGAGGTTTTTCAGTTGATCTGTGCCTAGATTTACAGATTGTGTTTCTAGTTTTAACCAAAATAGGAACCACAAAATGATCAAGTGTCGTAAAAAAGATTTTTGCCAAGAACCTGCAGATTGAAGCTACTACCCATGATGAAATCACATGTTGAAGCTGATACTTATGCTCCTAATACAAACTCTTCCTTAACTACGCTTTGAGCAAAAATCAATAGTGTTTTAGTCAGTTGTCACAGAAATCTCACCAACAAAAACTGATAATTTCCAAGAAGAGTATTACAAAGGTGGATATAAACAAATATCTTTGATGAAGAACCTCACCCTAAGTGTATATTCTACTTTGAGATGATAAGCACTGTGAGTATGGTGTTATCACTAAAAAATAGTATTTATTTCATTTTTATATTCAACCTTTAAAATTACCACCCTTCCCCATGTTTAGTAATATATGTATTTAATTCTGAGAATAGATATATTTTTATACATAAATAATATTCATATTTTGAGTACATGATCAAAAATTTTTTTAGTGATTCGGGTTATTCTGTGGTCATCTGATTGATTGGAGACCACAGATACTCCCAGTGGGGGCGTGGCTTTAATCTGGGAGTGACAAGATGAATTTAGACTTTCCTGAAGTTTATTCTGAAGAGGTTGAATAGGGAATACCATTTACTGAATCCTTAAGTTCTCATTTGAAATCATAACTCAAAAGAACTTTTTAGGAAAGAATTGAGTGCTGTTGGAAAATTAAATTGTATACCATTTTCCTGAATGCTCAGTATAGGTTTATGTAAAGTCATTAATTTTTGAGGAAGAGGGTATATATATCTCCTCTCTTTCTATATATATGTGTATTTTTTTAATATACTTATATATATACTTTTATGTGTACACATACTTTTTGTATATATATACTATTGATTTTCGTTCTAAATTTAGTTAAGGCAGAGTTTGTATTAGGAGTTAGAAGTATCAGATTCAACATGTGATTCCATCAAGAGTAGTGGCTTCAATCTGCAGGTTCTTGGCAAGAATCTTTTTAAGGATGTATATACTTTTCATAATTTTAGTTTTATCTTTAATAGCAAGAAACTGACTACCAACTGAAAATCTAATTTTTTCTGGGAATTTATTTTTTGACAGTGGTGATGGCAAGGTCTTTTGTCAGTGTTCCTATCTATTCCTGTCACAATTTTGGTCAGATATTTGAATTTTGCAACTCACAAGAGACAGAGGGATAACCTAGTTAAGATAGTTAACCTAGTCTGAGATGGTCCTTATATTAACTAAATAGTGGCCGTATCTTATTTAGTATTAAAAAATAGAGTTCCAATTAATGTGTTTTCTATCTTTTCTACAAATAAACCTAATAAAGGAGTTTTAATAGAGAACTGTAACATCTTAAACACATCTGATGGGTTTACCAAGGAAAGTAATTATGGTTGTAAAATCAGTGTGGCTCTATTTTTAAGTGAAGTTCTTCAGGAAAGGGGGGTGCAGCATAATGGGAATTCTATTTTTAACTTAGATCAGTTCTCCTGTGTATTGACAACACGCAGACCCTTTCAAACAGACAACTAGGCCTTTAGCTTTTGAACTCTTTCATATTTTATAAACATTAGGAAGCACCGGTTTGTCTTTTGGTCCAAACATTCCCATCCAGGCCTCACGTGCTGAATCCGTGATCAGCTGCCTTTGTTTATTTAAAATCCATTGAAAGGTGTGATTTGGATTCATTCTCTCTATATTTCCATAGACACTAAAAAATTGGTTTACCATATTGTGTCATATACTGGTTTACCTGGAAGGAGAATTAAGTTTATTTTCACTTATGTTAATTTTTATTAATATAAAATATATAAAATGAATCACACGAAAGTTTCCCTTGAAACTTCCCATTTGTTATATTGGTGGTTTTAATATCATTGTAGCTGAATTTCAAATAAGAAATATTAAATGTTAAATATGTACTATTTCCCCCTTTATTTCTGTATTTATTTTGGCCTCTGCTGTTTTAGCTTTCTGTGTCTTCAAAAGAGTATAAACTTTTTGGGATCAGAAATAACGTCATAGACTTTTCCTCTCTCAGGAAACTGTCTTGAGAACTGTCCCAAGTCCCACAAAAAGTATCTTCCAGGAGCTCGGATGGAGGACACACTGAACATAAGAGAACAGTTGCAAAGTCTCCTGGTGAGCGGGCCCATAATGATCACAGTGCCAAGTCTGCAGTGCAGCCACCTGGGTTCAAATCCTGACTCGGAGATGCGTGATGTTGGCAGTTGACTTAAGGAGCCAATCTCAGGGAGTTGTTAGGATTATAAAATGCAAAAAAGCATATGAATGCCCTGACAAGGTGCCTGATACATGGTAAATACTTTACAAATAAAAGCTATTATTATTGTCATTATGGAGAGACAGGAGAAAACCTTGTTAACAGGGATGTTTAAGGAGATAACTTCTCAAAAAGACCAGTGGTGAAAAGGAGAAAGCCTGGCATAGTGCTGATACCAGGTCCCCTTGTAATGAAGGAAGAGAGGAGGGAAAGGAAGAAGAGAATCAGCTGAAAGGGAGGACCTGAGTCGACTCGAGGTCTGAGTGGCCTTTGTGATTTTAAATGACAGTACCAAGCATTTCTCTTGACCCTCTGCTGGCATCATTTTTTGCTCCAAGTTAATTAAGTCCAGTTCTCCAACCTATATGTCCACATTTATTTCTGTATAGTAGAAATTTGGGACTTGGATGTTTCAATTTGAAACATATTTTTATTCTCCTTAACCCTCCAGGTTTAGACTGTATGAAAAATAAGACTAGATAAACACAGTAGGTCTTGAAAAACTTTTTTCTAGATTGAATTCAATGAAAAAAATAGCTTGGACGCAAACCTAAAATCGAAAGGGGGCCATTCCTACATTTGATGAAGAGAATTGGAATATTCACAAATGTATTGTTAGAAATGCATATTAATGGTTTATTAATTAGGCACTGTTCAAAGCCCTTTACATATATACATATATATATTTATCTAATCCTCACAATTACCCTATGAGTAGGTACTTATGTGCCATTTTACAGATGAAGACATTGAGGCACAAAGAATTTAATTGTCCTGAGGTCAAACATCTGTTAAACCACTTAGTCGGTAGTTCTGCTCCAGAGCCTGTGCCCGAACCTCTGTGTCCTGTCCTCCCTTAACCCCATTCTGTGTTAATAAAATACGTGTGTTTCTCTGATCATTAAAAGGCTCACTGCAAAATGATGTGCCACACTTAACCAGGAGTTAGTGTTTTTGCCTGGGTAGTTTGAGCCCCAGGCAATGATGTGCATTCTAGACTGCAGAAATGAATGGCCAATGCCTTCTCAGGAATCAGTTCTTTGTGAGAGTGGGGTAGGAGCAGTGCTCTGCATTTATCCGGAACCACCTTTGGGATAGAAGTGTCATCTCTCACAGTACCGGCATTTACAGTAGCAATCAGAGAAGCAGCACTTTTATGAATTTCACTCCTAGCCCAAAGCATAAGCCTAAACTTGTAGACTTTTTACTATAATTATCCTGTTATATCAATATTTACCACTTTCTTAATAAGAATTCTTATTTTTATGATTTGGCAGAAGTTATCTAACCAGTTAATAGGAATTTTACTTCTAAAAGTGGTAGCATAAAAATAGTTTTGGATTTAATGATTGATATACATATGAATTATAAAGTGCCTTTAGTAATATTAAGATTATAATAAAACTTTAGGAAATGTCTTCATGGTATTTTTCTTGACTTCAGGAAATTTAAATTTGATTAGGAAACCTCCATTCAGAGTTTTTCACCTCTGTGCTGTGTAAGCCCCCTTTATCACAATTTGTGCATCTCTTCCCGTTGCAGAGTAGTTTTCTAAATATAATCACAAAGCGTGAGCTTCCTCTCTCCAAACCTCATTTTGAAATGAGTTCCACGTGAGGGTTCCCAGGGAAAAACCACACCAACCAAAAGGCACCTTCAAGAGGCGTGTGTTCATTTTATCTGAAAATATTTAGAATTCGTTGTTCACAGATACATGATACTTTTGTCCTGCCTCAGCATCATAAATCTTTGCAGGTGAATATCATGCTGTAGTGTTTTGTCACCATGATATGAATTTTTTTTTTTTTTTTTTTTTTTTTTGGTGAGGAAGACCAGCCCTGAGCTAACATCTGTTGCTAATCCTCCTCTTTTTGCTGAGGAAGACTGGCCCTGGGCTAACATCCGTGCCCATCTTCCTCCGCTTTATATGGGACGCCGCCACGGCATGGCTGACAGGCAGTGCGTCCGCGGGCGCCCGGGATCCGAACCCGCGAACCCCGGGCTGCCAAGCGCGGACGAAACCGCTGCGCCACCGAGCCGGCCTCAACCATGATATGAATTTTAAAGGTTTAATAAGACTCTCTTAGCGTGGTTACTTTGACAGTGACAATCCTTTGTTTGATGTGTGTGTGGTCGTGGGTGGGACTGTTGTAACGGATCCAGGCTTAGCTGAATAAGAGCACGAACCTCATTTGAGGCTTTACACATGTCAGCCACTGTGCTGACCCTATGGAGACCATCTCATTTAATCCTCACAACAAATCTTTGAGTGAGCTACTCTTATTGTCCCTATTTAAAAAATGATAAACCGGAGGCTGAGAGAGTTTATTTAGCTTGTCCAAGGTCATGCAATGATTAAGTGGTGATAAATTGGTCCTTAATTCCAGACCAGAGAATTTGGATATTATGCTTAGTGAAGCATAACTATACATGTGAATTCCTAAAAATTATGTAAGTAAAGCCTTTTTAAATATGATTACTTTATCTAATAATTAACTTTTAATAAAAGATATTTCTCCCGTTTCTCACTGATTTTCACTTAGCAGCAGCTGCTAGATCCTTTTCATTACGTTTATAGGTCAAGTGGTTAATAATTTTAAACAGACCTTTAAATCTACCAGCTAAGTTTAGTTATTAACAACAACAAAAACAGCCTGTTTTTCAAGAAACCTTTTCTAATTAACAGTAGTCATATGATCTCATTTTAATTGCCTTCAAGATCTCTTAAGAGACGAATTCTCTAAGTAACTATTGGAACATTTATGAACAAAGAGATTTTATAATCTCTGCCTATATGCTGTCCTCAAGACTGATGAATTGTAATGTTTGTAATTTTTTTCTTTTTCCTTCTTTTAACTTTGAGAAATTTAAATGTAAACTTTCTTTTTAATATTCATTATTATTAATTTGTGGGAATTATTACCTAGAAAATATTCACTTATCAAGACAGCATTCTTTTTTTTTGCTGAGAAAGATTTGCCCTGAGCTAACATCTGTTGCCAATCTTCCTCTTTTTTGTTGCTAAGGAAGATTCGCCCTGAGCTAACATCTGTGCCAATCCTCCTCTATTTTGTATGTGGCTCGCCGCTGCACGGTAGCTGCCGATGAGTGGTCTAGGTCCACACCTAGGAACCAAACCCGGCCTGCTAAAGTAGAGCACACTGAGCTTAACCACTCAGCCACGGGGCCGGCCCCAGGACAGCATTCTTAAAGTAATCTTAGCATGGTATATTCAGATGTAGTTTAGGGTAACTTATTTTTAATTATTTGTTATAGGGTACTATTTATCATTTTAAAACAACAAATAAAAAATTTAAAATAATCAATATCCTGGTTTAAAAGGACCTTGATGTTAAATAATTCTTTTGAAATTTGTTTTGTTGAGTGACTATGGAGTTTGGCTTAAGAATTCAGTGGTTGTTTAATTTCCTTGACTTTAGTATTACTTATTAATCTCTGTTGACCTTTGGCCAGAAGTCTGAGGAAGAGCCACATGAACTGAGCATGATGAGGTCCATGACCTTGTTTGTTTGTTTTTCCATTGTGTCTGAAGGCTAAACTCTTTTAGGAATGCAAAAGCACTCTGCAGAAATGAATGTTGACTGTGAGATTGGTAGAAAAGGGGGTGGGAACAAAGTAAAAAATACACATGGAGTTCTAAAATTAGCCACTGTTATCTGTGCACTGCCCACTGCCCACCAGGGGCTGTCGGCTGGCCTGGGTGAGAGGACCCTCCCCCACGCCCACTGGGATGCTCTGGGGAGGAGGAGCCCAACCTCTTGATCACAGGCTTTGCCCTTATCCAGTGTACCATGTGGGCGAGTTTCCTCCTTAGAAAAATTACCAAAATTAACTTCAGAAGAGCAAATTGGTTGATTTTACTCATAAATATACACATAACTAATAGTTCAGCATTTCATAATCCATATGTGTAAACATTGAGACTCTCATGGTAAGGCTTCGGGCCATACTTAACAGCATCATTTGTTCGTACTTTCAAGCCCTTGTACGTTTTGATCCTCTTATATTTGGGGTGACAGGTTGTGGTTTAGATGAGTATAAGCAGAGAATCGTGGCCACTTTGTAGTGTTTCCAGGAGGTTTTCTTTGGGCATGGACTAGCACCAGGGATGAAGAGTTGGAGAGATATGGAGGGGACATTTGGATACATGATGCCTTTGGCCACCACTGAGTATTCAGTGTAGCCACTTTATTCTATTTTTATGGGATTGCTTCTAGAATCCCATTCAAGTGAGTTAACTGAGACTAAGGATTATATGTAATAAGGCAATGGTGATTTTAAAAAACATAGATTTAATATAACAATTTTTCATTTCATTTGAAGTGGCACCTTAATTACTTTGTGATTTAATAACATTTAGTTATATGAAGGTATTTTAAAATGGATAACATCATTACACTAAATAAAATCTGAAAGAAGTAAATTTTCAACAATCCCACCACCAACAGATCAATTGATTAAGCCTCTTTTGTGGTGGAGCCTAGGCATTTAAATTTTTAGGAGCTCTGCAGGTGATCTCATGTGCACCCCAGGTGAAGATCCAGTGTTCTATATAGTTTCAACCACAGTGTACATGTTATTTCATATTCTGTTTTGCTTAATGTTACAGAAAATATTTTCAATGCTTCTTCATAGTCTTCAAATTTTTCATTAGAATATCTACATATTTGTGTATTGTGTATAAGAACAATTTATTAAATCATTCTTATAATGTTGAGTGTTTCATTTGTAAGTCAGTAGAAAACAATGGTGCGGTATTGTTTGATTTCTGTTGGATCATATCCAGACCAAATCAAAGAGATGAACAAACCTTGCCATTCACGGTTGCCACATTGTTTCCATAAGGATGTAGCAATCACAATACTATCAGCAATGAGGGTTTGTTTCATCACAGCTTTCCTGGAATTGGGAATTATCATTTACTAAGCACATTTTAAATCTTCATTATTTTCAGGGGAAAATGCTGCAAATAGCTATATTTATAAATAGAGCCGTGGGCAGGTCCCTGGAAGTAGGGGGATGTAAATAGGGCTGTGTCTGTAATCAGATAGGTACAGGTAGGTTATTCTCATTTAAAAGTGACTTTCTGAATCATTACCAACAAAAATTTTGAGACTGTAAATAACTTACAGCAACGAAGAATGGATAAAACTTAACTAACATGACTTATGCCAACCATATGTTAGCAGCTGAAATACTCAAAATAAGCAAACAAGACTGGTGAGTCAAAACAAAATGAACAGGTGTAACCTGCTTCACATTCTTAAGGTTTATATCAAGCTCTGAATCTGACACACTGCTGAGGAAGTAAGTTTCAAACCTGATAATCTCTATAATTGAGGGAACAGACTTCTTACCTTAAAAGAACAAACCAGCCAGAGAGTCTCATGTTGTTTATTCCCCCTGGACTATAGAAAGCATGCTTCCAAGCAGAAAGTAGGCCATTGGCTAACAAATACCTAGAAATACAGATGTCCAGAGACTATCTCTGAACTTTTTTGGTTTTGTTTTTGGTGAAGAAGATTGGCTCTGAGCTAACATCTGTGCCAGTCTTCCTCCATTTTGTATGTGGGACCACACGCCACAGCATGGCCTGATGAGCAGTGTGTTGGTCTGTGCCCGGGATCCAAACCTGCAAACCCCAAGCCGCGGAAGCAGAGCACGCAAGCCTAACCACTACGCCACAGGGCTGGCTCCTATCTCTGAACTTTTTAAGTGAACTCTTCCTGTTCTTCCTCCTCCTCATTCTCTATCATTTTTAACATCACCATCATTTTTGCAAAAGGAGCATTTGCAAAGTATTTAGTATGTGAGTACTTTCTCTGCCTTATTTGCTTTAATCCTTATCATAGCTCTTAGGGAGATGTATTTCACTATTCCATTTTTCACGTGAGGAAACTGAGCATGGAGGGGATAAACACCTAGTTCAAGGTTATACAACCAGTAAGAGCAGAAGCTGGAATTTGACTGAGGTATATCAGATCCCAGAGTATCCTTCCAACGCTTGCAATTGAACACTTAAGTGGGCTTTGTAAGGCTGTTTGGCTCTCACAGATGCTGTGGTTTGGGTGCTGGATCAGCCCACTCTGACGGTGTAGAAGGTGCTAATTCTTGTAGGAAGTAGTCCCAGTGTTTTGGACCAGCTCTGGTTCTAATGATCCTCCAGAAGCCTTCCTTCACTTTCAGAAAGCCTGCAGGGGCCATGTCTACTAGACTGAACAAAGCCCTAGATCCAGAGAGAGTTGATCTAAACATCTATTTCCCAGAAGCCAGTTCTCTTTTATTAACATTCACATCACTAGGTTTTACTCTTCAGGCTATTTTCAATTATTTTATCCCTTGCATCTTTCATGTCCATTCCATGAGTCACCAAGTTCAGTATGACAGGTAGGTACAAAGATTAGTGGAAAAACTGTAAATTTTGAATGTAGCTGTATCTGAGTTTGAAATCCAGCCCCACCACTTACTATTTTTCTAACTTTGGACAGCTGTTTCTTAATGTCTCTGTGCGTTGGCTTTTTGGTCTTTAAAATGTATATAACAATAACAAATTTGTAAGGTTGTTATGGAGATTAAATGAGGTATCTGTATATAAATATTTTATACAGTGTCTAGCACATGTAGATGCTTATCCTTGGTATTTTTCACTCCACAATGATGATTTAAACCATTCTTTTACATTTCCAGTTCTAATATACTACAGCCAAGGCGTCTCTCTCTTCATTGCTTAGTCAGTGGAACATATATAGACCAGCCACCAGGATCTTCTCAAATGATCCTTTACTTATGTCTCTTCACAGTTTAGGGATTTCATGTTCATAACCCAGGGACCAAATCAATCTGCCCCTAGGTCATACCACTGGACCTCCCTGACTACAACATCTTTCACTGATAGGAATTTCAGGGTATATATTGTGTCGAGACGTACGAATCCCATCCCATTTTGTCAGCCTTAGAAAACAAGACACATTTCCCAACATAGTCACTGCTCTTTATTGTTGCATCCCATTAATTTCTATACATCTGTTATTATCCATGACTACATTTTTTGTACCTTAATATAAGCTTCTCCAAAGATTTACTATATTTGATTTAAAAAATAAGTAATATTTATTTTAAAGTGGATCCTTAAGAACTTACGGATGCCCTCCAGTTCTCAGTGTCTCTTTGTGCTTATCCATATTTATGGTTTTATAAATGTTGATCCTTTCTCCTCTCAGCCTTCTCCTCTTGAGTCTTAAGGACTGACTTTGTGAGGCAGTCACTGTAGCACCTCTGCCATGCCCTTGATTTTATTTGACTGATTCCAGATGTTACTACACACTGACTTTGTACGAGCATAAGAACTTTTTCTTTCTGGGTGGATTCTAGTGCCCAGGCCTTTGCTTGGGTGTTTTGGCTATAGCAGCATAGGGTTTGAGGAAGTAACCTGCAAGGACCACAAAATCCCGTATTTATCTGTTAAAGCTGGCAGAAGACTCATTGTTTCATACGTAAAGTTTGAGTTAAGTTTCTCTAAACGCTTTTTTGTTTAAATTTGCCTACTGAAGATCATCCTTTGGTTTTCTGGCTACATATAAAGCGCTATGAACTACCCACTACCCCAGATATCAGATTTAAACCTCTTTCTCTAGTTTTTAATGTTTTCCAGCTACTAACAGCATCCTTCCTGTCACCGATATTTAGAACTACAGAATCATAAAGGACCATAGAACTCGTCTAGTCCAATCATTTTTTCCCCCGAATCTGTACCCTTGTTCCTCATATATTTCGTCTCATGTATACTTCTCAACGGTGTCTCTCTATTCCCAAAATAGAAAAAGTCTTTCCCAATCATAATAACAATTTATTTTAATGACTGGGGAGGTAATATTTACATGGGTTGGAGATTTCAGAATGAAGTTGGTAAGAGAAAATAACGTTGGAAAGCGTAACTGATACACATAAAATGCTGTTACTACAAATTCAAATTAGTAGTTCACTTTCTTTTATTTTACCTGGGTCTTGTAGTGAATATTATTTTAAAGAGAGGAAAAACAACTGGAATTTGAAAAATTAAAGTTTTTATTCAAAGTAATCTCTATTCTTGCTAAAATATCACTACAATTATTTAACTTGTGATTCTGGTGAGGTTTAGCTTAAGCTTTGAGTTTAGTTCCACTAAAGGAAACACAGACAATAGCCTGAGATCTCATCACTGCTAGAATAAATAGGAAAAATATTTTGAAAGAGGATTATTTTGCAATACTCTTGTGAAAATAGTTTGTTGGCTTCTTGAATAAAAGTTCTTTTTTCCCTTCAGAGTCAGTTTTTATTTTTGTTTATTCTAAATTCAGCTTCCCCTTAGAATTTGTAAAATTTTGTCAGATATAAGACTTATTTTTAATATGCTAATGGGGAATAATTAACATTTTATAGTTTATTTCTATAATGAGCTAAGCTAACCAAGAAATTTATGTTTTATTAGATGAATTGGAGAAATTATAATCTCATTAGTATCTTTCCCTCTAATTATTGTAGAAAACAATATATTTTTTCTCATTGTAAAACAATTATACAGTTTCCTATAAAGTGAATAGCTCAAGAGAAAAAGTATAGTTAATGTTCAAAATGTAAACATGGAATTTTACTCCTTTAATTTTTAAAAAATCTAACCCAAGTTCTGTACTTACAAAAATTCCTCTTATAGTGTCATTAAGAAACTGCTGCCTGCCAAATTCATTGTTATTTTTCCATTTCTCATCTTCCTTTGATATTGTTTACCACATTCTACTTTGTGAAACTCTCTCTTTTTTAGCACTTTAATTAGTTTCAAAGTTTTATTCTGAAACATGAAAACGATTAAAAATGTGAGCCCCCCTGTGCCCCCTCCCAGTGTAATAAATAAAACATTATTAACAGAGTTCAAGTTCCTTGTCTGTTCCTCCCTGATTGTAATTTCCTCCCTGTCCAAACAGAAGTGTAACTGTTATCCAAAATTTGGTGTTTACCATTCTCATGCATTTTTTATAATTTTACTGTATATGTGTGTACTTCTAGGCAATATGTCATATATCATATTTTTGTGTATGTTTTTAACCTTTATATAAATCATATCATACTGTGTGATTGTATGTGTTCTATAGCACCTGTTTCTGTATTTTTCACTTGAATTGTTTTATGAGATTCATCCTTATTTTTTTTAACTTCTGTGACATTAGTCTCTATTTGCTCTCACCCTTCCTTTCCTACTCCTCTTCTTTGGTTAGAGCCTCCATCTCCATTGGTTTTGTTTCTGGGGTCCTGTAATTGACAGCCTTCTCTTCTTAATGTGTGGCCTCTCCGTATGCATTCCCTGTCTCACTTGGCTTCTGCAAAGCTCTTGTATTCTCCTGAGATCCAGGCCTGTTTGTCTAAAACCCTGCTGGATATCTGCAACAGGATATCCTACAAGTACCATAAACTTCATCCCTCAAAAAGTGAGCTCATTATCTTCTCCCTACACCTGCAATTTCTTCTACTTTTCTTTAATTTGAATAAGGACACACCATCAGTTTTGTGGTCTGTGCTGTTAAATTTAGTCATTCTGAAATCGTAGTGTTCTTTACTCTTCACAACTACTTAAATCAGTAAATCCTCCAGAAGCTAGGTAAAAGTAAAAACTAAACTGCTGAAACAGCAGCTTTTGTATATATATAATATATGTATACATACACATAATAATACATATACATAATAAGTAAGATTTAAGCCAGTGGAGTTTTGTCGTGTGTTTTCTCATACAGCAGTCTGAGGTGAGTGCCCAGGTCAATGGGCAGTCCTTTAAAGACTCAGACTTCAACAGCTCTTCCATCTTCAACACGTGACCTCAAGGGTCACTATTCCAGCCAGTGGGAGAGGGCCTAGTGGAAGTCCAGGGTCAAAAATTGACTTTTAAGCAAGGCCTAAGTTGTTCAAATCACTTCCATTCACATTCTGCTGGCTGCAGGGGATCCAAGAAACATGATCTCTAAATGGGAGCCACGCGCTGGCCATAACCCTATACCACAAAAGCCTAGGAGAATGGATTTTGGTGGATGGTCCTGTGTCCGTGCTACACGTAGCTTCATAAATGTATTTCGAGAGCTTCCCTTCCTCACCTCATTTAAATGCCACTGCTGCCATCCAAGGCTTCAACATCTCTTCCTTAAACTATTTCAAATAACCTTTTGCCTGTTTATGTTTATTTCCTCCAATCCATTCCCCATGCTAATGTCAAAATTATCTTTCTAAAATATTGGTGTTCTGTTATTTCCCTTCAGGGAAATAAAAAAGTCTAATGCACAGTATAATGAATATAGACAACAATATTGTACTGTAATCATCAAACTTGCTAAGAGACTAAAACTTAATTATCCCAACCACTAGAAAGAAAGGATAATTATGTAATATGATAGAGGTGCTAAATGCCTTTACAAAGGCGATCATATTATAATGTATAAATGTATCAAATTAACACGTTGTACACCTCAGATTTACACAGTGTTATATGTCGTATGTATTCAATAAAACAATTTAAAAAGAAGGAAAGTCTGGTATCCCTCTGGAGTCTCTACAGTGCATCTGGGACAAACTGTGATGTATGACAGATGTCTAGAGTAGTCACAACCTGGCCTCAGGTTCCTTCTCTGACCTTGTCTCCTGGCACATTTCCACATATTCTCTACTTTGAACAGTTTTGCTAGCTCCTTGTCACTTAACCATGTTATATATTTTCATAGCTGTATGTCTTTATTTTTGAAATTTCCTGTGACTAGCGGTCTTTATCCTGTACAATTGTCACCTCCTATCAGTGGCTTTCCTAGATAGTCTTCCACTGAAGCAGAATTCATTGCTGCTTTACCTCTACTGTCAACTATTTAAACTTCACTTCTCAGAGTGTGGTCTGCAGACCAGCAGCACTGGTATCAGTTGGAAACTTGCTAGAATGCAGAATATTGGGCCCAGCCTGACCTACTGAATCAGCATCTGCGCTTGAAACTAGCTCCCATGTGATCTGATACTGCTGGTGCTCGGGCTCTAGAAATAGTATAGATATATTTGGTTCTTGATGCATTGTCTCTTGTAGACCTTAAGTTCCTCAGGCGGGAACTGCATCTTGTTAAATTTGGAGTCCTCATGGAGCATCTGCTACATAGTGGCTCTCAGTACATTTATACCAAGTGACCAGATTTGTATTTTATCTTGTCTTCTCTGGAGATATACAGTTTTATAAGAAATCGTGCTTGGAATTTGGGTGTTTTCAGCACTAAACCAACCAAATTAGTTATCTCCATGAGAAATAGAAGCAATTTTCGCCCCTCCCAGACCATGTCCTTTTAAACTTGTGAGCATTACATGTATGTATCACATAAATTGGATAGAATAAATTGCAGTTTATGCTCATAATTTTTTGTTAGGCCTGTAAAGAGGTCATTAGCTAAAAGGATATTTTCATAAACAAATATTAGAGTAAGATCTAGTATAATGTATATAAAAAATAATGTATCTTTTTAATGACAGAAATTGCCTCTAATTTTAATATATACTGTAAAATTCCATCACAAGTTATAGATTTCCCATGAATTCAATTTAAAAGGAATTTTTTTAAAAAAAAGAGTATGTAAAGGGAAGCATAATCTAAAATTTAAATATATACTAGGATATATATGTACATATATATGTATATATATGTTTGTATATATGTGTATAGATGTTTGTGTGTGTGTGTGTGTGTGTGTATATATATATATATATATATATATATATAAAACAACTTGGAAGTTAAAAGATACTGTTAGTATTGATCTACTGATCTTTTTATTTTGCTATTTATGATTAGACACATCTTCTCTAAATAGCTTTGGACATCAGTTGGTCTAGTATGGATTATACCGCATTGAGTATGTTTAAGTTGTGACTAATATATAGATATATATGTATCCTTTTCTGTACAATGTTAAGGAAAGTAGGTTGATGACTATGGACTACAAAAACATTAAGAAATCATTTTTAAAGAAGGTTTGTATTTGTGTTTATATTTTAGCTCATTTGTTCATCCCTATTCTGCTTTATAACAGATGAATTTAAAGTGGCCAGTCTGTATTTAAATGTGCAGTCAATTCAGCCATGGGTGTTTGGCTTTTCATTTGAATGGACTGACCTGTTAAGATTTCTTTTGTTGTTTCTCTCTTTTTTCTTTAATATGGTTTGTCTAAAAACTTTGGCGGAGAAACATATTTCTTAGTACTGTTTTAAGGACAGATCATGGTGCGATTCTTGATGCAACAGCTTCCTGAGCTATAGGGTCAGATGTACAACTTTCTCATTAGAAACACTGATGCCAATATTGACTTTCCATGTTGGTCTAACAAAATTAATATGTTGCTAGAGGCATGTGATAAGTCCTTTTGCAAACTCTGACTAAAAAACAAACAAAAAGTGAATGGGAATGCCAACTTAAAAAAAATTGTTTTCATTATGAACTTGATCATTCAGAAACATTCCTACACAATCTTATAAATTCATAATGACTAAATGGTATTATGTTTTTCATTCTTCTGGTACTTTTGTACATAGATTTTTATAACTCAGTGTTTAATGTATGAATTCATGTAGATGAAATAGTATTGTGTTGTGTGTGAGTGGTTTTTTTGATAACCAAATAAAAAGTGGCTAAATGTTGATGTTAGCCAAACTTTTAATTTTTAAATATTAGAGAATTATTTCTAGATTTACGTGAGTCCAAATTTCTAAGTGGGAATAATAATTCTCCTTTGCTTACATGATAATTTTTTATTACCCTGATCAACTCGGTCTTACACTTTTATAAATGACTTCATTTAATGGAACTGAGGAACTACTGTGGTTTCAAGTCTAACAACAATAATTTTACCTGAGTTTTAAAGAAATCTCTCTCACAATGTGAGAGCCTATATAATATAGAATATTCGGCTCAATAAATACTTGCAAGTGTCCACTATGGGCAATGCATGGTGCTGGGAGTCAGGGATGAACAGTGCCTGACTCTAAGAAGGAGAAACCTAAAAAGATGGTTTTAGTACAGGGTGTCAGTGCTAAAATAAGACTTATGAACATGTGCCATGAGAGCTCAGAGAAGGGGCCACTTCATTCATCTCAAGGTGACTTGGAATAAATGACGTCTGAGCTGAGTATTGAAGGATTAGTAGACTTTTGATGGGTGAAGTGGAGGAGGAGGGGGAGAGGAGATACTTGCTGGAATGTGTCCAGGTAGAGTGAGTAGCATTGGTAAAAGCAGATGGCCCTCACGGAATATGTCATGTACTGATGGAGAAGGAGGATCGAATAGCAGTTTAAGATGACTAGAGTGTAAAGCAAAATTGGGCAGAAATGAGAGATAAGACTGGACTGGTCAGCAAGAGCTAATCAAGGCCCGGGTATCAGAGAAGATTGTAATTTTACCATTGATGGGGAGACAGTGAAGATTTAGAGTAGACGGGTGTTATGAAAGGGATCAGTTATCCAAAAAGTTAGTCCTTTATCCAAGAATGTGTCTAGCTCACTTAATGGAGCTTCTATAAAGCAAGTTTCTTTTCTTAGTTCAGTTCTTGTCTTGCTGCCCAAATTGATAAATTTCACTAGGCATAAACGTTTGCTTTCTTAGGAGTATAATACAATTCTCCTTAAAAGTTAGTAACTCTTAATACACAAATTGTAAGAAAAAAATAACTTTTTGCTATTATCAGTGATTTTGTCCTAAATTTTATATAAATGAAGTATGGAAAGTAGAATATGATTCAGCAAGCATGCATAAATTGGCAACACAGTTTCTTAAGAGAAATATTTTAATAATTGTCCATTCCTACTTCTTTGATTAGTCCATAGTTAGGTATGTTTCCTAGCTGATGGACAGATATGAAATAACTGTCTCTAGACAAGCATGTACTTGAAAATCCTTTGCTATATATTGACTCAGAAAAATCATTGGCAATTTGTTGCTAATCTAAATTTGGGCACCTGAAGTCTTAAAACTTAACTGAATATTTAGTGGTCATAAAATAAGTGATCCATAGGAGCCGAGGTGCAAAGTTGGAACAGCATAGAGAACCATGAAGAACTCTACCTTTTTGTTTTTACTTTACTCACTTTGCTTTATTTTCTTTCCCCACATAAATTGTTATAAATTTTCCACTTGCTAGAAAGGATTTCTCAAGCATTGCTGGACAGTTTAGCATGTTTTCCTCGTGGATAAATCTGTATGTAATCATTTTAGCAGGTGAGAGAATTCAAGGAAGTGGTGACTTGCTAGGAAATGAGTTTGTAAGGCTGTGAATTTTTTTTCATCAGTGGTGTGATTTCCCAAATATCCCATTCCATTTTCACGTAAAAGGTACTTTTCCATCGCGTCACTTCTGCATTGAGTAAGTCTACCCACTAGGAGGCACTCTTTCCAAACTCTCTTTCTCCGAGTGCCCAGAAGACTTTTCTCCAGTAAATCCTGTGGGTATTTATTCATCTTTTCTGTTTTTGTTTCTAAGCTTAAAGGTTTTTGTACTCAGTCTCTATTCACTAGTGGAGACGGGCTTTTTTTGTTGTTTAAAAAAAACGTAGACACTTCCAGATGTTTTGATTGATACCTATTTTTCTAGGTACTGTTTTGTGGAGAGAGATATTTAATTTGTTAAAAAAACACAATCAATTTGATATCAAATGTTCACTACAAGTTCTACTAATACCTTTAAAATAGTGTTTCTCTCCACAATATTTTTTTTCTCTTAGGTAAAAACATATAGATCCCTAAGTATATCTCAGTTGTAAACAGTTGAGAATATTAAGTCACAATAGAATGCAGGGTTACAAACAGTGAACAGTGATTTATATTAGGAAGAGCTTTCAGATTCAAAAAACCATCAGAGACTGTAGGATTGGTGTGTGGTATGTACACACATGCATACATACAGATGATAATGACCACGCTGTAGAGAGAACATTTTCTTAGTGGCGTTGTGAAAGTCCATCTCACCATTGCTTGTCACACACTGATATACGCAGCCCCCTTGTAATAATGATACATTATAAAATTAAACTGGAGTTATTAGTGATGTCAGAAATAATCACACTCTGCGTTTTACAGGTAGTAAGTAATATAGCTATCAAATTTTTAGATAGTTTCAAATTTCTGTTATTAGAGGTTATAACTGAACATTTAAAATGTTATTTCAGATTGAAATTGGTTGGCTTATTAAAAAGCATGATTTTTCAAGTTTGTTATATCCGAGTTAGAGCCCTGACTCCATCGTTTATAGTGCAATAGTGCATATTATGTGTCAGGCCCTGTTCCCGACTTTGGAGCAGTAAACATGCAGACAAAATCCCGTTACTCATGGTGTTTATATTTGGTGTGGGGTGGGGGTGCTTGGGAGAGGGGGCAAGGGTGCATACCAGGTTGGGATGAAGTGCAATGAAAAAGGGAAAAAGGGTGAAGCAGTTGTAAAAGGATTGAGAGCAGTAGAAGCTGAGCTAATTCATATAGGGAGGCCAAGGAAGGTCTCTTTGAGAAGGTGTCATTTGAGCAGAGATCTGAAGGAAATGAGGAAAAAAGCCACACGTATAACTGGGGAGAACATTCCAGATAAAAGGAAAAGCAAGCACGGTTCTGAGGTTTGTTCTAGGAACAGTAAGAGAGCCTGAGTCTGGAATGTGGAGAGAGTGGCAGCAGAGAAAGACAGAGATGTGAGAGGGCCTAGTAGAATTTTCCTCCAAATGAAATGGGACGTCATTGGCAGGATTTGTGTAGAAGAGAGGGTTGATCTGACTTAACTTTTCAGAGGACCACTCTAACTTCTGAGGTGAATCTAGACCATGCGGGGCTGGCATGAAAGTAGGAAGGCTAGTTTAAGTCATTTTGCAATTATCTAGGCAAGAGATGATCGTTCTGCATAAACTTGGGGAAGTTCTTTAACTTCGTGGAGGCTGTTTCCTCATGTTGAGACCTATGTATTGACTTGTTTGGAGGATTAAATGACAGAACATCCTGGGTCTATTTGGCCAAGGCTTTGTGGAACTGATTCATTCAGAAGATCATCTTTAGAGTTTTACGCACACACACACACACACACACACACACACACACACCCCTAACTTGTGTGTGTGCGTGTGTATTTTACCCAATCAAAATTATATCTTTGATTATTGCCAAAAGTCAGTCTACATACTGTTCTCCCAGTCTCCTGTCTTCTCTGTCAAATACATTTTCCACATTAATTGTATTGACTATGTGTTTCTTTGCCTGCACGACCCACCCCCAGTTTGCAAACCTATGGTGGGTCCCTGTAACTTGAGATTAAAGTCAGAACTTTTGAATTTGGTATTCGAAAGCCTTCAGTATTCAGCTTCATTTACCCACTGTTTAAGGCGTGCCAGACTGCTTGCTATTTCCTGTAAATGCCCTGTTCTCCAGTCCTCCTGTGTTTTATTTAGGTTCCTTCTGCCTGGAATGTTGAGAGTATGAATCTCAGTCCACCCACGCAGATATGTAAGGAATATAGCTCTGTTTGATCATAGCTGAATTGAGCCCCATTCTGCTGGATGGTAGCAACTTAATCTGGCGATTCTGGTCTCCCTTGGCCTTTTCCTGTGGCTGTACTTAGCTTCCTGGGGACTCCTGTAGTAGTAAGCCACCTTGGGGAGCTAGACAGGGCGTCTTCAGTCTGGTCCTCTGTGGTCATCCATAGGCAGTTCCACACTGGCTTGCATCCCCGAGATGTCTGCCATTCAGCTTCTCAGAGTTAGAGGACTAAGGTCTTCACTTCTGCTCCCTGAGAGTGAGTAGTTCTACTCAGTGCTCCTCGGGTGAGTAGTTCTGAGGCTTTGCGTCTCCCTGTGACACCCACTCCCAATTTCTGCACTCCCTGGGCCCTCACTGATAGCAATGGACTGAGAGGAATAGCTGTAACTTAACTGGGCAAGTTTTGCTTTCCAAAATAGAGAGGAGGGATTGATTATGCTCTTGAAACTTATGGGAATTCATAGTCCATATGTTCAATGGGAAAATAAAAGTCTAAAAAATGGGCATGTGATTTTCTAATAGTTCTTTTGTTGTTTTTAGTTATTAATTCTGTGGGCACCACAGAATTTACACCTTTACCCCTATATACACACTGATGGTTTGTGTTCACCACAGTTAGAAAGATGTACTGAGCTTTTACAAATAGATGTCCAAATATCTTATGTCTTGAGGCAATGTTTCTCAGAATGTAGCTTGAGGGACAACTCTATCAGAGTTACCTGGAATGCTTGTTGAAAGTGCATTTATTCCAAAATTTTTTTTATTTTTGAGGAAGATTCACCCTGAGCTAACATCCGTTGTCAATCTTCCTCTTTTTGCTTGAGAAAGATTAGCTCTGAGCTAACTTCCGTGCCAATCTTGCCCTATTCTGCACGTGGGTCGCCGCTATAGCATGGCTTGATGAGTGGCGTAGGTCTGTGCCTGGGATCTGAACCCACAAACGCCAAGCTGCTGAAGCAGAGCGCATGGAACTTTAACCAGTCAGCCAGGGGGCTGACCCCCAGAATTTTTGAATTAGAATCTCCCACAATGAAGCTTGATAGTCTGCAATTGTAATAAATTTCCAAGGTGATTTTTATGTACTGTAAACTTTGTGAATTATTTCTCTAAGTGGTGGAGAAAGACAATGGCCATGTCTGCAGTGTTCTTCCAAACAACCTTTTGATTTCTCATAGGGCTAAGATATTTTGGATTATGGATCAAATTTAGTTAATTATTACTGGATTATTAAATGTTTTATTTTCTGTTTATTTCTAGCATCAGTTGTGGTGTTCTTTCTCACATGCACACACACCTGCATTCTATCTGTATCTAAATTTGTGTCTACATTTATAACTTTCAGATTTATTAATGTGAATTTTTTTATCTCTTTATGATTTTTAAAGTGACATCAATTGTACCTGTAAAAATCTTTCCATTTTCATACCTAATATTGTTTATTTATGCCTCTTTTCTTGATCAGCCTTTCCCAAGGATTATCTATTTTATTGATATTTTCCAAGAACAAGCTTATGGTTTTGCTTACTGTCTCTATTTTTTTCCAGTAAATATTTTATCCTTTATTATTTATTTCCTTCTACCCAATTTGCTTACTTTTTAATCTTTATTTAGCTTATTAATTAAATTACTTCTTTTATTTTTAGTTTTGTTTTGTAAATAAGTACAATGAAGTCTATAAGTTTTCCTTTAAGTATCACTGTATCAGCTTTCCAATAAATTTTGGGGCTTTTGTTGTCATTTAGTTCTAAACATTTTGTGATTTTCATTTTAATTTCTTGAATTAATTTGGGAGAACATTTAAAAATTTTTTTAAATATATTTTATTTTTTTACTAGTTGTTATTCCTGATTTCTAACTTAATAATATTGGGTCAAAAATGTAGTGTGCATGACATCATTTTAAAAAATTTGTTGAGATTTTAGGGAGAATGTAATACATAGTCAATTTTTAAAATATTTCCTGTTAATTTACAAAACTTTCTGTTTGTTCAAACCTTTTCTATCCTTACTTTTTTTTAATCTGCTTAATCTATCAGTATCTGATGGAAGAGTTTTAAATCTTGTATTTTGATTATTTCTCACTATCTCCTTTTAATTATCAGGATTTGCCAAATATGTTTTAACATTACATTGATATTTTTTCATATATTTTTGATAGTTTTTTTCTATTATTGGTATCCTTTTAATGCTTCTTTTTTTTTTTCTTTTAAATTATATATTCTCTGATTTCCTCATTGCTAAGGTGGCCTCTTGTTGTTGTTTTTAGTATATTTGTGTGGTGTATCTTTTTTCATACTTTATTTTCAGCCTCTTGTGTGTTTTTGTTTTAGATGGATTCGTGTAAGCAATTAATAGCTTGATTTTTTAATTAAATCAGAGATTCTCCCTCTTTCTTAATAAGTGAATTTAATCTATGTACATTTATCATGATTACCGATATATTGGATGGACTTCTACATTATTTTGTGTTTTCTGTTTGTCATCTTTTTTCTTTTCTTCTTCATTTTTCTCCTTCCCTATGCTCACTTGATTTGGTAATATTTTCTTTAGCCTCTTACTTTTCTCTGATAATTTGGAAATTGTGGATTGTATTAATGTTGACTGATATATTTTAACATATATATTTAACTGTAAAAAATTTTAACAATGTCTAGAGTTATTATTTTTGTCTTCTAACTGTAACAAGAATCTTCGTTTTTTGTTTATAGATTTTTTCAACAAAAATTATCATTTTTTAGTAAATAGATAAAAATTTTGACATTTACAGTTACTTGCTGTGCTTACCGTTGGTTCTTGTATATTATACCTTGCTGCTGAGTTTAATTTTCCAGAAGAATTTACTTTAATGAGTCTTTCAGTAAAGATGTTGGGGCCAGCCTGGTAGCATAGTAGTTAAGTTTGCATGCTCTGCTTAGTCTTTTTATGTTTAAAATATCTTTATTTTGCCCTCAATCTTGAATGACAGTTTGGTTGGGTATAAAATTCTAGGTTAAGAGTTATATTTCCTTGGCACTTTGAAAATATCACTTCATTGTTTCTTACCCATCTGTTGTAGCCAGTGAGAGGTTTATTGTCAGCCTATCTGTCATTCTTATGTAGATGATTTGTATTTCCCCCCTCTCATAGTTTTTAAGATTCTGCAATTTCATTATAATATATCTAGGTCTAGATTTATTCTAATTTATTCCTTAGTACTTGGAGTGCACTTCAACTAATGACATGGTTTTCCTTATTCTGAAAAAATTTTAGCAATTGCCTCACCATGTATTTCTTTACCATTTCTTTCATTCTCTTTTTCTAGGGGATATGTTAGGATACTTTCCTATATCTTAAATATTCTTTCATAATTTTTAGCCTTGTCTTTCTGTGCTGCATTCTGGGTGAGTTCTTCCATATTCACCACCCTTTCATTAATTCACTCTTTGATCTCAGTTTAAAGTTATCACATTTATTGTATCTTTTAATTTCAATAACTTTATTTTTAAATTTCAATATTTATTTATTCTTATTTCATTTCCAATTGTGTATATTTTATAGACTTTTGCTATTTTTACTGATAATTTTATCTTCATTAATCTCTGGCCATTGTTAACATACTTTAAGTATGTCAACATATCCTTTTAAGATCTTTGTCAGATTGTTTCATGAAATTAATTTTATCTGGAGTGCGGTTATGTTCCAATTGTTGAGTTTATTGATTGCCTTTTATTTGAACTAGATTTATTCATGTGTTTTGAAATATTGTCTGGCAAATTCATTTTGAGTGGCAAGTTTTTTTGTGTGTGTGTATGAGGAAGACTGGCTCTGAGCTTACATCCATTGTCAATACTCCTCTTTTTTTTTTTGCTGAGGAAGGTTAGCCTTGAGCTAACACCTTGCCCGTCTTCCTCTATTTTGTATGTGGGATGCTGCCACAGCATGGCTTGACGAGCAGTGCATAGGTCTGTGCCCAGGATCCGAACCTGTGAACCCTGGGCTGCCGAAGCAGAGCATGCAAACTTAACCACTATGCTACCAGGCTGACCCCAAATGGCAAGTTTTTTTTGTTTTCTTTTCTCCCTTCTTCTCCTCTCCTTTCCTTCCTCCATCACATCTTCGTGTCTAATAGTATTTCAGTAGCTTCCACCCAAAACTTAGAGCCCTGATTCTGGAATTCAGATTTACAATAACAAAGTACTGCTGGGGACATGGTCAATCTAGTCTTGGAACCAGATGATGACTTGGTTCGCTTTATGGTCGGGAGGCTGTGTTGGTATTTTCACAGCTCCACAAGATGCCAACACAGGCAGCAGTTGGCAGAAACTGTTGGAGTCTTTTTTTAGGAAGTTGAGGTGGGGAGGCATGCCACCTGCAGTCCCCCATCTCTTGTGAAACATTTTAATTTCTCTACTCCACAGAAGCCAAAATTTCTGATGTCTTGGCATACATCTATACCCATAGCCCAACAAGATCACTGTTTCAGCACCTGCCCAGTGTCTTGATTTTTTTGTTCCATTTCAGGTTCACAAAAATATTTGATTGTATTTGACTCTGGCTGTAATTTTCACTCCTCCCACTCCCCTCCTTTTTTTTATGCCATCACTGGTCTGTGTTTAGAGTGAACTTTCCTGGGTGAAGCCGTTGTGCATCTTGAACTGGAAGTCCCAAACAGCCTGTTGGAGCAAAAGGGAGGAATAAAAAATATTTTTATTGGAGTTGTCATCGGTAATTTTTAATGTCATTTATTTACTGGCTTTCATTCCAGTTGTGGTACTTATTGTTCTGAAAAACTCACTTTGATAACTTGAAACTATTCTTACCTAGATTGCCTCAATTTTTAGAACTGCTTGGCTTTGACTAACGTGTTGCCTGATTTAATACACTACCATAAATAGTGAAGAGTATGCTTTTTAGAGTGAAAGAATAACCATGAGGCTGATAATGTTTCAGTGTCAAAAGAGACATTATTTTATTGAAGGCTTCCCCGCTGATCACTTCTATTAAGGCTTTCTGTGATCTGCTTTGGATAATATGACTCTACTCTTTGAGCCAGAGCCTCTGCTTAATTCCCCACTCCCTTTCACGCAATAGATATTTTATTGAGCATCTATTATATGCCAGGCACTGTTCTATGCACAACATATGGGTATATGACAGCAGACAATCATATAATATCTCTCCCTTCTTGGGGCCTACATTCCAGTTTATTGTTAATAATAGCTTTGATCAGACAGGGTTTTTATTAATCACTAAACACTGGGGAAAGTTATAATTCTGGGATTGGTATTATGTACCAATATTGGTAGTATTGGTAGGAGAAGTATAGTTGGTGGTTCGAGGATTCACTTTTTTTATCTTTCAACCCAGGAGATATATCCAGAGGAACTCACCTTTATTCTTCTTGTCGCGTGCCTGAGACACTGACCCAAGAAATACAACCCACATGTGTACATGCTTGTGTGTCTCCCTATATTTTCTACTGTAAATCTACACTGGTAGAAGACTGTCAGTTAAAATAAAATTAACCCAGGAGAAGATTGGTAATATATTTTATTTGTCTGTAAATCAAATATGCCAATTTTAGAAAACCATATTCGAATCTTTCAGCTTGGTAAACAAAGTTAAACCAAGGCAATGAAAGAAAAGCATACTGTCAGTTTAAGCCTTGGGATTATGTTTTAAAATGTAGTAGTCAAAGAAGAGGTCCATTTCTAATGAGGTACAAGATATGGATTAGAGTTTCTCTCATTAATTAGGTAGCCGTGTGAGGAACCTTAAAAGCAGGTTATTCGTTTTTATTGACCTACTCATTTTGTTCTGATTTGCTGCTGTGATTAACGAATTTTTGAGCTAGGTTAACTTGAGTTCATTATTCAAATACCAGGGCTTAACAGATGGAACACTGAACTGAAGATCAGGAAATGTGGATTGATTTCTAGGCTCACTGCTTACTTTCCATGCAATTTGAATTTCTTCCTGCCTTGTGGACATACTGTGGATTAATGTTATTATGAATGAAATGCCCTAAATGACAAGGATATAAAGTACTATGAAAGTACATGTGGAAAAAAACGATAATAATTTGGAGGAAAAAAAATCTCTGTTGTTCACCTAGAAATAATATTTAGAATTGGTAAACAACTTTTCAGTGGAATGCTGTACAGGTAGAAAAATATCTTTTCCTTTCACTTGGTTTTGAAATAATCATGATGCCTAAAGATTCAAATAGTGATTTCCAGGTTTTTAAGTACTTTCTCATTCTAATCTCATGTGATCCTTACAAAAGCCTCTGAAGTTAGACCATTTCTGCCTGGCCTCATGAAAAGCAGACAATAGTGTTTTCTCGGAGAGCTTAAGACAGATTGGACACATCTTATCCTTCAACATAGATAACATTTTAGAGTTCCCCATACAGGCGGAATCCTGTCATTCTCACCTCACCTCACCTCTTCATGCAGTTCAGAAATAGCATATTTCCCAAGCAGACAACTTAGTATTCTTATTTTCCTTAGGCCTTGAAAATGCCATTGTTGACTTTCTTCCTCCTTAAGAACTGTTCCTGTAAATAGCTCCTAGCATTTGTTGCAGACTAGCAGAATAGCAAAGAACTGCAATTATTTCAGGGAAGGAATGAAAATAGGCTAAGAATCTACCACCCTCCACTGACTGTATTTGAAGGACTTAGACATAAATCTGATTCTGTCTTATCCAAAATGTGAGTTGCTTTTCTTTTGTGACATATAGGAGCCCACTCAGTGTTCAAACTATTTTTAAGGGAAAATACATTATTTCTATAATTTTCTAGCTTTCTCTAAGAATCCAAGATAATTTAAAAGGCAAAGTGTAGTTGGCATTTACCCTAAATTTATAAGTCATCTATGATCTTGATCATGTTACTTCTTACTCTAAGTTTGTCCATTACTGGTAAGGAGAGGCTACAAAAACGAGTTTGGCTGAGTTTCAGTACCATGCTCCATTTAATTGTAAACGTATACTCTGGGGTCAGACAAACTGGGATTTTGAATACCCTGCCGTGTCTATGGCAACAGTGAATTTGCTTCTGAGACAAAATTCCTAAAGTAGAGAGGGAAACGTCTCAGGAACTTGGAGGCAGGCTTTAGCATGTGGCCAGTGGAGATGTCGGGACTCAGCTTCTGAAATGGGGTCACAAACTCAAAGGCCTTCAGGGGCCGGTCATACCGTAATGTACTGATGAAGACAACTATAAGGCAGTGGAGAGTAGTGACAATGGGAACATATGGAGTATGTGCCCTGCTTAAGGGCATTCGCATTCAAATTATTAAAAACACTGTACTGGCCAAACACAACACATGTATAGGCGAAAGTTCCCTTTCCAGTGTGTGATGCCTGCTGTTAGGCTGAGTTCAGTTCTCTCTGCTGGTTTACATCCCAGTAGATTTGTCAAGAGCGTGTGAGCATCTAAGGGGGTTCTAAAGCCTTGACTGAAAGAGTCACCAGCTCTGTCACTTAGCCCTCATCTTTCCTCTGTTCCTCTTCTTCCTCCCAGGACATGCATACGCACGCATGCACAACGCACAGTCACACACACGCCTAGAAATACAGAAGCCTGAGGCCAAAACTCTGCTCATAACAGGTTGGTGAATTAGTCCTCAACACTAGAAGGGAAACTGCAGTTAATATGAGGTGGCAGCTGTTTGGTGTGACTAAATAATGTTAATTTTTATTTCATCAAAATACAATATTTCTATGCTTAAAATTGCTTTTATTTCCCTTGAATTTTGGTAATGACATATACTGATTCTGAAAACAAAAATTGCTTTAGAATTGTTTTCCTTCCCATAGGTATTGTTATAGAAGGGACAGATTCATTGCTTAAAATAATTGATTCTAAAACCAGTGCATTGCTGAAAATAATGCCACTGTGTCAGTGACATTTTCCAATTTTCCCTTTGTTAGATGACTCAAGACTGTTCTGTTTACTCTTCCTGTCTGTCCAGTGGAAAAACAGACAAAGTTAGGATATTTGAATGAACTTTCCTTGGATTCTTTTCAAATTCTTTATGTAAATATTTCTGTAGGACTTCATAAACAGCAAACAGAACGGTTATACAGAATGAGTTATAATTAGCCAAGGGATAAAAGCTAATGAACTACCAGCACTGGGAGAATAGATGAAATGCAAATATATATGATAATAAATAGTAAACATGCAGTTATATTTGGTTTAGATTAATATTATCTTGTCAGATAATTAGGTCATTAATAGGTTATTGAATGATATGCCGTGATGTTTTTCAGTTTGTGGGTTAATTGCACAAGCTGCATGGAAGCAAAAAGCCGTGCTCTGTTCTAACTCAAACAAAAGCCCAGAGAAAGAGAGGAAGGATGCTGCAGAGACTGGAGCCAGCCAGTTTGAACCGGCACTAGTTAGTAATGACGGGGAGAGAAGAGGTGGAACCAGCATAGAGGAGGAGCACCCAGAGGGGAGCCACATTCAGCCAATGCCTCATTGCGAAGGGTCACTGTAAAGGCCACTTA
The DNA here is from genome assembly GCA_031878705.1 of Tapirus indicus. Taxonomy (NCBI): domain Eukaryota; kingdom Metazoa; phylum Chordata; class Mammalia; order Perissodactyla; family Tapiridae; genus Tapirus; species Tapirus indicus. The sequence continues at coordinate 16,372,150 of CM062925.1, forward strand.
GAGGCGCTCATCGGAATGTGTGGTCGTGGGCATAATGTTCTCACAAACTTCTTAATCTCTTGTGAAAGAAACACAGAAATAGCTGTTCCTGCTACAAGCAGAGCTTTCTGCATTTTTTTGCCCCGGGGATTTGTCTTTTTTTCACTCCTTTAGAGTAGAATATGAATACTGGTTAAATAGCATCCTTAGTTTTGAACATTTCCTAAGAAAAAATATAAACAAAACCTGCTTCTAGAGAATTCCTAATAAGATCGTGCCAAGTAAAAGCACATCTTTTAAATATGGTAAGCAGATATCACCATCAAAAGCAAATAGAACTTTACTTCAAAATGGTGTCTAATTACAATGTTGCAGAATGTGCATTAGGGATGTTCATTTGCTGTAAATCAACAGACACCAGAAATCACTTATAATCCTCTATAAGGATTAAAATCACAAAATATTTTCCTAAGTAAAGGAAATGAAATGGGTTGGTTGATATTAAATGATCAGTCTTGTGAAAATTTATAATACAAAGAGCCATTATCAAAAATGATAATGACCTTCAGGAATGAGTTGAATTGAGTGGGCAAGAGGGTAAATATGGGGCTTCTGGTATGTTTCAAATTCATTCTTAAATCAGTTCTGTCTCATTAATTTTGAGTTTTACTGCTACTAGGCAGCAATCCAAAACCGTTTAAAACCTGCTAGATGGTTTCCACTCAAGGAGTCACTGCCAGTCCAGTCCCCCAATTAAAAATACGGGGATTGGAGACAGAATGGGGGGAACTGTCTAACCCAAATTCTCAGCTGTATAAATATCCATGGGAATTTAAAGATTCAACTTTGGAGCCAACGCTCATACAGAACAGGGATAGTCTAAATTCAGGTGCGTATGAAATAAAACCCATAGCTCACTTAATACTGCATCTTGACATTTCACTTAGTAGAAGCCATCCAGGATTAACTCATAATATTATGATGATTTTGGAAGTCAAAATATGATGCAATTGACTTTAAATTTTCCATGGTAATTGTGACCACAGAAAGCCTAGGTAATATAATAATCTCATTTTAGCCATTGATTTCAATCTTTCTTCTCACAATGCCTCATATTAGAGCAATTCATAAGAAAATTATCCTTCTTTATTCTCCCCAATCTTTGGTAGATACCCATCGAGTAAGGAATTGCCTAGAAATAAGAGGGTGAAGCAAAAAACCTAGCTAATCTGATCCAAAAGTGAGTAATTAGAATTATTAACTAGCCAACCTTTCTTTGGTGATGACTCATTGACACCATTCCCTGGCCAGTTTATGAAAGCTAACCATGTGTATTATAAGTGCTGAGTGCTGAGATGATAGTAAAGACATTCATGACAATCCTGTAATCTTTGGCTAAACATAGATATTTGACAATTAACTAACAATGCCAGGCAGCATTCAATTAAGAAAACTCTAAGTAGCTGACACAATAAGGAGTTAGTTCTGGAGAAATAGTGGGCCAGGTGTATTTGGAGAAAGTGCCACAACTTGGATGGTTCCTTGGAGGAGGGTAGAATTGACTAAAAGAGAGATGAGGAGGGGAAATGAATTGAAACATTTACAGAAGATTGAAGAGTTTCTCAGAGTTACTAGTAGGTTCTGAGTTTGAGAGTAGTGAGAGGTTTGAGTGTACAGATAAAGTGGGGTCAGGTTGAAGATTGTAAAGTTAATCCTTGTAGATCAAGGCTCACAGACCCAAATGCCTGCAGGAGGCCAGACCAGCTCTTTAACTGAGGCCCTAGGGACTGGCAGGAGCCCTGCTAACCGGTGAATCCATGCCCTTTGTAAGTGGAAGCCGTTAACCAACTCTGACTAATCATTCCCTATGGCAAAGACTTCTTACTTCTCAAGAAAAATTGAATATCTGAACTGTTTTGTGAAATATCTGGATTTTTAAAACACTAAGCAGATCAAACAGAACCTATCTGGAGGCTGATTTCTGCTTATGACACTATAGCCACAATCTGTGTGGGAAAAGGTGAGCCTTGCAGCTTCTTTGTCAGGCCAGAGATATGCTGAATATTTTAGGAAGGTTGTCACAATGATTGCCCAGTGGATTTTAAGTGGGAAAGAGGCACAGTCTCCAGGAAGCCTTTTCTGCCCTTTCTGCAAGTAGGAGTTATAAATAATCTCCAAACTTGGAGACTGATTAAGCTGGTCCTCACATGTGTTACTTTAGGGTGCTTTGGCGAAGAGGGAAGATTGTAGAACAGCTCTTTAACACTAGCCTTCTCCTAGCTCTCATAAAAATGTCCTTTGTCAGCAATATCTGCACTGCCTGCCTCTAGCCATGCGTAATTTTTTTTTTTTTTTTTTTTTGGTGAGGAAGATCAGCCCTGAGCTAACATCCGTTGCCAATCCTCCTCTTTTTGCTGAGGAGTATTGGCTCTGGGCTCACATCCGTGCCCATCTTCCTCTACTTTATATGGGACACCGCCACAGCATGGCTTGACAAGTGGTGCCTAGGTCCGTGCCCGAGATCGAACCTGTGAACACCGGGCTGCCAGAAGCGGTGCACGTGAACTTAACCGCTGTGCCACCAGGCTGGCCCCATGCTTCACTTTTAATTGCCAAGAAAACTGAACAGAGAGGGGTGGGTGGGTTGATTGATTGGTTGTTTTGAGATCTTCTGAGATCTGGGACATAGTGTGAAAGCTTTAACCCCTGGAACCAAGTCCCAATTCTGCTACTTCCTGGCCTATGACCTTGGACAAATCACATAGTTTCTTGAACCTGACAAACTGTTCCTCATTCTGGAACTGTGGTACATGCTGTGTTCCTTTGGCCTGCAAAACCTCTTTTCTCACGTTTACCTGACTGTCTTTAAGATGACAGCTAAAATGTCACTTCTTCAGAGAGGCCTCCTGTGACCTTCCCATCCAAAGTGGAGCCTGTACTCATTTCCTAGGGGTGCTGTAACAAAGTACACAAACTGGGTGGCTTCAAACAACAGAAATTTATTCCTTCACAGTTCTGGAGGCTAGATGTCAGAAAACAAGATGTCAGCAGAGTCATGCTACGTCTTAAGGCTGTAGAGAAGAATCCTTCCTTGCCTCTTCATAGTTTTTGGTGGTTACCAGCAGTCCTTGGCATTCCTTGGCTTGCAGCTGCATTACCCCAATCTCTGCCTCTGTTGTCACATGGCCTTCTTCTCCATGTGTGTCTGTGTCTCTTCACATGACATTCTTATAAGGACACAGTCATTGGATTCAGGGCCTACCCTAAGCCAGTATGACTTCATCTAAACTAATGACATCTGCAAAGAGGCTATTCCCAAATAAAGTCAACTTCAGAGGTTCCAGGTGGACATGAATTTTGGGGTGACATTATTGAAAACAGTACAAGACCCCTTTTTAATTCTCTTCTTCATTGTATTGACCATATTTGTAGTTACATATTCATTTGTTGGTTTATCATCCTGACATGGAAATTCTTTAAGGGCGAGCTTCAAGTCTGTTTTTTTAATTTCTATATGCTCAGGGCCTAAGTAATCTTTGATATCTAGAAGCTAATCAAAAAATATTTATTCAGTGAATTAAATAGTCTTTTTTCCTCTGGGCTTATTTTCTCTGGTGAAATGATGGGGTTGGAACTGCTGTTCATTTTTTTTTTTTTTTTTTTGTGAGGAAGACCAGCCCTGAGCTAACATCCATTGCTAATCTTCCTCTTTTTGCTGAGGAAGACTGGCCCTGGGCTAACATCCATGCCCCTCTTCCTCTACTTTATATGGGACGCCACCACAGCAGGGCTGACAAGCAGTGTGTCGGCAGGCGCCTGGGATCCGAACCCGCGAACCCCGGGCTGCCAAGCGCGAACTAAACCGCTGCGCCACCAGGCCGGCCCCTGCTGTTCTTTAAGATATTTCACAGTTCTAATATTATGTGATTCTGTCCTTTCTCTTAGTTTGCCTGATATTGAAGAGAGAATTATAAAAGAGACAACCAAATTCAATATTCTGATTGTGTTTTAAGTGTAGTAAACATTCATTCTGGGTTATATAGTAAATACACTAGGTTTTATGAAAACTAAACCCAAAATCTGAGTGTACCTCAAGCAGTCTTCACTTTTATGTTCAAAGTGATTGATGCCCAAAAAAATGTTTTTACTTTAACCAATTTTATTTCATAGGCGTGTAATATAAATCATTTCTGTTTAATTTAAGATGTGGAACAATTATTTGCCATGGGAAGTTAATTTATCAGTTTAAATTATTTAACTAGAAAACTATTGGAAATTTGTCATCATTTTTGACACCTTTAACACTACAATGTTGCTGAAGCATACTCTTTGCAACCTTTAAATGTCGTCAGGAAAAAAATCCATTTAGTTCTACTACTGAGAAAATGGGCAGTCCTTTTGATTAAAACATGATTTTTGTTTGCATTAAATTTAAGAATGTTTATTTTTAAAAATGCAATTCCCAAATTCCTAAGCACTTGTAATTAAAAAGGAAAGATGACTGGGATAAAAATGGTAAATAACTGACTATATTATATTTTTTAGGCTGTTACTATTGGTTGAGTGTAAAAGCTTATTCATAGCATTTTTTTATCTTGCTGGAAATATCACCAACCTAGTCATGGTTTTGGTGGTGATTAAAAATCAGATGCCTTCGGCTCAATTCAATACATAAATTTTAACCCAGCCCTGTTTAACTGCTGAGGATAAAAAGCAAAACAATACAAGGTACTTCCTGGCCAAGGAACTGAATTTCTTCCTATTCCAAAGACAGATTTTTCTTTTTTTCTTTGGTATTTTAAACTAATCCCTGCAGTAGGAAGAGAGGAAAATTGAGCCCCCAGTGACTGGGAAGCTGGCAGGACTGGAGCCAGGTGTCAACCACACCTACTTGTTTCTTTTCTTTTGCTGAGGAAGACTGACCCTGGGGTAACATCCGTGCCCACCTTCCTCTACTTTATATGGGATGCTGCCACGGCATGGCTGACAAGCAGTGCGTTGGCTTGTGCCCGGGATCTGAACCTGCAAACCCTGGGCTGCCAAAGTGCAAACTAAACCTCTCTGCCACTGGGCCAGCCCCACACACTTGTTTCCCATCTTCCCAACCAAGTAGGCTGTGGTTCAAGTCTGGGCTTCAGAGCTAGAAGCAGCTGGGCATCTCTGAGGAATGCTCGATTGATCACACAGACTTGACAAACACAGAGGCATTGGTGAGAGACTTCGATGGGAGGGCATTGGGGAACCCATGGCTCACCCTTGGGGCAGCAGATATCAGACTTGGGGGGCAAAAGACTAAAATTAACCCCCTCCTAGGGAGGATACTAGATGAGAAGGGGGACAGTGGGTGATACATAATGTCTTCATCCTACAGGTAGTTATTGAGCACTTACTCTGATTCAGACACTGCTAGGTGCTGAGATTACCATAGACAAATATGATAATTTCAGATTGTAGAAAAGGCCAAGAAGGACATTAGTAGAGTGATGCAATAAAAAGTAATACTAGGGGTGTGGTCTCCCTGAGGAGATGACAGTTGAACTGAGACATATAAGAGGGACAAGAGTCCGCCCAAAAAATAACATTCTGGAAAAAGGAAATAACATGTGCAAAGGACCTGAAACAGGAAAGAGCTTGGTTTGTTCAAGGAACTGAAAAGAGACTGAAGTGTTGCAGCAGAGTGAGTAATGGGCAGAGTGATATAGACAATGAGGTTGCAGAGTAGATAGGCCAAACATCATATAGGGCATTGAAGACCATGGTAAGGATTTTGGATTATAGATATTACGAGTCACTGCATTAGCAGAGATGGAGAGGTAGAGCTTTGGTAGGAGACAAGATAATAAATTGAGATTTGGACATAATCACTTTGTAGTATCTGTGTGGTTATATATATTGAGTGGATTATTAAAAATCTTGATATGATTTTTAGGAGAGAAGTTGGAGCTGAAATACAGATTTAGGAGGCATCAGAGTAGTGGTGGATGAAATGGGGATATAAAAGATACATGGAAGGAAACCTGGAATACCAATATTTAATAGAGATAGGAGGAAGAGAAGGCAGATTCTGAAGCAGTGTAGAGAAGGTCGCAAGTACAGCTACTCTGCCTACAAGTTTATGTAGTCTATTCTCGTCAAAGGTATATTTACCCCCTGGGCAAGGAGGACAATGTTCCAGGGTGAATGAGAACACACATGTTCTGTCTCCCTGCATCATCAGTCATCAATGTTATTTTATAGCATAATAAAATTAGTATACAGTTTAATTTAAATAAGCATGATGATATTAATCAACATGTAAAATTTACATAGTTTTTTAAGATTAAGTATGACACATACACAAAAGAAGTCTTTGTCGTGGATGTAGCCCCTGACTTCCCAGAAAGAGTCAGAAACTCATATTCTTCTCCCATAGAGGTACTTGAATAGAAAAGTTTGAGATACACTAAATGTGTTAGAACTTATTTTTCACAATCACCCAACAAGGTAAATATAGTTAGCTTGATTTTTGTGTGTGTATGTGAGGAAGATTAGTCCTTAGCTAACATCCGCTGCATCCCCCTCTTTTTGCTGAGCAAGACCAACCCTGAGCTAACATCTGTGCTCATCTTCCCCTACTTTATGTGGGATGCCCGCCACAGCATGGCTTGATAAGCGGTGCATAGGTCCGTGCCTGGTATCTGAACCTGCAAGCCCTGGGCCACTGCAGCGGAGTGCACAAACTTAACCACTATGCCACTGGACCAGCCCCAGCTTGATTTTAAAGATATCGATACTGAAGTTCAGAAAGTTAAGTAATTTCCCTGACATCACTCTGTTAGTTACTGGTGATATTAGAATCTGAATCCAGGACTCTGGCTCTGAGGACTGAAATCTTTATGTTATATAAGGAAGAGAGCTAGGAGCAAGCAAGTGTAAAGAAGGAGGATGTGCCCAATAGCAGTAACTATCAAACAGAACAAGTTGGATGAGGACTGAAAAGTAGTCTTAGCATTTGGCCCTTGGTGACCATGGAACCTAGATTGAAGAAGATTGAAAAATGAATGTGAACTAGAATGATAGACAACTGTTCCCCAACCAGAATGACTACAATTAAGAAAGAGCAAACAAATAGACTATACCAAGTGTTGCCAGTGGGAATTTCTGCTAAACGTGTATAAACACGTGCCTATCCTAGAACCCATCAGTTTCATTCTTAGGTTGATGCCCAAGGTAAATGTCCCATAGAAGACAAGTCTATGAAATATTTATTGCAGCTTTACTCATAGTGTCCTCAAATTGTAAATAACCCAAATGTCCATCGGAAGTAGAATGAATACATTTTGGTATATTCACTTAACGGAATACCATACAATTTTTTAAAAAATGAAATATTATTATATAAAACAACATGGATGAATCTCAGACATTTGTTAAGAGAAATAAGCCAGACATAAATTAGTACATACTATATGGTTCCATTTATATGAAGTTCAAGAATAGGCAAAACTAATTGATGGTGATATAAGTATACATGGTGATTACCTTAGGCTGCAGGGTATTGACTGGGAAGGGTCACAAGTGAACCTTATAAGGTGTTGGAAATGTTCTGTATCTTGATCTTAGTGGTGGTTTTGTGGGTCTATACAGATGTAAAATTTTTATCTAACTGTAACTGAAGATTCATGAACCCTACTGTATGTGTGGTAGACTTCAACTTAAAAAATTAAAAAGGAACATTTTTCTTATAGGTATCCTAGTGTGTTAGATGAGGAACAAGGGAATATATTTTTTAACAAAAGAAACAAAGAAGGAATCAGGCCAGAAGGTCCAACATCTGGATAATAGGAGATCCAGAAAGCAAGATAAGAGGAAATAGAGGGGAGGAAACTATCAAAGAAATAATATAAGAAAAATTCCTAGAATTGAAGAATATAAGCCATAAAAGCCCTTCAAATGCTTAGCAAACAAAACAAGGCAGTTCATCATAATGACATTTTAGAACACTATTCGTAAAAAGAAGATCTAAGAGTTTCCAGGGGACTCTTTCTGCCAAAAAATGTCACATGTCAGGAATCAGAATGGTATTAGACTTCTTAACAGTAATACTGGAAAACAGAAAGTTAATAACTTGAGAATTCTGACCATAAATTATTGCTGTCTCATAATTCTTTTCCCAGCTAAACTACCATTCAATTGGCAGAAAAAGTGAAACATTCTCAGTCATACAAGACCTCAAAAGATGATCTCTATGTCCTCTGTCTCACATAGCTACTAGAAACATGCTTCACTAAAAGAAGGGGAGGGAAATATGGAATCTGGGATACATATAGATACAGACAGCATAGAAAAGACACAAAAGAAATCCTTAAGGTGATGATAGAGGGACATCCCAGGATGACAGCTGCACAGCAGGCCTTAGAGAGCAGCTGGTCTGTTCCTTCTAAAATGATTTAATCTTAAAAACCATGTATATGTATTCCTTTTAATGAATAGAAAAATTAAAAGTGAATGGGAAATTAGTAAGAAGCATTATAGAGCATAGATGGTGGAGGTAATAAGTGAGAGAGCAGAGTCCCAGAATAGATTACCAGAAGAGGAATTTGGTCCTGAGCAAAGGAGAAGAAAAGAGAGGGGGGACATGGCTTTCTCCATTACAGGGAAATCCTAGGGGCTCTGTGCATAATAGGGTGCCCTTTGCATGTAATGCCTGGATTTGGTCTGACCCACGTATTCTGAGATACTTTTGAATGATAAGTCAGAAGGAAGCAAAAAAAATCATGGTATTCTAAAGCAGTATAGTAAGGTACATCAGCCTTCATCCAGCCCAGCCTTTAAAAAGGGCTTAAAAAAGGGCTTTCCTTAAAAGGGAAAGTGTTCCACTGACTGGAAGTGACTCAGAAGAGTACACAGTGCTCTGGCGTGGAGTTTCTTTGACAAAGGAGGGATGCCTTTACTCAAGTTTGATTAACCATTTCCAGAATAATGCATTGTTAAACACGAACTTTGTACAATGGTTGGTCCATGGTTCCTATCAGCATCTTAACAATTGAATGTTTCTGAAAGTAGGAGAACTGGCAATATATTCATTAAAGCGTGGTAGTCATTTCAATGAAGAATGTAGTAAAGAGAAGATTAAAAAGTCATGCTGCATTTTAAACTGTGTCCATCCCCTGGATCAAAATGAACATCTTAGCATTCTTACCTTTAATATATGTTAGTGTATATATCTTAGTGTGTGTGTGTGTGTGTGTGTGTGTGTGTGTGTAGTGTATATATTGCTGTATATTAAGGTAATGAGACCTCACTGTTTACTGTGGAGAGGAAGTAGTTCATGTGCGAGATAGCAGTGGAAAGGGGAGAGGGCTTGACATATTCAAGAGGTATTTAAAAAGTATAGCTAATAGAATTTGAGAACTGATTGCACAGGATGGGAAAAAAAACAAAGGAGTCAAGGGCTTGAGTAACTGGATAGATGGTGAGCCATTGACTGGGGCCCAGAACACCAGGGTAGTGGGAGTACTTCTGATGGAAAGGACCAGAATTTCAGTATGGAGCCTTGTAGAGAATGGTTATGGCTGAGTATGTATCTCTGATTAATTCACATAATCATAAATAATTTATAAATAATGTTTTCCTGTTATCTATTTCTTCCTATGGGTGCTATAGCTAATTGAATAAAACAGTTAATACTGAATATTTCATTTTACTGCCATCAACAGCAGTAAACCTCCATCTTCTTTTATATTCTCATTCCCACTTTGCAGAACAAACAATAATCACTTTATAAAGTTTGTGGTTGAAATATAAAAACAGTAGGAGAGGGGGAAGCTGGTGTACGACCCAGCCTTAATATAGCATTAGCTCATCTTTGCATATCAGTGGTCCACTGTTCCCAAGAAGGAAACATTTCTTCTGCCCCTTAATGTCTTCCATTCCACAGAGCCCACCTCAGTGCTGGATATTCTCTGCCTACTAGATAAGAACGAGGTAAGTTGGGTTGTAGAGAGGGTTGAGACTGCTCACTGAATCAGAACAATGGATTGTTTTTAAAGTCAATGTTTTGAAGATGTCTGTTCCTATTGCTTTATTGAGGAAGGAATGAATAAAATTTCTTTAGTTACTATTGGTCCTTGAAAATAGACAGTGTGGTTTTAAACATTTCCTTGAAATCTTAAGTTTAAATTTGGTACCATCTGATCGTTACTTATCTCAAATAGAGCCTAGTAACTAAAATTTTAAAATTACCATTTCACTTAAGTTAATGTAATTTCTGTTTTATGAGAAGCCAGGGCTATAATTGACACATAGTTAATATTTTAAAAAAGAATGAAACAAGTAACTTTTAACGTTGCAAGCAATCACATGAATAGGTTTCTAATTCAAATTTAATTTCTAAATCACAGATTTGTAAACATTTCCAAATGAGTTGGTATCCTGCATGCAACAAATTCAACAAATAAAGTTAAATAATAAATAATATTTATTAATTTATTGAGTAATATTTCTTTAAATTAAGTAATAAATATTCAACAAATATTTGTTAAATTCTCACTAGATCTTAGCCAATGTGCTAAGTGTTAGGGACACCTCATTAAACAGGACATGAACCTGCCCTCCAAGTACTTAACTCTGAATTGAGAATTCATTAAATACAAGTTACATGGAGTTGGAGCTATTCTTAAGAATATAAATTATACTGTATATAAAGTATATATATAGCTGTATATAAAGCTTATATTAATTTTTCCAGGCAATGGGTTGCTTGCTATAAGGCTCTCATGCAAATCCATGGCGATACCAATAAAGCTCGGTTATCTGTCATCACTGAAGTAGGAATTTCTCTAAAGATCGAGGGGGGAAATTTCTACACAGACTTAAAATTAATGAAAAATTTATATGGATATCCAAAATTCCGTTATACCAAGAACTGATGTTTACCCATAGTCTATGCTGAACTTGTAAAAATTCTCTGTTTTTAGTACTGGCTCTCTGCTGCCAAGATAGTGCCTCCACTTCTAATCTCTGTGCCCTACTGCCGCCACCTCCACCTCCATCTGTTTTCTCTCTGCCTTTCTTTCAGTGTGTGCCACTTCTTTAGAGAATCTTGACTTTAGTTCAAAACAGCTGACTGTTCATGGACGTCATTAGGCAGCTGGCACGCTCTTTTCCCTCTGATGAGACAATCATGGGCTGGCATTTATTATCTCTGAGCCCATTTATTTTCATTGCTTACTTTCTGTTCAGGGGTGGTACATTTGTGTTAAATCTCATTTGGCCTGAGGGTGGGGCCATGAGACAGATTGGGGTGTGTGGAAGGGTGGGCCACTTTGAGGTTTGGAGCGTTCTGGATACTTGAAACTGCCAGAAGGCTGATCTATAGATCCCAACATAGGTAATATGATCAAAGTACAGTTCAGCTTCCACAAGTCCTTGTGTTACTCGGAATAGCTTTTTATAATCCTATCAATAGAACCAAATTTTCTCCTTTGGGACACGACCTCAGGTGAACTCTCCGTGTAGACAATAATAAGAGGAAAGTGCCAAAATAGCCCCTCACATTTCTACAGTTTAGATACAGAAGTGAACTTTTATGTAGCTCTTGACCTATTTATGTTGATTTGCCCTGTTTTCTTGTATGTAGCTCTCATTTTATTTCCTATATGCTGCTGAATTGTCTGTAGTAGGAATTTTTCATTTTTAAAATTTTTAAAAGAGAGGCACTTGGCTTTTCTGTTGATAATTGTTGTCACCTATTTTATCACTTCAAGAATATAAGTTTTAGTTAACAGAAAGTAAATTTAAAAGCAGTTTAATAAAATTCATTCATTGAAAACGGTTTTAATCACTGTGAGAGCCGCCAGCTTTGACCAAGTATATGGAAACACTGGTATTAACAGAAATATTCTTGAAAGACATGTGACAAATTTCAATTTTGTATCCACATTCAAAGAACTAATGGCACCCTTGCCTGAATTTCAGCAGTTTTCATGAAACAGCATAAAAGAGTAGCAGAAAGAGAATCGAGGTGGGGATCAGATAAACCCAATACAAGCTCTGTTGTTGGTTACCTGTAAGACCTTTGAGTTTCAGTTTTCTTAGCTGTCACACAGGGATAATAACCTTATAGGACTCTTATGAAGATTAAAATGAAATAACCTATCTACAGAAACCACAGAAAGCCTCCCACACCTCAGGAGCCCAATAAACGTTGATTATTTCCCTCCACATTTATTTGAGTCAGAACATTGTTCGGTATGCCCACAATACTCAATATTTTAGGACAATTCGGGGTTCACATGCTCATTTCTACAATTCTAGGAATACTGGGTCTTCTTAGAGGACCTAGTTTACTTTTAGTGCAGTTTTTGGTTTTGTGTTCGCTTTAACTGTCCTACTCAGATAATGAAGACTCTTGACAATTCATAATCCTAATTCATAATCATCAACATCCTGGTGTGTCTACTTCAAGAACAGTTGCACAAAATGAAAATGTAACTCATACTGATCAAAATCTGAGAAACTTATGGAAGCTGATCCTTCATTTATGCCATAGACGCCTCTATTTCTTTAAAGTATGATTTTCTTGACTTCCAAGTTATTTACCAGTTGGAAATAAGTGAAGTCTTCCGTTATTCGCTGTTCATCAACTAACTGTTCATCAACTGTCCAGTTTCATGTGGATAATCACACCTCTTAGAACAAATTGCCCATGCTTACTTTATGACAGATACTGACATAAAAGCTTACTTATTAATACTTTTAATCTTCACAACAACCCTGTGAGGTAGATATTATACCTATCATCTTCATTTTATAGATGAGAAAAGAGAGGCACAGAGGTAATTTTCCAAAGTTCATACAACTAATAAGGAATGGAGCCAAGATTTAAATTAAACATCCTGGCTCAGAGTTCATGATCTTAATCACGATACCATACTGTTATCTTTGATTTTGTTTTTGTTTTTTTCATGAAGTGACTGGGAGGATTTGAAAAGTTGAGATTCTCAGAGCCCTTTAGTTTCAAATATTAAATGTCTTTAGCAGATTCTCATGACAGCACTGAGATGAAATCTGCATTTGTGGCTTCAGTTTCTTCCAGAGATCTTATGAACTGGAAATCGTAAAATATGCTAGCCTCAATCCTACAGTTCTGGCCCTTTCCTTCATACCATCGTGCAGTGAGCTCTGCCTGCAGAGTCCAGAGCACAGCCTCTGTGGACGAGTGGTGCAGTGAAGAAATCTAGGCATACCCACTTGCTCTTTTGATTTGAATAAAATGTGTACTTTTAGTTTTCATTTTCATCATAGATTTTGTCTGGTAGAAGAACGCAGCTTGTTCATATCGTGCTAAACTTCTCAAGTTCCTTTTGAACAAATGATTAGATCGTTTAGTTGTTGTGGTCTGGCTATTGAGATTATAAACTGCCGTAACACTTCAGGTAGCCTCCACTCTGGATCACAGGTGCCCAGTTTCTTCCAGAGAGCCACATGCTCTACATGTAGAGCATACTTCATTTATTTGAACTGTCTTTTCTAAATAATACATATCCTTTACCAGGACTGATTCAGTCATGTCACTTTCCAGATACACTGCTGTTGCTGTCAATCTCACAGATGCATGTATTCTGTTTCTAATAAATCTAATGACCTCTGTGAAATTACAGATAAAGTCAATGCAACTTGCCCAGCTCTTGAAGAATAACAATTCAAATGAAAAGTTTAAAAAGTTGTGTGTAAAAATTTAGCTGTTTGGTGTAATTTGAAGTAAAAATATGGATTGAAACTAATTAACCATGAAAATAATGTGTGCCTTTCCTTGGTAGTAATTGTTATAATTTTCTTGTATAATTCTAAAAGGGGAAATGGTGCAAAGAATAACGTGAGAGAGAAAGAGTATGGTAATGGTTGTAGGAAATTTATTCCATTTTTTATTCCTTAAAAACCTAGACAAAAGATAAAAGCTTCTTTCTTTAAAAGCCTATAGAAATGTGTGTAGTTTTTCAAATTGTGAATCAAATTTCTGTATGCTCGTTTAATTTTAACTGTGGCAATGAACAGATCAAATAATTATCAATAGTAATTAAAAAGAAATTTTTATATTTAAACAAATATTGAGGTAACTAAGTGTTAAAATGAAGTTGATTTTTAATGATAACAGAATACATTAGATATCCACCTATTATGTAAAACCTTATGTAAAACATATGGTTTCTTTTCCAAGCTTTCTTTTCTTCTTTTTTTTATTCTGCCTCAGTTTCCTCCTCTATAAAATGGAGACAGTGACTGCTATATTGCATGGGTTATTTAGGGATAAGATGAAATAATGTCTCATAGAGTATTTAGCACAGTACCTGGCACGTAATAACCATTCATTAAATGGTAATTATTATTATTATTGTTATTATTACTGATAAAAATAAGTTAGTACTTCTTTGGCTGTGTACCAGATGAAAATGACTAGTCTTGGTGTTAATGAATTACTCGTAAAGATCTGTTTTTCAGAGAGAAAATTACTTTTTAAATAAGAGAGAAGAGAGAAAAACACAATAAAATACCTCCAAAAAATTCTGAAATGGGAACTAAGAGATTTTTTTAGGGGGTAAATTCTACTATTGTCTTTTACACAATGGCCTTTTAAAATGCCTTTATCTGTGAGTGGCAGATATCCCAAGCTATTTACTTTACCAAAGATGACCTAGGACGAAAATTGCGATGTATATAGACAAGCCATAAGGTTTATTTTTTTTTTAATGATAATTGACAACCAATGATTGACTGACTGACTTTAAGTCACAGACTAAAACATATAACTTAATCTGACTCTGTGCATATACAATCTAAGTGAACGCTCCCAATATCTACCTGCCTCTGACTCTGAGTAATAGCTATTGATTTACTTAATGGTGTGTGTTTGTATATTGTAATTGTTAGATGTGGGGAGAAAACAACATGCTTAATGTCCTGAGAGTAACATGTTGCATGAGGAGGAGCTCTGTGCCCTGTGTTATTTACAGCAGTAGGGACAAGGGTGTGTTCAAGATAGGATATGTACAGAATGTGACATTTGAAAACTGTAAATATGTTGATTGATTTTTGTACTATATTTTCACTATGGCAACTATAAAAGAGTAATTATTATGAAAACCTGTTCGGACTGGTTTCTGACATTCATTAATTTCCAAAACTATTGCATTGCACAAAACACCTCCCTGACACACCTAAGAGATTCAGAGACATATTTAGTTTAGCATTCAAGGGTCTGTGATTCCATACATTTTTATATAACAGGTGAAGTAAGTATAAAATATAGGTAGATGGCATTTGTTTGAGATGGAAGGAAAGAAGGAAGGGAGGGAGAGAGGAAGGAAGGAAAGAAGCCATAAAAGTGAGCATAATAGATTTTACATTCCTTGATATGACGACTATAGGAAGGCTATCCAAGAATATTTAAAGTCTTCTAGCCAATGTGGGGCGAAAGGAATAGCTGTGTGTAATTGGTGAAAATAGTTATGATAAGTAAGATGTTTTTAGTAATAGTGAAAATTAAGATTTGGTATTGACAGAATATTCCTGACACTTAAACATTCTCTTACAGGATAGGGTGGAAATACCATTGAAAAAGATACTAGCCCAGAAAAAAAAAATAGTAATAAACAATGCTATGTGATCACAAGGTAATGAAGAAAAGATACAGGAAATTAAGTGTGGCATTATTCCAAGTGCTCTGTTTATAGGAACACGCTCCAAGCAATCTCTATTGAGCATAATTAAGCAGGAAATACTTTATAGCCTTTCCTTAGAGTTACTTTTCCATTTCTGGCTTCTGTCCTATTGCATAAGGAATTAAAGATTATCACTAAGTTCTATTGATGTTTTATGTTTAATACTTTGTTAAAGGTCTTCAGATAGTTTTAAATGTTTCTTCAAATAATTTTAAAAGTTGCAGAGATAATGCTGACAAAAAGTTAAACAAAAAGGAGCCTGTCACCACAGAAGGCATTAATGTCATGGAAATGTCATTATACTTGTGAAAACCATGATCGTTGGCAATGCCACAGTGGCCAATGCATCAGCAGCATGCAAAGGTCTCTTTGTCTTTTGCATCAGATTAAAATTATACACAATTTTCTACTGAAAGGGATTTTGCAGATATAAATGACTTAAAAGTAGCAGAGATAATTTAGAGCTCAGCTTTTGTGATTTTTTTTGAACTTTAAATATCTTGCTTTTGTCATTGAAACCAATGTTTAAAATAGCTTATTTATCAGCTAACTTTGAAAGAAGAGAGTAAAAAAATTTTGTGGTCAAGAGAAGCTAAGTGGATTAGAAAACATGAGTGACAAAAATTCACAAAATAGAGCATACAGATAATTTAGATTCAAGTGCTTTTTAGTTGAGCTCAAGACAGAGCCCCATAATAATGGTAAATATTTTAATTACAGAAAAATATAGAATACTAATAATAGGATCCAAAAGGTATTAAATATCTGCTAGATTCTGCTTCAAGCCAAGATGAGATAACAAGGACCATATTTACCCTCAAATCTGAAACAAATAAAAAATGGAAAAATATATGAAACAACAATCTTCAAGAGACTAGAAATCAGTCATTGAAGAATAGGGATCCCTGATGTATGGGAAACAAACAAGGTGAGCTTAACAATTGTCCTGGAATACACAGCCTTATCAAGTTTTCCAGGCTGTGGTATAAGTTGAGGAACCCAGGTGGAGTCTAGCAGACTCACTGAATTGAGGAGACAAGGTAAGAGTCTGGGGAAACCAAGGTGTCTAGAGTTGGTAGGACAGAGTACTGGAAAAAAAAGAACCACACAGAGAAAGAACTCTGAGATATGCAGAGGGTTCTCAGTATTCAGCTCAGTACTGCTTAGCCCAGGGTGTGAGGAAACTACCCAAGGCCAGAGAAAGAGTCACCCGAAAATAAAAGGGAACAATGCCAGGAGCTTACACAGAGCCAAGCATAGTGTCTGTTCTCACTAGTTAGACTGCAAAACTTCAAGATTCATGAGCAACTGCGTAGAGTACACAGAAGGATCTTGCCTCAGTCCTGGGGAATAATTGGCATGAGTACTTCAGTTCTGCTTAACAAATCTTAACAGCAGAAGTTGAAAAAATCAAACTTTTTCCAAGTGCATCCTAGGACAAAGCTCAAAAATATTTATGGGAATACAAATGTCCAACACCCAGAGAGGAAAAATCACAATGTCTGATATTCAATCAAAAACAACAAGACATGGCAAAAAGCATGAAAATATGACACACAATTAGGAGATTAAATCAATAAATCAACTAATACTGAACTTTTACAGATGTTAGAGTTGGCAGACTAGAACATAAATACATTTATTATAGCTGAATTCCATGTGTTCAAAAAGTTAAAAGTAGAGACATAGAAGATATTAAAATGAACTAAATCAAACTTTTAGAAATGAAAACTACAGCATGTGAAATGAAAAATACACTGGATGGGATTAATAGCAGATTGGAGATAGCAGAAGAAAAAATAAGTATACTTGAAAACATAGCAATATAAATTATCTAAAAATGAAAATTAAAAAGAAAAGGGGCCCACCTGGTGGCGTAGTAGTTAAGTTTGGTTCACTCTGCTTCAGCAGCCCAAGTTCATGGGTTTAGATCCTGGGCTCAGACCTACGCCACTTGTCAAGCCATGCTGTTGTGGCGGCTCACATATAAAATAGAGGAAGATTGGCACAGATGTTAGCTCAGGGCCAATCTTCTTCAAACAAAAACAGGAGGATTGGCCATGGGTGTTAGCTCACAGCCAATCTTCCTCACCAAAAAAAAAAAAAAAGAAGAAGAAGAAAGAAAGAAAAGAAAATTAAATAAATCAACAGAGCACCATGAGCTGTGGGGGAAAAGGGTTTTGGGTGCCAGAGGTGAAAGAAAATATGGTTGGAACAAAGCATTTGAAAAAACAATGATTTAAAAATTTCCAAATTTGTTGAAACTGTCAACATGCAGATTCAAGAAGCTCAGTGAACCCCAAACAAGAAACTATACAAAGGCACACCATGATCAAATTGCTCAAAATTGGTGATAAAGAGAAAATCTTAAAAGCAACAAAAATTAAAACAAACAAAAAAATTCCATACAGAGGAAGAAACATAAGGATTACAGCAGATTTCTTGTCAGAAATAATGCAGATGAGGAGAGAGTGGAACATGTTTAAGTACTGAAGGAGGAAAAATCTGTAAACCAAACCATCTTTCAAAATAAAGATTAAAGATGTTTTCAAATATATAAGAGCTGAAAGAAATTATCACCAGATAATTTTCACAGACGTGATAAATAAAAATCAAACAGCAAGATGATAGACAAACTTTAGCACACAAAATCACATTAAATGGAAGTGATCTAAATATACCATTTAAAAGGAGATTTTCAAACTGAATAAAAAAGCAGGGCACAACTCTGCTGCCTATAAGAAACACTTCAAATATAAAGACAAATATAGGTTGAAAGTAAAAAATTGGACTGACTATATTAACATCAAAGTAGATTTCAGAGTAAAGAATAATACCAGAGAGAAAGAAGATCATTCCATAATGATGAAAGGGTCAGTTTATTGAGAGGATATAATAATTCTAAATATTCATGTACTCAGTAACAGAACTGCCAAATATATCATTCAAAAACTGATGAAAAATCGACAAATCCACAAATATACTTGGAAATTCAAAGACCTCTCTTTCAATAATTGACAGGAAAAAAAGAACGGAAAATCAGTAATAGTATAGCATATTTAAAAAATGCTATCATCCAACTTGACCTAATTGACATTTATAGAATACTCCACCCTGCAACAGTAGAATACACATTTTTAACAAGGACACATGGAACATAAGCTAGTAAATTCAAATAATTAAAGTCATACAGAGCATGTCCTCTGACCACAATGGAATTGTTAGAAATCAACAACAAAAACATCTCTGAAACATCCTCAAATATTTGGAAACTAATTAGCACACTTATAAGTAACCATAGATCAAAAAAGAGATTTTAAAACTATTTTGAATGGAATGACAATGAACACAAAATGTATCAAAAATTGAGAGATCCTGCTAAAACAGTATTAGGAAGAAATTTATAGAACTAAATGCCTATATTAGAAAAAGAAGTAAGGTTTCAAAAATACAACTGCATGAAAAGAAAAACAATTTTTTTTACTCAAAATACATAGAAGAAATAAATAAAAGAGGAGAGCAGAAATCATTGAAATAAGAAGCAGCAAAACAATGGAGAAAATCACTGGAACCAAGAGTCAGTTTTTTAAGATATATAAAATTCTCAACTTTTAGCCAGAATGATCAGGAAAAAAAGAGAGTAGATCTAAATTACTAATATGAAGAAAGAGAGAAGTGGCATCACTACAGATTCTAAAGATCTTATAAAGATAATAAGGGAATATTATGCATAACTTTATACCAATAAATTTGCCAATTTTGGTGAAATGGACAAATTCCTTAAAAGACACAAATTACTAAACCTCTTTCAAAAAGAAATGGATTACCTGAATAGCTCTATGTTGATAAAGAAATTGAATTTCTATTTTAAAATCTTCCCACAAAGAAAACTGTAGCCCCAATATAGTTTTACTGGTGAATTTTATCAAACATTTAAGGAAGAAAAAATACTAGTTCTATGCAGATTCTCCCAGAAAATTGAAATGGAGGAAATACTTCCCAGCTCACTCTCTGAAGCCAGCATTACTCTGATTCCAAAATGAGACAAAGACATTACAAGAAAAGAAGACTACCAACCCATGTTCCTTATAAACATTGATTGATGCAGACATTCTTAATACAGTCATGCATCTCTTAACAACAAGGATACATTCTCAGAAATGTGTCATTAGGTGATTCCATCATTGTGCAAACATCATAGAGTGCACGGAAGGGTAACAAAATTTGCCATCCCAAAATGTGTCTCTAACATGAAGATTATTTTAGGCTGATCATTTTTAAGAAACAAATGACTCAGAAAGGTTTTTTTGTTACCTCCCCCTTAACTGGTTAAAAGAATCCAGATAAAAAAACCTGTCTTGGGAAGTGAGCTATCACCTTAGCATAACATGAACTAGGTGGTAGATACGGAGGAAGCTAGAAAAGCCTGTTTGCTGGGCTCCCCTCTGTGTTCTTCTGTTTCTGTGTGGCCAAACTCTTGTTTTCCAAACATTTGCTCCTTTTCACCTACCTGTGAATTGCCTTCCTGCCCTTTGAAGTCCCTGACTCTCCCCACCCCCAACATCTTTTGTCTTTAGCTGAGGAGGATATTTAAAGTGAGGGCTTTGGCCATTTTGGAGAGTTACTCAGTTTTCTTGGGTTTCTCCCATGTATACATGTTATTAAACTTTGGTTTGTTTTTCTCCTGTTAATCTTTCTCATGTAAATTTAACTCTTAGATAAGCCAGAAGAATCTAGAAGGGTAGAAGGAAATTTCTTCCTCCCCTACAGCACTTACACAAACCTAGATAGTATAATCTACTGCACACCTAGGCTAGATGGTACTAATCTTATGGGACCACCATCATATATGTGGTCTGTCGTTGACTGAAACATCATTATATGGCACATGACTGTACAATTTTAGCAAATCAAAAGGATAATACATCACAACAAGGTGATAACTATCCCAGTAATGCAAAGTTGGTTTAATATTAAAATAGCAATCAATGTAATTTATCATATTAACAAACAAAAGTAGAATAGTATTTTTGATGATCTCAGTAAAGAAGTGGCATTTGCCAAAATTCAATATCCATTCCTGATAAAAACTCCCAGCAGAGTAGGAATAGAGGAAAACTTTCTTAGCCTGATAAGAGTGTCTACAAAAAGAACATATAACTAACCTCATACTTGTATTCATTTGGTAGGGCTGCCATAACAAAATACCATGGACTGGATAGCTTAAATAACAGAAATTTATTTTCTCACAGTTCTGCAGGCTAGAAGTCTGAGATCAAGGTGTTGGCCAGGTTGATTTCATTTTGAGGCCTCTCTCCTTGCTTTATATATGTCCATCTTCTCCCTTTGTCTTCACATGATCTTTCTTCTATAAGTGTGCATGTCTGTATCCAAAATTTTCTCTTCTTATAAGGACACCGGTCATATTGGATTAGGGCCCACCCTAAAGACCTCATTTTAACTTAATTATCTCTTTAATGACCTCGTTTTCAAATACAGTTACATTCTGAGGCACTGGAGATTAGGACTTCAACATATGAATTTTGGGGGGATGCAATTCAGTCCATAAAATTACTTAATGGTGAAAAACTGAATATTTTCCCCCTAAGGTCAGAAAGAAAACAAGGGTGTTCATTTTCACTACCTCTTTTTAATAGTCTGTGTGTGCATATATACTATATATCTATATTTATATCTATCTATGTATCTATTTCCAGCAAGTACAATAAGGCAAGAAAAAGAAATTAAAGCCATTCTGATTAGAAAATAAGCAAAATTCCTTTTGTTCAGAGATGACATGATCCTTTATATAGAAAATATGATGTTTTCTGCAAAAGAGCTACTCAAACTAGTAAGTATGTTCTGTAAGTTTGCAGGATACAAGATCAATGTAGAAAAATCAATTGTCTTTCTATATACTAGCAATGAACAATCAGAAATTAAAATTGAATGAAATATCAATTATAATAACAGCAAAAACACAAAACATTTAGGGATGAATCTTTTTAAAAATATGTGAAGGACCTGTACATGGACAACTACAAAACACTGCTGAGAGAAATTAGAGAAGACCTAAATAAATGGAAAGATAAAGTGTGTTCATTAGACGTAAGAGTCAATATTGTTAATATGTCAATTCTCCCCAGATTGGGATTCAATACAGTCCCAGTCAAAACTCCAGCAGGCTTTTTTTGTAGAAATCAACTACCTGGTTCTAAAATTCATATGGAAATGCACATGACTTGGAATAATCAAAACAACTTTGAAAAAGAAGAACAAATTGGAGTCTAACACTACCTGTTTTCAAGAATTATAGTTACAGTAATCAAGATGATGTGGTATTGGTGTAAACATAGACAAATTGATTATAGAGTCCAGAAATAGACCCCCATTTATAGAGGCAATTCAGTAGAGAAAGGATAGTCTTTCAGAAAAAATGATGCTGGAAAAATTGGATATCCACATGCAAAACAAACAAAAAGCTTTGGACCATACTTTGCATCATATTCAAAATAACTCAAAATCAATCAAAGACCTAACTTTAAAACCTGAAACTATAAAACTTCTAGAAAAAAAATGAGAAAACCTTTGTGAATTTGGAGTAGGCAAAGTTTTCGTAGATGTGACACCAAAAGTATAGTCTATAAAAGGTCAAGAAAAAGTATAATCTGATCCATAACTGGGTTTCATCAATATTAACTTTTGTTCTCAAAAGACATGTTAAGAGAATGAGAAGACAAGCCACAGACTGGGAGAAAATATTTGCAAATCAAATATCTGATGAAAGACTTGTATCTTGAATATAGAAAGAACTCATAAAACTCAATAGTAAGAAAACAAACAACCTAATTTTAAACAATTGACAAATGAGTTAAATTGGCATTTTTTTCAAAGAAGAGATATGGATTGCAAATGAGCACATGAAAAAATGATCAACATCATTACTGTTTAGGAAAATGCAAATTAAAACCACAATGAGGAACTACTATGTACCTATTAGAAAGGCTAAATTTTTTTTAAAAAATTAACCATATCAAGTTTTAGTAAGAATGTGGAGCAACTGGACATTTATACATTGCTGGTGGGAATGTAAAATGTTACAACCACTTTGGAAAATAATTTATTAATTTTTTCAAATATTAAATACACACTTCATATTAAATACACAAATATTAAATCCAGCCATTCCTCTCCTCTCATTTATCTTCATTCAAGATAAATGAAAGCATATGTCCATACAAAGACTTGTACATTCATAGCAGCTTTATTTGTAACAGTCAAAAACTGGAAACAACCCAAATAGCCATCAACAGGTGAAGGATACGTAACTGGAATACTACTCAACATTAAAAAGAGAATGTACTCTTGATATGTTATTTTGGATCAATCTCAAAATAATTATGCTGAGTGAAATAAACTAGAGAAAACAGAGTACATATGATTCCAATTACATAGAATTCTAGTAAATGCAAACTAATATGTAGTGACAGAAAACAGGTTGCCTGGGGATGTAAGAAGCAGTTGTGGTGCAGAGAGGCACTACAAAGGTCATTAGGAAACTTTGGGGGATGATGTATATGTTAATTACGTTGATTGTGATGATGGTTTCACAAGTGTATATATGTGTCAAAACTTATTAGAGCATACACTTTAAATATGTGCCATTTATTGTCTGTTGATCATACTTCAAAAAGCTGTTTAAAAAAACACTCTGCAAACCCATGGTGGGGTCTGTACAGGATACTGAACACTTGCTATGTTTTAGTTTTGGGGGGGGGTTGGTGAGGAGGATTGTCCATGAGCTAACATCTGTCCCAGTCTTCCTCTATTTTGTATGTAGGATGCCGCCACAGCAGTGTGTAGGTCCATGCCTAGGATCCGAACCTGTGAACCCCGGGCTGCTGAAGTGGAGCGTGCAAGCCTAACTAACCACTACGCCACTGGGTCGGCCCCCTTGCTATGTCTTTTTTTTTTTAATGTATTTCGGAATAATTATAACAGAGAATAAAATCAAATTGTTGCCTTTAAAGAGTGGACAGTTTTCCAAGAGGTTAAGGCTGATTTTATCTAAGAACTGGGCCAATTGAGATTTATAGGAATAAAATTTATAGGTTTATGTTAATAAAATCCTATTTTAAGGGCCGGCCCGGTGGCGCAGCGGTTTAGTCCACGCTTGGCAGCCCGGGGTTCGCTGGTTCGGATCCCGGGCGCCCGCCGACGCACTGCTTGTCAGCCCCGCCATGGCGGAGTCCCATATAAAGTGGAGGAAGATGGGCACGGATGTTAGCCCAGGGCCAGTCTTCCTCAGCAAAAAGAGGAGGATTAGCAACGGATGTTAGCTCAGGGCTGGTCTTCCTCACCAAAAAAAAAAAAAAAATCCTATTTTAAAAATTCATGGGAGGAAAACGTTGTTGTTGGTTGAAAGAAATAGCCATAGATTTCATGATAGAGTTGACATTTCAACCACATCTTGAAAAATGGACATGATTTCAACAGAGGAAGATGAGAAACAGCAATTCTAGCTAGAAGGAAGGGGAAGAAGAAAGGCAAAGAGTTGAGAGGTGAGGGAACATGTTTTAGAGAATAGCAATCGATGCAGATAGGGTCGAACATTTGGAGTATGAAGGGTCTTGTGGAAGATAAACTTAGGAAGAGAAGGTGGGGCAGATGGGACCTGTAGGTCAAGCCAAGGCAATTCTGTTTCCTCTCTGAATATTTCTTTGACTCCCATAAGCAGAACTAATCCATCTTGACTCTGCATTCCCCTGATATTTTACTCTGTACCCTATTATAACACCTACCACATTTTGTGGCATCATGTGTGTGTCTGGCTTTACCCTTAGGTGCTCTCTATTAGAAAGGACAACATTTGGCTCATTATAAGTGCTCATATAGGTGCTCAATAAATGCTTAATAAAAAATAGGAAAATCTAAGAGTCTATCGTGATCAGAGTAGGTAGGTGGAATTTGAACTGGTCCTGTAAAAGCTGAGTAGGTTTGGGGTAAGATGGAGAGTAGAGAGAAGGGCATTTCAAAGAAAGAGGAGCAGGAATGTCCCTAGTAAAGTGTGGGGGGACCGGGGGAGTATATATTAAGGAGTACTGAGAATTGAAGTTCACAGGAAAACCACTTATTATTAGTTATTATTTAGCCCAAGCAAAGAGAGACATGCTATATTTAAAGTGAAAAAAACCAACAGGTATTTCCTCTCCATTTCCTCCCTTGGCTGATGCAGTTGAGCTCTAATCAACCAGAAGAAGCAAAGCATTTTATAAATTATTAACAGACTATATCAGATACTCTCTTTGGGGAAATATGTTTATTTTTCTTTTCTCTTTAGTTAAGATGTGTATAGTTATATCGATACAGAATTAAGAATAGTATTACATTTGCAATTGGCACTATATTCTATTGCTATTGTGAACCTGTGGTGAGCCATGGGTTATAAAGGACTGAGAAGCAATGAACTGGAATTTCAGCGCTTTGAGACAGGACTTGTGCTTGATTTAGATTGTAGGCAGCAGCCTGGTGTTCTAGAGAGAACGCTGGCCTTACAAATCAGAACACCAGAATTTGAAACCCATTTTAACTTTAAAACTGGTTCAGCAATCCTTCAACAAGTTAATTCCCCTATCAGATCCTCTTTCATCGTCTACTAAATAGAATAAAAGCAATAATGACTTCACATCATTAACATGTGGGTTACACAAAAAAACTAAGGAAAACATGTAGCACCCTGCTAGTACACAGTAGTATTCCGCCATCATATTCTTCATCTTGCACAGATAGCATAATGCTCTGTGGATGGCAGGTACTCATACACTTACTGAATGAATGAATCAATAGATGAATGACTGAGAACTTTTGAAAAATTCCTTTTTTTCTGTTATAGTGTTCAATTTAATGCGTCCAGAGAACTGACTATGAAAATAACCTTTTTCCTGGTCATCTCTGTGTGTTTGAGTAAAAGAACAATGATACAACTTCATCTCTTCTTAGGTTATGTGCCTTAAAGATGTATGAGTTAAATATGTTAGGAGGTTTTATTTTATTTTACTTTAATCATTTAATTTCTACTTCAATTTAATTTTAGATAGGGCTGATTACCTGTAGTAGCAGGTTCTCCAAATATTCTTAGCTCATCCCTGTTGTAGCAGTGTGCAGTGTGACAGCTCAGCCTTCTCTTGCTGATTAATCTTCTCCCATACAGACAGAGGTATTTCTCATAATTCAGAGAACATTCTGGAAGAATGTTCATAGTTTACAAAAGTAGATTTGTAACTGGTCTTCTTAGGATTTAGAAAATGAGATTGAAACATAATAAAATATGAAGAAGTCATACCTTAAGAATGGAATTTCAGGTGTTAAAACCGTATTCTGAAAGGAAATACAGTTTTAAATAATAACCTGTACTAATTTGTTTCGAAGAAAAAAATATTGAAAGAATAAGAATTATTTAAATTCGCATACCATTTGTAAATAGTTTCGTAGAATACTTAAAACTAAGCATGTTCCGTTACAATTTGGATTACACTATTGTTTTACATAGCAAACTATTCAAGTTGATTAGAACAAAAGTACCAAGTAAACTTGAACAAAATTCATGTTATCAAATCTGAATTAGAGAGGCTCAAGTTTATTGTAGGCTCACTTATAAAGACTTTATGGAAATAGATGCCACCTGGTAAAAAGAAAGAACATAAAATGTTAAAATTATTTCCTTTTCTTGGCTGAATCTCACAGTTCTGTGCTTCCGAGGTCTTTTAAGGCACAGTTTTGGTGCTTAGTGTTCAATGTTAGTGTTTCGGTGAAGGTGTTCAATGAATATTTGTGGAATTTAGGGAGGTCAAATTTATGACCTATAATATGTTACAATTCAGAAGGTGGAAGCTAAAATCTAGGAAAATCTAAGCATGTTTTTAAAATAAGCTCTAAAATACAAAAGCTATCTGTGATACGCTCTGGAAAGGCAAATTTGTTGACTTTATTTTTTCAGGGAATTCATTTATACCAGATTGTTAGGAAATAATGAGACATAAATTTCTAGCATCTTCTTTGTTTATTTTTTTAATAGTGTGTGTTACAAATGCTCCAAATCTAGGGCTAAATAAATGAAAAGTTGAGTCAGGAATGCTTCTCGTTTCAAAAATAACCCTGGAATCTTGGAGTAGAAGAGGACTTTAAAATTTATCTTTTCTAACTTCCTCTTACTACTGATGAGGTAATTAGTCCCAGAAGGGTAAACTGACTTGTTTAGTGTCCATAGCTTAAAAAGAAAAAAATGGAGATTTTTTTTTTCTTCTATACTTGGTACAGGAAGTACTCAATAAATAATTCCCAAGAGGAAAGAATCACTTCGGCATGACTTGAGATACAGTGCATATTATTGTAAATTTATTAATTAGCATTTTGGTTCTTCTGTAATTGACTAAGGAGGCAGGTTGAGTCTCTCCCTGTGAAATGGAGATGCTGGGAGCATGCAAGGCCTCACCCCAGATCCTGACAGATTCACCACATTGATGCTACCCTAGGAACACCAGTGGGCAGAAATTTTCAAGGAGATTTAATGAATAAACCTTTGGGACAAAAGGATTGGGGAGGGACATATTTCAGTTGAAAATAAAAATAATACTTCATCCTATTGCTCTGATTTAGTTTGAGCACATTATTCATTTAAAAAAATTCAAACAGTATTGAGGGTATTTATGTTTCCATTTTAGAAGTTGAGGGGTTTTAAGGCATTAGTCAGCTAGTTTTCTCTTTGCAACACCTCTCTGTCTTTTTGGAATCAATCATTGTTTCTTTTTACAATAATTTATTGAACAATTCTATATTCCAGGCACAGTGGTAGCTTATGAAAATATAAAGTCAAAAAGACTTGATCTCTGTCCTAAAGAGGGAGTTTATTCCTTGAGAGATTACAGTACACTCTTACAGCTCCAAATTTTCTCTTGCCATCTACACTTTTCATTACAAAATTTGATACAGTAATCCTACATTGGAGAAAATACAAAATGATAGAGTGTTTCACTTCATTCACTTATTCATTTATTCAACAAGTATTTATTGAGTACCTGTTGTGTACCAGACACTGATGAGATACATCAGTGAGTAAAAATTCAGTGACCCTGCCTTTGCAGAGATCACATTCTAGTGGGTGAGACTAACAGTTACCAAGAATATAATAAATAAGCAAATTACAGAGCATGTTAGAAGGTGATTAATGCTGTTTAAAAAAAAGGAAAGAAAAGTAGAGATCAGAGGATTATGTGGTAGGAAGGAGAGAAGAAAAGAGGGTGTAATTTTAAATAGTGTGGTCAAGAGAAGCTTCGTTGTGAAGGTGACTTTCAACAAAGTCTTGAGGACAGTTGAAATAAAAATCCAAGGATTAGGGTGATCATAGGATTTGAAATTTTTAATTTATTTTGTTACATACGTTACTTCGCTGTAAGAGGATGTAGATGAGGGTCAAGTCAGAGCTTTTGCTTGTCCTTGTTTTCTCTCTCATTCACTTTGACTTAAACAAGGAATGGTATTTCCACTCTATTTTCTGTTTTCTACTTAACTAAAATAAATGTATTTCATGAGATTTTTATCCATCAATGATAAGAACAAGGTTTACTTTGAGAACTTCCTCTTGACAGCCCAAAGCAACATGTAGCATAATTTCATATAATTCATTGTTTTTTAGAAATGTACAAATCCATGTATTGCCATTTTTAGAGTGACTCTTAGTATTATCTCAGTTTGGGCAACAAATCAACTTATTTTCCCTTTGAGTCCTTGAATCAGATTCAGATAAGAAAACAGTTTATTTTCTTGATAGTCTTGATTGATTTTAGAATGATTTAAAAATAAAAGCATTTGTTTCTTACAGATTGTGTTTCTGGCGTCTGCATATGCAAGTCCCCAGCTCACGGATGAGAGTTGTTCAGCCATGGCTGCTGTCACACATTACCTGTATCTCTGCCAGTTTAGCTGGATGCTTATTCAGGTTGGTACCCCATTTCCTCCCCCTGCCCCCTTCAATTTTCCAATGAATCTGGGTAGAGTGGTTTTCATATCTGATATTCTTTATACTGAAATGGAAGTAATTCCAATATATGGAATTATTATTGCAATATATGGATATATTCCATCACTGTATTCCTGGGAAATCAATGCAAGAAAAACAATATAAGCTGTACAACATTGGAAAGCGTAGTGCATTTAAGGAAATGGGAAGAAATCTAGTAGGGCTAGAAATAAGGGAGTTGTAGGAGATGGGGCTTGTGATGTAAGCCCTATAAGACACATGGAGAAATTTGAACTTTTTCTTAGGGGAAGTCATAGAATTATTTTAAGCAAGGGAGTGACATGGCAAGATTTGGATTTTAGAACTATCTCCCTGTTTGTAGTGAATTGGGAGCAGTAAAGAGTTGACAGGGGAGTCAATTAAGTAGCATTAGCTGTTTCCAGGGGAGAGAACATGGTGGTATGAACCAGGGAGGTGGCAGCAGAAGCAACAAGAAGTGGACAGCTTTTGAAATTTTTTTTTTTTAAGTAGAACTGTAGGATGTAGAGATTGGTTATGAAGAATGCAGAAGGTGGGACCAAGAATGTTTCCCAGTTTTCTGGCATGAGTGGATGGGTGGGTGGTGATGATGCTTTGAACTGAAATAATGATCACTGGAGATTGCGGGAAAGATGATGCGGTTTTTTTAGGACATGATGAGTGTGAAGTTCCTCTGAGACCTCCCATGGGGGCTTTGAGAGAAGTGGGAAACACAGGGCTAAATCTCAGAACGGAGGCCCATGCTATAGAAGTATGTTAGGAAATTGTTGACTTAGAGTTGGAAAATAGAGCCACTGCTATGGAAGAGATTGCTTTGGGAAAGAGTACAGGGTGAGACCTGAAGAATCCTGGCATATGCTCCTGAGGAACTAGTAAATGTTGGGAAGAGATTTGAGCTCTCCTTGTCTGACTAAAATCCCAAATTCTTTCTATTGTCCTGTGCTGATTTGCTTGATAAAGAGGCTAATGTGAGAATTGGATCCACTTCAGCAGTATTAATGTCACTAATTAAATAGCTGAACTAAAATGCTGCCTCTGATAATGCTTTCTACATAATGGAATTGTTAAATCTTTCATGTGATAGAAATAATTTCATATGTGTTTCTGAGCATGCATGTGAACTATCTTATATAAAACAGATGCATTCAGGCACCTGCATTTTCTTTGTTCTTGTTGAATAAGAAGGATGTGGGATTTCCACCAAATAGCAATATTGAAGTGAGGTGGTATTAGGACAGAATACCATACAGACTCAAGGAAGGGATGTTTTCCCAAGTATAATATTGTAGTTGTGGGAGCTGAAGGAGAAGAGAACTGAACTGTTTAGTTCATAGAACTAGTTGGAAAAATCTGGGTTTGAATTCTGGCTCTACCACTATCTTTGTAATCTTAATCAAGTTATTGACTCTTTCCAATCTACATATGGGGATCATAATTCTTATCTCATAGAATTGTTGTTCTATAGCTCTTTGAGCAGCTCTAATAATGGAAAGTTAATGGTGTTCTCCAAATCCCCCCCCCAACAATTAAAAACTAAAAATAAATCCAAACCATATAACATAAAAAATATCTGCTGAAATTAAAATAGCATTTGCTAGATTTTCGGATGGCAAAATTCTTTAGGTGTTTATCTAAGCTGGACTTTTTGTGTGCACCCTGTATATGTTGCTATTTATCTGCCTGAACGGAGGTCCCCAGTGGTGTGCTGAAGGTCTTTGTCCATGTCCCTGACCTTTTTGGTTTTTGATGGAAAACACAGGAAACTGTCTTATCAGGTATGCAGATGATACAAAGCTGAAAAGACACCTAAAACAGCAAGGTGCCTGTGTTGAGTACAGGTGGAATCAATACAGAGAAACTGTACTGTGACAGATTGAAAACTAGAGTGAAAGAGACATAATCTGATGGGAGTTAATGTAAACAACTTGAAATTTTAATTTAACACAAGCTCAGTAGCAATCAAATGTGTGACCAGATTGCTTAAAATATAGCAACTACAGTAACTGCAAAAACAACACAGACCTAGGTTACATTCATAACAGTATGGAGGCGGCTGAGGGAGCCATGGTTACGTTGTAATCTACAACGATCAGACAACCTGGGGACTCTGTAATCACTTTCGTGAATCATGTTTCAGCAGGAACATTAACCAGCTAATGAGAAGTCAGAAAACAGTCCTATAAGAAACTTGGAGGCAGCTGGAGATAATTCACCTGGAAAGAACTTAGGGATATGTGATGGCTGTCTACAAATACTGGAAGGGCTGCCACAGGAAGGAAAGAGTGGACTATATAGCTCCATTTGGAAGAACCAGAACAAATGGGTCAAAAATTAGAGGAGCAAATTTTGATTTACGTTAAGAACTTTTATAACCAATAAAACTGTCAAAGTTAAAAAGATTATTTCTAGAAGTAGAGAGCATCCAGTCGCTGAAATATATGCAAAAAGGGGAAAATGACCAACTTTCAAACATGTTCTAGATGGATTTCCTGCTAGGGTTAGACAGGAAGGCATATAAGATTTCACCCAGCTTAAGAGACTACTGTATTCTATACCTCTTCTTCAAGTCTTAAGGAAATACGATTGTGGCTGATGCACATTTAGTAAACTAATTAGATTTCTGTATGGTTAATGGTTGGGAAAACTATTTACAGTACCAGTGCAGTTTAATGTATTTCAGATGGTCCACCACACATTTTTCATTGGTTTGTGGTGTGACCACAAGGGAAAAATTCAATAACTTCTGATTCTAGGTAGGGTACTTCTAATGAGTTACTTTGTGGTCAGAGGTTGTCACTTTAACAACCTGTGTTTTCCCATTTATAAAATACTATTTGCTAAAATCCCTTTTTTTTTTTAAACTAGAAGCCATTTTAAAAACATTGTGTAAAAGATTAGACTACTGTTGATCCAATCCTATTAGTCGAATAGGGTTGAAAAAATTGAAATAATATTAATATTTTAATGACCCTACTTCATATTTTTTATCAGTATAGAAGAGAATTTGGTGTAAGTGTGTGTGTGCATAGCTTATAATGACAAAAAGTTAATCATTAACTTTTAATCATGAGCTAAGCATGCGAGAATTATTAATTGTAATCTGCATCATAGCTTCAGTCTTAGAATAAATGCATTTAAATGACTTTATCTTGAAAAGTTATTTTACCTTTATATCATATACTTTGAATACATTATAGTCAAATTGGATTATATTTTAGCATAGCTAAAGAAAAATTTTATTGGTAAACAACTTACGGTTACGTGACTTCTCTGAGCCTAGATTTTCTTGTATGAATAATCAGATTTATAATAACAGTACCTCTCTTTGAGGATTGTGGAAAGACAAAATAAATTAATATGGAAAGAGCTTGGAATGGTGCCTGGCACAGACTGCACGCTCCATACATATTTACCCGTATTATTGGCTAAGCAGATATGACTGGCTAATATTTCATAGATTTTGAAACATTTTGAATACTCTGCTTTTCCAACATAATTTACACCTTTTTTTTACAAAGGAGAATTAGCTTGATAGAGTGGAAAGAGAGGGCCGACTTAGAGTGAAGCAGACACTGACTAGCTGTGAAGCCTTAGCAAGCTGGACAGCCTCTAACCTCTTTACTGAGGTGCGTGCTTGGCTCATAGCAGGCTCCATAAATGGTGTCCTTGACTGTTTCCTCAGGCTTCCCTTTCTTCGACAGGGGAGTCATACTGTGCATGACGGGAGTATAGTAACAAATTATTTTGCTTCTTTTTTCTTAAAGCAAACAACTCACAAATTCCCTTTTTGGCCATGGAAATTGAATTATCTTTCTGTTTGTTCTTCACGTAAGATCACGCTGAAATGATTTCCTACTTCCTTAAAATATCAGGGTCGTGTCTACTTCAAGAAAGATTGACAGTGAGAATTAAAACTCTTGTAATATTTTACTCTATTTTCCTAGTTGTTATTGTTCTCTTTTCATTTCCTTGTTCTGTTTTAATTTGCTTTCATTTTAGAAATAGCGTATACTAATGGTACAAAACATAATCAACACTACAGAGAAATATAAAATGAAAAGTACATCTGTTTCTCCCTATTTCACACACTCTCCTCTGTCTGCTGTACCCTCAACCCTATACCCAAAGGAAAACTATGTTAATGGTTTCCTGTGTATCCCTCCAGAAATATTCCACAAATATACAAATATTTATAAAGAGATAAACAAGCACATATGTGTATGTTCTTGTGTGTTTATATATATTTGTATATAGTGTATATATATTTTTGTATGTATATGTAAATTTACCACATACAGATATACTTTTTTTCTAGTGTATAATATGGTTATTTCATAATTTATTTTTCTGGTCTTCTATTAATGAAATGCTGGTTATTTCCAGTAATTTTTGCTATTATAAACAATGTTTCCTTGAACATCCCTGCACTCTGAATATTTGTTTACTTATGGAATGTCTGTAGAATTAATTCCTAGAACTTATGCCTTTACTATTATCATCTATGTGAAATATGCTACCAGATGAACTTCCAGACCATGAGTTAATCCATGAAAGAAATAAATCACAAGTAAATTATGTGAGATATTAGTATATTATATAGGTAAATAGAAGTTTAACTTTGTCTGTATGTTCAATTGGCCCAATTTTGAGATCATTTCCTGTCACCTAGTCAAATCGTATAGCCATCTGCTTCAGTTGTGAACAATATCCAAACCTGGGATTGTCGTTGCAGTCTGTTTGTCTCATGTGTAGGGGCACAGCTTTACTCGAAAGTATAATGTTTTGTTTTGAAACTAAAGCATACTTGAAGAACATATATTTTAAATGGTAGAAAGTTAGAAATCATTTTACAATTGCACTTGAGCATTCACATCTTGTGCCTTAATTTCTCCATATAATCAGGCTATGAAGAAGCAAATATATTTATTATTTATTCCTTGGCAGAAAGGCTACTTAGTGCCAGAACATAACAACAGGAAGGGAAATGCTAAAATTAGCTGTATTTTCCCTTGGTCATTGATTTAATTTGGGGGTACATCAAAGGTTTTAAGGACAACAGACTGATAATTACTAAGATAAAAATGACATACCCAGGAAATACTGAATTCTCCAATCTTCAAAAAGCCTTGCAGTTTATTTCATGCAAAAATTGTTAAGAAAGAGGGAGGATAACTGGATCGAGGGCATGTGGTAACATTTCTTAGACTCTCCTCTGAAATGAATGACTAAGAACGTATGGTAATGACAGAATTAATAGCATCCGTGATCTCTAAACTTGATGCTATAAATCAGTTCAAAGTTTCTGGTGACACATTTAATAGTCAAACAGTACCAATAGGGTAAATGCCAATCTTATCCCACTTACTGTGAAAATTTATGGGGTTCAACTAGCCTATTTTTAACTTAAAAAAAAGAAAAAACATTTCTCCTATATAGTTTACAAATATCCTAATATGCGTTATATTAGTATATATTATCTGAGTAAACTAATGAATCTATGTTTATGGAGCATATGAAAGCATAATTATGACCTATTATAATCAAACAATTAACAAGATATGTCTTCAATTTTTTTATGTGGGCACTTGGAAAATAGTAGTAATCACTGAAAATGTTACTGTAAAAATAGACATATTTATATAGGAATGTAAGTAAATATGCTTACAGACACACAGTCTTTTACTTTATTCCTATCTATATTTGACCCAAATTATATCTGAGTATTTTAGTTGGGTGGTTTGCATGTTAATCAGAATCAGTTTAAATTCTAACAGTCTCAGTTACTAATTTTGGGAAATATACTTTTCCCTTCCTCAGTTTCCTCCTGTGTAAAAAAAAAAAAAGGAAAATCATAATAAAAGATGGGAGAGCAGTTGTCTTGATTAAATGAGATATAGCTTGATGTGGCATCTACCTCTCTTACCCAATGAGTAAATATTGGTTCCATTCTTCCTCTCTTATACTATTGCATTTAACATTTTAAAGTTTCCAGCAGTTAACTTGGACCTTCTTCATTAGGAGTTCAGTCAAGTCACTTAAAATTGTTGAGACTCCTAAAATTCTTTCTGGCAAGGTGTAAAAATGAATAAATTCAATAACTAAACCAAATTATGAAATCGTTGTTAAATTCAATAAAAATTGTTTACTCATATTGTGTACATCTTTGATACTGATCAATAAAGATTGTATGCAAAGCATTTTACTAGGTACTATGAGGTGTACAAAAATTAATCTACCACAGCTCACAGTGTGTTTCAACCATTTATATTCTGATAAACCTGTATAAGTTTTCATTTAGTGTTAGCAAAAAATGGAGAGGGAGAGAGAAAGGGTTATCTCCTTACTTGTACCAAGAAAATGCATCTCCGCCGGCATATAAAGTGAGGGGGAGAAAATGAAGACAAGAAAAGAAGCTCTCATGCAAATAATATTGCCAATATTTGTGTGAATTTCTATGGAAATAAATCTTAAACTTGGTCTTCACAAGGCGCTTTGGACTTACGTTCCACTCCCAGTTCTATAACCAACCAGAATATGAAAAAGCTATGTTTCTTCTCACTGTCTCAGTCTCCTCATCTCTAAATAAGACATTTTGGTCAGATGGTCTGTGAGGTCTGTATTGCTGCTAAAATTCATAGTCTGTGCATCCATGCCATTAGGGCTTTTATTTAAGGAATTGTAAATTCTACACTGATTGAGTCACAAAGTGTGAGTCAGGAAATTGTCAATCACTTATAGTTTAACCTCTGCTTTTACCAGAGGAGGAAATTGAAACCCAGAGAAACCAAATGATATTGGCTAAGAACATACTACTTATCCATGCAGAACTATGTGGAAAACCCAAATCAAGTCACTAACCACCATGTCTTTTCAAATTTTTATAAATCTAAAAAAATCATGATTTATATTATTCACCTGAAAGTTTATCTTTTGAGTGTGTATGGGGACCTTTGCAAATCCTTTTCCTGTATTTCTATAGATTGTGTTTATGATGGAAAGTTTTCAAAAATGTCATTAAGTAGTTTTCTTTAAATTTGTTAAAATGGGCTTTTAGTTAAGTTCTCTCATGTTACAGTCACCCAGGTAGTCTTGAAATACTAGTAATTGTGATAGGTGTGCAAATTCAAATACATCATCTTTCACTGATAAGCATTGACGAAAATAAGAAGATGGTAATTCAAATATATTCGATGTTTAGAGTTGATGTTAAAAATGTGACTCTGTGGTCACATCACTAACTTTTAAACATACTGCGAAACATTTTATTCGGTTGTCCCTTCCATAGTGGCTAATTTGATGGTTACTAATGCTGACAACATTTTTGGATCTCTTTTGGACTTGCCTTTGGAGCTTACGTCATGTTAATTCTGGGAAACTATGGATTCTGTGTGTTTAGGATCTGTAGTCAAGTCGGATTCATATAGTTGATTAAATATGGGGGTAATAACATTTTGGCTAAAAATGAAACATGATTACATAGTGATCATGTCTTGTGGATAATGATGTCTCTCATCTTATGACATGGTCCATAAGATGGTTCTATCAAAATTTTTAAAGCATAGAGATAGAAATGTAAATAGAAACATAGATATTGAAATTTTCAGTTCACACTTAGTCTTTAGCAGGAAAAATGTAAGATGGGCAGCGAATGGTAAGCCATGCGCCATGCTCAGTCCGTGTGAAGACTGTTTGGGTGAGAGTGACACCCTTGTATTGAGTTCTAATCACACAGATCACATATGCTCTATATCTATCAACATAAAATTACTATGCAAACATAATGGTCTCTTAATACTCTTACTTAGATTATAAAGGAGGAACAATGATTACAGGAAAAAGAATATAGTCAATGCTCCACTACCTTCTTTTTGTTTAGAGAATGGCAGTAACTGGAGGTTTTAGTCCAACTTCTTTAGGAGAACAATATATATCTCAGTCAAGATGTTTTTTGTTTTTTTTTTTTTTTGAACAGCAAAGAAAAACTGAGTTGAGCTAATTTAAGCAAACATTCAAATCATAAAAGGAATAGTAAGCATATAGGATAACTCATTGAGCCCAAGAACTGTAAGTACAGTTAGACCTCACAAGGGACTGGGAGCATGAATGGAAAGCCTTGTCTGTCATTCTTCTCTACAAACACACTTGCTCTCTTCACTGTACTTTTGGCTAGACCCACCACTAAGTTCATATGTCCTCTTTTTTCAGTTGATCAGCTTAGACTATCACCAAATTTCAGGGAATTCAATGATAGATGAATGGCCCAGCCTGGGTCAGCCTTCTCCCTTGGATCGATTCAGCTATGGACAGAGGAGCAGGCTCATGAGCCCACTCTGCATGTGTTGGAGTCGGGGAAGGAGAAGGGAGAAGGGGTTCAGAGAAGGAGAGCTCATGGCCTAGGTGTATCCCAAAATGTGTCTGCCATACTATATTGAAATACTTTAAAACGCAAGTAAAACTTTTAGTGAGTTAGTCAAAACAAAGCTTATGTTTGGGCCATATGGTATTTCTAGAATAATTAAATGTTGTTTCATTGCATAGTATTTCCATTCTATAGAAAGAATAGGACATATAATGGGAAATGCTCTCCTTAGAGTATACCTGAGTGATTGGATTATTTTGAGAAGGAAAGGGATTTCTTTTTAAAATCGACAAAAAGCTAATGACTTCTGGAGCTTGTTTTGCTTGAGTATTCAAGAAGTCAGCCACACTGTGCCTTGATCTTTTTGGAGCAGAAGCATTGTGTGTATAAATCTGGCAATTACACTTGTCTCAGTCTTATCTGAGCCTGTGGCAAAGGTCAGACAGTTGCTGAAAGGTTCAGTGATTCTAACTGATGGAACTAATGTCCATCTGTGTAAAAGCAGACATTTTGGAAATGTCCTGATCTTTATCTTGATGAATCAACTTAGAAGTCATTTACCAATCTGTACTCTCCTTCCTGATTCTTCCACCAACTATGTCACTGAGTTACCATGTTCCGTGGATACACACAAGTATCTATTTAAAATAAATAATTAGTAGTTGTATTTTAGAGATAGGCTAATCATCCTTACTTTGTGTGAATTTTTATTTTGTAACAGGCAGTATTGATCACCTCAGCATCAGACACTTGATAGAATGCACTTATTTGGGTACATGTTCCTATAGTAATTATGGAAAGGGGGGGGGGAACCTTCTTGGATCTAATAATTTTTAAAAAGAAGTTAGAACAAATTTACATAAGGAACAACTCAAAACATGCTTCATCATTGCAGATATAAGCAGATGTATGTCAAGATATAGAGTGCTGACAGGGAATAAAATTCAGAAACAAAAATCTCCAAGTAACCAAACATTTGTATCCTTTCCTGGTTTAGCCCAATGGATACTAATGCTTCAAGGCTAATTTGGTCCAGATAGACTCTTACTTGGAAGCCTCAGTAAACAGCATCTGAAAACCTTCCCATGAACATTAGGCATGCTTATTTATCACATAGAGTTTCCATTGTATCACTGCTTCCTTTTGGTCTTAAACTATTTATCTTTTGTCTTTCACACTGTCTGACATCCTAATAGATTTTAAGGGAGGTGGTAACATGTTCCAGTCATGACTATGTGCTCAGTGCTTTATATGTAATGTCTCATTTAATCTTTATAATAACCTCATTGGACATATGAGAAAATTGAGGCTCTGGGATTGTTGTTATTTGCCCAAGGTTACCCCACTGACATATAAATATAGAGAGAGAGTGCTAATTCCTCTGTACTCACACTCTTTCCACCACATGAAATTGAGAAGGGGATTTTATCCAGTGAGTAAGTATTATCATGTGAAATATGTATGACATGACATTCTGTGTTGTTCCTGTACTAAATGATAGTTAAGCATAAGTGATCTCACAGAAAAAGAACACTAGAAGGCAGAATATATAAGTTCTAGATTTGGCTTAGATACAAGGTAGGTGTGGGATTTGGGGCCAATAATAACATTTCCAGGCCTCAGTTTTCTTATTCTGTCTATCTAATGGGGCCCCTCATCCCCCTCACTCTCTATACATTTGTCCCTTTTATATTTTTATCTTAATAAGATAAGAAAGAACAGATATAAAATATATAAATATAAATATTTTCTGTAATGATTTCTTTCCCACTTGTTTGGAAACTAAGATTCAAGAAAGCACATACCTCCCCCATCTCTTTCACTGCTCTATCCCCAGTGCCTAGACTGGTCTCTGAAATTTAGTAAGCACTCAATAAATACTTGTCAAGTGAATGAATGAAAAGGAAAGAGTATAAACTGAGAAAGGAAAACAGCTATGAAACCTACCCCATCCCAGTACTTTTTTCTTTGTGCAATCATTTTCTGTTTACTTGTCTGTATCTCCCACTGGGGACTGAGACTGGGGCAGTGTTCACAATTATGTCCCTGTTCCCTGGAACACTGTCTGGCCCTACCATATGATAAGCCCTCAATAAATAAAAATTATTAAAAAGTCTGGAACATAGGGCTATATGCTTCATTATCATCATGAAGTTGTTCACATAGGAAGTAGGTTTGAATATCAGTGTATGTTTTTTCAAAGATAACCTTTACAGAACAATCACAGAAGATTATGACTTGAGAGTAAATCAGAGCAGATTAAGAAAAATAAAAAGTACAATAAATAAACTATTTACCAATATTTCCAGACTTTTGAGGTATCCTGAATTTCTTGAGTGTATGAAAGAATCAATGCGTGAACTAACTAAAAAAAGCAAAACTCAATTCTTAAGTAGATCTGAGCCCTTGGTTGGTCAGCAACTGTTTATGCCCAAACCCTGTGAGTTTGTGTCCTGTGCTGTTAGACAGAGCCTGTTCATTTTATGTTGTTTCCTTCCTTAGGCTGTGAATTTCTGGTATGTACTGGTGATGAACGACGAACACACAGAGAGGCGATATCTGCTATTTTTCCTTCTGAGTTGGGGACTTCCGGCTTTCGTGGTGATTCTCCTCATAGTTATTTTGAAAGGAATCTATCGTCAGAGCATGCCACAGATCTATGGACTCATCCACAGTGACCTGTAAGTACATCCAGGCAGAACACTTTGCCTTCTTAGCCTTCATGTACCCAGGCAGCTTGATTAACAGATGGCAGAAGCAGTTGACTCGGGTATGACTGAGGGACTACCAGGAAGATATTTGCTTTCCGGCCACACTGTCTGAAGCTCTATTTCCTCCAATTATCCCTTTAAATAAGAAACTAATGCCTCTCCAGTTCCTTTGATAGATGCAGTTTTCTCAGGTGAGTTGATGTATCAAAGAATTCACAATAATTTGTACTGTAGCATAATTTGCCTTATTAGACTGAGACAAACAAAATTACCTAGTGAAATCAAGGAACCATGAAAATTTTGGTAAAGAATAGAATCAGTGAAAAATTTGAAGTGTGGCACATTATCTAAGAAGTCTGATTTTTGGGGGGAGGCAGGGGATGGCAGGCATCGTCATCTATAAGATCCCTAAATACCAAAAGACTGTATCAGAGTGAATGGGGAGTGTCTGCACAAGTAGATAAGAAAGAGATGAGGTCAACGGGGTCCTTCCTATATATATTCTTATAAAGTACATTAGTAGTCTTGAAATCTCACAAATCTTCATATGCACACATGTATACATGCCTTAATCCTGAATCTGGTATCTTACAGCTTTGAGGACCACTCAGCCCCTTTTATTGACTCCACATGTGGGGGAAAAAAAACCCTTTCTAATAATAAAGCTTAATCAGCTCCCTTGACGTAATGAGGATTAGAGAAAAAAGTAACATTTCCAAATAAGAAAGAATAGCCTATTCACAATCTTATGAGGACAATATTACCTAATTATCTCACAGGTATTGTGCAGATAAAAATTAGTTAATAGACATGAAAAATATTTGAAAGTAAAAGTACTATTAAGAAGTCATTTCTATATCATTGTTGCCTCTGATCAATTATAATCGTCTGTTATATACTTAATAAATACTTGTTATTGATGTATGCAAATATATTTCACACACGGACAATTACAGACACATATCCCACACCACATTGAACCGAAGGAGACTAGCTATGTAATACACACACACCCATTGGGATACCAAATATAGTAATTTTGTCTTTTTACTAAGATTCAATAAGATTCCCTCATACCGATTACTTTATAGTATTGTATTTTGTCCATATAAAATTCTAAGAGCCTAATCTTCTAGAAGGGAATGCTTGTGTCTTTTCAAAATTATGCTATGACATTTTACTATCCCTGGCATTAATTTAAATCTTGAGCTGCCAGGATTAATTTTAGAAAATTCCGCATCATTCTTTGTCAAATACAGAGTAACCATGAGACAAGCCCTGGTGGCCAGCAGCCCATTCCTTTCATGAGCTCCCTGGCAAGACAGAACTTCCTTGGAGACAGTTTTAACATTACATGTGCACCCACCCGACCTTGATAAATGGGACCCGATGAAAGTGATGTTAATTAGAAGAAACTCTCAAGATGCTTCTAAAAGGATTTTTAAAGAGAGAAATAAACTGTTATGCAAGAATGTCCAAATCGACTGACTCTTAAAATATTTGCCTTCTAAGGCTTTTGCAAACAGTTCTTTATTACCAGCTCAGTTATAATAATGTAAAATATATTAACCTCTACATGGTTTTAATGTTATAGGATTATTAGACCAAAAGTGACTAACCTTTGCAAGTATCATAGGTTACTTTTCTCCTTCATTCACATGGGATAGTCCTATCCCCGTGGGAATCTATTTTAGTTTTTTAAAAATTCTATATTTTTTAATCTCAATATAAGAATATAAATTACTACATTATTCATGTAAAATATGTATGTAAAATGTTGTATACCTATAGTATCATTTAAAAACATGACTTTTCTCTAGAGGTAATGATAGGACTTCTGATTATGTGAAATAACAGCTCGTCTGTTGTGCAGTGGTTACTTGGTAGTGATAACAAATTTCTTTTTAGTGGAGAATTTTCTCTAAATAGATCTCTAATGCATTAATATGTACAAATTGTTATTTTTAAAATGTTTTTGTTAAATTTTGGAACCAAGATTGTGATCATTTCATAAAAACAGGAAGTGATCTCTCTTTTTCTGTTTGCTGAAAAAGTTTGCAAGTTTGGTGTTACTTCTTCCTTAATATTTTGGAAGACTTCACACATGAAGTCAGCTAGGTTTTCTTTGCAGGAAGACTTTTAATTATAGATTCTTTTTCTTTAAAACTTGTAGAACTATTCATATTTTCTATGTCTAGTTCTTTCTGTGTCAGTTTGCTAAATTGTCTTTTTTCTATGAATGTTTCCATTTCATCTAACTATTCAGATTTTTTCATGTTTGTAAGATCTGTAGTGATGAATCTTTTTTCATTCTTGATATTGATGATTTGTGTCTTCTCTCACTTTTTTTCTCTCTTGATCAGCCTTGCTAAGGGTTTACCAATATTACTGTTCTTTCCCAAATTCAGCTTTTGACTTCTTGATACTCTCTAGTGTGTATTTGTTTTCAATTTCATCAATTTCTACGCTCATCTTTTTAATTTTATTACTTTTACTCTCTGAGTTTTATCTAATTTTTTTTTGGCTTACTTTGTGCCAGGCACTATGCATTTACTTTTTAAGTTTTTCTGCAGCTTTACTGATATAATTGATAATTATATCTCAATTATAATTGATAATTCTGTAAGTTGAAGTTGTACAATGTTATGATTTGACACACTTATCTATTGCAAAATGATTACCACAGTAGAATTATTAACACCTTCATCACCTCACATAATTACCTTTTTCTGTGTATGTGTGTTAAGAACATTTAAGAGTTACTCTCTTAGCAACTTTTAAGTATTGTTAACTAGATTCATCTTGCTGTACATTGGATCCCTGGAACTTATTCATCTTATAACTGAAAGTTTGTGCCTTTGACCAACATCTTCCCGTTTCCCCCACCCTCCAGCCTCTGGCAACCACCATTGTAATCTCTGTTTCTGTGAGTTTAGCTTATTTAGATTCCTCATATAAGTGAGATCGTACAGTATTTGTCTTTCTCTCTGTGACTTATTTCACTTAGCATAATGTCCTCAAGGTCTATTCTCATGGCTGAATAATATTTTATTACATATATATAATTTCACATCTTCTTTATCCATTCATCCTTAGGCAGACACACTTAGGTTGTTTCCACGTCTTAGCTGTTGTGAATAATTGAATAATGCTGTAATGAACATGGGAGTGCAGCTATCTCTTTGAGATCCTGATTTCATTTCCTTTGGATATATACACAGAGGTGGGATTGCTACATCATTTGGTAGTTCTATCTTTAATTTTTTGAAGAACCTCCATACTGTTTTCCATAGTGGCTGTACCAGTTTACATTTCCACCAACAGTCTGTGATCTCTATTATTTTCTTCCTTCTGCTAAACTTCGAGCTTAGTTTGTTCTTCTTTTTCTAGTTCCTTGAGGTGTGTAAAGTTGGGTTGTTTGAGATCTTTCTTTTTTCTTAATGTAGGTGTTTTTTTCTATAAACTTCATCTTCGAACTACTTTTGCTGCATTCCATAAGCTTTGGTGTGTTGTGTTTTCATTTTTGTTTGCTTCAAGTTTTTTTTAAATTTCCTTTTGATTTCTTCTTTGACCCATTGGTTGTTCAGGAGTTTGTTTAATTTCCACTTATTTGTGAATTTTCCAGTTTTCTTCATTTTATTGATTTCTAGTTTCATACCATTGTGTTTGGAAAAGATACTTAGTATGATTTCAGACTTCTTAAATTTATTAAGACTTGTTTTGTGACCTAATATATGATCTATCCTGGAGAAGGTTCTGTGTGCACTTGTATTCTGCTGCTGTTGGATGGAATGTTCTGTTTACGTCTGTTAGGTTCATTTGGTCTAAAGTATAGTTCAAGTCCAATGTTTCCTTATTGATTTTCTGACTGGATGATCTATTCATTGTTGAAAGTGGGATATTGAAGTCCCATACTATTATTGTATTGTTGTCTATTTTTCCCTTTAGATCTGTTCATATTTCCTTAATATATTTGGGCACGTATATATTTATGATTGTTATGTCCTCTTGA
This sequence comes from Tapirus indicus, assembly GCA_031878705.1. Classification (NCBI taxonomy): domain Eukaryota; kingdom Metazoa; phylum Chordata; class Mammalia; order Perissodactyla; family Tapiridae; genus Tapirus; species Tapirus indicus. The sequence goes on from CM062925.1 coordinate 16,415,966, forward strand.
TGAATTGACCCTTTATCATTATATGATGGCCTTCTTTATCTCTTGTTATACTTTCTGAGTTAAAGTCTGTTTTGTCTGATGTAAGTATAGCTACCCCTGCTTACTTTTGGTTTCCACTTGATGGAATATCTTTTTTCTTCCCTTCATTTTGAGCCTGTGTGTGTCCTTGAAGCTGAAGTGACTCTCTTGTAGGCAGCATATAGTTGGGTCTTTTTTATCCATTCAGCCATTCTGTGCCTTCTGATTGGAGAAGTTAGTTTATTTACATTTAGAGTATTTATTGTTAGGTAAAAACTTACTAATGTCATCTTATCATTTTCTGGCCATTTTGTAGTTCCCATGTTCCTTTCTTCCTCTCTTGCTGTCTTCCTTTGTGAACTGATGGTTTTCCTTAGTGGTATGCTCTGATTCCCTTCTCTATCTTTTGTGTTTTTACTGTAGGTTTTTGCTTTGTGGTTATCATGAGGCTTACGTTAAACATCTTCTAGATATAACTGCCCATTTTATGCTAACAGCTTAACTTCAGTCATGTACAAAAACTCTATCCTTTTCCTCACCTTCTCCTTTTATGTTTTGATGTCATAACTTACCTCTTTTTACATTGTGTATTCATTAACAATTAGTGTAGCTATAGTTACTTTTAACACTTGTTTTCTTTCACCTTTGTACTAGAGTTAAGTAGTTAACACACTACCATATCACAATGTTGAGAATTCTGAATTTGACTATATACTTACTTTTAACAGTGTGTTGTATATTTTTATGTGTTTTTACTTGACTGATTAGCATTCTTTTATTTCAGCTTGAAAAACCCCTTTCAGCTTTTCTTGTAAGGCAGGTCTAGTGATGATGAACTCCTTCAGCTTTTGTTTGTCTGAGAAAACCTTTATTTCTCCTCTATTTCTGAAGGACAGCTTTGCCAGTTAGGGTATTGTTGGTTGCCTCTTTTTTTTCTTTCAGTGCTTTGGATATAACATCCCACTGTCTCCTAGCCTAAAAGGTTTCTGCTGAGAAATCTGCTAATGGCATGATGGGGGTTCCCTTATAAGTTACAAGTTTCTTTTCTCTTGCTGCTTTTAAGGTTCTCTCCTTATCTTTGATTTTTGACAGTTTTATTATAATGTGTTTTGGAGAAGAGCTCTTTAAGTTGAGTTTGTTTAGGGACCTATATTATATAATCAGAAGTCCAATAAATATCTTTACCAGAATGACACACAGCTGTCTTATGTTTAGCATGTTTAAAATTGATCTCCTAAATGTGTGCTTTGACCTTCATTCCCTATGAGAGGGCCACCATTCACCAGGTACCAAAGTTGTGAACTTGAGAGTTTTTCTACTTCTTTTTCCCTATGTTTCACATTCTCTTAATCACAAATTATTTTCTAGTCTAACTCCCAAATATCTTCCTAATCCACTTTCTCATTTCATCTTCCTCTCTTATTTCATCATCATCTCTTCAGCTCTGTCATCTTTGACTGATGTGTTGGGTTGCCTCCTAGCTTGTGTTCCTGTCTCTAATTTCTTCGTTTTATAATCCATCCACCAAATTCTGAAATATGAAAATGATCAGATCATTCTGATGCTTAAAGCCCAACAGTTGCTTTTCATTTTCTTCAAGGTCATGGATTGTTAGGTCATCCGTGTTTGACACTGAACTGTTAAACCAGCTTCTTTTAGCCCCCCTCCCACCCATTCTCTCCAGTTACCCTTTGTAACTGAATTGCTTGATATTTCCCATGGTCTCTTATGCTTATACCTTTGAATATATCCTTTATGTCTCAAATGCTTTTCTTTCCTTTTGTCTGCCTAGAAAATACCTATTTTTCCTCTAAACATCAATTTAAATATCAACTCTGTAACGTTTCTGTTTTCAGATTAAACCACTACCTCTTATATATAGCCTTGGTAGACTCAGAGCCTTTCCTGAATCCTATGATTGTACCAGTCATACTATATTGTGAATATTTGATCATGTCAGCTATATAAATTGAAATTCAGCCTGGAGGTCAATGATTAATTACAGAACATATAGTAAAAGTTAATAAATTTATGAAGGATGTGGGGCTTAATTTACCCCTTAATGGAAATAATCTGACCTGGAAAAAAGAGAAGCCTTAACAACCCAAGGTAAGTTTACATAAATGAGGGTTTAGAGAATACTTTCATGCTTTCTCTATGCATTAACATATATATAATAAAAATTTACATAATAATATGGTTAGCAAAATGTATCTAAGATACCTGGAAGTGACCTAATAATACTAAATTTCTCAACATTTTAAATACTGCATTAGGCATGTCATAATTTGTAAGAAAGAAACTTTCTTATACATGCATAAAGATCAAATTCTAATTTACCAAGACTAATGGATTTTTGAATCTAGATTTAAATCATACAACATGATTTAGAAGAAGATCCCAAAGAGGCTATAAAATTTTAAATTTACTTTTGTCTATAAAGCAAAAAACCCAATAAAGACTTGTTATTGCTTCTTTGTCGCTGAGCCAGATGATCCTGTGAATCTAGGAGGAATCATACTATACTCAAAAGTTAACAAAAGAAGGCTTCCTATACCTTTAATAATTTTCGAAAGCCATTTTCATCACTTTTTGAAATTAGTGCTAGAAATTCTTCCAGCTTTCTTTTTATCTTACAGTTGAACAGTGCTTAACTAAAATAAAGCCAAAGTAAATGCAATCTGTCCCTGCTTGATTTCCATTTGGTACCAGAGGTAATTCTATTGAGAGTACCCAGATGTAGTCTTTATTGAGTAGTTTATATCGAGTGTCTTTGGAAGTAGCCATTTATTTTTCTTGAATTTGCTTCTTAGCTGCTTTAGGTAAAGGAAACAAGCTAAAGGAGAATTTGTAGCCTTATCATGCAAAGTGCAAAGGAAAGAGAATATAGGACTGAGTTAAGAGCCAGGATGGAAGCAAAGGAAAATATGGCCCTGAGAATTGTCCCTTAATGGATAATATGCTATTAATCTGGGGCCCCAATTATGTGATCATGGAAGGATAGAATGATTGAGAATAAATGTCAGAGTCATGCCATACAGAGGGGAGGACAGTGAAGATGTTACTTATCTATCTTGATATTCCTACCTCTGAGCTGCATGATTCTGACACATCAATAAATGTCAATAACAGTAAAAATGATATAATAATGATGGTAAATTGTCTTGTACTTCCAGAACACTTGCTTCTCTTTCTTGCTAATTCATATGAATTCAAACTTAAAGAAAAATCAGCAAATAGTTACTGAATAACTATTATATGCAAAGGCCTGAGTGAATTCTCTTGTATTTAAGCTAAGAATTTGTTTGCTCCTAATGAAAAAATGCATAGGTTAATTTTAAAATTGAGTTAAGTTTTTTAGTTTTTCATTATTTCAGCTTCTTAGTATTTCAGCATCATGTTTTACTTTAGATATTCTTAACAAATCTTAATAATAACCTCTTCTGAGTATCCTACTCCTGAACTAAATTACTCATTTTATAAATTACTCAGTCCTCTGAAAACAATCTAATTTTGCTGACTATATTAGGAGAAATGTTGTTAATAGAGAGGACAAATCTGTGTATGCTAAATTGGAATTAAGTAGAAGTAATAGTGCTGTATGGAAAGTATGATATCATATGAGAGTCTTTATTTTTATTACATTACTTAAAAAGAGAATCATGAAAAAATATTTATAAATATAGGGAGCCTGTTTTCCTATTGTCTGAGGATTAGAGAAAATTGCCATAAATCTATGGAAGAGGAATGTTGTCAGAATCTCTTCATGGATTTGCTCAGGTGGGGGGTGTATTATTGCACATGGGTTCACACACACACACATACATGAACATAGAAATAGTAGCTTTAGACTAGCATTTTTCATTATTCAGAGCTCCAGAATACAGAGATATTGAAAGTATGCTCCCTTAGAATCATAGAATCGAAGGGTTGGAAAATACCTAATTTGCTTTAATAAAGTTCCAGGCATGTCCTCAAAAGCATATCATGATTCAAACCCCTGTTCAAAGACAAGTTAGCCTCTTGAACTTCTTATTCTAAACATACTCAGTTTATTCGAACTTTTTAAGCTACTGATTGTACAACTTATTCTACTAATCTCACCTCATTCTCTTGTCTTGTGTTAGCTTTCTCTCTCCTAGCAACAATCTCAGCCTTCCTGACTACTGCTTTATCTCTCTGAGAAAAACTCCGACTGGTGCTTTGAGTTACATCCCTCCTGGCTTCTCTTAGTCCCTGGATCCTCCTCTTCACACGCAAGATGGAACCGAGACAAAAAGAGAACTTCATAAAGCATTGAATCCAGTCCCCATACAATCCCTGAGTAATCTTTGTAGCATTGCTGACAAATGTTCAACACTGTACATTTGAATCCTCTTTGAGAATGTATTTCATCTCAGGACTTTTTCACATAAAGTAGGAATCTTTTAGATTCTAGCTCAGTATCTAATTGCTGGGTTCATATCAAAAAACAAACAAGAAATGAAAATAACCTAATATTTTCAAGTTGATAATCCTTCAGTTTGTCACAGTTCTTTTTTTTTCTTTTCCAAGCTAAACATTTCTGATTTGTTCAAATATTTAGCATGCTTTTGCATCTTTTCACTATCTTAGTAGCTCTCCTCTGAACTTATTCTATTTATCTATATCAATCTTCTTTTTTCTTGCATTTTGTTTGTGAAAGAATTTTAAACACAGGAAAGTTACCAAAATTGTCAGAGTTCACATATACCCTTCACCCAGGGTACATACATACATACTTAGATAACCATAGTACAGTATGACAGACCTTGTAAAATTTCACCACTTTTCTCCCCACTGTCCTTTTTCTGTTCCAAAATCCAATGCATGATTCCACATTGCATTTGGTGGTTATGCCTCTTTGGTCTCCTCCAATCTGGCAATTCCTCCATTTTTCCTTATTTTTTACTTTTGATGAGTACTGGTCAACTGTTTTATAGAGTGTCTCCAAACATGGCTTTATTTAATGTTTTCTCATGATTAGATGGAGGTTATCCATTTTTTGCAAGAATGGCACAAAGTATTAAAGTATAAGTTTTTTTGTATGAACATGTTTTCAGTTCTCTTGGGTATATACCTTGGAGTAGAATTGTTGGGTCATATTATTTAACTTGCTGCTTTCAAGATTCCCTGTTTGTCTTTGTCTTTCAGCAGTTTAATTATGATATGTCTAGGTGTGATTCTCTCTGGTTCATCCTAATTAGAGTTTATTGAGCTTCTTGGATGTGTAGATTAATGTTTTTCATCAAATTTGGGATATTTTTGGCCATTATTTCTTCAAATATTGTTTCTGTCCCTTTCTCTCCTCTCCTGGGACCCTTAGTATGCATATATTGATATTCTTCATGGTGTCCCACAGCTCTGAGGCTCTGTTCATTTTTTTTCATTCTTTCTCTTTCTGTTCCTCAGACTTGATAATCTCAACTGACCTATCTTCCTATTTACTGATTCTTTCTTCTACCTGCTCAAAACTGCTGTTGAGCCTCTCTAGTGGAATTTTCATTTTAGTTATTGTACTTTTCAACTCTAGAATTTCTATTTGGTTCTTCCTTTTTTATAATTTCTATCTCTTTATTGGTATTCTCTATTTGGTGAGACATCATACTTATACATTCATTTAGTTCTTTAGACAGGGCTTCCTTTATTATTTTGAACATATTTTAAATAGCTAATTTAAAGTCTTTGTCCGGTAAGTTTAGCATCTGATTTTCCTCAGGGGTAGTTTCTAATGATTGCTTTTTTTTTTTTTCATGGGCCATACTTTCTTGTTTCTTTGCATGTCTTGCAATTTTTGTTGAAAACTGGACATTCTAAATAATACAGTGTGGAAAATCTGAAAATCATATTCTTGCTCCTCTTCAAAGTTTGTGGTTGTTTCTGCTCATTGTAGTAGTAGTTGTTTGTCTGTTTATTGACTTTTATGAACTAATTCTGTGAATGTGTATTCTTTGTCATATGTGGCCACTGAAGTCTTTGTTCTGTTAGCTTAGTGGTCAGTTAATGGTTGACAGGTATTTTCTTAAATTCCTGGAACCAAGAAATCTCCCACTCTTTGCCAAGTGGCTCTGTGTGCATGTTGAAAGATGACTTCAACACTCCGCCAGGCAGTTGACAACTCTGCCTTAGCCTTCACTTCCTGCATATGTAGACCCACTCAAGGTTAACCAGTGGTGAGAGAGTGTAGGGCCTTCTCAGGTCTTTCCTGAGCATTAGTATAGCCCTAAGCATGCATGTGGCTTTCTAAATTCTCAGAACTATGTTGGAGCTGTTTAAAGCCTCTATGGACATCTCATGCCCCAGCTTCTCTTATAAGTTTTTTGGTTTGTCTGTTTGCTCCAGTTGTTGTTATCTGCTGACTCAGGCAGCCATGAAGTTAAATCACTTACCTTAAATTGTTTTTAATAAACACCCCCCTCTCTTCACCCCCTATTCCTCACCCCCTATCCAAGGAACAGACTTTTTGCTCTGGCTGGGCTCTGAGATAGGTCAAATACAGAGAACCTTGCCAGTTAGGGCTTGCTTTGGAAATGAAGCTTTGAAGGAGCTACAGCTACATTCTACTTCCCACCCAACCCTCTTCCCTAGTGGCTGCCAGACTGTGCAGGGAATGTGGGCTGTTATTTTTCAAAGCAACATGAAACTAGAGAGCAGGGTATGAAACTAGAGCAAGTTAAACTGCCATAAAGCTTACTATTATCACTAAGATTCAGCTTTTGAAGGTTTTTTGTTTGTTTGTGTTTTAAAATATTTGCTTTGTAGGTTGCTGCAAACCTTTGGTTAATTTCTAGAGTGCTGAGAAAGTTCATTCTGAAAATTTTTGCCAGCTTTCTCACTGTTTTTATGGAGCAGAGAATTTTCAGAGGTCCTAATTCTGCCATTTTCATGTGTTACCCCTGTCCCTCAGTTTTTAAGAGTTGTTTGTATATATTACAGATATTACCCTTTATCTGGGGTATAAGTGGCAAATATTTTAATCACATTTTATTTATACTGTTTTCTGCCATACAGTTTTTTTTTAGTGAATCAGATGTATCAATTTTTTCTTTTATTGCCTCTGGATTTTTAGTCATACTTAGAGAGCCTTTCATGAATTTAAAGTTAAAGAGAAATTCTCCCATGCTTTCTTCCAGAAATTCTCCCATGCTTTTTTTTTTTTTCACATTAAAATCTCTAATGCATTTGGATTTTATTCTTGTTTTTTATATGATGTATGGATATATTTGTTTTAATTTCTACCTAGTTGACTCATTACCATTTATTTAAAAGCCCATGCAGATGGTCCCCAACTTACAATGGTTCGGCTTACAGTTTTTTGCCTTTACAGTGGTGTGAAAACAATACACATTCAGCAGAAACTGTACTTTGAATTTGGAATTTTGCTCTTTTCCTGAGCTAGTGATATGCAGTATGATACTCTTTTGTGATGCTGGGCAGCAGCAGTGAGCTGCTCCCAGCCACACAATCATGAGGGGAAACAACTGATGCAACCATTCTGCACCCATGCAACCATTCTGTTTTTCACTTTCAGTACAATATTCAATAAATTACACGTGGTATTCAACACTTTATTATAAAATAGGGTTTGTTTTAGATGATTTTTTCCCAACTGTAGGCTAATGTAAGTGTGTTCTGAGCATGTTTAAGGTAGCCTAGGCTAAAGCTGTGATGTTTGGTAGTAGGTTAGGTGTATTAAATGCATCTTTGGCTTACAGTGTTTTCAACCCACAATGGGTTTATCTGGACATAACCCCATTGTAAGTTGAGGAAGATCATTATTTACACTAGTGCTTTGAGATGCCACCTTTATCATATATTAAATTTCCATATGTTCTTGGGTCTATATCTAGACTTTTTATTTTATTCCACACACCTTTTTGTCTATTCATGTATCAGTCTCATATGTATTAGTTCTCAAGGCTTTTTAGTATGTTTTAAAGTCTTTGTAAAGCTAGTTCTCCTCCACCCTCTTGGTATTTTTTTTTCAGTGTTTTCCTGGTTATGTTTGTATGTTGACTTTTTTATGTAAACTTTATATCTAAGTTATCAAACTCCATAAAATAGCTTCTTGGTATTTTTACTGGGATTACATTGAATTTATAATTTAACTTAGAGAATTATAACTGCCATGTTTATAGTGTTAAGTCATCCTATCCAAGAATAAGGGTTATGTTTTCATTTGTTCAAGTCTAATTTTGTGTCTTTCAGGATTCTTTTACAATTTTCTTTGTATAGATTTTGAACATTTGTTATTAAATTTATTTCTACATATTCAGTCTTCTTTGTTGTTATTGTAAGTGGGTTTTCTTCTGACCATTATATCCTCTGTTGATTGTGTGTAAAATGAAAGCTATTGATTTCTGTATGCAAATTACATCCTTCTACTTTACTGAATTATTTTATTGTTTGACTTAGTTTATGATTGATTTTCTGGGAATTTTCGGTGATTCTGTTATATCAACTTTAAACAGAGATAGCATTACTTTTTCTTTTTTTTAAGCTATTATGCCATTAATTGATTTCTCTTGTATGATATCATTGAGTAATATCTCTGGTATAATGTTGAATAGTGTCTGAACAGAGAGTGGGGATCCTTGCCTTTTTCCTGATCTTAGTGGATATGCCTCTAGTGTTTCCTCATTAAATACAATATTTATCTATTTATATATTCCTCATTAAATAGGATATTGGCTTTAGGAATATGATATACATATTTTATCAAACTAAGAAAGTGTCTCTTAATTCCTATTTTCTCGAGTGCTTTTATTGTGAATGGGTATTGAATTTTGTCAAAGGCTTATTCAACATCTTTGGAGATAATCATGATTTTATTAATGTATCTCAATACATTTATATGATGTATGATATTATTGGATAGAACTTCCCTAGCATTCCTGCAAGAAATCCCTCACGGTAATTTTGTTATTTTCTTAATGTGGAGTTGGATTCTCTTCATTTACATTTCATTTAGTATTATTGTATCACTTTTCATGAGTGATGTTGGTCTATAGTTTTCTCTGTACTGCCTTTGTTTGGTTTAGGTAGCAGTGTTTTACTCGCTTTATGATAGGACTTGGGAAGTTTTTCTTCGTTTTTATAGAGCATGAGACAATCTGGTCCCTGAAGTTTTGGTACAATTCCCCTGTGAAACCATCTGGGCCTGCTGCTTTTTTTGTGGTGTAGTCCCTTAATAACTTTTTCTGGTTCTTCTGTAGAAAGTGTTCTGTTTAAGCTTTCTAAATCAAATGGGAAAAATTTTGGTAGTCTGTATTTACCTAGAAATTTATCCTTTTCATGTAGATTTTCAAATTCATTTGCATGGAGGACAGCAAATTGCCATCACTTCTTTATGATATGCCCACAAACATGAATTTCTGTTCTCCACAAGTGATCTCACCACAGTGACCTGGTTTGGCTAATGTCAAAACAGCATGACAGAGTTCCTTGTTAGCTGCTTCTAGCTGTGGATAATGAAGGGAAGGCATGTAATAGCCTTAAAATGTGCCTAGCCTACATTTGTCAGTATTCAGTTTAATTTGAATAATAATTACAACGGTTTTTGTATTCTGTGGCTGTATTCCCATGGTAGATGCTAGCTACTTAAAGCACACTAGCAAAACATTCAAGCAACACAAGTTGCCATTAGAAGACAAAGATGAGAATTTCCTGTGATCAATTTAACATTTTCACTTAAAGAAGCCCCAGGGTCATTTTACCTGTCATAATTACTGGAGAAATTCATAGATATATTACCTTTCTCACTCCTTCTCTCCCTAAAGCATTCATTGAACATTACTTATATAGGATATCAGATAAACCAATTCCATCATGTCTTATATTTGAGTAAAAATTATACATTATTTAACACTCATTCGAACTCCACCTCAAGTATCCTTCTTTGTAGAGGCAGTAGCATCATTTAGGAAAAGAATATTTATTTAGTCATTCTAGCCAGTTGATATTTGTAAATATGCACCCATGGCCAGGTGCAACTCTGACTCTTATTCCTAGTACACAAACATCCAACTCTTAAATAAACATGCTTAATGTCTAGTACTGTCAGTACCCAAGTACTGAAATGTGGGGACCTAAAAAAATTGTACTTTAGCAAACTCACTGTACTAAATATGCCTGGAGATGTGACTAAAATGTTCCTTGATTGGGATGCAGAGGAAAGAGCAGGGGCTTTGGAAGTAGATAGACAAGGAATCAAATACTGACTCTGCCGTGTTCTAGCTCTGTGACTTTGAGCAAGATTCCCTCTGACAGCTTGAAGTTCCCCATCTGTGGAATACGGATAACAGAACCTATGTCATAGGATTGTGATATGGATTGAGTGAGGTGATGCATGTAGAAAAAAATGCATGTGCGCTGGCACATAGGAGGGGTCAGTGGGTGAGAATCTCATGTATGGGTCTGTGCGTGTGTGTCTCATGTGAAGTAGTAATTACATATAACCTGTCAGACAAGCCTGGCTAGACATTATTGACCCTATAAATTCCTGAGGGTAGCTTACCATTTTACTACCTCCAGTTATCCTAAAACTATTATTTAAATTATTTCTATCCTTTTTTTGCATCTTTGACATTAGGATTGCAAATAATACAATCATATGTTTCTGAAACTCAGAAGCTTTTATCAGTCTTAGTTAGGAGGTTTGTTTTTTTTTTTGTCATAAATGAGGAAAAGAATGCCTCTAAAGCTTGCAATCTTCTGTGATACTATCTCATTTCATTGGGCTGATATAACAAAATACCATAGATTGGGTGACTTAAACAATAAATATTTATTTCTCACAGTTCTGGAGGCTGAAGTCCAAATCAGAGTGGCAGCATGGTCAGGCTCCTGGTGAGGGCTCTCTAGCTGGTTATGTCCTCACATGGCCTTCCTGGGGTGCACAGAGAGACCTGTGTTTCCTCCTATCTTTATAAGAGCATTAATCCCATCACGAGGCCCCACCCTCATGGCCTAATCTAATAGTAATTACCTCTCAAAGGCCCCACCTCCAAATATATCACATTGGGGTTAGGGTTTCAATGTATGAATTTGGAGGCAGACACAAACATTCGGTCCATAGCAGGTAATTTTATAGTTTATCTAAATGCAAATACAATCTGAAGTGAAAGATTAAGTATCTGTTTAGTTCCAGGGAGTAATTTTTGGTAAATCCATGAGTTGTGAAAAATAGTAGAAGTTTAGTCTCATTTCTGTTGAAAGATGAAGAACTATATCCTTCCATATCTAGAAATAACTAGGTTTATTCTAAAATCATTCTTAGAGAGTAGTAAAAAAATATAGATATTTTTATTTATGATGACATCATTAGTATCAGTAATAGCTTTTTCCAAGTTTTAATACTTATTAATATTATACTAATTTATAACCTCATCCCAAAGATATTTGGTATATATTTTTCTATCTTCTTTCTATACATATTCTAATACATGTATATGCACACACTCACAACAAAAACAAGATACCATGTGTACTATTGTGCATTTTACTTTTTATTTATTGGACAGTTTTCTATATCAGTATATATCAATCACATTTTGTACTATAATGTTCTAATATATTTATTTAACCAACGCTCTATTGGTAGACTTCTGGACTATTTCCAGTTATTCTTTATAACATTGTTGTAATGAATATCCCTGTATAGGTATCTTTATACACTTGTGTTGATATTTTAGTTAATATTGGATGAATTTTGACCAATAGAATGGCTCATTCAAAGGATACCTGTGTAATTTTTTTACTTTAAAAGATATTACCAGGGGCCGCCCGGTGGCGCAGCGGTTTAGTCCGCGCTTGGCAGCCCAGGGTTCGCGAGTTCGGATCCCGGTCGCCTGCCGACGCACTGCCTGTCAGCCATGCCGTGGCGGCGTCCCATATAAAGTGGAGGAAGATGGGCACGGATGTTAGCCCAGGGCCAGTCTTCCTCAGCAAAAAGGGGAGGAGTAGCAACGGATGTTAGCTCAGGGCTGGTCTTCCCCACAAAAAAAAAAAAAAGATATTACCAAAGTGTTTTCCAAAATGGACACACCTATTTGCACTGAAATTGCAAATTATTACAGAGCCTGTTGCCCCACATTCTTGCCAACTCTGGGCACCTTAAGTTTTTTTTTTAATGTTTACCAGTTTGAGAGATATATATATATATATATATATCTCAAGAGAGATATATCTCGAGAGAGAGAGAGAGATACATACATACATACATGCATACGCGCACACACATAGTTACTTAAATTTTCATTTCTTTAATTATTAGTTATGATTTAATAGCTTCATTTTTTATGTACCAGACATTATACTAAGTACATGTTCTCATTTATCCTTATGCAACTCTGAGTTTGAATATCTTTGCATAGGTTTATTTAGCATTTTTATACCTTTTGTGAATTGCTTGTTCATCTCCCTGCATTAATTTTTCTGTTTGTTCATATTTTCCAGTAATTTGAAAAGTGTTTTTTTCTTGTTGTTTTCTTTTTTCCTCTTTTTGAAAGTGAGATGGGCTATATTAAGCCTATTAGCTTTTGTCTCCCTTGAATTTTTATTTCTCTATTAACACATCTCTCTCCTATTCATTTTTAAGGAAAATTTGCATTTTAATGTATGAGATGAGCTTTGTTTGATGTCAGATTATTTCAGAGCATTATTTTAAGTACTTTATGTGCTAATTACATTTTCCAAGTCTGGTAATAGTACAGTTAACATGTTGAGAATGTTTAAAGTGATTTACTCGGTGGAAACGTGTTGCCACAAGAACACTCAGTCTTTGTGCAGTCTGTGTTCATTCTAATTTATTAACTAGAGGCAGAATCAGAAGACTGATGATTACTTCTTCGTGCAAAGTGCTAAGACCTTAGGCATTTGAAATATCAAGCCAAATAAAGCGGTAGGAAAGAGGTCATTGTGAACCTGCAGGGATGGAGCGGTAATGACCCAGATGCTTGTGAAATTGCATTTCATCTCACTTATTTTCTTTAAAAATTTAGATATAAATGAAAAAGTTGGTCAGCTTTCATTTTCAGATACTCTATATTACAAGGTATTTTGTAATCTCTCAAAAACTCTCATTTGGAAAACTGAAAAAGCTCACACAACCACGAACGGTAAAGTGTGTTATTACTTCAGGAAACAAATCAGTTATTTACAGAGGAAGTTCTGTTAAAGATGTCTCAAATGAAAAAGGAAATGCCCACAAATATAAACAGTTTGTCAAACCAGATCCTTAGTACAACTTAAGAAAACCATTCCTGGCTCAACAGGATTTTCTGACAGTTGATTTTGTGGTTGAATTTTCTACTGTGTAGCTTCTCAGGAGCAGGGGATCTGCCTGCGATTTCTTTTTCTGAAAATAATGTTCTTTTCTTACATATTATAAAATTAATCAATGTTTTAGAAATTATGGAAAGCATGAAAAATAATATAATTTTAAAAATAAAAATGAGATATAGCCCTATCATTCAAACATAAGTACTTCTAATCAATGATGTGTTTCTGTTTATGCCTAGATTCATATATTATTGTTTTTATAATACAAAATTGAGATCACACGGTTTTATCATCTCCTTATTTCATTTAATGTTGCATTATTAGAATTTCCCATGCCATTAAGTATACCTCAGCATTTTTTTAATGGGGTCACAATATCTGTCTCACGATAGAATTTATCATAATGTGTTTACCATTTCTCAGCATTGAATATTTAGGTTCCCCCAGTTCCCCTTTTTAATATTTAAAAAGTACACAGTTAATGTGCTATTTCATATTTCCACATCACAGTTTCCTTGAAAGGAAATTACTGGATTAAAGATATGACATTTTAGAAATATTGAAATTGCCAAACTCTTCCAGAAAGGTTGAACATTTATAGTCTTAACAATGTTTCTTGAGAGTACCAGTCTTCCAACACCACTGCCAGTCTTAATTGTAAGTTTCATTAGCTGAATGATTTTGATAGGTAAATGCAGTGTATTAATCAGAGTTCTCTAGAGAAATACAGCCAATAGGCTGCAGATAGATAGATAGATAGAATAGATAATATAAATTTATTATAAAGAATTGGCTCCTAAGATTATGGAGACCAGCAGTTCCCAAGATGTGCAGGGAAAGTCAGCACCTGGAGACCCAGGAGAACTGATAATGTAGTTCTAGGCTGAATCTGAAGGCCTGAGAACCAGGAGAACTGATGGTGCAGTTCCATTCCAAAGGCCAGCAGACTTGAGACCCAGAAAGAGCCAATGTTTCAGTTCAAGTCAGAAGGCAGGAAAAAAGCCAACGTCCCAGTTTAAAGACCATCAGCAGGAAAAATTCCCTCTTACTCGGGGGAGGATCAGCTTTTTTGTTCTATTTAGGCCTTCAACTGATTGGATGAGGCCCATCCACATTGAGGAAGGCAGTCTGCTTTACTCAGTCTACCAATTTTAATGTTAATCTCATCCAAAAACACCTTCACAGAAACTCCCAGAATAATGTTTGACCAAATATCTGGGTACCCCATGGCCCAGTCAGATTGACACATAACATTAATCATCACATGCAGTGATATATTATTGTTTTTGTTGCTATTTCTTTAGTGAGACAAGGAAGTTTGAATTCACTTTTATATGTTTCTTGGCCATTCGAACTTCTCTTATAAATTGTTCGTATTCTTTTTTCGTTTTCTATTTCTGTTATTGATTTGTGAGAGCTTTGTTCCTATTAAAGATATCATCCCTTGTAGTATTTGATGAAATATTTGTCACAATTTGTGATTCACATTTTAAATTGTAATAAAACTACCCATCTTTTCCTATATTTTTCCTGTATATTATTTGTATGCTTAGAAAAGTATTTTGTTCTTTTAGTATGAAGATTTATTTTTTGTTAATTTCAGAAAATTTTTCTTCGGTTACATCTTTGAATGTCTTTTTATTCCATTCTATTTTGGAAGGTTTTTTTATTTCCTTAATACTGATTAACCTATTGGATCTTCTTTGCATCTCCCACATATGCATTATATTTTCCCTAATTTCTTTTCTCTTTGTGTTTTTTTTTCTTTCAAACATTTCCTACTTTTTGCTAATTCAATTGAAAGCTGTATTTATTTTATTTCTTATGCTATTAAGTAATTTATTATTTGTGCTTCATATTATTTTTCATATCAGAACTCTGAAAATATTATATTATTATTGGCTGGCATTTTCTGTTGTAGAGATTAGCCTAATATTATTTTCCCATTTAGGTAAATTTATTTTACACCTTCTTGGATGCTTGTAGATGTTTAAAATTTTATTTCTGTGATGTAAATGTTTGGGCTGAATGTATACAGTTATAGCTATTTTTTCTTTAAATTTGTCTAGTATTTGGTGAGCCCACAGACATGGTATGTCCTGTTCAATTGAGCTTTCCAGTCTTATACATTTTATGTGCTATTTTCCCATTGTTCTAGAATCAGAGATACCAGAGTAACATGACTACTTATCACTATACCTTGTCTTCTCTAATCATAATAATCACACTTCCTTATTTTTTTTCAACTCTTTGACTTTTTCCCATTCATCCTGTCGCAGCTTCTCAAGTTTGTCTGCCCTTTTAGTCAGGTTTCTGCTTTGCCAATCTGCTCACCACTGCTTCCAGTGCAGATTTTGGTTATTGCATTTTCCCCCCATTTCTTTTGCTTCTGGGTTAGCTCCCTCAGACAACTTTTGTCTGGACCTTATTTTACTTCTTGTCCTTAGACTTTGCCTTCTTATATCCTATTTAGAGTTCTAAGCAGTTTTCTAAATTTTTTTCTGGCCCTTGTAATAATTTTCAAAATCATTATCATTTTTTCTGGATTTGGGGCTTTTCACTCCTTCTTATGTACCTCATATTGATTATTTTAAATTTATTTACCCATTCTAGAATGAGATCTCCATGGAGCCCGATGTTGCCCAAGTTATGATTTTTGGCTCTGCTCACTTCGTTCTTAGTTAGAATCCCCTTTTCAATTATAAAACTCGATTTAAGATCTGTATACACAGTAATAGTCCTATTAACGGTGATTAGTAGCATACATTTACTTTAGGTCTATAGGTTAGAAGTGGTTTTTTCGTCTACCTGCATAGCCTAGTTGTCTGACACTTTAAACCAATGGAAAACATGGAGAGTGTCCATCTCTAATAGACACTGGTACCAGAATTTTTCCTGTCTCTATGCCTGTGTAATATATCTTCCCTTGGAATCAGACCTCTCAGAGTACCATGCCCTAACACAGTCCCCTTTACTCCTACTGCTCCTGTGGATTTTGTGAACTGCAGCCTTGGAAACAATGGATAAAGGTAATTAGTACTGATTAGAGGGATGGACCACTGGTAGAAAGAAAAGAACTGTAGCTATCTCACAAAGCAATCCTATGAGCTGTCCAGCTTTCTAGTTGATAGAGATCCTGACCCTTAGCTGAAGGAATACCACGTGGACCATTAGGTAGCTTGTTTCTTCATGGGAAATTAAGGTCCAAAGTCAGAACAATTATAGGTTAACACAGCCAGAATTAAACCCAGTGTGTCTGACATCCACAGATCCATAGCTGCTCTCACACACAAACACTGGAAATCCTATTCTGCTTGAAAAAGAGTAACCGATGATATTTTATTTGAATATCTGACAGTTTCTCAGAAGGTAGAGCCAGCAGTGAGGCAAACTGCTTGACATTCTGTTCAATTCTGGAAACAGAAAATACAACATCCAGCAGAAAACAACCCTTGTTCAAATGGAGCCCTTGTTGAACAGGGAGGGAAATCCTGAACATAATTAGATATGTGTGCACACTAAAATTTAAGAAGATCAGTTTTGAAACATTCAGACAGAAATTGGATAATATTCCATGACCAGAGACTCTGAAAGGAAAGACAGCAGAGGAATGAAAATTTTAAAAAAGGGGCAGTGGGGGGCGGCCAGCCCAGTGGCATAGTGGTTAAGTTCACGCACTCTGCTTCAGTGGCCCGGGGTTGGCAGGTTTGGATCTCAGGTGCGGACTTATGCACTGCTCATCAAGCCATGCTGTGGCAGGCATCCCACATATAAAATAGAGGAAGATTGGCAACAGATGTTAGCTCAGGGCTAATCTTCCTCACAAAACAACAAACGAAAAAATGGAATGGTTGAAAATAATTTTAAAGAGGGAAAAAAGTGAAGACAGTCATCAAAATTAATGTGGATGTATGTATTCTTTCTGGTGGGCTCAGATGTAACAGGGACAGGCATAATGAAAGCAAATAGGAAGATATTAATAGAAAAAGAATGGCTATTGTAAGAAAAAGGAAAGCTAGAACCTAAAATGAGGGGAGACTTGCTAAAAATGGTAAAATAACAACTGAAGGAAAGAAGAGGCCAGGTAAAGTTTATGTTCAGATTAAAAATACACTCAACAGTGGAGAAAATTTCTACTACAGTAATATTAGAAAAAGAAAAGATGAGTAAGTCCTATTTTGCTTTAATTTTCTCTCTCAAATAGAAAGATTTTTTTATATGGGTGAAAAAAAGGCTACCAGTAAAAGACTTGAAATCTCAAGGAAGTGAGCTGATTATGAGAGTACCTAGGTGTTGTAAATAACTTCACATTTCTCTTCCTGCCTGAATGATAATATTCAAATATGAGAGAATTTGATGAACTGACACTGAGAAATGTGGAATGCAGGGCAGTATGGTAATAGAAAACAAATGGAAAATAAGCATATATTATCCTCCGTTTTATAAATTGAATTCTCAATCTCCCAGGTCCTGAAAAAAGTTCCTTAAATATCTTATTAAATTGATTTCTTAGGAGCACTTACAAAAAGGAAAGTGGTGATAAACTGAAAGATAACATATACTATTAGACCAATTTCCTTTTTAAGGGGTATAACAGTATAATCAGGAGAATGCTGTAGACATCATAATTTATGATATATTTTCCCATGATTTTCTTAATGACAAGATGGTGAAATATGGACTGGATATGGTTGAGTTGTTTCATGCTTGTTGATTAAATAAATGTATCCAAAGAGTATTGATTTAATAGTTTGTTTTAAAATCTGAAAATAAAGAGAAATGATGGAAAACAATGGCGTGTCAGGAGGAGAATGGCCATGATGGTTAGGAGCATGTCAAATAACATCATGTAGAGGCTCCTGGATAGAAGCAGGGCCTTGTCTTTGAAAGAGAAGTCTTAGGGGACGCAACATGGCTTTCTTCAAATGTGTGCAGGACTGACATAACAAAGAGGGAGACCAGGAGAGTCAACTGGGAGAGTCAAGCATTGATGGGAAGTTAATTAAATGACCTCTAAAGTTCCTCTCCCCTCAGTGTTTTATAATTTGATTCTTTCATAAACCTGAAATATTGATGTATATTTAAAAAAATTGCTTTTAAAGATAACCTACCACATGCAATCCTACACTCAAGGTGCATACTTTATATATTTTTTCAGAATTCATTTTAAACTTTATCACTTATCTATGCTGGTTTTAGAGTAAATGCTCAATAATTACTAAAAAATAAATTTAGTTGACCAGTTTGCTTGAAGATTCTAGTGGCTGCTAAAATATCACCTAGGATATAACTGATAATCCAAAAATTGACTTCTCATAAGGGAAAAAGACAACCCAAGATACTCATATGAAAAAGAAATTTAACAGTATTTTAAAAATATATCTTAAAAGTGTATCACAACTTTTTTAAGGCAACAGTTTCAATTTGTTTGCCATTACTATTTATGTTATGAAAAACCTGCTTATTCTGCATTCTCCAACTTTATTATCAGCAGTGTTATTTCTCTAGGTGCTCAAACTAGAAATGGAGTCATCCTTGGCAGCTCTGTCTTGCCCGCTTCCCACATCCTGTTAGTCACAGGGCTATTGATCCTTTTGATAACACTTAAAACCTGTTTCCTCCTGTCCTTTTCTATTTCATACACCTAATTCAAGTCCTCATGATCTTGAACCAAGTCTATTGCAATAGTTGGTTATCATATTATGTACTCCCATTTTAATCCTTTTCCTGCACCATCACCAAAATTCATTCTAAAGCAAGATCTGCTTAAAACCCTTCAGCGACTCTCTGGAAAAAAAATCCATACTCCTATACACAGCAGGCAATGCCCTTAATGCATTGGCCCTAACCTATATTTTTGCAGCCCTTCATAGCCACTCATGCATGCTAAGCCCTGCATCTATACTTTTCAAACTAGGGGACTTATAGAGTACTCCAGAATCATAGAGCCTTAGGATAGACATGGCTCATCTTCCTGGATTTTAATTTTATTTAAATATCTAGGGTAAAAAAAAAGTATTTAGCTAGTAAATAAGTTAAAATATTATTCTTATACTAGGCCCATAATATTATGCCCTGTGACATTTGAAGGAGAATACATGCACAGGGCCTTACAGGGGCACATCTAGATTCCAGGCAAACTATGGAGAGAGTAAAAAGATCAGTGGTTGCTAGGGAGTCAGGGAGGTAGAAGGGATGAATAGGCAGAGCACAGAGGATTTTTAGGGCAGTGAAAATACTCTGTATGAACTATAAGGATGGATACACGTCATTATACATTTGTCCAGGCCCATAGGATGTACAACACCAAGAGTAAACCGTAATGTAAACTATCGACTTTGGGTGATTATGATGTGTCAACATAGGTTCATCAGCTGTAACATGTGTACCACTCTGATGGAGGATGTTGATAATGGGGAGGCCGTGCATGTGTGGGGCTGGAGGTATAAAGGAAATCTCTCTACTTTCCCTTCAATTTTACTGTGAACCTAAAACTGCTCTTAAAAAAAAAGTCTTAGTAAAAAAATAAGTATATAGAGCATTTATGATTTTATATATTGGACATATTTCTGACAGAAGAAAAATAGAGGTCTAATAATATTGGAAACATTTTCCACAGACCAGCTTCTGGCTATATACCTTCTAAACCTTGTTTCCCCTCCGTATTCTTCTGTGGCTGAACTCAATTTGACATTTTCATCTCTCTGTATAACCTTTGACCCTGCATGTCCTTGTCACTGATGCCAAGGGAGGTGGTACAATGGGTGATGGCTAACAATAACTTCATGATAAATGGAGGTGACTCCAAGCCACGTGAATATATCCTACACACTCCAACAAAATTTACCCCAATCTGAACTTCCCCTCAACCACATCCCAAATTACCAGTCATTCCAGTACCACCTAGCAAGAGGCAATGTAACAGAAGGAAAGTTAGGATTGAAAAGATAGTGGTCTTGACTGATTGCAATTAAAATATCTTAGCTTTGTAAATTCTGCAAACTGGACCTATTGCTAGGGGGCTACTCCCAGGGCCTTGAAAAGGAACTATACAAATGAACAGTTCTGAAGCTTAAGCTTCGGTAGCTGCATGGTACATCCACCGCTGGTTCATTATAAGAAAGACCATACTGTACTGGTACCTCACCATGAATACATTTGGAGCCTGGGGAATGGTAGGAAACACATCTCTATAGTGTACCTTTCAGTGTGTAGAGTCATTCCAAGAAATTTTTCCTCCCTTGATCTCCCTATCTACTTCCTTTTCTAGCCCCTTGGCCCTGCTTCATCCTGCTGCTGTATCTTTGTCCATTTGTCTCTCCATCCTGGGAGGCTATTGGGGGATCCTTTTATCCTCAGAGTGGAGCATATACAAGAACCCTATCCCACATGAAAATAAATAAGAAAGATAATGGAAAATTATGACAAATTTTTAAGGTGAAATAGATAAAATTAAAGAAATTTCTCTCAGCAATGAGCCTTCTCAAGCTGCAACTTCAAATCACCAGAATTATCCATTCATTCTTTGCCATTAATGGTTCTAAGTGGAAAAGTCTGAGAAACACTGCTCTGGACATGTCCATTTATTAGGCTTTTCCAGAACATGCCAAAGCATTTCATGCTTTACCCTTTGTTCTTTTTTGGAAGGGCATTTCCCTTCTTCTTTGCCAAATGAATTTTTAGTCAACTTTAAAGGTCTAGTCAAAGGTTGTTTGTTCTGAGACCTTCTCAGAACACCTCAAGCAAAATTAATTGTATCTGTTTCTTTTCCTGTAACACCTTTAACCCCTATTTTATCCTTCATAAGACGTCTGATAGGTATTTACCTATCTCCCAATTAGGTCACAATTTCTATGAAAGCAGCGTCTTATTCAACTCTGTCATCCTGGAACCTACTCTGCCAGTGTTGTGCTGGTAAATCTTTAACAACTGGCTCACCAGGACAGGGCACAACTGATTTGTAGCATTAGTTAATTTCCACGTTGTAAATGCTCCACTATGGCTAGTTTCAAGCTAACCAGTGCATCACTGAACACAGAGGTGGAAAGAGATGCTTAATAGCACACCATTATATGGCATTTCCACCACACAGATACAGTAGATGCATGGGCAATAGTAAAATGTAATAAAATAATTAGGAAGTGATGAGTTTTGAGTCTTCATTACCTTTGCTTTTAGTATAATTAGCTTAATTGTAAGTCTATATAATTTTATTTTTAATAATGGCTAGTTTTAACAACTAGTTCACAAAATCTTGAAGATTTAACAATCAGTTCTCGTGAGCTTGTACCAGCCAGCCCCCAGCACAGCACTGTTTGTGGCTCCTTAGAAGTAAATGTTGACAAATCATAACAATCGTATTCAGAGGATTCTAGAAAAAAATCGCCTTGGTGGTGGAGTAGGACACTAATACTTCCCTCAAGTTGATACTGTTGTTATCCTCAGATAATCTGTTGCATTTGTGTGACTTGCTATTTCTTTAATTCATAAAAATCCTCAAAATGTGTACTCCATGGGGCCAAAGCACAGACGGAGGAATGCAGACTATTGACATTTCCTGTTTCCTCCAAGTGTGACTTTTTCCCTCGTATAGATATGAGGTGAAAGGAAGCAACTATGACCTTTCACTCTCAGAATCTCTGCCAAATGATCTTTCATCAAGGAAATGATGAAGAGAATAGATGTGTTGTCCCAAACTGTCAGTATGTCCTCTGATAAGGTTTTTACTAGCCCAGCAGTACAGTCAGGCCGCAAGTCCTCAGACTGTACTGACTGGTCCTGTTGGAAAGAACTGAAACAAAATAAGGTGAATTCTACAGTTCTGGCATGTCCCAGGAATGACTTACTGCTGATTTCCCTTGACATGAAATAAGATAGTCCTGGGAGATTTCAGAATGAATTTCATTTTTTATCGCAAATATTCATATCTCTGATGTTTGCTTTGTTGTACAATAACTATCTGTGACAGATAATTAGAGCCAAACAATGAAAAATAATTAAAAGTTTTCTTTTGTTAAAGCTATAACTTTTGAGTATGATTTTAATAAAAGAATCCCATTTAAATTTTCTTTTTCCATTTTGTAATGGCAAAAGAGAGGCAAATCAGTCATGTCATGAGCTAAAGTTATATAACATGTGTTTATGAAGTTACACTATAGTGCCTATGCCGCTAAATTGAGTGGATTTCAAAACACTCCATCACAGCCCTTTAGATATTTGAAGTCAAGGAGAAAGAGACTAAAAACATCAGAAAATTAAGGGAATACATTTAAATATGTTTCAATAAATTAAAGGTAGTTAAATGAATTATAGGTACATATTCATGTGTTTGTAAAACACCCCAAGTTGCTTTAATTTCTGAGTTCCATTAAGGCATTACAGAAACAAAGGGACGTAGCCTAGATCAGGGTCACCTAGTAATACTGTCTTCATCTTAGCATCTCATTCGTAAAAATTTGTCTATGGTGGTTCACAAAATCTTTAAATGTGAGCTACTAAAAACTGGCTGTGTTAGGAAGTAGATGTTAGTAGGGAAACAAAATGAATGGGGATGTATAAAAGTGAAATGCATCATGACACACAGGCTTCCTAAGTAATGAATAATGATTTCATTCAGCATTTCTGAGAAGCGGTAATTTCATACGCAGTTCCTAGGGCGGATCAAAAGAACCACCCAAATATGAGCACACATCTGTCCATCTTCCAAAAGAAGGGGAAATGCGTGACTGAACACAAAGGCTGTGTGAAAACATCAATCTTATTCTCAGAGATCAGATGATCTTTGAGGCACTTTTCATTGACTCTTGTTTGCCCCGTATAGACATAGTTATGAATCGTAAGTGAAGTTTAGTTTTTCTCCGAGTCCCAATAGATTTGGAAATAGAAAAATCAGTGTTCACTTTGTTCAAATGGATTTTTGATGGGCCAAAAATAAAATGAAAGATTTTAGGCCAAAGATACTTTCAGATATTAAAACCACTAGAAAATGAACACTTAAAGTGATGGTCACTCCATAATATAAAGAAACTTTGCCTGACTTATCTGAAAATGCCTGGCTAACTCTTATACTACTTCCACTAGAAACCTTCTATAAATCTTCTATAAATCGGTCTATATTGGCATCCTAGAAATCACCTTTCATTCAACTAGAGTACATTAATCTTAATTTCTGAAATTTTTGAAATATTTAATACGCATTAGACAAAGTAATGATTCTCATAGTACTAAGTTCTGTATTGTAATAATTTATTTACTTCTTTCTCTTTCCCACTAGACTGTAAGTTCCTTGAAAATAAAATCCAAACATTATTTGACTTTGGATTCTCAGCATAGTGCACAATTATTCCTATTTGATGAATGAATGATTTCTTAGAAAAAGATGGCAACGTGTTTTTAAATTCAATTTTAATTCAGTAATTCAATTTAATTCAATAATAATTCACTTCAAATGTTAATATGCACAGAATAAATCTGTAACAATATGCAGCAAACCACCAAGAATAGTTTTCTCTAGGAATGAGATGGAGAATGGGCATCAGGAGGCCTTTACTTTCTGCTTTGGATTCTTCTGATTGTGTTATCACAAACTTGCTATACTACTTTCATAATAAAAATGTTTAAGCCCCCCAAAATGTGGCACCTTAAAACTTTGTGGATGGGAAAACTTGGCAAATATTTAACTCTGTTACATTTATGTTGGAGTCTTCGCTACGTTATGTTACTACTTATCTCATTTTCTAAGGAAGAGAAATTTATTTTGGACATTTTTATAATTAAGAACATGTCATTTCTAGTTCTTTTCTGATTTCTTGGATTCCGCTTCCCTTCATAGTTCTGTGTCCATTTCTCTTTCTTCCAGTTTCCTTATTTAGTCATCATCACCTTCATACATGGCAAAAAAACACTACTGCCTTGATCCTAGCAGATTTCGGTGCACATTTTTCCCATTCCTGTAGAACACTGTGTGTTCAGAATGTTTAATTTTGGGGACCCTTCATATGTATTAGCGTATTTGTGTATTGTGTTATATAACATTGCACATCTGTAAAACTAGAAAATGATGAATTTTAAATTTCTCTGTTCTTCTCACCACTACCCTTTTATCATGATCAATTTATCTATTATGGTATGGCTTATGTTTTCCATTCACAAAGGCTTTTCCTATTTAGATTTGGCAAGAAAAAAAAAGTGGTGCTAGCAGACATGCTTTTGTACCACACTAAAGCTACCTCCTTTATTAGCTTCAAATTGCGTTCCATTGTTACTAGTAGCACTTAACTGATTTATCCGTTTAAACGGAAAACACTTTCCTCCCTGGGAAATGAGCCATAATCTCCTTCAATTCTGAGAATTCTCCCAGGTATCTGAACTTACCTGGACTCCATTTCCCATCTCACTCTTCACATCTAATAAAATCCCGCCTTTTTAAATTTTTCCTTCACAGTACATCTCACGTTTGACCTTTTTTTTTCCATTGCCACAACTACCTCCTAAATCCATGACCTGAAATATTAAAATAGCAAACAACTTCCAAAGCTTGCTGGCCCCCTTCAATTTTTGTTTACATTGGGCCAGATTGGTCTACCTTTCCCTGTTGACATTCTCCTGGTGACTCGTTTCTTACTTATTCCTAAATAAAATTTGATTTCCCTTAACCTAATTTTCAGTGTCCCTGGATGCCTTTTCAGCTTGGTCTGTAAATGTTAGACATCCCATTTGTTCCAGTCTGGTTGGAATACTTGTTATTGTTCCCCTTTGAACAACTTACTCTTTCCTTTCACTACCCATTTGCTTATACCATTTGTTTTAATAAATCGCCTTGTGTCTTCCTTTCCTACCTCTCTGTCTCCTAATCTTATATATACTTTGGGGTTAAATTCCATGTTCTTCTAGAAGCCTTCCTTCATTTTCATCATAGGCAGTCTCTCTCTCCTATGAATAGCCTTCTATTTATTAAACACTCTTATGGCACTTATCACATATTTTCTTGTATCATGTATGTAGCTTTTACTCTCCTTCTTGCTTTGTGCACCTACTGTGTATCAAGTAGTGTGCTGATATTGAGGGAATAATGGAAAACAAGCAATTGCTTCCTTCCTGAGACAGGGTCGGTAGTGAAGTATATTCATGGATGTGAGAGAGAGAGAGAGAGATCGAGAGAGAGAGAGAGATCTGAAATATGCATCTATTTGTAATTTTTTTCCTTTTTTTGCTAAGAAGGAGTCGACCTGAGCTAACATCTGTTGCCAATCTTCCTCTTTTTGCTTGAGGAAGATTCTCCCTGAGCTAACATCTGTGCCAGTCTTCCTCTATTTTGTATATGGGTTGCTGCCACAGCGGGGCTGACAAGTGGTATAGGTCTGCACCTGGCATTTGAACCAGCAAACCCGGGCCACCAAAGCAGAGCATGCAAACTTAACCACTAGGCCACAGGGCCAGCCCCTGTTTGTAATTTTTTTTTTTTTTTTTTTTTGGTGAGGAAGACCAGCCCTGAGCTAACATCTGTTGCTAATCCTCCTCTTTTTGCTGAGGAAGACTGGCCCTGGGCTAACATCCGTGCCCATCTCCCTCTACTTTATATGGGACGCCGCCACGGCATGGCTGATGGGCAGTGTGTCGGCGGGCACCCGGGATCTGAACCAGCGAACCCCGGGCTGCCAAGCGCGGACTAAACCGCTGTGCCACCGGGCCGGCCCCCTGTTTGTAATTTTTAATCAGCCTCTAATTGACTGATTTGGGCCATACCTTGCTTTTACAACAAAAAATATCTTTTATTCATTCAACAGAGATTCATTGATCATCTGTTTGGTTCCAGGCACTGTGTGGTGGTAAGTTCTTCAGAAATTACCAGACCCTGGAGAGTTCTTGCTCTCACACACTCCATCCATCACCTCAGCTCCCAGCCTGTGCAAGCTTCACACATACAAACACAGAGACAAATTCTTACAGACATGGATCCAGAGTTGTGACCCAGGTCTCTTTCCTGGCCTCTTTTTCTATCTGAATTTGCCTAAGCTGATTATTGATTAAAGAAGAGAAAAATCTCAGGACTTTGGAGGGAGAGACATGCTGTCCAGTTCCCGTGAAAACCATTATCTGTCCTCCAGGATTGTCAGCTGGGGAAGCAGATGTCAATCCTATTACTGCCAGGGACCAGGTTGACGAGTTTTAGGTATCCTGTGCAAATGGTGAGAATGAGACATTACTCTCACCCACTCCAGCTTGGGTAGATAGTCAGAGTAAAATGTTAAAATGGAATAAAAGATAATGTGACCAAATAAGAGAAAGCTATTGAGTTCATTTATTCATTCATGTTTGTTCATTCTTTCATTCCATATTTATTAAGCACCTTTTATGTTCCAAGCACTCTAGTAGACATTGGAGGTACAGAAATAAAAATAGTCTCTGACATTAATCCTGGTGATAGTAAAAAGAGAGAAGGTACAAGGATGAAAAGAGAGGATGGAGAGAGAAGAACAGAGAGAGGACTTTGATTTTAATCAGGACTGTCACATGTTTGTAAAACCTAGGACATTCAGGATGTAACTGTAGGAGTTCCAATGGGAGACCCACTTATGAAACTGTTGTCCCATTGCATTCAATGGTACCTCGAAGGTCTCAAGAACTGATATATACTTCAAACATGACTTATTATAAAGTGTGACTTTCCAAATGAATATGTGTGCCTCATGAAGAAGGTCTCAAGAACTGATATATACTTCAAACATGACTTATTATAAAGTGTGACTTTCCAAATGAATATGTGTGCCTCATGAAGAGCCTTGTTTTATATGCTGTTGCTAAACTTTCAGTTTTGACATATATTTTTTTTTTCCATTAAGAGATGTTGTTGTTTCTTACAGTGTTGATTAATCGGCTCACAAACCATATGAACTGCATTTAGACCACAATTGGCTGAATGTGTTCCAGTGTAAAGGATAATACGTTAGGTACTTTTGTGTAATTCCGTATTAAAAATTAGAGTAGAAAATAAGCACCAAAAAGCACGCTAATTTTTCAAGTTAAAATTTATCAGTGGATCCATGGGGGTCTATGAAATGTCTTCTGCTTTGTCACCTGAAGGAGAGCCGAAGCTGTCTATATTGTGCTGCCACTTCAGCAGTGAGTCGGGAACACTTTATCCTTCCATGGCATGAATACAAGGGTGATTGCACACAAAAGAACCAGTCTGAGCAATATTACATATTCTTTTTAACTCTGTGGCTCTTGATAAATAGGATTTTATGATAAAGGCATCAAGTAGTAGACAGGGCACCAATGATGTGAATTGTTAATTCGATTGTCGAAGTACAAGTGGATGTGTGCCCTTGGATATGAAGTTACCCCCAGGATAATGTTTCTCAGTGTGTGGTTCTCAGGTGACATGCATCACCTGAAACTTCTGATTCCTAGGCTCTGCTGTAGAGATGCTGATTCCTCGGGTCTGGGTAGGCCCTGAGGGTCAGCACCTTGAACAAGTCCTCAGAGATTCTAATGCAAATTGAAGTCTGAAAGCTGTGAACCTAGAAGGAAAAGAATCTCTTCCTACCAGCCAGTATAACTAGATTGTTAATAGAAATCTATAATTATTACATGTTCAAAAGTACAGAATATATATCACATGCTGAACGACAGTTTATTTTGTTGAGAGTATTCATAATCAGCCCTACCCAGTTTTTACCAGGTACTTGCTGGATTTTCCATATTTACTCAGAAAAAGAAAGCAACATACAGAGATGTAATAAAGAACCTGGTCCTGAAAGGGAAAGGAGAACCCCTTTTCTGAAAGCCTCTGAGCATCTCCTTTCCCTTCTGACTTTGTCTGTTTTGAGAGCTGGATGTCCTGCAGAAAGTCTCAGGTGGGCTTCCTGGAATGCGGTTTCATGCTCTGCCTGCTCTCCCTGCTCTTAAATATTTGGAATTAATTGAAGTTCCAGGCAGCTCTGGTGGCCAGCTGAGTTCCTCCAACAGTTCCTTCTGCTGTCCCAGGACCTGGACAGAGATTCCATGGGAGACGCCATCAGTAAACTGGATATGAGAGGTTTACATAGCACTGGAGTAGGACAGAGTTTTTGGCAGAGCCTCTTCAAGAGAGGTGCTGAAAGAAAAGTTGAGATTTATGTTACTGAATATCTTGACCTCAAATAGTGTTTACGTTGGGTGCTCAGGCATGAAAGACAGCTTTTGTCCTTCTAAAAAGTAGCAGACTCTCTAAGTCTTGCATCTTACGTTTGCTTTAAATAAGCTAAAAGAGAAAATGCGACTGTACATTCATACAAATAAAGTAAGAAGTTTGTTTAAAATACTTTTATGAAATAGTCACATTGAAATGCCTTTCAATAGCAGTGTCCTAAGTATGTTTATGCTGATTCAGAAAAGAATCCCCACATTTTATGAAGCAAAATTATATTACTCAGAATTCATGCTAATGCAAATGACAGAAACCCAATGCAAACTAGCATGGCATAAGCCTTAAAGCTTTATGTAAGTTAATTGTCTGTGTATGACTGGCTTCAGGCATTGCTGAATCCGGAGGTTCAAGATGTCATAGCACTCTGACTTGCACCATTCTAGGAGTTGAGCCCATGTCTTAGCTATCAGTCATTCAGCCATTTCAGCACTGCAAGATGCTTACCCCAGGGTGGCAACATGATGGCTCATTGTTGCAGCCTACCAATCCAGATGAAAGAGGTTTTCTCTTTTCAGGAGTTCCAACAAAAGTCCTAAATAGAAGTCTCATTGGCTTCATGGAGTCAATGCCCATCCCTGAGCTGACCCCTGTGGATAGGGGAGCAGATAACATTGATTGTGCAGGTCATAGGTTCATCCTTAGAGCAAGGAAGAGTGAGGTCAGCTATGGCCAAGTCACATGGATCTCAAAGGAAATTCCAAAGTGCTGTTACCGGAAGAAGAAGGAATAAATGCTGAGCAGGAAACTAGCTTCTATGTCTATTACATAGGTATATCCTAGTAAGTAAGTAGTGTGTAAAAATCTACATGAATGCAATCCCAGGGGTTAGGAAATGTAAGGGAAGTAGCAGTGGGCTTTTTGACATCCACTCTTCTGATTGCTATCTACTTTGATCTGGTGGAGATGACCATTCTTAGCTAGAATACTTTTAATCATCTCTTCTTGCCTTAAACTATCTAGTAAGTATAAGTTAGTACAAAATGAGACCAACTCTAAGATTTCTCTTCTGTACCCTTGGCTAACAGTAATAGATGTAGTAGCTTGAGCATCGATATGCCATTACTTTATCTAGGTTCTCTGGGGGAATATTAGATATGATGTCACTAGATCCTCACTTTTTTCATAGGAGTCTGGTGATTAGGAATTTGCTTTATTATTATTCTTTAATTATATAATTCCTAGGATTTTAATGATAAATGTCATCCAAATAAAATGGATATTGGTCAAAATGCAGTTGTACAAGCACATGGCCTATAAAAAAATGGATATTTTTAGTTCTTCACATTTTAACTTCAGATTTGCATAACTATTTTAATATATGTGGAGAAAAATCTAATTTTTCTCTCTCAGAAAATTTCCTCCTTCATTTGTCTAAGTATTTCCTACTCTCTGTCCCTCTCCCACCCCCAGGTCTCTGATGCTTTCTCCTTGTATAATTATCATTTGAGCAGCTGGAACTTAAAATTCTCATCAAATAATTCAGCCTGTCTAGGCTTTGGTGATCAAAGTAGGTCATTTTTAAGAAAAGTTTAGAGAAAATATGATAATGGTTCTAACTATAATTTTTTTAAAGCTTATAGTTATGGTCTGATGGCTGTAATTTCTGTCTCATAGATTGCGTATGATGCTACTATCTGTGCAGTGTTAGCTGGTTTACATTATTTCTGGGCAGGTCCCAGTAATTGTTCTTGTCAGGCTGCCACAGGTGTGTGCTTTTGTAAGCTGGCCTTGATCCCAAGCAGTGAGACTCGGAATCCAACACGTGTCCAATTCCATTCCCAGCCCTCTAAACTATGCGACATTCTTAGAACTGACATATTCACTGGCCTCCATTACCTACTCAGCTGATGACAGAAAAAAGAACTTGCCAGACAGCTTTCCTTTGTGTGTGACTTTCCATTTGAGAAACTACTTTCATGTACATGATCCCACTTGATTCTCACGGTAGATGAGGTATCATTATCCTAAATTTTCAGGTGAAGACTAGAGCTCGGGGACCTTTAGTGACTTGCGCCAAGTTATCTAAGTAGGAAATGACAGAGTCAGGACTTTGACTCTGGACTGAGTCTGTGTTCTCTCTGTCATGCTGTTGCCTGGAATCCCTTCTAGCATTTGCAGACTGTGAGACAGAGCTAAGTGTATGTGAAAGACCCATTGCCATTGTGCATTCATCAGGAAGGCTGCAAGGCAGGGAAATGCATGGGCATTTCAGTTGGAAGGCATCGGGGCTTGACAGAAATTGAGACACTGGGAAGACACTGGGCAGAGGATGAACCAGTAGGAAACATTTTAAAGGACATCAAACCTTCTGAATGCCGTTGCCTTGACATCTAAATCTCCCAAATCCTACCTAAGAGGTACTGACTTTGGGTACAAGTTAGTTCTTGTGCTACTTGTCTCATAATTCAAATAAAAAAATATTTTCCTTGAATGTCACTTAATTTGAAATATGTAATGTTTAGCTTTGAATTCTTTCAAGCTTGTTTATCGCCAGTACACTAATATGTGAGAATTTGCTTTTTCTTTTAAGTCCTTTTTTATATATTTTCAAATTTTAATGTAAATTTAAAGCAAATCTTTCTATATCAGAAAGAGACACAAATCAATGGTTTGGATCCCTAAGAGCAATTATTTTAAGTCAGGTAATTTATTGTTGGGACTTCGAATGGCAAAAGGAAAATATTTTACTTAACCTCATTTTTGTCTTATTTTAAGAATGTCAATTACAACTGTCACAACTGATATTTTTGAAGGGCTATAATGCAAAATGGCATAAAGTTGTCAGTTTCACTCATCAGTATGTAAGATATGACTTAAATTCTAACCGAGGCCTATTGTCTTTCCCTTGGTAGTAGTATTTTTCTCTCAATTTCCTCACAGTGTTGTATTTACAAAGTTAAGTACATAAAATACAATTTGAGTGGCTGGAAGCAGATCAAATGGTTTAATGAACTCAGCTTTATTTATATTAGGTGGGGAAATCAAAGCTGAGACTAATAATTTCTGTGCCCATGGAAGAATCAGAGACCTAATTAAGCCCACACAGAGAACCAGGTTAGAGACTGCTTATCCTCCACATTTCCTCTGTGAAGTAGTCCTGTCTCATCTCATTAGCTTTCATGTGAATCTTGAACAAGGAAGTGCAAAACAGAGGTAACCGTAAACCACACTGGCTCTCCTCAAAGGATGGTAGCAGTCGATATAGTGTGGTTGCACCCCGATATCATTACATCTTGTATGGCACAGACCCATGGTGACCCTTGTCCTGGCTTTTCAGAAAATTTTATTTTAAAAGAAGGGTAGTGTCTAGCAGAAAGTCTCTGCACCTGGAGTAGATGAAACACTTGGAATTCAGATCTGGAGGCTTCATGTGAGCAGAGATCTCATCCATCC
Source organism: Tapirus indicus (assembly GCA_031878705.1). Lineage (NCBI taxonomy): Eukaryota > Metazoa > Chordata > Mammalia > Perissodactyla > Tapiridae > Tapirus > Tapirus indicus. Next base: position 16,447,866 of record CM062925.1, read on the forward strand.
AAGGAAGAGCCAGTGAAGATCAATTTTTAAATGACTGCCCAGCCATGAGATGGGTCGGCACCCTTATTAGTGTGTCCTCAGTCAGCAAAGGTGGCAGTTGAAGGTATACATATAGTGACAGGAATTCTAAAATCATGCTAGCAGTTGATATAGCACACAATTTAAAACATTTTGAAATTGAAAAAAAAATAGTGGAATACAGTTCATACAGTCATCATGACCCTCAAAACAATTCCATTTTGAACTAAAGTAGCATAATCATGATCTTTCTTCTAGCCTTATCTGCCCGATTCAGTCATAGCAGACGCTGTCCACTGTATATATCAATGCAGTCTAAGCTCTGTGATAACCGAGCTTTACGAGTAGACTTTATAGCCAGGTAATCATAATATTTCTGCTAAAGCTGGACTTAAACTTACATCCAACTGCTTGTAGAGTGTCCAAGGAGCCCAAGGTGAGAGACAGTAAAATTACCATCAGGGAGAGTTGAGTAGTTGAGCTACAAAAATTTTCTATGTCTCCTCAGAACTTTTTTGCTGCTATGAAAATAGGCAGGAAAATAAATTTAACTGAAAGATTGGATTCAGAGGCTCAATATAGAGTACCCCCTGTACTTTAACATTTATGGAAAGGAAAGCCTCTAAGCAATTTTCTGAGTCCTGGATACACTGGGTTCTTATTTGTGTAGCCCATGTAATCAGAGCTAAATACAGACAGTTAAGAGTTTGGCTTGGCCTGTGATTTCTTGAAATGGCTAACATCCCTTTATAGGCTCATAAATCCTTCAAGTGTTTCCACTGTGTGGGTTTATGGAAACCCACCCCCACTTAGGAGCAACTGGAATTAGGTCACAGATAAGCTTGATTACTTGTGGGGAAACAATTTTTGGGAGTTGAATACAGTAATTTAGTTTCCCCTAATGTGAGCCCTGAATTTGTTCCAACAGGTTTACAAGTTATGGTTTTAGCCTACAGCCTTCTGCGTTGCTATTTTAAGATGTTACACTTAAAGGAGACAAAAGAGCTAAAAATAACTAAATTTAAATGTGCAGTCCTGGGGCCTTTGAAAGGAAATTTTGGATCCTATGGATATTTCTATAATTTATAAATTCCCTTTTGTCTCAGGTCTACCTTTTTGTGTGGGTTAAATAGAAATGATTTCTTTCTCCCTATTGAAGATCCTGCAGATACATTTAAGACCTAATGATTTTAAAGGAGGTTTGATGCTTAAACAGAAACTTTCTTTAGAAGTAAACTTATATGTTGCAGTTTTACAGCTAATAAAGCCAGTGTTTAAATATTAAAAACACTCTTTTGATTAAAAACACTGTAATGTGTGGCTAAACTGTGAGTTTAATGCAAGAACTAAATACTGTGAGCATGAAGATTGATCTGCAGCTGTTCACAGGCTGAATTAGGGGTGGGCCGCCAGAGCCCAGGTGACAAGTGTGACAGTCTAAAGAAGTGACAGAGGTGAGGTGATGAAGACTTCACACAGAGACGCAGTGGGGATGGACTAGAAAACAAGGACCTGATACCAGAAATACAACTGTGTTGTCTTTTCAAATTGAAGGGTGTGTTTCTTCTCCCTATCTTTTGTTTGGTTTTTGAGTTAGAGTGAATTTTCCTGAACTATTACAGGTTTAGTTGCCAGAATGGTGGGTCAAAGATATTTGGAAATGCTTTTTGGATATTTGGAAATATGAATCATATCCCCACCCATGGTTTCTATCTCATAATCCCCAAAGGATCCTGGGCCACCCCTAAACTGCAGGGGTGGCTTGGTGGGCAGGGGACCCAGAGTGCTATCGTGCTTACTCCTGGAGCCATGGGCAAGGCTGTTAGAGCTACATTTCCTTTTTTGAAAATGCAGGTGTTTAAACTTACAGAGATAGGATGAAAGCTGACGAATGTTACTAAATTGCTTTTAAAATATTATTTTTATTTTTAGAACCTCAATGTAATAATTAATATATAGTAACTAGTAAACTACCCATAATAGAACTTTGCAAATTAAAGTTTATCCCTTCATGTTTTTCATCTTACAGGCAGTGGTTCTCAACCTTGAGTACACATTAGAACCACCTGGAAAGCTTTTTCAAACTAGTACTAAAGCAATTTCTGCACGTAGGGCCTAGGGCCCAGGTGTGGGTATGTTCTAAAAACTCCCCAGCTGATTCTAACGTGCAGCCAGGGTTGAATTCTTCCTCTGTAGATGCTCAAGCCTAGAGCATTGCTTTATCTCAGCTGTTTATGCTCCCGGTGATCTTAGCCATTTCCTCCATTGTATTACCAGTCTTGTCTAATGTGTGATGATTTTGAGACAGAGAAGAATGGCAGTGAAATTGAAGGTTTACGCATTTCAGTCTAGACGAAGAAAGGAAGTTCATATTAATAATATCCTGTTTTAGAAAGGGAAGTAATCTCTGTATTCCCTGAATTTTAGTAGATTTAGAAACCCTATGGTAATGTTCTATTAACCACTCTCCTTACTCTGCCAACCTTCAGGATTTGAAAACACTAAACCTTTGTTTACATCCTCTGTAAATCAGCATGATTTGTTTCTCTCCTGGGATTTAACTAAAAGCAGTGCTGAGTTACAAATTTTAAAAAACTAAACAACTATACAAAATGATTAAAAGATATAAGATAAAATTTTGAATCCCTAGAAAATGCCTCTGAATGTTGTGCACATTTCATAATGAAGGGGAACTAGGTTCCACTAAAACTTTTCCTTTTGGTTAAAAGAAAAAAATCTGTTTGTTCTCCTAGCCCCAAACCACAGCATGAGCATTTCCATGGGGTTGAAAATGCTGCTTATTGTGCAACGGGCTCACGAGGCTCACTCTTTCCTTTCAGTAGAAAACGTGCCCTTTACATTTCTTGCCAGGCTAAGTGACAGATGAGACAATTTACATTCACTAAGCTTTCAGTGACTTGCCGCAATAGCCTTGGCAACAAAATTCTACCAAAGGAAAAGCATCAAATTGCACAGAATGGTGTTCATGGCCAGTGGGTCTCCACATCGACCTCCCTGGGAATTGTGCCAAAATAAAAGGCTTTCAAGCTTCCATTGCTACTTCAGGATTATAAACTACAGCTCTTTGAGTTCTCATTAGACTAGGAAAGTTGATTGCCTACAGCAAGCTTCTCTGACTAACCCTGGCAACCTGGAGACCATTCCCCATCCATCAAAGTAGAAGACCTACTACACATTAAATTACAGTGTAACTCCTGTTCTGCATAATTCTCACTCTTCTCTCCAACACTCGCCTGCTCTCCTGTTCTGTTTCTCCCTTTACTCCTCCCATTCACAGTTCCCCTCCTCCTCCCCCATGCAGACCTTAACTAACTTGCATAAAAATCACACAATTAGTCAGGGACAAAGTCAGGAGCCTAGTGTATTGCAAAAAGAATAATGTTGCCTTGGACAGAAGGAAGATTTGGAAGCATGTCTTACCTAAGCCTGATAGTTAAGCATTTTAATACGAATTATCAAAATGGACGCATAAATACCTAAAATACCTTGGGATTTAGTGTGAGAATGAATGACCTTTGTGGACATATAGTTGGAACAATGGATATAATGACTTTCAAATATGTAGGATCTTTGTTCTGCAGTGAGAGATGCTGAGGAAAGGCAAGCTCTCGGATAAGATGGTTGGATGCGATGGTTTGTTTCAGCTGATCTCTCAGTGGGCTTCCGTAGGCAGAAGACAAAGCCAGGAGTGTGCTCTTTCCCCACCCTTCTGCTACACATTCAGAAGGGCCATCACCCCTCAGCAACAGTGAAAAGAGACCACACAAACCACAAATTTTCATTTTCATGATGGGCCATGGCATCTATTCCAGTTACCTCCATTGATGGCCCAAACAGGGAATTGAAACAAACTGTTTTAGTATTGTTGTTCCACTATGATTGGTCCAGGAACTCTGGATATGCTGTTAAAAATAAGGCATAGTTCATAGAAAAGCTTGGCAGGTTAGCTTCAACATATAAAAGCACCTTGAGTCTCAACAAGGCAGAGGTGACAAATTTGAAGAATTGGGCACATTATGTTGATGAGATGATAACCAAGAAAATGCCATCTAATAATAATTATTATTATCATTAAGTGCTTACTATGAAGTGTTGCTATGAAGTCCATCCTATTATTATTTCCATTTTAGAAATGAGAAAACTGAGGCACAATGTAATTACATGAAATTTGTACAAGTCACACAGCTAGAAGTGGCTTAGCTGGGATGTGAACCTGCTCCAAGGTCTACACCAGCCTACAGTTCTGTTAACCTTTAGGACACTTCTGTACCTTAACGGACAAGATTAAATGTTTGCAAATGCTTTAAAGCAGAATAGGTGTGATGCCAACAAATTAAATGTAAAATATGTCCTTGAAGCAGGGCACAAAACAATCCCTTTTAAACAATAAAGCAATCAAAGATCATTTGACCACTTTGTTGCTTTGTAACTATTAACCAAACTACTATTTTAAAATCCTGCAATTTAATTATTAAATTATATATTTTTTCTATCTTGGTACAATTCCCTTTCCCTATATTCCAAAACAAGTTCTAAAAAATAGACAATTTCAAGATTAAGCCTCTGTGCTTGATATTGAGAAGCAGAAGGAAATCAGTGTGCACTTTTAACTGGGGATGACTTTGATTGGTGCCTCCTTGGATTTCAGTTAATGGAGGGAACACGTTCAGTGCTGAAGCTATTTAGGAGGTTTAATAGCACTTTGAACATTAACATTCCTGAGCTCATAGGTGACAGCCATCTGTGCTGTGAGTGGATTTTAGAGGCATGCCGAAAAGACCTGGCAGGTGAGAGATGGGGACATTGAAGGCCTCAGTAAAAATGCCAAATTATCAATAAGAATGAGTGTTTTCATAAAGACAAGTTAACCTCAGCTCTTCCAGCATGATGAGGATAGGACCAGAAGTCCACAGGACCAGAAACTAGTCCCCTCTGCCACTAATGAGCTAACTAGAGAAGAGGAGCAATCTCTCAGTTCATTTTCCAATCCATAAAACAATTAATGGACTAAATAATGGTTGCTAACCTCTTTGATAATCTAGTAAAAGCTCAGAACTCCTTCTCTCGAGAAATGTGCAGGCATAAATTCAGTGGAGTTCTTGGACCCCTGAACCTCATCATAGAACCCGTTAAAAACTTGTAGATTAAATCTCTCACATTCTTTACAATGCCTACTTTGGTGATTCTGTTAATTTGTAATGCTGAGAAGTTAAGATACAATGAGTACATTTCCTTGTTTGGGAGCAAGGCAAGGCCAGCCCAAAATATGGAAAGATATGGGAACAGCATGAGAAAGGGGGTCAAGAAGGTTATTGGGCTACTTGGAGCAGGCACTCGGTGGCAATAGGGTGGCCATTGAAGTGAGAAGGCTCTGCTCTGTGCTGAGGACAAACTGGAGTGACTTGACAGAGTTGCTTGCGAGGGCGGGGGGGGGTGGTGGAGACAAAGATTTTAATTTTGCTCTCCTGCTTTAGTATATGGTGCTTTATGCGTGGTCCAGACTGTCTAATCAGGATCTCATTAAGGAAAAGCATAGCATTGTTTGAGTTCTCTTTCCCACAGCAGAGCTAAAAGTAAACAGCAGCCAAAGATAAACAAGGAACATTGCTTTTTCCTGTGTGGTACAATAGTAACTCTAATTTATTGACAATATTGTTGGCGTTGTAAATAGTGAATCTTACAATGGACTTGTTAAAGAGCCTCCTGGTTTCTAAGCTTTACCAAGCCAGCAGACTTTCTTTTGTTGTTAATGGAATTTGTTTGCTAAATCAGGCTTTCTTAAATAACAGGCTTTGTGTGCTGGAAGACTCAAGAGACCCACTTGCTACTCAGTCCAGTTTTTTGTTTTGTTTTGTTTTTAATTCTCTAAACCAATGAATGGCTGAATTGCAACTTTTCTCTGTTTTTGTTTCGTAGAAAGACAGATTTATGAGTAAAGAATAGAGTTTATACATCTCTGCTTCTGAATCTTTTGGGGCTGTCTGGATCACAGTAGGGGGAAGGATTCCTACCAAAGTCCATGAAACTCTGAACCCACAACTCCGCTGTCCCTCCTCTGCCTCATAACCAGTTATCCGCATAAACCTAAATAGAGGGCCTGGCCCCACAGGACCTAGAGTTCCAAACAAAGCCAAGGATGGCCTAGATTACAGTCCTGCCTTGTGCAAGAAAATTATATTTACCGAGGTCTGCTTCACCATTCCTTCTTGATTGATTGCTTATTTACTTGTGGCTGTATTTCCAAAAGACCTTAAGCTGACTTTGATATCCTTAAAGTCAGTTTTGGTATCCTTTCATTTTGCACTTTGTCTGGCCCAACCCGTATCTACCCGTAAGCTTACTCTCCCGATTCTGTATCAAATGAAGTATTCAAGTTGATGCAGTCATATTAACCATTTATACATGACCAGACTTATCTAACACACTAGATCTGTCCTAATCATCCGGTGATGCCTTGCCCTGCCCCAGTGTTAAGACATCTCTACCATCCAGGATCAAACACTTTAAACACGACCTGTTCCACACTTACTCTGTCACCAAACATGACTGAGCCAAAGTCCAACAAGTGAAAACTTTAGACATTTTTTCTTTAGGATTTTTTTTAAAGAAATATACTATAGGTACAGTTCAACTCCCCTTTCTACTCCTTCATATTATGAAAGGTAGGGTATACCTTTCCACCAATATTTTATACTCTTCGTGAACTACATAGAGTATTAATTTATATAAACGTACCTATCCTTCTGCAATATGCTTGTTTAATCAATGTAACATTTTAGAGGTTATTCCAAGGTGATACACAGACCTTTAGTTCACTCTTTTCAACTGTTCTTCTGTTTGCCAAGGTATGAATATAATTTATCCAGTTTATTAGCTATCAATAGATAGACGTGTACATTTTCCCTAATTTTTCATTGTTATAAACAGGGGTTCAGTGAACACATTTGTATATGCATATGTATAAAAACTTCTCTGAGGGGCTGGCCCGGTGGCGTAGCAGTTAATTTGGCACACTCTGCTTCGGCGGCCTGGGGTTCACAGGTTCGGATCCCAGGTGCAGACCGCTTGTAAAGCCATGCTGTGGTGGCATCACACATAAAGTGGAGGAGGGTGGGCACGGATGTTAGCCCAGGGCCAGTCTTCCTCAGAAAAAAAAAGAGGATGATTGGCAACGGATGTTAGAGCTAATCTTCCTCACCCAAAAAAAAAAAAAAAACTTCTCTGAAACATAACTAGAAATGAAATTGCTGAACTTCATTTAGGCACAACTTAAACAGGAGTAAACATTGACAAATTGCTCTTGAAAATGGTTGCAACAATTTATACCCCAGCAGCCATGAGGGGGCATATCCCCATAGCTTCACCAATAATGGTGCCTTGTCTTTTCAAACAATGGCCCATCTTTCTAATAGGTTGTTTGTCTTTTGCTTATTGATTTGTAGTTTTATGTAACTTTTTTTCATGGTAATTATTTGTCAATTCAATATGTTGCAAATATCTGCTTCTAGTCTGTTCCTTGTCTTTGTAATTCTGTATCAAATGAAGTATTCAAGTTGATGCAGTCATAGTAACCAGTATTTTCCTTTACCACTTGTGTTTTTATACCTTGCTGAAGAAATAATCTATCCTAATATCATAATCTCTTATATTGTCTTCTAAAATATTTGAAGTTTTGCTTTTTACATTTAGGTATTTTATTCATTGGAAATGTATTTTTGTGAGTGATGTCAAGTAAGGATCTATTTTTTTAATAATAACTAATTGTCTCAATATCACTTATTAAGTAATTTATTCTTCCTCCATTTATTAGTCATATATTAAAATTCCCATTTGCGTGTGTGTAGGTTCTTTCTTCTGTTCCATTTGCTTATCCCTATACCAACACCATACTCCTTTAACTGCTGTATATTTCTCCTTTAATCTGTTAATGATGAGATTCTGTTGCTAGATATCCTATATTAAGCCATCTTTGAAATCTTTGGACAGACCCTACTTTGTTTTAGTCTACTCTTGGATTCAAATTACTAATGTTTAAATTAGATTTTTTTGCTTGCATATTCATAAGCAAGACTGGTTTAAAATTAGTCTTTCCTATATATTTCCTGTCTTTTGGTATCCAAGTTATGGCAGCATCAAAAAATTAGGTGGAGAATTTTCTGTTTTATGACACAACTTGTATGAGATGGAGTTTCCTGTTCTATAAAGGTTTGTTGTACACTCACCTGTAAAACCTTATTGACCTGAAGGTATGGGGTGAGTTTTGACTCTAATTTCTTTAATAGTTTTTGGTCTATTTATGTTTTCTACTTTTATTGAATCACTGCTGAAATTTTTTTTCTAGAAAATAGTTTATTTCACCGAAGTGTTCAAATTTGTTGGCATAAAATGCTTCATGTTATTTTCTTATATCTAAAGTCATAGCCCCCTTTTCATTCTTAACATTGTTTTTGTGCCTCCTTTTTTTTTCTTCTGGTGAGGAAGATCAGCCCTGAGTTAACATCTGTGCCCATCTTCCTCTATTTTGTATATGGAATGCCGCCACAGCATAGCTTGATGAGCGGTACATAGGTCCATGCCTAGGATCCAAACCTGCGAATCTCTGGCCACCAAAGTGGAGTGCACGAACTTAACCACTACGCCACGGGCTGGCCCCTGTGCCTTCTTTCTTTTTTTTTTTTTTTTGTGAGGAAGATTAGCCCTGAGCTAACATCAACTGCCAATCTCCCTCTTTTTGCTGAGGAAGATTGGCCCTGAGCTAACATCGGTGCCCATCTTCCTCCACTTCACGTGGGAGGCCTGCCACAGCATAGCACGTTAAATGGTGCGTAGGTCCACGCCCAAGATCTGAACCTGCGAACCCCGGACCTCCACAGCAGAGTGCGCGAACTTAACCACTATGCCACCAGGCCAGCCCCTGCCTTTCTTTTTAATGATCTCTAATGCCAATGATTGTTAATGTCTTTTCAAAGAAATCGCTTTTTAAACAATTATATTTCATTCATATAATCAATAAATTTCATTGAGTAACTACTATATGGCAGGCTCTGTTCTAAGTGATTGAAATGAAAAAAAAAAAACCTGAAAAATAAATGGATCCTAGATCCCTGCTATTGTGGAGTTTATGAAGCAGAGACAACCAACAAACTAACATATAATGTAATTAAATAGATGGGATATGGTAAGATAGGAAATGCTATGGGAAAATGGATCAGAGTGAGCAGGATCAGAAGTGCTGTAGCGTGCGAGAGGACATGTGGCTTGCAATTTTAAAGAAGGTGGGCAGGAGAGGTGTCACTGAGATGAGATTTGATCAAAGGTTTAAAGGAGGCAGGGAAGTTAGCCTTGTGGGCATCCAGGAAGGAATATTCCTGCAGAGGGAATAGCCAGTGCAAAGGACCTGAGGCAGGAGCATACCTGGTATGACTGGAAATTGCAAAGAGGCCAGTGTGGTGCAAGCACAGTGAATGAGAGAGAGGAAAGGAGAAGTTAAAGAAGTAGGTAAGTGTGATGGATGACTCTGGGTTTACTCTGAAAGGGCCATGGGGGGAATGACATGACCTGATTTACAGTTTCAAATGTAAATAGAAGCAGGGTGGAGAAGTTAGGAGGCTATTGCAGTAACAGAGGCAAGAGATGATGGTCACTTGGCCCAAGATGGTAGCCACGGGCATGCAGAGGCGAAGTTGGAATCAGCTCTCTCTGCTGTTTTTGTTTATTCGTTTCTATTTCACTAGTGTTGGCTTATATCTTTATTATTGTCTCCCTTCTACTTTCTTTAGTTGAATAATTAATTTTCTATTTTGTTCTATTAATTATACTTAATATAATAAAGTTAGTGTGTAGAAATTCTTAACCAACTTTATTTTTGTGATAACTTGATTTTATATATCAATACCAAAATCTAAAAATTTTTTTAACTTTTATTTTAAAATTTAAAAAATTTATTTAACATTTGGCTGAGTGTTCCTAAGAACATGAGAATAGTAATTGCTTTCTCTAAATCTTCCAAAATGAAGCTGGAAGACCAAGTGCAGGGTAGGCCAGGAGGTTACCCGAGCATTTTTCTGAGGCTGTTGAAAACCTGTCAAGGTCAGTCTAAATACAAAACACATTACATTTCAATCCAGTAAGTTCTGGCTTGCAAACTTTAAGCAGGTTAAAATCTGAATAACAGAAACCTTCTGGAAGAATCTGCCTCAGTAAATGACAACACTGCAGTAAGGTTTTCTGAACATTAGAAGAGAGATTCAAGAAAGGTGACATGTCGCAGTAGATTATTAACATCAATTAATCTGTTTTGTTTTAGAAAAGATGCCTTCTAAAACTTGCAATTATCAAGTACTCCATCCTCTCAGGGTCCCCCGTTCCATTTAATGACTTTGAGAGCTTGGCCTGATTCCCCATCACAGGAAAGGTGAGGAGTACAGTGTCCTCATCACATGTCCATGGAAATGTATGATCTGGATTCCTCCTTTCCTCCTATTCTCCCCTCCACTCTGCATCCAGCTTCCTTCACATGTATTCTTCTCTCTGTCTCTTATCAACACAGACGTGAAACATAGACTCCTTTTGCTTTTTTGTGTCCTGCCAAATTCTACAAGCAAAAGTCAGGATGAAGAGCAGACAGTGTAATGGCCATTTTGCTTGACATCCTTATTTTTAGAGCTTCCCCTGCCATCTGCAATATAGTGACTTTCTCAAAGGCTGTATTTCTTCTTCCATCATCCAGCCTGCCACATGTTCTCTGTCCTCCACCCCCTTTTGTGTCCTCAGCTCTCACTGCCTCTCTCTTGGACTGCACCTGGAAAGGAACAAATTTTTTTCTCACTTCCTTTTGAAGAGTAAGTCAACTTTCCCTTGGTCCCACCTTTTCTTTCTCTTGAGTCCTGTGTGTTTACATCCCAATGGCCTATTAAGAGGTTTTGCTAAACAGATTATGTCCCTAAGAAGAATTCCATTTATCAGATTTTGAAATATTTTTTCTCCTCCAACATATGTTTTAAAACCATTTAACAATTTTTTGCTTAACCCCAATTTTCTGACTAGCTCTGATTTTGTTAAATAATTAAATTTTCAAGACTGTAATATTCAAGAATGTGATTGGTAAGCTATTATTATTTTGTCTTTATATAATTAATTGACCCACTTTATTTAGATTAAATCAAGTAGCACTCCTAGGCCAATATGTAACAGCAAAGGGAATCCCAAAAGATCTTGATTTTTTTTTTTTTTTTGCTGAGGAAAATTCTCCCAGAGCTAACCTCTGTCATCAATCTTCCTCTTTTTGCTTGAGAAAGATTTGCCCTGAGCTAACATCTGTTGCCAGTGGCCTATTTTGTATGTGGGTCACTGCCACAGCATGGCTGCTGACAAGTGGTGTAGGTCCGCACCCAGGAACTGAACCCGGACTGCTGAAGTGGAGCATGCCAAACTTAACCACTAGACCACCAGGGCTGGCCGTTGAATTTTTAATCAAATTGAAAAGCAAGTATGGCTTTGGCATCAAGATCATAGATAGATTCATGTATCTGCCTGCCTAGGTTCAAATCTTCCTTCATCACTTACTAGCGGTGTGAGCTTGGACAAGCGGTTTAACCTCTGCTTTTCAGTTTCCTCATCTATAACCTCCAATAATAATAACAATAATAATAGTACCAACTTCTTATAGATGTTGTTAAATAATAAGTGAGTTAATACATATAAAGTCCTTAGAGCAATGCCTGGCACCTAGTAAGTACCAAGTACACATATTAGGTAAGATTCATATACTCACACCACATGCCTTATCTCAAGGACTTTAGAACAAAAATAGGAGATAAAGAAGGAGGCTGACAGATTATGGTTTTATATTAAGTATTACAGTTATCTGACATTTAAATTATACTTAATGAAGAAATCACTGTATTTCAACTTATTCGAATATATGCCAAATAAATCTAAAATATTCATAAGGAAGTAAGGCATGCACCCTTAAATGGTTCTTAATGTTTTTTTCTGGCTCCTTGGAAAATCTGATAAAAGCAATTCATTCATTTCAAGAACTATGTTAAGGGGCCGGCTCGGTGGCGCAGCGGTTTCGTCCGCGCTTGGCAGCCCAGGGTTCGCTGGTTCGGATCCCGGGCGCCCGCCGACGCACTGCCTGTCAGCCATGCCGTGGCGGCGTCCCATATAAAGTAGAGGAAGATGGGCACGATGTTAGCCCAGGGCCAGTCTTCCTCAGCAAAAAGAGGAGGATTAGCAACGGATGTTAGCTCAGGGCTGGTCTTCCTCACCAAAAAAAAAAAAAAAAAAAAAGAACTATGTTAAAACAGTAGTGCTTACATACTGGATTCACAATACCCTTGAAGCCCTTCCTTGTACCTCAGGTTAAGAAGTCATGGCTTAAGAGTTTCTGGTAGGAGATCCGATAAAAAAAAAATTTTATCGTTTTTCATGTTACGTGGATAAAACATAGATGACCTCTTTGTTGTCAGAAACTCTGATGGATCTGAAATTTTACCCTCCATGCTACCTAAAAATTAGCCTGCCACAGTTTGTGGATACTGGCAGATATGAGAATTTTGTGTCAGAGGCAAAGCAACTTGGACAATCACGACACAGCAAGTAGCACAGCTCATGTTTGCATCAGTTCCCCTTGATGCACGGGGGCAGTGTAAAAGCAGCCTAGGTGGATGCTGTGCGCACAGTGGGTTTGCATCACAGCTGAGGATCCTCAACTTTAGGAAAGCCTGATTTTTTATAATGAGCTGCATGCAAACCTGCCTGATCTTTGCACTGGGAGGACACATCTTTATTTCACTAGACAGTAAATAAATCTGCCCTCTGCTCCAGAGGCAAGCACTCTCTATCTTCCAAGGCTGTCCATACATTCTTGAAAAGATAATCCAGAAAAAAAGTTCTCAGTACTTCTGCTTGCAAGCCATGCAGAAACAGACCCCTGGAGAACTGTCTCCCAACATTTGTCCCATAAAGTCAGGGGAGAAAGATATTGTCATAAGTTAGTTGGGAGAGAGGGAATAAAGTCAGTCATGTTGGATGGACGGGTAGTTAATGATGTCTTCACTATGATAGGAGAAATAAGGAAGGAATAAGATACTCATAGTGATTGCCTTCAAGAGGCTTACAGGTTTCAAACAGATAAGCCTTAAAGTAGTTAACTTCAATTTGGATAAATTCCACCCTAAGAAACCAAATGGATTTATGAAATTATATATTGGAGGTACTTGATCTAGTTCATGATGTCAAAGAAAGTGTCCTTGAGGAAGTAACATTTGAGAACAAGGCCTAACAGAGTAGTAGGAATTATCAGGTTAAGAGGAGGGAATGCAATGTTATGAGTAGAAGGACGATCCTACTGGATGAAGGAAGCCTGGATTATTGGAGGAACTACAAGAATGCCAGGATTACTAGATCAGAGTAAAACAAGCAGGGCCAGATTGGATTTGGACTTGATTCTGATGGCAATGCAAAGTCACTGAAGGGTTAAGAGAGAAAATTATATTTGCATTTTTAAAAGCCTTCCCTCCGCCACATTGTTGTATAAGGAACAGGTTGCAGGGGAGTAGGTGAATGCAGACAGTGGAGTTGAAGGTTTATTACTATAAGCCAGGCCAGAGGTGGTAGTGATCTGGTCTATAGACAGTGGCAGTGTAGATGAGGAGAAATGAACGGATTCAAAAAATATTTATAAAGTGTAGTTGTCAGGCCTGGGTGATTGATTTGATTTAGAGGGAGAAAAAGAAAGTCATGGATGATTCTCAGATTTCTGGCAGGGGCAACTGCACAGGCAGAGTGCCTAGAAAGAATTAACTAGCCTCTTGGGGATTTAGCTCATATATTCACTTCTATTTCAGTGACAGCAAGCGTTTTAGATATATACACATAGGGAACCTGATTCTCTCCAGAGCTCTAGGAACTGACTTTGGTGCAAATGAAAGATGAGCTGTAGGGAATTGAGATGTCACAAGTCCCTTCTAACCTCAGTATATATAGCTCTTTTTTGCTTGAATTCATTGAAGAAAGAATACCCTTATGCTCCCAGTTGGTAAAAAAATTACACCTCAAATTTTCCTACCAGTATGATCCCTTCCAAACTGTACAATTTGAATTAGGGTATAATGCCATCATTAATGCTCCCTAAATTCCCAATGTGTTAATTCTGAGGCTTATGTCTTTTTCTCATATTGTCTTACTGCCCACAGACATTCTGATACATAGTAGATATGCAGCCATATCAAATATGTATTGAGCCTAATGTTCACAATGTGTAAGTTATTCCTTAGGATTAAGGAACTCCTAGAAGCATCTTCTTGGAGTATTTAAAATGCAATTGACAAAAATCCAACTCAAACTAGCACAAGAAAACATATGGCTCATGTACTAAAAACCTTTGGAGCAGGATAGGATTCAGTCAATTCTGGATACAAAAGATGTCATCAGGGTCTGTCTCACTCCATGACTCACCTCTGGGTTTCTTTGTTACTTTCACTATAGAGCAGGCTTTTTCAATGAGGCAGGAAAAGAGACCACTGGCAGCCCCTAGCCCACCTGTGTCCTTCTGGCTTCCCAATGGAAAAATGTATTGCTTTCCCACCACGAAAACAGGGAAGACTCTGGGTCACGTATCCATCTCTGAACCATTCAGTGCAGCCAGATGAAGCATTGACTGTCCAACTCAGGTCTCCTGTTTGGCTTGGCCAGTTTAACCAGAGCCATATGTAGTCTGTTCTCCACAAAAAGAGGGGGGTGTGATCCCAGAACATGGGGAATGGAAGACGGATGGGCATGCAAGCTAACAAGCAATAGATGTCCATTTCAAGTAGGAAAATTGGGAAAGTGCCAAAATATCGGTGAATGATTTCAGTACAGGCAAATGTAGAATTGCAGACCTGAAAGATTAAAGTAAGGTACATAGATGTAAGATGAAGAATAGGTAATTATGCAGTAATACAAATAAAAGATAAAAAGACTATAGCGTGTTGCTTGTGAATCAGTAGGCAAGGAAAGAGAAGGATGAATTAAAACTATGTACAGAATATGGGAATGATGCTTTAGTTTTACTATTTTACTACGCTTAAATTAGATGCTTGTATCTAAGCTGAGACTCTTCAACTAAAAAAAAAAGACTGAAAACAATTGGAAATGATTCAGAAGAGTTTTTCAAAGATGAGTAATGGTAGAAAATAAAATTTAAAAATCACTAAAAATATATGTAGTGCTTTATCTATGCAAAGTGAAGCCTTTTGAGGAGTATAGAGGATGTAAAATTATTGCAAAAGGAAAAGAGAAATTTAATACTTTTATATCTTTGATCCTAATTCAGAAAAAATAGACTATTTTTCTTTCTGCGTCTGTGCTCAAGATAAAATAGAAAAAAGAAGTTTGAACGGAAGCATGAAACATTTGGATTAGAGATAGGGAAATTTTTAACTGGGAGTTAATAAGTGTTGGATTGAATTAGGAACCTTCTATGGAATCTTTTAAAATAGAGTTCCCTGTCGTATGTTTGCCTGTGGGGCCCTGTGCTGGTCAGAGTCAGAATGACTAGAGAGATGAGTATAGGCTTCACGAAGGCAGGAATCACGTATTATGCAAATTTGCATCTTAGAGACCAGAGCATAATAGACCCTAAAATATTTGCTAAGTGAATGTGTGTTGCTGCTAATTTGTGTAAACACTCAATTCTTAATTATCTGTGTATGGAATCTGTTTTGTGGATCTACCAAATATTATATTTATGCTGGTGTTGTCATCATGCATAGCAGACTCCTAGACTGCCAACTTTAGCTGCTGTCTAGATATGCTGTTAATCCAAGTAAAAGATTAATGACAATGTGATACTGATATAATTCCAATTATCTGCAATTTTGGATAATCTGGTCCATTGTCTTCATCCATTATTATCATCAACTAAGTTCATTTTGGCAATAATTATGAAAGATAGAGCTTATTAATATCATAAGTTATACTAAATAAATAGCATATGAATAGACTCAGTATTGAATCCAGGTCAAAATGGAATTGAGGGATAAAATTTGGGTTCAGCAAAGAAACTGAAGGCCCATTTTCTACCTAACCTCTCCTTCTATGGTCATCTCATTATTTAAGTGATAATGAGATTGAGGCCTAGTTATGTTAAGTGACTTGCCCAATGTGCCTCTTTATGGCAGAACCTGGACTAGAACCCTCTTCAAAGAAAGAAATTTCCTGATGCCAGAGGAAACTTTCCAGAGGCCACATTTTAACATAAATATTAATTTCAATTGGTTAATATAATCTCCACCTAATACCATCATGAGACTTCATTGATTTGCAATTTTCTTTTCCATGATGCTCTGAAAACAAATTCAACACACAGATAAACACATTCTTAATGTGTTTGTTTTACCTTCTCTTTATATATAAGAAATGCCTTAGGTTTAAGGAGAACTTAGGTGATGTATTAAAAATTAGCTCTCCATTAGCAAATAGTTTTAAAGATGAAGAAATTTGTGAATTATTGGCCAGCTTCACAGAGGTTTTAATTTGAGGCTCTTAGTCAGTTTTACTGATTCACCTATGATCTAATTACTCCAATTCATACACCATTGACCCAGGAAGACATGCTCATTCAGTTCGCAGAAGGTCTCCCCAAGCCCTGCCTAAACTTCTCTGAAGTCCGTTGAGTAGTTAACACACTATGAAAAGATTGTGCTTTGCTACAGATAGTCTTTTTTATTTTAAATAATGAAAAACTCCAGAAGTCATACTGTTGGGAGTCACCATAAATGATAATGAATTATAGTAATATCACCATACAGTTGGCATATAAAAAAAGAATACCTTTCCTACAGCCACGAAGTAAACTGTTTTATTTCATTCCCAGATGGGCCAGAGCTGTCCATTTGGACATCACAAGACACGTCTACCGCCTTGGATGTTAAAACAAATGTTACGTTGCTTACGCACGATACATTTTGGGTTTTAGCCAATCACACCGCAGAGAGCTCTTTAAATATTAAATCAGAATCATTTGATCTGAATAAAATTTCAGGAGGAGAAAATACAGCAGTCTTTAAAAAAGAATACCCTACACATTAGCAAACAATATCTGTCCTGTTTCCTTTATGCAGTTCTAGAGTTACATATGTCGGGGCTTTCACAGACTTGGGCCTATAGACCCATAAACGTGACGTGCCCTAGAAAGCAGCCTCCATGAGGGTTTTACCTGTGACTCTGGGTGCTGAAAGGGTCCACTGTCGGTTCCAACTCTTTGGTGAGATCCTTAAAACCGGATTTCTGACTTTTTCTTTTTTCCCCTTCCCAAGAGAACAAACAAGTTATAGTCTGAGCCACTAGTAACCCCAAGCATTTGTATTCATGTGTGCTCAGCAACAGCCTGAGCCTTGTATGGTTGCTTTATCCACAGTCCAGTGTGTATCTGCAATTTCCCGTTCACCATCTGGGAAAACTGGGGGTAACTCTTAGGAGAAGAAGCACCAAAATTCCATCTCTGCTTGATTATTTCAGATATAATCAAAGAAGTAAGTCTATGGAGTGTTCTTGGCTATAATACAATAGAGTTGTCCATAGCCTGGATACAAATCCATCAGTATTCATTATTCTTCCAGAAGACTCTCTATTCCAGATATAGTTCTATTAAGTATTATAGTGGTTTGAGCTGATAAATCTTAATTAAAAAAAAATAATAAAGCTAATATCCTTATATCTTGGTGGCAGTACTCTTTTATGCTCTTTAAGTTCTTGTTACAACTGTCGTAAGGAGATATTGCTCAGTGCTCAGCCCCGGCAGCCTCCTTGTTAGAGAGGCAGTGTGGTGCAGTGGTTAGAGAAGGAACTCTGGAGCCAGACCAACTGCTTGGGTTCAAACTTAGGTTCTGCCTCCTCCTAGAGTTTAACTTTGAACAAGTCATTTAACCTCTCTGTGCCTTGATTCCCTCATTTGTCAAATGGGGATGACAATATTAGTAATTACTGCTCAAGATTGGGGTGAGGATTAAATGAGCTATTCTCTTCTACTACTGAGAAGAGTACTTAGCACTTAGTAAATACACTTATGTGTTAGATATTTTTATAGCTCTTCCTATCCAGAGCCTTTGCACTTCTATCCGGAATGTTCTTTCAGACATTTGCATGGCACCTTCTCTCACTTCAGCTGCCACTCCTCCTAGAGGCATGTCCTGACCATCTTTTCCACTCTTCATCCCTGTTCACTGCTTTATTTTTTTATAACCCTGATCACCACTCAATATTATATTTTATATGTATTTTAGCTTTTTAACTCTCTGTTTAAAAGGGATGTAGTCTCAGTAAGGTCTTTTGTGTAGCGCTCTATCCCTAGAGTCTAGAACACTGTCTGCTGTATAAACGGTAGGTGCTCAACAAGTATTTGGTGTCTGAATAAATGAAGAAATTATTATAAAAGGATGCTTACATTAGAATGCATTTCTGTAGATATATGGATTTTTCTGTCAAACTCCCTAGAGAACAAAATAATCATAATTACTCCAAAATGAACTCCGATACTGGTTTTAGGATATGCTTGCAATGAACTGAAGAACGCTGCATTCATATCCAGTACTTAGGAGTGTCTATAGTGAGTCACAACGTAAGCCTGACCTTTCGGTTTGACTTCTCAAGGTCAACGTTGTTTTCAGTATACGTAAAGTTCAACATACGCTTGAAACAGGAAAGAATATAATACAGGTTTAAAGATTGAAGACATTTCTTCACACACAAAGATGACTGGTAAAGAAAGAGTTTTTTAAGGACTAATCACTTAGTATGCATTTTTTTTTCAGTATTACTATTGAAAGTACTTTCTCATTTTCAATTTTGAATAATTCAACAAAGAATTGTTGTTAAAGCTATTGATTTGCTTTGAAACATACCACAGGGTAAAATAGCCAAAGGCTCTTTAATCTAAGCAGGTTAAGTAAAAATGGAGATGTCAGAAAAATGGAAGACTTCCTAATCCACATCAGTATTATACTTGCTTTGATATTGTTATTTCAATATTTTCAAATAAAAATAAATTGACTTTGCCTTTTGAAATCTCATTGAAGTACAGACTGGCAGTACCATGAAGATAAAAGAACAAGTATTTCTTGTTTCTTGCACCTTTATCATGGGCCATTATGTTTAGCATTAAGCAGGAAACAAAAACAAACAAACTGAAGCACTGTTTTTGAAAAGCTTGTGGTCTGTTTGGAGCAATAAGACACAAAAACAATAAGAGATCAGCACAAGTCAGTAAATCATTAGTGATACAGAAATTCAGATGAAGGAGAGATCATGGTGAGTAGTTGTGGTCAGAGAAGGACTTGAGGAGAGAGACGATGATGCTTCAGCCAGGCATTCAGGGATGAAAAGCATTTTACTAGATAGCTTGGAAGGAGGGGAAGACATTCTATGCATGAAGTACAACCTAAGCACAGAGAAAAATGGGCCAATTAGCATGGCCAGAAGGCTAGAGCAGATTGAACCTGGGATCATCCAATGGCCAGAACATGTTCTACCAGTTTTTTGATACCTTATAAGTGTAAATATCACCTTTCTCCAACTGGATCCCTACACCTCTCTATACAAGTTTTCCAAAGAACAGTAGGCATGCACTTTAGTAAGTTAGCAAGTATTTAACTTTGAAAAAAAATGCAGCTTACTTCTACTCGTATTTAGCTGGGGGTCTTTTGCTCAGAAATAAAAGAAATCCACCCAAGGTAAATCTGTAAAGAGAGATACTCTTGTAAGGATACAACAAGGAACTCGTGGAAATGAAAGGCAAGCAACCAAAATACAAATGGGTCTGTGGCCAGATTGCTTTTAGTAGAATTCAGTATGAGAAAGACTCATCTTAGACCTCATCAATCAAAATCTGGTGACCATGGTAGAGTGAAAATAGCACTTACCTGCGAGTTCAAAGTTGGATGTGAGTTCTAGTTTCCACACCAACTAACTGTGAACAAATTTCTTAGCCCAGTGGTTCTTTTGTGGTTTTAAGAGGGATAATAATATCTGCCCTGAATATCTAAAAGGGAGATAAGGTGTGTGAAAGTCCTTTGTAAACCATGAAACACTCTACAAGAATCTGATTGTAAGATAATATCATCTAAACCGTTTAGTCCCTTATCAAGAACCTAGCATGAAACCAAATGATAGAGTCTCTGATATACACAGATCTGGCAAATAAGGCAATTTATTTTGACCAGTAGCCATAGCTATCAAGATCATTTTTTTTTCATTACATGTAACCAATATGTTAGGATTCATGAAATCTAATCATAAAGCAATACTGTTGTGCCCCTCACTGTTTCTATATAATTCGTTCAGTAGAAATCTTTTGTCCCTGGATAAAACCTTGGCAAAGCTCATGACACTTCTAATCGCTCTTAGGAAATAAAAAATCCTGTGGTTACTTTATTATTTTTATTTTTTTGTGAGGAAGACTAGCCCTGAGCTAACATCCGTTGCCAATCCTCCTCTTTTTGTTTTTTGCTGAGGAAGACTGGCCCTGGGCTAACATCCGTGCCCATCTTCCTCTACTTTACATGGGATGCCTCCACAGCATGGCTGACAAGCGGTGTGTCTGTCCGCACCCGGGATCCGAACCCGCGAAACCCCCGGCCTCGGAAGCAGAGCACGCAAACTTAACTGCTATGCCACCGGGCCGGCCCCTCCTGTGGTTAGTTTAAATCGCAAAGATGATCTTGATTCAATTATATGTAATTCTAGTCCCATGGAATTGTCAAAGTTGCTAATTTTCTTCGGTTAAAACTACTGCCCTTCCAACAAGTACATGCTAAGGCATGAAACTTGCAGATGGGGAAGAGGGTGTGGTCAGCTTCTTTTTTCCCTGTCCCTTTTCACCTCTGCTAGCTCATCTTTGTTTCTGGTTCTCCAGGGCTGGAACATGGTGAGGAGATTCGGGGAAGAGAAGCAGGAAAGTACTGACATATTTATTTAATTGGTGCTGTCATAAGTTGGCTGCTCTCCCCTGGAGAGTTGCTTATTATTTGCACAGTCTCTAGAAACTCAAGAGTACTTCAGCTTCACTCTCTTGAAGCCTGTTGCTCTTTCTAAGAGGTTCTATTGGACGAGAGCTAGAATCATCTCATTCCAGCTCTCTCTTGCACAATGCTCCAGAAACATCAGTGCATGCTGACTCAGCAAACCTTTGAAGTGCTGGTTTACCCAACCAAACCCAACCACCTCTTCTTCTAGCCTGCTGTTAGGGTTGTAAGCCAGCCCATCTCTCACCTTTTAGATTTTTCAAATGGGAGTCAGCACCAGAACTCTTCATTCCTCCCCAGCTCCAGGGGGTACATATCTAGCTCTATGCAGCACAATTACAGCCCTCCCTCTCTCTTTCCCTCTCTCACATTCTATCTCTTGCTCTCTCTCTCTCTCTCTCAAAAATTGAAAATAAATTAAAATAGGGGCCAGCCCCATGGAGTAGTGGTTAAGTTCAGCATGCTCCACTTCAGCAGCCCAGGTTCACAGCTTCAGATCCTGGCCGCAGACCTACACCACTCAGCCATGCTGTAGCAATGTCCCACATATAAAATAGAGGAAAATTGGCACAGATGTTAGCTCAGGGCTAATCTTCCTCAAGTGAAAAAAGAGGAAGATTGGCAACAGATGTCAGCTCGGGGTGAATCTTCCTCAGCAAAAAAATAAAATAAACAAACTTCCCTTGTCTAAACTTCATTTTTCTCTCTCCCTGACTATTTAATACCCTTGACATGAGAAGATTTCAAGAGATATCTAGCCTGTTCTCAGCTACATAGTTTCACAAGTTCTACCGTGTTTTTTGTCTTTTTTTTTTTTTTTGGTGAGGAAGACCAGCCCTGAGCTAACATCCGTTGCTAATCCTCCTCTTTTTGCTGAGGAAGACTGGCCCTGGGCTAACATCCGTGCCCATCTTCCTCCACTTTATATGGGACGCCGCCACAGCATGGCTGACATGCAGTGCGTCGGCGGGCGCCCGGGATGCGAACCGGCGAACCCCGGGCTGCCAAGCGCAGACGAAACCGCTACGCCACGTGTTTTTGTCTTTTGACTTAGATATCGATATCTTAGGGTCTTGACCAAAACTTCCATTTTAACAACATGATCTATCTACTTTTTAAAAATGATTTAAATAAATGAAAATCACAAAAAAGCCACTTTTTTGTGAAGATGCTTGTTTGCATCTTCAATACTTAGCCAACACTAACTAAAGTTATTAGTTATTTAGTTGTTATAAATAACTAAAGTTATTTTACTTTAGTTTACTATACCTGCAATTCCAGTAAACCACCTGCAAGCAGATGATGGTAACCAGATTATAACTTCATTATTAAGAAATCCAGGCTTGTTGGTGCACATCTGCTTTTCTATTAAAAAAAAATAGTTAATACTAGACTAAGACCATTGATCTGAATCAATCAGCAATTATTCATGTTAGCAAAATCCATTTTAAAGAGTGATATGGTTTAGAGATTTGAGAATAACTTCTAGGTAAACTATTAAACCTTTCTCATTTACCATAGAGTTAACATGACACAACCCTGGTTTATCCCCATAAACATTAGCAGCAACTAATAATTAAATTATTCTCAACTTGTTATCTATTTTAAAGCATATGATAAAGCTGCAACTCCTTTTACCAAACTATTAGAGTAATTGGTAGTGAAACAATGTAGGAGGCAAATTGGTTTGGAGGAAATCATAAGCAAATCTTTAAAAGACCTTGAAAGTTTGCTTTCTATTTTTAATGTTTATAAAATAATTGAGATGGCACAGCAAATGAAGAAAAATTTAGTTTGTTATATATTCAAAGTTAGTAATAATGGATAGTATATAATTAATTTTTATTTATCATTTATATCAAGATGTCGTTTTGAGATGATGATACATCACTTATAATGGCAGTAGAGGTGGAAGTTGGATTTTTCTAGGAAGTGGACTTTCAGGTTTTTTTCCAACTCATGTATTTCTACATGCTCAGTGTTTCCTGTGTGTAATTCTCAAAATTCATGTGTTTGCTTATGGATTTGTCAGGACTACCCTCTATTTAAATGTCTTGTCTGATGATCTAGGATATTCCCTCCATTCTTTTGGAGAAATTCTGAAGTCTAGGCTGAGTGGACTTTTTGCACTTAGGAGCACAGCAAATTATTCCAGCATTTTTTTTTTTTGTCTTATTTTTATACTTTTCTTATGGTGGTCCACTTGGAACGAGGCAGCCCTCTTGGAATAAATAAATCAAATTAAATAATTAAGTAAATAAATGCATACTACACCAAATGCCCTACATGGACACTTGTTACTGTCTATAATAACTTGTAACAGTGTAACAAATATTATTCAGTATAATTGCTGGATAGCTTGTGTTTAGGCAAATACTGGGATTTAAGGGGATTACTGTAATAAAATGAATTGGATTCTAGTTAGAAAAAAATGTCAACCTCAGGCAAATTTACAGTTTGAATCAACAGTGTCTTTTGACCATTTTTGAGGGGAAAATGCTTTATGCAAAAGAAATAAACTGAGTGTAAGTGAGAAAAAAATACAACGTATGGGATCTAGAAATACCTCATAAAAACCTACAGACTTATCAGATATCCAGTATACCTCTTTTGCTGACATGAATCATGTGCTGGCCTGCCAGGGAGAATTCCAGATGTCTTCTTCCAGATCCTGCCGATAGAGAATTAGAAAAATGATTAACCATACCTATTTGGGAGCATATGGTGACAATGAGGATCTTTATGTTTTAGAAATAAAGTGATAGGATTTTTTTCCCAGTTGTGTGAGGTATTCATTGGGTGGTACCCTACCATTTCAAGACTAGCATTAATTTGTTTGGGAAAACAGCATGTTGGTAATAACCCTGGAGTATTATTCTCTTTTCCTGTTGTTCTGAAGGAGACGTCTGTGGTCTCGTTCACTGGTTTAGTCATAGAATGTCACATATCTCAGTTTTGCTTCTTAATAGGGGACTTTATACCTCCATGACCCGCTCACATAAAATTAGCCATTCCCAGCATGTGATAGTGACCTTAATCCTAGTTTATCTTCTGTTGTGGCGTTGTCGCCGTCAGATGTAATATATATTTATTTATTTGCATTTTTTTTCATATTTCCTGTCTCTCAGGTATCTTTGTCAGATTCCAGCTGTGGTCTCAGAGGAAGTTTTTATTTTTTAATTTCCTTCTGATAACTTAGCTCAGGACAAGGTTAGAGTAAAAAGAATTGAGAAAAAGCAGTATCCACTAGAAGGTAAGCTCCAGAGGTCTTTGTGGCTGTAGTTGTTTGCTGCTCTACCCCTGGAGCCCTGAACAGTCTCTGGTATTTAATAGGTGCTCAATAAATATTCATAGTGAAAGAGTGGAGATAATAATGCTTGTCTTATGGATTTGTCATGAGGATTAAACTAAACATTGGATGCAAAAGTACCTAACCCAACACTTTGCATGGGCTTTGGAATCCGAAAACCCTAAAAGGGTTCATGTGGCACCCAGAAATGCCAAACCTGACTTTTAAATGTATGAACTTCAACCCATAACCTGGGAGATAGTGATTGAATGCATGTTGTAAATATATCCGACTTCTGAAAATGATATTCAGCATCCTTGTTGTTAAAATGAGTGAATTTTTTTACGATGAGAACCTCCTGATGATTTCATTAGCAGTGGGCTTACGTTTGGCTTATAAAAGCTTCTTTCATATAAAAGATGGAAGACTATCCTAAACATTTTACATAGCCATAGAACTACTAGTGACTTCATTCAACCAATATCTTGGCACTGTTTATTTGATAATGATTACATCTGAACCATAGCACAAACTTTCTGGCTTTGTTGTTTGTGTGTGTGTGTGTGTGTGTGTGTGTGAGAGAGAGAGAGAGAGAGGAAGATTGTCCCTGAGCTAACCTCTGTCAATCTTCCTCTTTTTGCTGAGGAAGATTAGCTGTGAGCTAACATCTGTGTCCATCTTCCTCTATTTTGTACATGGGACACTGCCACAGCAGGGCCTGATGAGTGGTGCCTCTGTCCACGCCCGGGATCCGAACCCACAAACCCTGGGGCGCCGAAGCCAAGTGTGCGAACTTAACCACTACACCACCGGGCAGGCCCCATGTTGTGTTTTGTTGTTGTTTTTTTTTTTTTAATTAATCTCAAGGAAGGCCAGAGATAGTGCTCCACTTGGAACACTAAGCAAATGCAAATGTTAACATCAGGGTCTCTGCAGTGAGTTTTTATGAAGATTCAAGAAAGGGAGTTACAAAGAGTAAGACGATATCTGCTTTTACTGTGTGCGATGGCCTGATAGCCCTCTATTTTCTTGAACCTTTCTTCTCAAAAAGATGCATCTTAGAATCGGACTTTCCAAAATTGCATCATAGTAGCATTTATTGGATGGATAGTAGTGTTTTGTGCTCTGTTTTTGTTGATAGCATTGAAATACTGGAGAAGCTCTGTCATATTTCTTTACAAGATATCTACAAGATAATGGCCACACTGCTCTTGGGCTATCAGGAGAGTCTAGCTTTTAGACCCAGCATTTTAAAAATCTTGTATCTTGTTAAAGATGTCTTTGTCAGATTCCAGTTATAGTTTAGGAAGAATTTTTATTTATCAATAAAGGACAAATTTACATTGAAAAGACAGGGGAAAAAGCAGTATCAAAGGGCTCTTCCCCATCCAGAAATAATTGCTTCTTCAG
Source organism: Tapirus indicus (assembly GCA_031878705.1). Taxonomy (NCBI): domain Eukaryota; kingdom Metazoa; phylum Chordata; class Mammalia; order Perissodactyla; family Tapiridae; genus Tapirus; species Tapirus indicus. Next base: position 16,473,612 of record CM062925.1, read on the forward strand.
TCTTCTTCAGTTTGCTACTTTTGCCCAATATTAGTGCTTTCTTCAGTTGTTAAGTTTGGGTTAGTTTCAGGCTAATAAAAGAAAGTGGAATTTTTCGAGGGGTGGTGAATTATTTTACCTCTACTTCACTTCCCAAGCCCCCTCCACTCAGCTTTGATCCTATGGGTCACATCTTGTCTTTTTCATCAGGTTGAAGGGTCCTGAAAAGAGAGCATTGGTTCAGTAACTAACTCCTTCCTGATGCAGCTGTGATTTCTGGATTGTCTGGGGTTCTTTTGAAATTCTTAGATGGCAGCTTTCTTGAGCTTTCCTCCATAATTATCTTTCACACAGACTATATTGAAGGAGATGTGAAATGATATGTCTCCTTTTCACTCTGGGCCTTTTTTTCTAAAAGGAGTAAAATACACAGTTCATGTATCTTTGGACAATCAAGCCTGTGTTTTAATTCTATGTGGTTATTAATTCTGGCCCCTACCCCTCGCCCCCAAAATAAGGGCATATACACAGATCCTTGGCCTTGAAAGTTTTATAGCCCCAGAGGAACAAAGATTAATCATAATTATGTTATCTTCCTGAAAATCTCAAGCCATGCTTCCCTTTTTAAGAGCACAGATGATTCCTGAACCAACAGGAAACAAAGCTGAGAAATTTTTAAGCATTGCCTTTCTTTGCCATTGTCCGGGAAAGGGAGTATGGCTTTCCCAAGACTGTCCAAATCATTTTCCTAGCAGGTCACTTAAGTAACAAATGGTGTTCTCAATTCTCATCTCATTTCTTTCTGGGCAACTATGATTTCACCACCCAACTCCCCTGCACACAATAACTCACTTCTTCCTCTGAGCTCCCACCCCTCTCCAGGTGGCTCTGCTATCACACGTAACACACTGCATTAAGATTTGGCATGAGCCTCTCCTCCACGCTAGACTCTCATCTTCTCCAGGTCAGGAGGCATGTGTTATTCATCACTGCATGCCCAGAGCATAGCAAATAGCACTCACATCATTGTTTAGTAAATTCATGTTAAATGAATGAATAGCAGTCATGTCAAAGTCAATACTTGCATTTTCCATGAATATAAGATCAAGAACTTTGTCATTACATGACACAGTAACCATGTTGCTCTCATATTGGAAAGAGTTGTGCTTCTCTTGGACTACTATATGTGTGTGTGTGTCTGTGTGCCTCTGAAACGCCTGGTCGAGAGAGCACACTTGGATGAATGTATAGCCCATTTTTAGCAAATAGCACTTTGGTACCCCACTCCTGATTCAGTCCTAGTTTATTTTTTATTTGTCTCATTTCTCTCATTTTTATTTGATCTCATGTAAAGTATATGTCTTTATAAGCTACTTAAAACTCTTTAAGGAGCATCAGTTAAGCTTTAGTATTTTATAGAAATAATAAAGAAGCATAAGGAAGGTCCAGTACCTCTTTGCTGAGAAGGAAAGGGGAAAAAACTGTTATAAGGATGCTGTTTACTATTACCCAGATATTGAAATAACATGATGGGAACTTTTGACAAAGCTGCCTCAACTGCCAAAGAAGATGTCTTCAATAGCTGTGAAAATAACAGCTTAGTCAGAGTAGAGGAGGCCGCTGTGATGGTGTGTGCTCTCTTACCCTTCAAAACAGCAACCGTGGGGAAACACATCCCTGAGTAGTTAAGTAGTCTACATCCCAATATAAAGGTTTAATCACACCTCACCTTTCTGTGAATTTAAATCTAGGATTTAGTGTGGGCAATTTTGGGTTACCTTGGCAGAACTAAAAGGAGATTTAAACACCTATTTTTTTAAAGATTTTGTGCCTTTCTTGTCTTTAAATGACTGAACATTGACCCAGAGCCTTCACATTTGAGTCAACTGCTGTGAGCGTTCAAGGAAATGGTTGCTTTTCTTAGAAATAATATTAGACATTGGGTTAGAGGTGATGATGACTTTGTGGATAAGCTTGCTGTTGCAAAAAATCAGTGACCAAATATTTGGGTATCATATGAAATGGAACATGAATACAGTTAAATGCTTAAATGCCATGTATATCTTCTACACATGAGTAAGCATTGCAGTGTTTCAGCAAATTAAACCCATTCACACGCTAAAGTGAATGGTAGTGGCTGTCCTTTATTGAGTTCTTACCGTATGCAAGGCGCTGTGCTAAGCACTTAATCAAGTTAATCTCATGTAATTCTCACAACACATTTATGAAAAATAATAGATTTTATTCATATTTTACAGGCGAGGATACCGAGACTCAGAGAGATAACTTCACTCACCCATAGTCACGCAGCTATTAAATAGTAGTGCCAAGGTTCAAAGCCAGGCCTGTCTGATTCAGAGTCGGCATCTGTAAGCACTTCACTTTCTCACTCTCTGTTTTGTGAAATCATCATATTCTCCCTGTCTTCCATTCAGAATGTCCCAGACAGTAGTGGGTTTTGATGCATTTCCACCCGTAATCAAACCCAGGTAGATTAGTCTCTGTTCTTGCTAAGAGCCGGCAGCAGAATCTTCAGGCAAGTGTTTGACTGAGGGGAGATGATTTCTTCTGCCCGTTCTCCGCACACCTGAGGAATAGGCCTCCAAATGGGGCATGAAGAACAGCCCTGACATTTGGTAAGATTTTATCATTTGAACGTACATGATACCTTCCCAGATGGCTTGCATATCACACTCCTGAATTTTCAGCATGTTTTAAATATTATTTCCATTTTGTGGCACACGGAGCTTTTATTTGAAGAAAGAGAAAAGGAACGAAAGAAAAGAACAAACCAGTATACCATAATAAAGGGAAGGTTTTGAAGACTTGAGCTGGCCCAGCTCTACCAGTAAGAAGTTTGGTACAATTAAGAAGTTAAGAACCTCAGCCAAAAATCTTTATTGTATTTTAGATCATGATTTTTTTTAAATGAAAAGAGATTTAGAAAGTTCATGAAGGAGATAGCCTTAAATTTTTTAAGGCAGGTTTTGGACTATTTGGATTTTTCTTACGCATTCATGATTATGCTCAGAAATTAATATTACTCTGCTGTTCCCATTTCATTTCACTACCCTGAAATCCTGTTGTTGAAAGTACAAGACTTGAAAATAACAGGAACATCCTGTTGTCAAGAATAAATTCCTTATGATAAAATATTGATTCAACTGAAGCCAATTTTTTTTCAGAGGAGGGGAAGGGCCTCAGTGGGAGGGGGGCTTATGAATGGTAGAATGCCATTTTGGATTCATTGCCCTTTTCCTCATATCTTTGTTACATCTCTAAGTGAATGAAATTTACTCTTTTGTATGAATTTTTATATTTTGCGAAAATTTTAATGTGTGACGTCTTTAAAAACTGTCTCGTGGGAGGAATAAGTACCCTCTAAGCTGCCTGGATCATTACTATCAAGTATTATATTCAGAAATATGCATGTTTAGTGTTTCATTCTAGGGTTTATTCAGGACTCCCCTAGCCCCTAGGAATTCATGTGTAAAGTAAAATAAAACACTAGGGACACTTCCTAAAAAAGGGATTTTTAGATTATTAGCAGAAGATGGCCCCTGAAAACATTTTAGGTTATTTTTCTGTTGAGTCTGACTTATGCTTCAGAGCCTCATTTAGAGCATTGACCGAGGAGTTTTAGACAAACCTCGCATCTTGATTTCTTCACCCATAAAGCTAGAAGAAGGATGGGATGACCTCTACTGTCCCTTCTAGTTCTAAGATTCTATGAAGACAAAAATGTTTAAATGGAAGGAGAAAGTGCAGTTCTTTATCTGGAAGGCAGGTCAGGTTGGTGGGGACATTCATAACACCATGCTTTCTAACAGTCAACACTGGGAATCTTCCAGCAGTTGCTCCGTCCAGAATGCAGGCTTCCTAGAGGCTAGAAACTCTCCCTCTTCTAGAAAACCATCAGCTAATTGCCCTTTTCCCTCCAGCACCCTTTGCCCTCTCCTTGGAGGCTTTGCGGGTTGGGGTGGGAAGAAGAGGGATGGGGATGGGAGTATGGCAGGTTAGAGACTATCAGTTCAAATCCCTAAAGAAGGCCCTGAACCAACAGCTCAGTCTACTGCTGCTGACACTTTGGGCCAGACCATCCCACAGCCTGGGGGGTGCCTTCATGTTATGTGAGACTTTCTTGAGTATTACTTGCCTCTTTTTGAAGGGCTTCTAATTACCTTGACTTATCAGATTGGAACCAAGTTTCAACAGCTGGTTTTGCAGGAACACATGAGTCATGGGGAAAAGCAGCAACGGGAAAGTTTTCCTCCTTCCCCCTAGCAGAGCCTTGTGAACTCAGGCATATCATCTTATTTGCATGACTGAATCACGTTTGACATCTGCTGATTGGAAAGGAATTCGAGAGGGAAGAAGCTGGTATCCAACCCCAGCACTTCCATGAAGTCTTCCCTGCCTACCCCAGTTGAAAGATTTTTCTTTCGTTGAACTCGTGCTGTTCGGCGCTTTTCCCTGACACGTAAAGAAAGGTGATCGATGTTCACACTTCCCTCTCTACTCTTTGGTATCTTTTTTTTCTTTAAATACAGGTTAAGTCTTGCACGTACATCAGAGGATTTGGGGCTTAGTAATAGGTGGTAATAATAATCACAGCTATCTTTTATTGAGTACCTACAGCATGCCAGGCTCTGATCTGAGAGCTTTACATGTACTGACTCATTCAGTTCTCACTACACTCTTGGGGTAGATGCTATTGTTCTCTCCATTTTATGTTCCAGGAAACTGAGGTGTGGAGAAGTTCAATACGAGCCCAAGTCACAGAGTCAATAAAAGGGATACCTACAATTGACCCAAATAGTCTGGTTTCACAGCCTTCATTCGTAACAGAACATTCCATTCTTTTGTAGAGAGTATTATCCTAATCCACTAAGAGGCTTCTACCCACTCTGTCCTTCCCTCCACACATATACCCTCAATAGCAACATCATTTTCTTTTGAGAAACTTCTTCACATAAATCATAAAGGAGATCACTTTATATCTGGCCATCCATCTGGTGTCTAGTTTAGAGCTTTCCAGCTTGAGACTTTTAAAATGTTGTTTCTACGTCCGTATGATCTAATCCTTAAGATTTCAACTTCAAGGAAAGTGAAATGTGTCATTTGCCCATCAAAACTGGGGCTTCCCCAGAGAGTGGATAGAATTTTGGCCTCCATATTCCTTACTTTTCAGTTTTACTTTCCTTTTCTGAAATTAATCCATGACCTCTATCTCGTTTTCCCCAGGTATTTTGGCCCATATTTCTTAACCTTTTTAACACTTATTAGATATCCCTCATATGTTGGCAGTATATTATGGGATTTTATAATGTTCTCATATTGTTACATTGTATTTCTCTTGCTCCAAGATCCTTCAGGGAAGGATTTATGTCTTTTATATTTCTTAAATTTCCAGGTGTAAATGCAACATTGCAGGGCATATAAAAATACTCAATAAATATTAATTAATAGTGGTATCATGGACCAACCCTAGCAACTACCTAGTATGAACATATTAAGGGTGTTGATATAGCTTAAAACACATCTTTGATGTGCTAACCCATTACTCTGAAAACCAACATTCTTAAATACTTGTTTCATAAAAAATTCAGGATATCATGATTGATACAGGCTCAGCAACAGAGCTGAGTATTGGAGTTGAGATATAACTATGTTATCTACAACTTGAGATAATGACCTTAAAATGTTTGACATATCACCTCATCTACTCACATTATCCTTGTTTTCTCAATAATTAAATGTTAATCCTGTGATTTCCAGCATTTTAAGGCTAGAATTTTACTAATAGCCCAAGGAATTGTATAGTGTATTTTAAACAGAGGATGACTAACTTGAACAATTTCTTAATGATTTTAAGTCATCATTTAGGAACATCAGTTATTGCAATGTGCCGTAGATGTTAATGTGACTATAGATGATTCAAGATGTGGATATGACTGAGCATTCACTCCTGCAGGGTACACTCCAGAAGTTTTTTCTTAGAGCATTTGTGGCTTTCACATAAAGCCAGATGAATCTGTGGGCCTAATCTCCAGGACAATGTAATGTGATTCCGTTCAGTAAAATGGGGTCGATAATTAAAAGTTGGATTATCCTTCTACCAAGTGATTTTTTTCCCCTTCAAGAAATCATCACCATTGCTGTCAGGATTTGTGTGTGTGTGTGTGTGTGAGGAAGACTAGCCCTGAGCTACCATCTGTTGCCAATCCTTCTCTTTTTGCTGAGGGAGATTGGCCCTGGGATAACATCGATGCCCATCTTCCTCTACTTTCTATGGGACGCTACCAGAGCATGGCTTGACAAGCTGGGCATCGGTCTGCGCCCGGGATCTGAACCTGTGAACCCTAGGCTGCCGAAGCGGAGCCCGTGAACTTAACCACTACACCACCGGGCTGGCCCCTGCTGTCTGGATTTTTTATAGCTTAAAACATCATCATTAACAGAGTGGCCCACAATGACAGTCTTGTCTTCTACCTTTCTCATATTTCTTATGGGCTATAAATGAAGCACATACAAGTGAACTGTGAGAGTATTTGGGAAGAGAGCTTCAAAGCCTACAAAGTCTTTATCAGGAAAAGGAAGCAACATTGATGCTAACACGACACATGGCCCCCAATTTCCTCTATGCTGTTCCTAAATGATTTGAGTTTATTGAAACAATAAATTTGATTGAAAGCACAGAAAATAAAAATTGCATCTCCAACATTAACCTAAGATCAGACAGTACGGCATCCTGCCTGTATGATGAGAGTTTCGCCTCACCTGAAGCTGTTTTCCTGCCAATGGTCCTACTCTGAGGATCATCGTCCATGTGAAATCATGAAGTCAGATGGGGGTGAAGGGGGTGCAAAAAGATAAATTTTTTGGACATTAATCTATTCTCCTGGTGACCTCTGTAAATCTATTTTTTATAAAGTTATAAAAATCTATAATTTTACTATCTTCAGATTCAAGAGGGTGATATGATTATTCAGAAAACAGCTTTTTAGCCATCCGTTCAGAGGCTTGGTGAGTAAGAGGTAAGGGTAGGACACCTCTGAATGCTCTCGGACAGTGATATTTTCCAGTACCAAACAATTTTGTTTTGTGGGAACATAGAGCATTAGTACATGCAAAAAATAGCAAGTCAGCCTGACCTTATTCTGATTAAATTCTGAAGAGCCTTGATTCTCTGGAACCTACCTGGAGCAAACACTGGCCAATAGACGGACTTCAACAGTATTGTCAAGTTGTTCAGGGAACAGACTGCTCAGATTGAGTTTCTTGGAAAAAGTGGGGGAAAAGGGTCATTTGGGATACCATGATTTTCAGACTGTTCTTCATCAACTATCTCTAACCTATTAATACTGAGTCCACTGTTTATCTTTGGAATTTATGTATAAATATATTTTACCTTTATAATGAGCCGGGGGTGTGGGCAACTGTCTCCTTCAACAAGAGCTAATTATATACAATACAAGGCTGTATTTTAGTTTATGTAGCATATCTGACCACTTCAAAATTTTAAACAGCTTAGTATTCAATGAATTAAAATATCTTCTCTTTTTGAAGTAGCTGAAACAATATTGCTCTGATATGTGCCCATTTTTCTTTGCTCAATCTTTTCAGGTAATATAAGCATATGTATACATTTTAAGTACTGAAAGGTAAGCCTGATTCTTATTCTTTGTCCCTTGGCTTCTGAGGCAGCTGTCAATGCTTAGAGTTAGGCAGCAATGCTAACCATGGTGTAGAAGGAGCTCTAAAACTGGTAGACATGGCAGTGATGTCCCATTATGTCTTCAGGAGCAATGTTGTTTTAAAGAATAGTTGTGTGAGGCCCAGCCCTGTGGCCGAGTGGTTAAAGTTCTGCACGCTTCAGGGGCCTGGGTTTGCAGGTTCGGATCCTGGGTGTGGACCTACTCTTCTTACCAGCCATGCTGTGGCGGTGTCCCACATATAAAGTAGAGGAAGACTGGCACAGATGTTAGCTTAGGGCTAATCTTCCTCAAGCAAAAAAGAGAAAAAGAAAAGGAAGATTAGCAGCAGATGTTAGCTCAGGGTGAATCTTGCTCAGCAAAAAAAGAAAGAATAGTCGTGTGTCTACTCCTTTATCTCTTTATCACTCACTCACTGCCTCTGTTTTAACTATGGCCATTACAGTTGCATGTAAAAACCCACTAAAGCTACTTCATGTAAAGGGGGTGGGGTTATAGAAGTATCTGCATCCACAGGCATTCTCATGGACATTCAAAAGCAGAAAATGAGGTATAGTTGGACCTCAGAGAACCTGGAATTAGAATGCTGAGAACCAAGGCCACACTCTTCATCTCTCAGAGACCAGAGAGTCTCTCACTTGTTGTTGTGAGCATCTGAACCCTCCCCTCCCCTCTCAACCCTCCCCTCTCTGTCCATTTTTTCTCTATATTCATTGTGTATTTACTTCACTATGGCTGTTTGCCCTGAATTTACATTGGCTCTTTTGCCCACCACTAAGTGCCAACTATCCATGTCAAATTCTCAAGAGGAAAAGGCTGATTGGCTCAGCTCAACTTTTAGAGCAGAGTCACCAAGTTTTAAGTCAGGGGTAACCCAGAAGAATGGCTGTCTTTGGGGCAGGTGTCCATTTCAGGGCTAGTCATCTGTGGCTGGGGTGTGGGTATAGAGGTACACGGCACATGGGATCACCTTTTCCAGAAAGCTTGAGCCGTGTGAGCAATTGTGGAGCATGTCTATTGCACTCACACTCACAGAAACGTTATTCCTTCAAGGGTTGTTTAGATGTACCAGGACTGAATATTTACCTCCCATCCACACCCACCACAGCCTGTCTGCAGATCTGTTGTGTCCTCTCTCACTTTGCTCACTCCTCTTCTGCAGTCAGAATGCTCAGGTTGCTAATCCCAGGTTTCTAAATATGACAGATCTGCTTCTCTCTCTCTTTTGCTTCCTGCTGCTTTTCTTTCTCTCTGGTTCTTCAGGCTGCTGTGACCACCATGTGCTGTGAAGAGTCTGGGTCTGGTTCTCCTTAGGGTTATGTAGTCACTTGGCTTTACTGCCAAAGAGATGTAAAGATTAGTTAATTTGTTAATTACTTTAAGCTACATTATGCCCCAGGAGTGTGCTAGAAGAGTGCTTCTCAAACTTTCAGAGTGCACATGAAACACCTGGGGATCTTGTTAAAATGCAGTTTCAGGAGCTCTGTCGTGGGGTGTGAGATTCTGCATTTTTAACAAGCTCCCAGGTAGTGCTGATGATGCTGAAGGAAGAACAACACTTTCAGTAGAAGACTAGATTCTGAAGTCCTGGGCACTTACTGTAAATATAATCTTCTTGAGGGGAGGGACCGTGCCTTAGGCATCTTTGTATGCCCTTCCATGTCCAGCACTGTACCTGGTATGTGATAGACATTCAAATGTTGTTTGGATTATGATTGAACTGAGCACACATGAAATACAGGCTTTTCTATGCTTACTTTTTTTTAAGTGGATGTTTTGCAAAGAATGCTAAAAATCAGTTAAATCAATAAACATTTCTTAAGGGTCTGATTATGCAAAAGACTAGGAGAAATATAAAGAAAATATTGCAGTCCCTGTCCTCAAGGAGAACACTGGCATGTTTACCACTAACTCTAATGTCTTTACTAGACTTGTGGAAATAATTTTAGAATTTTAGGGGTAGCAGTGAAGGCAAATGAGCCTGTTTATGCTACTAGCAATTTGACCTTATGTAATTTAGGTGTCATTTTTCCATATGTGCAATGAAGCCAATGGGATTGTTGTGATGTTTATGTGTGATAATGCATGTAGGAACTGAATTTTCATGCCATTTACATAGTAAATAGTCGCTGCTAGTACTATATTAGTAGTGGTGGTGGAAGTAGGAATAGCACTTATGTTTAAGATACCTATCATTATCCGGCTAATTCAGTTTAGGAAAATACTTTGTTCCTCCCCTTCCTCTCTAAGTCTATACATAATCCTAATATGCAATTTCACTTTTTAGAGCTTCTCTGCAATTTAATCTTAATATTGTTCTTGTTTAAAGTTTAAACTTAAAGGAACATGCATTTTAGAATTCAAATGATTTCCCTTGGTATGAAAACCTCTGTATGCACTACAACAGAAGGACAGAAAGAAGAATGTATTTTCCTACTGTGCAGCTGGTTAAACCCAAACTGTTGTTATCTCTTCACTTTGATGTCATCATAAATTTATTCATTAGAAAAATTAATGTTCTTAAAGTGTTTCTCTAAACCTCTCCAACCATTTTGGATGGGACAGGAAATACATACCCCACAGAAAAAATGCATACATACATACATAAATTCACAGGTGAATAAAAAATGTGTGTTAGATAAGCATATCATCTTTGGAAAAAAAGTAAATTGGGCATGCAAGGAAAGTAATATTGAAATCATAAGTATTGGCTTAGATTTTATTTATAAATGATAAACATCTACATAATGAATAACATCTGTGTTCTTCAACTAATAGGGCCAATAAACAGATATAATGTACTTTCTACACAAAGTAGAAACCAGTTTGCAATAAATGAACAATGCTTGATTCATCATACATTAAATAAATTTCTAGAATAAACCTGGCAGACTGCCTCCTTTATCCCCAGATAAAGTAGGGCATCACCATGAGTTTCCATGTGGAGAAGAAAAAGTTGGCTGAAGCAACAAACGTGGCTATTGATGTAGATGCCATCATTAAAGAAATCTTAAGGAGACCTACCTGGGGGAGGTTGACCCATGAGCCTATGAATCATAACTATTATCACTGTCTTATTGAGGAGAAGTACTTACAAAGGAGACCTTGGCAACAAACATTTATTATTTTCATTACCTATGTAACCCAGATGTAACCCAGATGTCAGCTGCCTGGGTTTCTTCAAGTCCTTCAGTTTGCCAGGGTCAACTTGTTCTTTAAAATATAATTTAAATGGACTCAAATCACAGTCTCACGTACAGGGAGTTCCCAGTGTCCCTCCCAGTGTTTCTAGTGATTGTAAGTGAAGCTTATGTCTCTCCTGGACTCCTTTGCTTCTGAGCTCCTTCTTATGTTGATTTCATACAGGAATAAAGAAACTGAAATACCCCATGCCACCCACATAAATGTTTTTAAATCAAGTTAGGTAATGCAAGTGAAAACACTTCAATAAGTAAAAAGTGCTACCTAGGGGAGGTAATAATCTTACTAAATTAGAAATTGACATAAGCCATTGTGAATTTTCCAAAGGTAGACTTGAAAGAGGAAAAACTGAAGATAATGAAACAGCATCTACTTGTTTTATCTGGCAGAAAATAGAGAAAAGGATGAAGTCCTGACAAATTTTTGAAATAAATTAGGATTGTCTGTGGGTTAGGATAAGAAAGAAAATTTGGCCATGAAAGTTTAAAAGGGAACAGCAAAAGTTAGTCATGTGACTGTAAGAACCCAAAAGAGTGTTCAACACCGAAAAAGAGAAGGATCACTGGAGTACTTTGAAGCTGGATGAGCTGTAATTACAAATCCACATGGCCTCTGTCTTATTTTCTGGGAACTGCCAGATCTGTTCTTGAAGCCATAGCTGCCAGCACGTTAATCGACTGCTTCCACAGCTCTTTTGTGAGCATAGCATTCAGTCTGCTCATTTCTTGCATTACATTCAGTTTTTCCAATAATTTTTTCCCAGACTGATTTCAGAAACTGTTTCTAACATGATATTCACAGTTTCCTAACTCCCCACATCACTTTCATGTGATCTCATCCTCAAACTACCTGGCTTACCGTACATCATGTTTGATTGGACTGAAGGAAATTCTGGTTGGTGAGGCTTGTTTTTTTTTTTCCTCTTAAGCATAGGATATAGTTCACTTATCTTAGGCACTTTTAAATATATGTTGGAAGTTTTATTCTATACCAGTGGAAATCCCATTCAGACAATATTGATCAGGAAATTAGAATAATACCTATTAGCCTTAAAGGAAAAGTTAAATGAGGAGAATTTAAAACAAGAAGGTGTTAGTGTAGGAGATAAAATCTGGGGATGTGGAGTGACATAGCCTGCCCCACCTACTTTCCAGGAACAGGATTACGTGAGTGGGGCCCTGACTGCTATCTGTGCTTGTGGGTTACCCTTTTGGCCCTGTCTCATTTTCAAAGATAGTGTTTAACAAGAGTTGTCTGACCCCCTAATCCCTAAGAGAGGTAGCACACAAGGCAGAGTGTTTTTGTTGGAGGGAGTCTTGGATGGAGTTGCATTGGATAGGAGTGGGCGAGGGGAGGGCCCTACAGTGCCTGAGGTAGAGAGGAAGGCATGAGGGCTGCTAACAGGCATGCTGTGGGGCCAAAGCCGCCTCGTTAGTGGTCTGACCCCATGTTGACCCTGTGGAGGACAAACTTAGAGCGCTCTCAGCAGCCCAGTACTTATGAGAGGCCATGACTTGTGGGCTCTGAAGAAATGGGAGATGAAGGGGTCACTTCAGGATTGGATGATTTTCCTGCCCCTTTCTCTGGAAGATTGGGCCAGCATCGTACAAGTAGGGAGACTTGCAAAGGAGATTTTTAAGAGCTGTGGCACGTAGGCAATTCCTTTCTCTTCCCAAGAGCCTCTGCTGGTGACTTCTAACCTCCCAGAGGTCCATTTTGCCTGTTTTATTTTTTAACCAGGATGATGAGCCATTCATTGGGGTTCTGCTCTCACAGGTTATCATCTAAAGTGAAGGAAAGTTTCTAGGAAAGCAGCTCGAATAGAGAGGTGAGAACCAAACGTAGTCAGCCACTGGAAAGTGTAGATGTTGGAGAGTCAGACCTGTACCCTCACACTCTGTACAGAATGATTACTACTCCCACAGCAGTGCACAATAAGACTCAGTAATTATACCCATTTTACAGTCTGAAACTGAATTGTGATGACATTCTTCAAGGTAAAAATAAACCAGTGAAGTCTGTGTGAGTTCCTTTGTCAGTGTCTGTATTTGAGCACCTTTAGGCCAGTCTATGGCAGTGAATCCATAATTCAGATGAAAACAATAAGAAACCATTTAAAGCCAATGTCCATAAAAATGAGTAGCCAACATGACCACTATTTTTAGTGCAGAAATATATTCAAGATCAAGGCCATTAATGTCTGCCTGTATTATTTAATCAGATGCCTTTTACCTGGAAGATACAGGTCTGTGGCATACAGATGAGTGTACAGAGAAGGAATCAGGCTTCGTGCTGTCCAAATTAAATTCTGAAAGCCAGGAAATTCATCATTCTGACATCTCTTTGCTGATGCAGAATGTGTGTTGAAATATCTATTGAAATGTGTCTTGTTTACATGATGAATACATTTAGCAGATCATGTGAATTAGAAATAATATCTGAGTTGGTCTTTAATAGTAGTCTCTTTTTAAATATAAATTTGAGGCACTAGTTTCCAAAGTTGCAAGAATGGGTATTTCCCCTGGTTTACCTATACTTTGGATTTTTAGGTTTCCTTCTGAACAGAATATATTTTTTTCCTTGAATTTTCTTCAGAATCCATTACTACACTTATGGGTATATTAAAATCTAAGTTTAAGATATTACATATTAAAAAATGGAAAAGTTGAGAAAAAATATTTTAAAAGAAACACTCCTTACTATTAAGATTTCTTGCAATTGAAAGTAGTATAGTCTTGGGCCAGCCTGGTGGCGTAGCGGTTAAGTTCACCTGTTCCGCTTCGGCAGCCCGGGGTTCGCAATTTGGATCCCTGGCACGGACCAATGCACCACTTGTCAATACCATGCCGTGGCGGCATCCCATATAAAGTGTAGGAAGATGGGCACAGATGTTAGCCCAGGGCCAATCTTCCTCAGCAAAATGAGGAGGATTGGCAACAGATATTAGCTCAGGGCTAGTCTTCCTCACACACACACACAGAAAAAGTAGTATAGTCTTATAAGTTGTAGATGTGTCTTTTATAAGTACACCTCAAAAGCAGTTTTAGATATTGAGAACCTATTTAACAGTCCTCCATTTTGAGATTGGTGAGAGATTTTTATATAAAGAACAAGAGGATTTTATGACCCATGAGTAAAAATTTCCAGTTACATCTCTAAAACCATTTTCCATGGAATTTCAGTTTTACCAAAATAAATAATGTAAGTTTACCTTGAACTTAATTGTTCTAAATAAACTCCAGTAATAATGGATACAACTGTGCAGTATAGCTTCTAAGTGGAAAATTGTCTTCATTTTCAAGAGAATAAATGGCTCTTGGGGAAATGTATAGCTGTCATTCACTCAAAAAATGAGATTGTGGAGATGACAGAGTTGAGCCTTGGGAATCCTCAAATTTGCCTTTAAACAATACCTTCTCTCTCATGCAGTCTCCAATGAGACCTTCATCTCATTAGGCCAAGAAGATGGAGCTGGAAATGCAAGTGCACATTTCTTGAATTTATTTGGCCATAATCTTTTGTGACGTTTTCTTTTCTTTTTTTTTTCTTTTTTTTTTTTTTTTGCTTGAAGAAGATTCCCCCTGAGCTAACATCTGTGCCAATCTTCCTCTATTTTGTATGTCACACAGCATGGCCACCAACAAGTAGTGTAGGTCCTCGCCGGGGAACCAAACCTGAGCCGTCAAAGCGGAGCACACCAAACTTAGCCACTAGGCCACGGGGCCGGCCCCTTGGGAAGTTTTCTGAACATTTCATGAGATGCATGTTCCGTGGACCCTACTTTGTGAATCAATGGGTTAGATTTCATCGTGTAGCCTCGAAAACAAAGCTTCAATTTGGCAAACCAAAAATTTGCTTTTGCCAACATTTACATACAAAGAGCTAGTATAACGTGGTGATGGAATACATTCTGAATTTAGAGATGTGTTTATTGAAGTTGCCTGAGTTGTTTCTTCCCTTCTCTCTTGCAGGTGCTTCATCCCAAATATCTATGCAGCTCTGTTCACTGCAGCTCTTATTCCTTTAATGTGCCTCGTCGTGGTGTTCGTGGTGTTCATCCACGCCTACCAGGTGAAGCCACAGTGGAAAGCGTATGACGACATCTTCAGAGGAAGAACAAATGCCACAGGTCTGGAAGAAATCGTATTTGTACTTTGGAGATGGGAACTTGTTAATGGAGGGGAAATGTCACTGAAGATTTTTTATCGAAAAAAGGAGTGAAGTTAGACTTAGCTTTCAGCTCTGAAGCCATTAGTTAAGCTCTCCAGTTTCTCCTGCTTCTTGGTACTTCCCGACATCTCTCTTTCTTCAGGACTCCGTTGGTTTTATTGATGGTTCCAACTTTGTCCTTAAGATACTAATGTCCAAGTAAAATAGTCACAGCCTTTGGGAGCTGCTTCCCAAAGCTTTCTTCAATTTAAGCAATAACAACCTGTGTTCAACCAGTGAAATCTATTCATTTCTTGCATATTCTGAGACTTTATCACAAACGAACCTCCATAATGCTCATGAGTGCTGTATTTTGCATGTGGAGTTCTGATTCTGCTGACAGATGTTTAAAAACATATGTGATCAGACAGCTTCATAAGTGGCTACACATGTCTGGTTACTTATGCGTGCAAGTCTTTCCAGCTCAAATTGGCTTTAACTGCAGCTCATTTTTTCCCTTTGAATCATACTTAGCACAGGTTTTTATGATTTGATTCTTTTTTTGTTGTTAGATTAGAGTCTCTTAGGAATTTCTTAACTAGGAACAATAACCACACACCTACGTACAGAAAACTAAAATGATATGAGTGAGTGGGCTATTAGAGAGAAACTTACGAGCTGGGGGTGGGAGATCCCTCTTGGGCCAATGAGAAAGAGGGGTCTCCTCTTTTCTGAGCTTTTACAAATCTGAAGCCAAATGACTGAGAGGAAGTCTTCACATTTTAAGTGCTTTTCAGAGTTTAAGCAAGATACCATATATTAAGTCCCTAGAATAGCATCTAAAACATTTTTAGGGGCTCAATAGATATTGTCACTTACAGGATAATGAAAGGAGTCACTCTAATGTACGGATCAGGGAAGATGCACAAGATTTTCGTCATGGTGTAAAGAGAAGTGACTCTTTCTATCGGTTTTTGAGGTAGTTTGCAGGATTGCTATGTCTAGCCAGCTCTTCTTCATTCTCTCTCATTTAGCCTACAGTCACTGTGTGGGCAGGAATATTATTTAAGATCGTGATTAATCTTAAACTCTTCAATAAGAAAAAGCAATATTCAATGTAGAAATCCTAGTTTTTCATGGGACATAGAATTTATCCAGAAGCTATGCTTTTATTCAACTTGATATTCATTTTATGAAAATGCATATCCTCTTTTGAAGGGAAGGTTTGTTTCTTTCCCCAAATGACAAGACTTGTTTTGTTTTCTATATAATATAAAAGTGCCAATGTTTGCATGTTTTCAATAGTGATAACATAAGGGCCTCACCTAATGAGTTAATCCCTTTCATGTCTAAATCACCCCATGCCTTTTGGATATGATCCATCATGGATGCGGTAGATAAACAATACTCAGATTATCTGAAAAACATAGCTCTCAAGCATTGAACATAATGCTAAAACTCCAGCACACTTGTATCTCAACTCGGGAAACCTCCCTTGTAATGAAATACTAATAGAAGCATTGCCCTATTGTAGCTTTTCAAATGAACAAAAATGTTTATGATATTTCTAACTCCCTATTCCCATGACAATTCAACCTAATAGTGTCTCACACTTGGACTCTTAGAGTATTTTCCTGATTGGTTACTAGTTCTAGTCTTTTTCTTTTCCATTTCATTTTCTCAGATGTCTGTATTTCAAAAGTGTCAAGCGGATCCCCTCACTCTCCAGCATTACAGTCGTTCAAGGTCTCTCTCCTTGCCCAAAAGAAAAGTAGTCTCTTTAGCCTATAATACAAGAGTCTCCATAGTCCATCCCTGGACCGTCTTTTCATCCCCAAGTTAGTTACTATTTATCTGCATTCTGACCATACCATCTATTTACTGTTTCCTAAAATTACCTGATACTGTCATCTTTGCTCATGTAAAGAGCCCTCTACTTTGAACTCCTCATCATTAGTTGATAAAACTCATATGTTTGGTAAGAAATGTGGGCAACTATGGATGAGCGAGAGGTGGAAGGGGCTTATCACTCCCCCATAATCTTCATTAGCTCCCCAAAGCTGTCCAAAATAAACCCATAATCTAAGTAAAAATGGTGTGCTGGATAAACACAAGTTAATTCCCCTAGACCCCGCTTCCAACAAGATACTGCTCACTCTTTTATAGAAATTCTGGAAGCTCCCAATATGCTACCTCTTCTGTGAAGCCTTTGGAATTGCCTCTTTATAGAACAACACCAAATTAGAATTACTCAATTCCTCGTCTATGCCTTTAAAGCACTTTGTCCCTACAGCCATTATAGCACTTACCTCAGAGTGGAATGGTGACTTGTTTTGGTGTGTGTGGCTGATTTCCTTAATAAATTATGAATTCCTTGAGGGCAGGGACCATTTATTATTCATCCCTATATCACCAGGGCCTTGTAGAGTGCTCAGAGGATAGCAGAAGCATAGTATTTGTTGAATGAATGAATAAATTAATAATCATCAATGCACCATAAAAGCTTATAGGAATGGATCCCCAAGCTAAATATAGCATTATGAAGAAGAGAAACCTGTTATATCAAAAGTAGAAATAAAGGATTTATCTCGTTGATCTGTTTGTAGATATCTTTTTGAAAGTTATTATTAAGACTAATATTTTTCCTTGACTATGATTCCCAAAGCTAGGTGTTCAGCTTTGACCTCTGACTTGATCTTTTATATTTTATTTGCAACCTACTATAACTCATCTTCACTTGAATATGTTCCCCTTACCTCAAATTCAAATTCCTAGAAAAAAAAATGTCTATCTACTCTACAAGGAGCATTTGTTACTCTATTTGAATCTTTCTGCTATAATTCCATTGCATTGACCTGAAAAATACCCAGTCAAGGTGTCACTGTAAATTCATGTTTTGTCCACTGCCCTGCTCCATATATGTAGCAGTTAAAGTCATGATATAACCAGAGAAAATTAAAAAGAAGATGAACATCTCTGTGGGTCAGACATAGAGCAGGAACACAAAGTGGTAAGCAGGGTGAAGCCATGGACCCGATGTTTTCTGGGTCCACAAGCCAGTGGATGCAGGAGTATCTTAACTGCTGTGGTTGTGAATTGGAAATTGAAATGTCTCACCCAAGGCAGATAGACTGAAGCAATAGCATGTGCATGAAAGGAGCCTGAAAAAGAGCTGCCACAATAGCTTGAGCTTTGGCTTATAGGAATCTGGGAGCCCAACGAGAAAGCAGATAAAGCATCTCATCAAGGACCTGGACCAAGCTGTCTAGAGTTCACAGACTGTACCTGCCATATCCATATGTCACCATGGGGACAGAAGGCCCAGGACATCAAACTAGTCCTCTTTGGAGAAGAGGGCTAAGTGGAGACAACCACAAAACCATTAGACAGAAAAAGGTAGTCAGAGAAAGACAGACAGAGAGAGAATAAGCAAAGAAACAAATGCTTTCTACTCAAGATTAGCTTCGATGTAAGTCCCAAAGATTGGAGGAAAACTAACAAAGACAGCCTTTAAAATCAGCAATCAAAAGATGAATTTAATCCAGAAATATATTTTAAAATAAAATAAACTATAAATAACTTTCATAAGTATGTTAGGCTCCTCAAATATATATAGCAGGAATCATCAAACTATGGCCCTACTTGCCACTTCTGTTTCCCCACTTTATCTGTGTATTTTTACAGCTTCATTGAGATATAAATTACATACCATAAAGTTCATCTGTTTAAATTGTACAGTTCAGTGGTCTTTAGTATATTTATATAGTTGTGTAACTATTGCCATAATCTAATTTTAGAACATTTTCTTCATCCCAAAAAGAAACCCCATACCCATTTGCAGTCACTGCCCATTCTCCCCTTCTCTGAGCTCTAGGTAACTCCTGATCAACTGGCTGCCTCTATAGATTTGTTTATTCTGGATATTTCATATAATGGTATCATAGAATATGTGGTGTTTTGTGTGTGGCTTCTTTCACTTAGCATAATGTTTTCAAAGTTCATCCATATTATAGCATATATCACTACTGAGTTCCTTTTTATTGCCAAATAATATTCCACTGTATGGATACACAACATTTTGCTTATCCATCCATCAGTTGATGGACATTTGGGTTGTGTTCTCTTTTGGCTACTATGAAGAATGCTGCTGTGGATATTCATATACAAGTTTTTGTATTAAGCTATGTTTTCATTTGTCTTGGATATATACCTAGAAGTGGAATTGCTGGGCCTTGTGTTAGCTTTATGTTTAACATTTTGAAGAACTGCCAAACTGTTTTCAAAAGTGGCTGCAGTGACCCATTTTTTAAGTAAAGTTTTTTTTGGAACCCAGTCATACCCATTTGTTTACGTATATTCTATGGCTGCTTTCACAATGCAGAGTTGAGTACATGTCATTGCAACAGAGACCATATGACCTGCAAAACCTAACATATTTAATATCTGGCCCTTTACAGAAAAAATTTGACATCCAACCCTTGACAGAAAGCAATATATATCCACTTAAAACACTTAAACATAAAAACAAAAATAGACATAAATAAAATAAAAGAGATATGAAAATGAACTAATTTCAGAAATATTGGCTATGAAAAATATACTAGTTGAAATTTTAAAATATCTTAATATTTGAGATGAACTCTAGATGAGACACAAAGAGGGAAATAATGAATTAGAATGTGAAGCTAGGATTGCAGAATTCACCAAGGAAACATACAGAAAAGAGAAAATATGAAAACAAAGCAAAAAAGTATAAAAATAGATTGCCAAAAGAAAAGAATGCAGGGAATGGAGAAAAAGCAAGATTTGAAGAAGGAGGTAATGGTTGAGAATTTTCCAGAATTAAAGAAAAAAATTAAAAATTAACATAAGTACACAGAAAATAAGAATCTACGTTGTAAAAAAAAAAAAAGAGAGAGAGAAATGAGAGAATGCTGAAAAGTCTAGTATATTAGCAAAATATGAAGTATATTTTGAAAGTTCCCATATCTGTATTTTTGAAAAGCTGGATAATGAGCACCTTTTCTTTGCTTCTCATGTTGTTATAAGTGGCACACGCCCTGTTCAGGAGTTCAGAGTCCACGGTGCAAGCAGATGCAGCTAAGTTCTCTGAGAACTAAGCTTCAAAGGCAACACACAGGCTGGTACCCAGCCTCTTCTCCACTTTCCTCTGAGGAACCTGCACTTTTTACACCCCGGGTACACTTAATACCTGAGAAGGAGGGCGCTTCTAATTAGTCTCCAGCTTAGTTCTCTGCATTTCCAAGCATGCAAAAGCAGCCCTTCTTCCTGAGGCAGCTTCAATGGTTTGTAGTTTAGCCCTACATTTTTGAACCAGATGAGCATTTCTGGATATATTAGATAGTATGATGAGAAATATATTGTCATGTAATAAAGGAAGAATTAAAAGTAAATCCCCTTTTCTTATGAAAGCACAATTTCCTGGTTTTACAAATTATGCTAAATTTTGAGTATTTTTGGTCAAACATCGTCAAGTGTTTTTTGTTTGTTTATAAATTACTTTTAACCATGGGTAAGATGCATTATGAGAAGGAAAGGTCAATTTGTAGGTTCCTGATAGCCAAGCTGTTTTTTGTTTTAGTAACTAGAATGATTTTGAAAGTTAATCATTTTCTTAGAATTGTAGGTTTCGTAAACAGATGTAATTAATTAACAGACCTACTTGAATAACTGATGAGCTTGCATCAATCATGTCATTAGGCATGGAATCTTCCATATTTCTATAGAACTGTTCTCCAAGCTAATCCCTCTGGTGCAGATTAGATGTGCTGACAACAGGAGCAATTTTATATCAACACTTGTGTGTGGTTATGACTGCTAAGTATCAATCCCTTTACACTCTATATTTTGAGTGACTTTTTTGCTCCTGGTAACCTTTAATTTCAGAGTTCAATTAAACTCAGTGAAATCCAAAAGAAAGGGGAGAATAGAGAAGGAGCTGCTAGTAATAAATTACACTCTGCTGTAGTCTTCCAAAAATGGCCACTGTCAATCCCTTCCCTTTCTGAGCGTGGCCTGGGACAGCAATGACAGCTTGGCATTCTGTGGCCCTTTGGCTGCCTAACTGCTATGAACCAAATTTTCAAAGGTCAGTGGCTCCCAATGAGATTCACTGGCCTCCTCCTCCCTTCAGAGGGGTGAATGTGCAATGGGAGTGAGTCAGGATAAAGGTATGTTTCCTGAACTAAATTTCGATATCTCAAACAACATTTTAAACAAAGCCTTAATTTTAGGATTTGGTTTTGATCTCTGGCAATGATAAACTCATCTCTCCTTTTAGGCTCATTAGAATTTAGTGGTTCCTTTTTGATTCATCAGCCAGTTCTTACATGAGGAATGATTCATAGATCAGGGAAGGAAAATTAATTTGGATGAAAAGAGGAAGTAAGTGATTACAAATCCCTTTCTTATAAAAATCCCACATATATGTTTCAATATGTTATATAAGAATATAAAGGGCGCTTGATTCAGCTAGCTGTGTATAACATGAATCGGAGTTATTTGGAATCTTCTGGTACTGGAATGGCCACGTCTCTCCTTGTGAACATGTTTGAGGATGAATGCTTCCATTTCTTCATATTTAGATTGAACAACAATAGTGATGTAAATCAAGATTCTTTGCTATGAAAATCATTGAAAACTTGTTATAATAAATATTACAAAATTATCATCCCTTACATCCCAAAGTTAAGTGACTTTTTTTCTCCTGACATTATAAAAATTTCAAAAAGAGTTCAAAGAAACTCAGTGAAATCCAAAGGAAAAAGAAGAAAAGGAACGAACTTCTGGTCAATGCAATATACTCTGTGGTGTTTTCTCCAAAGATGGCCGCCATCAGTTATTGCCTTCTCTTTGTGAGCATGCTCCTCCTTGCATAAAACAGTGGAGTCTAGTTCCTCTCTTTAAATCTGAACTGTCTTTGGACTTGCTTAGACCAGTATAATGTGATGGAAGTGATATTGTCCCATAATGGGTCTAGCCTTTAAGAGGACTAGAGTTTCAACTTCCTTTCTCTTGGAAGCCAGCCACCATGGAAGAAGTCCAATTACTCTGAGACCACCATGATGTTACCAACCCCAAGCTAGTCATGTGGAGTGACCATGTGAATAGACATGCTTGGCCAGCCTCCAGTTGTTTCAGACATCCCAGCTCTGATTCCAGACATGTGAGTGAGGAAGGCTTGTTGTGGGTTCCAGCCTGAGTAGACACCACACAGAGCAGAAAAACTGCCCAGCCCAGATGGTAGGATTATGAGAAATAATAAATTATTTTAAGCCACCAAGTTTTGTGGTTTATTATGTAGCAATCAGTAGCTGAAACGCTCTGGTTCTAGTATCCTTATTATTCTCACATCAAAATTATAAGTATGTCTTTGTCATTTTAAATGTTATTGCTTGCAGAAACGTACATGGTGTATAAATAAAAATGGAAAAATACAATATGATTCTTTTTTCTAGAGCAAAATTGAGGCTTCCACTAAAGCGAAGTAAAAGTAATCTTACCTAGTAACAGTACGTGCTTGAATAGGATCCAGAATGACCAATATAACAGGTTTCACATGTCCTTGGCAGTAAGCTAGTTGTTTGCAGTCTACTCCCAGTTCCATTGCTAAAAAGAAAATAAAAAAACAATGCCTAGGGACCTAAGGAAAACCCCAGAGCTTCTCACAGACAATGAACAATCTCTTCCACTTGAGCTTGAAAAATCTTTGTGAGCACAGTTCAGTCTTCCCATGTTTTGCCAGTAGTGGTGGGGAAAATCCAAAATATTTAAAGAAACATCATGGATGCTCATATTCTGCTTAGATTTATACCTATGACCTCAGTCTTCAAAGATTCAAATCAGAAATCTTTGAGCCTGAAAGATGTTGTGTCATCATTCAAAGTTTGTTTTCTTCATTATTGTTTTTGAAAACATTTGGGATTTGATATTGCTCATTAAAAACTCCTAGAACAATGACATCAGGAGTTAAGTTTCCTGAGGCTTAGAACATCCAGATAAAAAGTAAAAAATAAAATCATAGAGTTGAGAAAAAGCTTAGATTTCTGTTTAAACTCCTGCTTTACACACATAACCAACCAAGGAAAGGGACTGATCATTTGTGGCAGTGCTGGGTTTTTCTAGAATTCAAGTTTCCTAAATATCTTCACCTCAGTGAACTGCCTTTTACCTAGTCTCAGCTGAGTCCTGATGAGGACAGGGTAGTTCTCTATGCAGGCTATTTCAGGACTAAACTGTTAAACTTAATTTCCATTTGTTTTCTAGGTGGGCAGAGGGCATAGAGCATGGATACGGTAGGGCTGCAAGAAATAATGAAGGGCTGGACTGCAGATGAGTGGCAGGTGTGAATTTACTTGGGCCCTGGTGGTCATCGTCATTATCATCATTGCCACTACCGATTAAGACTCACCATATGACAGACACTGTGCTAAGCATTTCGTATGTATTATCTCAATTTTATAAGAAGTTTATGAAGCAGATATTATTATTCCTATAGTCAGACAAGAAGATCAAGAAAATGAGAGGCTTAGAAAAGTGTCCAAGTTTGCAAAGCTGTTAAATTGTGCAGTTGGGATTAGAACCACAGGTGACACTCAGGCTCGCCAGAGCTGCCATTACTGCTAGCACCAATATGTCACCCCTTACCATTTTGTTATCCAAACTTTCAGTGAGAAAAATAACATGTAAACATTAAGTTAAACCCAGAGAACTCTAATTCCGTCAAAATATTATTAGACTCCATTCCCCAGGAACAATTTGAAGTGATCTGGGTAGCAAATTATCCCTTCATCTTGTGATTTCTAAGAAAGACTGCCCTCTCTGTATGGTACTGAAACATGCCTAGTTTTCCTCACTATTCTCATATGTAGTGCAAGTATAATAATACCACTTAACTTTATAGAGCCATTTGAAGGATTAATGTTAATTTATATAAAGTCTATAGTACACTCTCTGGAACATACTAAGCAGTCAATATGTACTGGAATTGTCGTTACCATAACTCTTTCAATATGTAATTGGTGCAGAATACAGTCAGATATGTAATTCCTTTGTCCTGTACACTTCCTAAATGTCTCTCAAATATGCCTCCCTCTTTCCTTCTTCATGATTATGCTTGGTGTATTAATCAGCTGGAGCTGCCATAACAAAATACCACAGACTGGGTGGCTTAAACAAGTGAAATTTATTCCTCACAGTTCTGGAGACTGAGAAGCCCCACAGTTTGGGTGTTGGCCAATTCAGTTCCTGATGAGAGCCCTCTTCCTGCCTTGTAGATGGCCATCTTCTTGCTGTATCCTCACATGGTAGAGACAGAGAGAGAAGGAGAGTTAGTTCTCTCGTGTCTTTTCTTATAAGGGCACTAATCCCATCATGATGGCTCCACTCTCAACTTAATTACCTCCCCAAGTCCCCCTCTCCACATATCATCACACTGAGTGGTGGGGCTTCAACATATGAATTTTGGAGGGACACAGTTCAGTCCATGGCATCTGGGTTATATCCCCCATCATCTCATACCTAGACTATTGCAACTGTCTTGAGATTGATATCCCTTGATTCTTGTCTATCCCCACACCACATTGAACCATCTAAAAGGTGAAGTTGATCCATCATTAAAATCATCCAGTGGCAATCCTTAGATTGTAGGAAAAAAGGAAAATTCCACTCCTTCCCCATAAAACTCTCTATATGCTTCAGCCATATTGAACTAGTGTTGTTGACTAAAAGTGACATGGTTTCTGATAAGCCTAGACTTAGCAAACTGAATTCACTCTCACTTGCTGAGTTCATCATTTATAGTGGCCAAGAAGGAGATGAAAAGGAGTTGAAACTAATTTCCATCTTGATACCCATCATGGATAGACTTCAGTAGGGTGTTGGTGGAAGATATGGTCAGCATGGTATACATTTAAAGCCAGTGTCTAAGAGCATCACGGTGGCGTTGTTGCTCAGGTGCGTTGCACACTCTTTGACCTTCAGTGTGGCTGGCATCTTTTTTGACATATGCATACCATCGCCATGCCTCAGTTTGACTCAGAGAATCAGTGAACCTTTCTCAATTGTTTATAATTTTTGTATATAGGCTAAGTGTCTCCCATGTGTTTCCAGTTTTTCTCCAAATTAGTAAAAAGCTTAAATTTTAATTTTCCTGGCCTACTCCACTCTTTTAAAGGTCTTTTCCCCCCTCAAATCTGTCTTTATCCTGGAAAAATTACCAATGAGGCGTTACTTTCTACTCCTTTGAAAGCTACATAAAACAGTTATTCATGTTTATTGCTTTGATCTAAGAGCACATTCATTTTTTTTAATGGATGACTAAAGTCTTCTGTTCAGCTCTTGGATGATGAAAATACAATTTCTGATTTTTTTAATGTCTCTCTCTAAAATTTGTACAGTCACGCGTAACTTAACAGGGATTTGTTCTGAGAAATACATCATTAGACAATTTCATCATTGTGCGAACTATACTTGCACAAACCTAGATGGTATAGCCTACTATACATCTAGGCTGTATGATACTAATCTTATGGGACCACTATAGTATATGTGGTCCATCGTTGACCAAAATGTCGTTATGCGGCATGTGATTGTATTCAGACCATTGCCAAAGAATGTATATAAAACTCTACTAGAGAGTAGAAAAATCAGCTTTTCAGGGCTGTTTTATCTTGGAATATTTATGGCATTGAAAACACTATATTCCCCCTTGACCTGGTCTATGAGCCTCCTCAACTGGTGTCAATATGGTGATCCCGTAATACACCATGGCTCTCTCTAATCGGCCAAATCCCAAGTTCTTAAGTGTAAATTCCATTCTTGATTTGTGACTTTTTCCATGTATTATTTGTTGCTATTCTCATTATTCAGAGATATGATTCAGTGCCTACACAGATCTTTAAAAAATACATAGTCACAGGGCTGGCCTGGTGGCGCAGCAGTTAAGTTTGCACTTTGGCAGCCCGGGGTTTGTGGGTTTGGATCCCGGGCGCCAGCCAATGCACTGCTTGTCAGCCATGCTGTGGCGGCATCCCATATAAAGTAGAGGAAGATGGGCACGGATGTTAGCCCAGGGCCAGTCTTCCTCAGCAAAAAGACGAGGATTGGCAATGGATGTTAGCTCAGGGCTGGTCTTCCTCACACACAAAAAGTAATAAAATTTAAAAATTTTTAAAAAAATATGTAGTCACAAAATAAGTTTGTTTTAGTCAATACTTTAATCATCTGGTACAATATTAAAGAGAGGATCCAGAAATAAAGAGAAATAGGATTGCTAGGACTAGGGAAATAGGATGTGGGAGCAGGTAATTTGGGAAATTAGCAATTGCATCATAAATTTCTTTAAAAATATATAGTTAACAGAATGCATAATGCCATACTTAGTAGTTTACATATTATAAGACTCGGAAAGTTGAATAGAGGAAAATGGGCATTTTTATAAGTTGTTTCCTTTCTGAAGAAGACCAGATCAAAGGTGAAGTTTGAATTTCATTGGGCCAGAAGGCAGTAACGAATTTGGTCTGATCCTTTCACAAAAGCACTCTTTCAGTTAGTTGTCTTGTCATAACTGAAATGGCCTGCCTCATAAAAGATCACTTTCCTTACAACCAATTGCAAGAGGCCATTCCTTCCAACTAATAGGATGTCAAAAATATTTCTGTTCCTTCCTGCACTTCAAGGTCACTATGTCCCTACTTAATAATTTTTCCTATCTTTAAATCTGTGCTTTTTGCTTCTACCACCCTTTTCTTATCCATGTTACTGTGGTTACCATTTCTCATGATATCCTGCCTTCCTGGGTCACCATTTCCCTCTTCACATCTCTCCCTGAACACAACATCTCTCCATCTGCTCTCCCAGTTCCTCACTCCTACTTGTTCTTCATCCTCGCTGTGACCTGCCATCCCCTCCACCCCGTGACTGGACATTCCAAGGATATTTTCATTAGCTCCCTTGATTTCCTCATCAACTTGGCTCCCTCCTTAAGCAATTTTGCCAATCACCAGTCCAATCTATGCCACACACTTCTCTTCTTTTTCCAGCCAATTAGTGCTGCTCTGTAATAGATACTACTGTAATTTATTCTAAGTAACCTTAACTGGGCCATCTCTCCTTCTCAGATATCCTTTGGATTATCTTTCATTGGTTCTTAAATCATCTTTGAAACAGATTCCACTGCCGTTAAGTCTTATGCTTAATACCTTCTCTTCTCACTGAGAGATGTGAAAACAACATGATGTTATCTCACTCAACTTTCCTTATTTTTATCTGATCATTTATCTTTGTTGTCTCCCTTATGTCAACCAAAATAACCAATAACCACTATAGATAAGAAAGATAAGGTGAGTTTTACTTGAGCCAAACTGAGGATTATAACCTGGGAAGGACTTTTCCAGAAAGGAAAAAAGAGTTCTAGAGAAGCATGATTTTCAGTGCAGTCTTATACCTTTTTAGAGCAAAGAACATACATTAAACACACCCAGGATACATTTTCATCAAAGTTTCAAAGAGGTATTTAGTTGCAAATTAGTAAGTCAACATGACTGACATTGGGCGAGGGACTAATCCGGCACTTACCAATAGGGCATAGGAGGGGAAGTATGCATTGGTTAAGAGAGTGCATTCTTTACTTTAATGGTTAAAGCAGATGTACAATGTATGTTTGATAGGCCATAAGTCAGGCTTTTTTAGTTCAAGCCAAATCAGTTTTGAACCCAGAGTTACCTCATATACCTCAATATGTGAAAATCTCTTGTCACTTATTTTCCTAACCTTGAAGCCAGTGTAATTTCTTTTACTCCATAGTCATAGACTGTCGGTCAATAGTCGTCAAAACTGACTGATCATCAAAATCACACTTTCAGAAATTATGCTTGAATGAGTCTTTCTACAGACTTACTGAATTAGAATCTCCAGTGATGAAGTCCCCGTAGCTATAGAATTTTAAAGTTGCTCGTTGTTTTCTGATTTGCAGGTACTACTGTAGTTTCGGTATCTATAATATTTTTGTGTCCAGTCCCTTCTTTCCGCTGTGGGAGCCACTCCTCTGCCATTCCCTTACCTCAGGCCTTCATTACCTCTAGCTTTGACCACTCCAGTAGTTACCTAACTGGGATCCCTGCCTCCAGCATTCTCTCCACCAATCTATTTACTTTTCTGTGAGATTAAGCTCTGTTTGGATTGGGCCACACCTCTTCTCAGAAATTTTAAATGGCTTTCCATTTCCTGTAAAATAATTCTCTATTGCTTAACCTGGCCATCAAAATCCCTTCATGACCTAGTGCTACAAACATTCTTCTCCCCACTCACCTTCATGGACCTTTAACTCCAATCAAAAGGAATCATTTACACTAAATTATGCATTTGCCTTTTTGCCTCTCTTTATGCTGTTGCCACTACCTTAACCTCAATATTTACATGTTTAAATGTAGCTCATCTTCAAGGTCCAGCTAAAATTCCTTCTTCCTCACAAAGGCCTCCCGACACCATCAACAGAAAGTAACTGCTGCTTTCACTGGATTTTTATATAACTTGATCTCTCTCTTCTAATACTTATCTCCTACCTTTTATTATAGGGTGTGTGTGTGTGTGTATATATATAATATTTGAAAGAAGATCCATATGTAATTCATCTTTTTAGGTATCACATGTTATCTAATACATTTTTGATGCTTGCTAAAGAAATATATTTCTTGCATAACAAGCAATAGCCACAGTTTATATAAAACTGTTCCAAGTCTTCTGCATTTCAACCATTAAATCCTCACTGAATCCACAAAACCTTATTGGGAGATACTAATATTATTCTCATTTTACAGATGAAGAAATTGTGTGTCAGAGCAGTTAAGTAACTTACCAAGGTCACATAGCTAGTGAATGGCCCTCAAGTAATCTGGCTGCAGAGTCCATGCTCATAACCACTCTCCTATTCTACCTTTTTTATAAATAAATCCCACTCAGTCAACCTCAAGGCATACTTTTTAGAAAAATATAATTGGCTTAGGGTGCATATTCAAAACAGGTCTTTTTCTTTTAATTGAATTTGACAGAAGCAAATTATAAAATTTAGTATAAATAACTTTCAGCAAAGCAAATGATGTGATTTATAATTAGGATGTATCAACTTCCAGAAAGAAGTAGAAATTGGGTTGTAGGAAAGACTAAAAATTTTGAAGAGCAATTTAAAGCCCCATAGTACAGTTTTATAAAGACAGTGTAAATCACTGTGGTAGTAAATTAACACGTAATTGAAACGAACAATTTTTTATCTTTACGCTCATTTAGTTATATAATTTCCAAGAAGTGTGGTGGTTTCCTTCTCTCCTAATGCCATATTATTTGCAAATAAACACTTAATCTATGGTTATATTAAAGCTGCTTTACCACCATGAAAAAAATTGTTTTTTACAAACTCTCTTAACAGAATAAACTCCACCTGGTTAAAAAGAAAAACAACCAAATGGATAGAAACAAACAAAAGATGTAGCAGGATCTGTCTAGCCCATTAAAGATGGAATTGAATAGTAAAAATAGTTCCTTTTGTGGTCTTGGGAAGCACAGTGACCAAAAAAACTGTATAGCTGCTCATTCGTTAGTCTTACCTATTAATGCCAAACCTATGCTACCTAGAGTTAGATAAAATTCCAGTGCTCTCACTCTTTAAAAACAAAAAAAGTGGAAACATACAATTTTGAGCCTAGGGCAAAAATAAGCTATAGCATCTACCTTACATTTGCTACTGATGGGGTGAAAGAGCATTCTCTACCCACTCTGGGTCCTTTCTGGCTGACCTACAAATTAAATTGACATGAGGCCGAATAGCAGGAGAAAATCAAACGAAGCTTTATAAAGCATGTATACATGGGAGAGACCAGGGAGTGTCTCATGACAAAATGGTGAAGATTCTCCTCTTATATAGACAAACAAGGATTTGGGGGGGAGTTGGGAGTGTCAGCCACAAGGGATTACAAGAAAAGCACAGTAAGGTTATTATGCAGATTTAAGGCCTCACCTTCCACACTGACAAGTTTCTAGAGATGAGGTCATCCACCCCTCCTCCCAGGACAGAGAAGGAGATACCTTTACAACAAATGGAGATTTTCCTTACAAATGTTCTGTTTGGTAAACAGAACTTTGATAGGAACGGGCGTAGCAAAGACCCTCCCAGTCTATCAATACCCATAGTCATCCAAGGTGAAGGCCCATCCCAGAGACAGGCCTTCCATCCCAAATCCCTTTAGAGAGTTGCGGGGTAGGGGTAGGGGGGGTGAGGGTCAAAGCCTCCTTCAGAGCAAGGTAGAGAGACACACATCTTGAGGTGGTCAATTCTGATCCCGCACACTACCAATATCAGACACCTGTGAATCAGTCTCACCATTAACAATTTGAATTCCAAATGAAAGAGGTGAAAAAGAGAAAAGAGCTGGAATTAAAATCTCACAAACTTTAAGGCCTATACATGACATTGACAAATATACAAAGAAAATTTTAATGGTATATCATTGGGTGTAAATCACTTTGATCAAATTACTTTAATCACTAATACACAAATACTGTCAATGTAGACATTATTTTTTTGGACAGCCTCCTTCTCCCTGGGTCATATGAATGGCATTCAATCTGGGGATTGCCTTTCTTTCTTAACACAATGGTTCCCCTTTCTTTTCTCTGTAAGGGCTTGGTCCACGGTTTTAGTAAGAATGAGCAATAAGATATTAGTTCACTCCCACATGCATAAAAATCCCTGCCACACCTGCAGGTACTGTGCCATTGTTTAAATGAATGATGATAAGCCTTTATATAACAAGATATTATACCACTTTATGGTCTGTAATTGTTGTATATCCCTGAAAATAGCTCTGTATGTGGGTTTGGTATTAGTTTTCTGTGTTTACAGGTAGAGTTATTTAACAACAGAGAGTAACTAATATCCCCAAAGCTTTTGGGAGCTATATAACATTATTTTAAAGACCAAACACTGCCCTGATAATCTGATAACTGTTGGGAGGAGAGATGCAATTAATCACATTGACAGAGAGGAACCAAAGTAGACTTTGAACTCAAGTAGACTTCTCAGAATAGTGACGTGGCAGGGGAAATAAAAATAAAATAAAATTTTAAATTTATGTTACTGTTTTATAATGTGATAGCTAGAGAACCAAATTAAAGAAAGGAAATAAGTGTTGAGGTCAGGTGACATCTATCCAGACTGAGGGTCTACCAGAAAACAGTTCTGGGAACTGACATATTGAACACGCTGTAAAAATATTTTCTTGAACGCATAGTTATCTTTAGTGTTAATTTTTCTGAGATAGTGTGTCAGAATTGACTCAAGACTTCAGTGTTTAGTTTAAGCCTATTAAATCTTAATGACTGCTATGTGATGTCCTATCAAAATATCTATAAAACATAACAAGCTATTCCTGGCCAAATACATAGTAACCTAATTTCCAAAACTTATGAGGCCATCTAGTAAGCTTCAAAATATAGATGCAGGCAGGTTAAAAGATGCGTTGTACATTTTCATTGTATTATAAAAGCTAAGTGTGTTGGAAATTGATGTTAGGCGCCTGAGCATGCCTGGAGATGAGTGTTTTGAACTCTTTAATGGCTGAGTAACTGGTAATGTAGTTAGAAAACTAAGTTAAGCCAGTCTTCAGTTGTTAGTTGGCTGACTTCATGTTTCTTTTAGAACCTTGATCTTCTAAAAACTTTTGTTATATGTCATTTTGTGAAACATTTATGAAGTGTGTTTAAAATTACTGTGTTGGTTGTGAACCCAAATGATAATTCTCCTTTCCGTAGTTCCAAGACTTGTTCCTCACAAGAAGAAAACAGACCATTTAACCCTTTCCTTAAAAATCACAGACCTATTTGACCCCCCTCAGTAGGATATTATCTGGCAACTTTGAAGTACATGGTTCAAATGGAATTACTCTAATAACAGTTCATGCAAGGTCCGTGTGGGTATGTCTCATCTAACTTGATTATTCTCCTTAGATTTAAAATTACAGCCTGCAAATTGAAAATTACATATAGCTTTTGCAAGGCGAGACCATAATTCTAGGTTTGTACTATTTTTTTTTTCAATCCCAATAAATCACACTCAAAGTATCCTGACACTGGACTGTCCTTTAGCATCCAGGAGAGCCCTAAGTCAGCTGCTGACAAAGTGCTGCTATTTAGGTTCTCAGCAGACCTTGAGACTCCTCTGAGAATTTGCTCACATTCTTCCTCTTTACCCCTGGAGAATATACTCTAGGCTAATACTGACTCCCCTCTCTGCCTGTAGATGCAATATCTCACCTGTGCAGATCCTTCCAAATTAGACTTGCCTCCTTCACATACCGGTAAGGGTCAGGGTAAATCCATGTTAGCAGGTGATAGCTGTAGGCCTCCACTATGGTTATGTTTACCATACCTAGCTTATGTCTAAGATATTCTCCAAGCTACTTAAATTACCTTCTAGAGCAGAGGTTTACAAATTGTGGGTCACAACATATTGGTGAGTCTCATTGCCAGCATTTTTAAGTGATATGGGGTGGGATGAGATGGGATGAGATGAGATGGGATGGGATGGGATGGGAAGGGATGGGATGGGATGAGACAGAGTAGGACTGGAGAGGATAGGACAGGATAGGAAGAAAAGAGGAGAGAAGAGAAAATATCAAAGGGAAAGGGAGGGGAATAGAAGACACTGAGAGGTCCATTTTAAACAGGTTGGTCAGGAAGTTTTCAGTGACAGCTGGATGTGATGGAAGTTAGAGTCTGCACACTGAAAGCAACCCTCCTCCAAGTGTGATCTTTAGATTATGTCAGGTAAACAGAAGGGTTCTATAGACAAATAAGTCTGGGAAATTCAGGTACAAAAAAAGTTAAACATGTTTCTTTATTATGTGATATTTTGGCACTTCACATATGCACACAGGGGCTATCTATAGCCGTGCACCGTTTCCCTAACTTGACTAACGTTATGATGGTGATGAGGGTGATAGCAGGTAAGGCTTATTGAGCATGTGCCTTGGGCCGGGCTCTGTGCTGACTACTTTATGTGTGTGGTTTCCCCTAAATTTGGGACATCATGTGAGGGAAAATGCATGGGGTAAATCTATGTGGATGGTGGTAATGGGGCTCAAAGGGAAGAGAAAGTATGAGAGGAAGGATACTAAAATCAGCTTTGAATGAGCTGAGTTTGAGATGCTTTGGGGATCTCCAGGCCTGGATATCTGGAGCTCAGGAGAGATGAAGATGCATATTTGGAAATTGTTGGCCCTAAAGAGCCATTGAAAAAAGGTGACTCTGGAGATTATGAATTTAGTGAGGATGTCTAAATAAAGTGAAAAATCTGGCACATAATGGAAAGTGTAGATATACAAAGTCTAGCCTGCTGCCACAAACATTTGCAATTGTATCTGGAGACAGAGCCATAGGACTTAGAGTTGGTTCCTTGTTATCCATATGGGTTTTTAAGAGCTTTGGAGATGTATTGAAGGACTGAAGCAAAAAGGAAATTCTAAAATTGGAACCAAGTATAGGGCTAGTGATCAAAGGTTAGGAATATAAGCTACCCACATGAGGTGTGGAATGTTTCTTTGAACAATTTGCAAATCCAATCCATACATTTTTATCTGTTCTACTCAGAGCACCCTAATGCTCATTTGGCAGTTCTGTGAAATATATGGCCTGTTGTAGGCTTCTCCGATGTTAGGTTTATTTGCTGAGACCACCAATGGGTGACTATGCATTGCAAGATTAGTGTTAACCCTTGTTAAGAAAGCTCAAGACCATAATTATTATTTTCTCACCAAGAAATGGGTCAGATCAATGAAATTTCTTTGCCTCCATGCATTGCTGCACAAAGGGCACGATCTGCTCACCGCAAGACAAAAGCTAATCATCAAGAGGCAAGCTGGTGGCAGAGAAAGGGCATTGATTAAGCGATAAGCTAATGAATCAGAAGATGAGGGGACTAGCATCCTAAAGAAACATCTTAAGAGGGGCACAGAATCTTGAAGCAGTTATATAGGCCAGTGAGTTATAGGGGAGGGGGCTAGGAATGTTGACCTTTTGGTGTTACAGACTGGGAGTTGCCACACCAGATCTTTCAGTTGTCATTGATGATGGCTATCAGCGTAGACTCTCTGTCCAGGGGTCATCACATTTCTAAGGAACTCAAAAGAACAAAGTTATTGTCTTATCGCAGGTGGGAGGTACATACACAAGCAGGGGTCATAAAATCTACAAAGCAGGTAGATCTCCTGGAAGGTGCATATCCAGCTGGGTTAGTTAGTCAGAGGTCTGTCAAAGTTACAATATGGTTTCTTTTCTACAATATGGCTTCCCTTATGTCAACCTTGTGTTGAGCTGGTATCACAAGTATTTGTTAATTTCAGGAGAAAGGACCATATTTTAGAAATAAGGCCTTTTGACACTTTTTTTTCAATTACTATTTTCCTAATTTAAAAATAATGCGTGCCTATTGTTGGAAATAGACCCATAAATATCTTAAATCCCCACTATTTCACAGTTGTGTTCCTTGTTTTACACTGATGATTTTGTTTTGGTAGCACATCCAAATTGTTAGAATCAGAAGGTCAGTGAGGTAAAATTAAAACAAGTACTTTAGAAGATTGTAAACACAGAATAAATTTCAGCCTCATGTAAATGAGGTGTGATTTCCATAATAAAGCCATTATTGTTGTCACTGGTGCAGAGCAATAAAGCCCAGGCTGCAGTTACAGAAAAAAGAGATAATACAACCCCATATTTTCTTTAAAAATGGCAGGTAAATTCATTGAAATCATATTTTCCACCAAAAAGTAAAGGGATTTTATGTATTCTCAATGGACTCTACTAACTCCCGTAAGTCGACTTTCTTAATAATAACTGTACTAAATGACACATCCACTTGCTGGGTTTTTTTTGCTTTCCACAAGCAATTTCTTTCACTAAAACCTTTTCAAACTACTTTGTTTTTCACATTAGTGACTCCTTGCTAATTTGAGTATGTAAATTAAGTACTTGGAGGATTCGATTTTTTTTCTCCAGTGGAAGGGACTTCATCTAGACACAAACCTGCCTTTTTTAGCAAGGCTTTTTTTTTAATTGTAGTAAAATATACATAACATAAAATTTACCATTTTAACCATTTCTAAGTGTCCAATTCAGTGGCAATAAGTCCATTCACAATGTTATGCAACCATCACCACTATCCATTTCCAGAACATTTTCATCATCCCAAACATAAACTCTGTACCCATTAAATACTAACTCCCTATTCCCCCTCCTCTCTGCCCCTGGTGACCTTTATTCTACTCTCTGTCTATGAATTTGCCTATTCTAGGCACCTCCTATAAGTGGATTCATACAATATTTGTCCTTTTGTGCCTGGCTTATTTTACTTAGCATATGTTTTCGAGGTTCATCCATGTTGTCGCATATGTCAGAATTTCATTCCTTTTTAAGGCTGAGTAGTACTCCATTGTGTGTATATAACATATTTTGTTTATCCATTCATCTGTCGAGGGACATTTGGGTTGTTTTCACATTTTGCCTACTGTGAACGATGCTGCCATGAACACTGAAGTACTAGTCTCTGAGTCTCTGGTTTCAATTGAGTATATACTTAGAAGTGGAATTTCTGGATTATATGGTAATTCTATATTTAACTTTTTGAGGTACCACCAAACTGTTTTTCACAGCAGCTGCACCAGTTTACATTCCCACGAGCAATGCACAGGGGTTCCAATTTCTCCATATCCTTACCCACGTTTGTAATTTTCTAGTTTTTTGACAATAGCTGTCCTAGTGGGTATAAAGTGGATCTCATTGTGGTTTTGATTTGCATTTCCCTAATCACTAGTGATGGTGAGCATCTTTTCTTGTGCTCATTGGCTTTTTATATATCTTCTTAGAGGAAATGTCTATTCAAGTCCTTTGTCCATTTTTGAACTGGGTTGTTTGTTTTTTGTTGTGGAGTTATAGGAGTTCCTTATGTATTCTGGATAGCACAGTCTTTTATATAGATACCCTTATTCCTTGGGCCCAATATTATGTTTTCGGGGCTTCCTTTTAGTGAGAATATTGAAATGATTCTGTTTTCTGTTAACTAATTCACCCCTAAACATAAGTGTCTAACATTGCCAATTACAAATGCCTGCTTCGGTTAAGCGTTGACTTATAGAGACAACAGAAAAGTTACTAATAGTTCACCAAATGTAAAATGTCAGCTTACAAAACATGAAACTAAAATGATTTTCATTAAGTGGAGCATTAATTTTCAATTTGCCAAATGGAATTCATAGCAGCTGTTAAACAACAATATGCCCCTGCCCCCACTGCCATCCCCATCACTCACTCCCAACACCCCTCTCCCTTTGGTCATTGTTACTCTAGCCCCAAAGAGGGTGAGAGGTGCCGCCTCAGAGGTGGATTAACCATAAAGCTGATGAAGCTTAAGTTTCAGGGCCTCTCACTTGCAGAGGCCCTGTCTCAGATCTTATACCTAATTATGCTTTTGCAATTTTTATTTTTTAAAGAAGCCTCTCCAAGTTTTATAAATGTCAGGCCCACAGAATCCAGATGTGCCTCTGGATATGTTTCTTCCATCTGAAATCATGTCTTTGCTGTGCTGCTGGAAACCAGCTTGGGGTCTATTGTTCAGTACACTGAGTTATTTCTGACTGGCTTTCTTCCTTGCAGAGTTTCTGATCTGGGGTGCCAAGCTGCCACACTTTTCTGCAGAGTTTCAGAAAAACACGGGCCATGGGTGTTTCTAGTCAGCCCCGGTATGCTGTTTTGGCTTCCCCACTGAGCTTTGTCAGCACACAGCACTTGTTTGGCTTTAGGCACTTAGAGGAACATGCAGGCCAAATTCTGAAAATTTAGTTCCTAGTTGTTCATGCAAAATATGCATGTCCTTTTGTACTCTACACAGAGCCATAAATAGAATTTTATACTTACACAGTGGGAGCAAAGAATGTCATTGCCAGACTTGAGACCTAATCTTTGAAAAATTTCGTGAGCACAGCTTAGGCAGTTTCCTAAATATTAGGGTATCTTGTCAGAAGTAAAAATGAGCTTTCTGGCCCTTTATCAAACTGTATGATTTCATTAAACAAAAATGAAATTTTATAAAAATTAAATAAATCTTAATATATTCTCTCCTGTCCTGCTGTAAGGCATTAATAACAAAGGAATTATTCATCTATATAAAATGTCTTATATTATTCTTATTTTCTCTGTGCAGTTATAATAATAACTTACTCATATGCCTGTCTATGAAGGGTATATTTGACCAGATATCAGTATGGTCTCCTTCTAAAGACTTTTTTCTTCTCCAAAAAAAATTGCAGGGGCTGGCCCGGTGGCATAGTAGTTAAGTTCGGGCGCCCCGCTGTGGCGGTCCAGGGTTCACAGGTTCGGATCCCAGGCACAGACCTACACACCACTTATATCAAGTCATGCTGTGGAAGCATCCCACATAAAGTAGAGGAAGATGAGCACAGATGTTAGCCCAGGGCCAATCTTCCTCAGCAAAAAGAGGAGGATTGGCAACAGATGTTAGCTCGGGGCTAATCTTCCTCACACACACAAAAAATTGCTCAGGTTCCCTCTTCCTCGTCCTCACACCCCCCTCTTCCTTTCCTTCCTCTTCTTGTTCTTTCCTTTCCCTTCCCTTCCCAAAGAATTCCACCTAAAGCCATTCGTTGGTACAAAGCAAGGTTTGCATCCAAAGGAAGGTGTTCAAGCACGAAGGGTCAGAACCCAGTCGCTGTGAGGAGGCATCTGTGTGAGGGGTGGGGTGCAGCCTAGCATGAGCTGTCAGGACCTGAGTGCATTTGGGAGGCTATCTGTGCAAGGGGAAGGAGGACAGCAGTGGGAGATTGGTTATGATCAAATAGGGCAGTTGATCAAATAGGTGCATATGTTAAGAATAATGAAAACTAGATTTCTTTTTTTGTGTGTGAGGAAGACCAGCCCTGAGCTAACATCCATTCCCAATCCTCCTCTTTTTGCTGAGGAAGACTGGCCCTGGGCTAACATCTGTGCCCATCTTCCTCTACTTTATATAGGACGCCGCCACGACATGGCTGACAAGCAGTGCGTCGGCGGGCACCTGGGATCCAAACCTGCGAACCCCGGGCTGCCAAAGCGTGACTTAAACCACTGCACCACCAGGCCAGCCCCGAGAAATAGATTTCTTAACAACAGAGATGGGAGTTATAAAAATGTAGAGGGAGAAAATTGGAATTAACCCTGAAGTGTTGGATTGGAATTCGAAGTATTGGCTGAACTAACAATTTTCATTGTATAGAACTAGATATAGAAATGTAGGTGCCAATGTGTGTGTGTGAATGCATATATGTACATACATGTATTCTCCAGCTCTGTGTACTGGGAGAGCTTAGGAGCAGCAACAAGCCAATGAGCATACCTTGCCCCAGATCTTGATTTCTAGATGCCATTCTCCCCTAAAAGAAACCAGGACTGGGACAGGGAAGGTACAAGATGAGCTTGAAACATCTTATTGGGCCAAAGAGCAAGGAAGTGCTCACAGAATGATGAGGACATAAGAAAAGGCAAAGAAAGTATCTTGAAGTGGCTCCCTCTAAACAAGCTTAGGACAATTTGAGCATCAAAATAAATGACAGTAATGGGTAATAACCCATTAAATAAATTGAGAATCTATGAGTCCATATTATAAAAATAAAGAAGTGAATAAACCAAACATTTGAGAAGGGAAAAGATATTTACCTAGTTTCAAAGTAATGCCACATAGATACTTATTACTTACAAAGGGAAACAGACTAAGTTTACAATGGAAAATCCATGCAGCCACTACCTTAATCAAGGGACCCAAGTGAGCATCCTAAATAATGGGACAAATTAATTCTTGTGCCACCCAATAGAATGCTATAAAAAGAACCCAGCCTCCCTTCTGTGATTTCTACCAAAGTTTATAATCTGAATCATGAGAAAGCATCAGACAAACTCAAATTTAAGGACGCTCTGCAAGAAAAACTGGCTGGTAATCTTCCAAAGTGTCAGAGTCATGAAAGCCAAGGACCCGTGGAGGGACCATTTGGGATTTAAGGAGACTACAGAAACTTGTCAGCTGGATCCTTCTGCTACAACGGAAATTATTGGGATAATGGAGAAATCTTGAATGGGATCTGAGGATGGCAGTAACATGTCAATGTTAATTTCCTGGTTTGATGGTTGTGTTGTGTTTATGTAGGAGAATATACACATGAACATATTTGGAGGGTGATGGGGGCTCAGGCTGGCAACTTTCAAATGGCTCAGGAAGAAAAACTTTGCTTGTCATACTGTACTTGCAACTCTTCTGTGAGTTTGAGATTATTTCAAAATAAAATAAAATTTTAAAATTGCTGAAGTTGTATTTAGTTGCTCAAATTTCCACAGTGCATGTGAATTTTAGGTGTTAATTGATGGTGGGCATATATGAACGTTGAGATCTGTCGTGAGAGCTGTCAGTGGTGTGGTCCACCCTGATATCTTGCAACAGCTTGAAAGTGCTGCTAAGATCTGATGCACTTTGCAAATCTTATAGAACTTGTCATTTAAATAATAAAAACCCCTATTTAAGGTTACTAGTCTAAAACCAAAATGTCAAAGACAAGTGGGAAGGGTAATGAAGTCCCTTGACCCTGAAGAAATCTGTTCTGAAAACTACTGAAGCAAATTGCACAAGAAGATGATGAGTGGAAGCAGCTTAGTGTCAACAGCAGTGAATCGGTCACTTCGTCTTTGCTCTCAACCTTAGCTATAAAGTTTGGTGTCTTCTCAGTCATAAAAAGAGATGAGTACATATTTTTTCATCATATACAAACAAGTTTGTATATCATTTCTGTTTTAAAATGGGGGATGGACTACACTAATTTCGGGAGCACACTGCTGCCTACCATTTTCTGGCAGAGCGCTCCTTTAAGGAGATTTACACACCCAGTCTCCCCTGGGGTGGAGATGTGATTGCATCTCTGCAGTCGTTCATGGCACTTCCTGAACAGTCCAGCAGGTGGTAGTCTAGGAGAGGATCAGTTCTCATCCTTCCCATCCCCCTGCCTACCAGCCAAACAGAAAGAATGTGGACTCAGCAATGTGCCTTCTCTTCTCTGGCATAAGAATGGGATTTCCAAGGTTGTTCTTTCAAAATGGGTACTTAGGCATGGAGAGTATCACAAGAAAGGAGCCAAAAATAATTTTGCTTATAGATATGACTATGCAGTATTCTGAAGCTCAAAAATTCTTTTTTTTTTTTTGTGATTTCTAGAAATTCCGCTGGTTTTATATCTCTTTGCCCTAATTTCTATGACATGGCTTTGGGGAGGCCTGCACATGGCTTACAGACACTTCTGGATGTTGGTCCTCTTTGTCATTTTCAACAGTCTGCAGGTAAGCCTCACAGTTTGGGTTACTGATGGCACACATGTATCCTAATGAACACATGGCATGAAGTTTCAGTGTAAAGGAATCAAGTTCCACACATGTGGAATTCAGTTTGTGCGCACAATAATAGCACACAGAGTTATAGAATAAAACGATGGGGGCTAAATCTTTAACACTTGAAATATAGCTGGGCTTCTAACTTGCTGATTTTCCAGATAGGGAAGGCATAAATATTTACCCTCCTTCATTTTGACAACATGTAAGGAACTACAAAAACATATTTCTTTTTCAGCAGGGTTGATGTTTATAAACTTTGCAGATGGCAGCCATGAAGTACCTATACACATATTTGGACTGTAGCTGTGTCTAGAAATTAGATCAATGGAGGAGTAAAATAACGATGTTCAAGCAGTCCCCTCTTAAGTCTGGTGCTTAGTGAAATGAGAGTGTTTGGGTTCACTCACAAATTATTGACATCCTCTAAGTCTGGCAATGCCCAGCTTAAATTAGTTTTGTGAGCGTGCTTGGATAGCATAACTAAAGATTATATAACTGTAGCAAAAATTAAAGCTGACTTTTTTAGTGCTTTTGTTAAATGGAAAAAAGGTTGCACCCTGAAATTAACAAATGGAACAAATGAACTCATTTTCCTTGTTTTCCAAAGTGAAAAGGTCTGTCCTAGACTAAAATAATTTCTTGAATTTACCAGAACTATCTCTAAAAGTGCTTATTTTGACCACCATTTTGGAAGGAACATGTGTAGAAAAACATATTAGGATTATAGCATACAACTGAAATGTGACTCAAAGCGTATTGAGCTTTGCTTTTTTAGGAGACAAATTCTTTAGTGAGATCGTATACAGCAGGGTGCCTAATCAAAGCATGATATCGATTTAGGAAAGGAAAAATCACAAAGTAACTTAAAAGCTTGGAATCCAGTTGATATGAGTTGATATATAGACATCTCTCTAAAGATGTAGTTATAACCGAGCACCTCCTACAAGCACAGTGTGCTAGCGCTGCCAGTACCAAGGATGGAGATGACAGCCCTGCTCCTGTAGGGTCTGATGATTCAAGGAAGTAAACAATTAGCTATAAGAGTATACAAAGCCAGGTGCTGTGTAAACAAAGTGTTATGAGAGCTGAGTGAAGGGCCTGTTTACTCCTGCCCGTGCTTGCATTTGAGCTGAGCCCCAAAAGTGAGCCACTCAGATCAAAGGCCTTGTCTTGGTCACTTTTGAATCCCAAGGCCATAGTGGAACTAACACCAAGAACTGACAGTCTACTGATGTATTTTATTTGGTGGATACACAAGGTACACAGAACAGTGTTTTAGGTTTTTAAGTATTTGCTGCAAACTTTTAACATTGAGAAATTTCACATAAAACCCCGAATTTCTGACTTTTCTTTAATGGTAGTACTTACATGGCAGCAATTTTTAAGTCCTGAGTGGATGCTGCCCCCTTTAGATGGGGCATGTGACCTCATTACACCTGATAGACTCCATTCATTTTACCTGCCTGTGAGTTTGTGACACCTTTAATGTTTATTAAATAAATGATGAGTGTATAGTTCAGGCAGAGAAAACAGTGTTAGCTTGGGCAGCAAAAAGGAAATTTTAAGCAAAGGGTTGGGGGAGAGGAAGAAAGGTTTTATAGTTAGAAAGGTAGTGGTGGGAGAGGACACAGAGGGTAGGTTGGCTTCGATGCCATGTGACCACGCTCGGGATGGGATGTGAAACTTCAGCCTTTAAGCAATGGAAAGCCACCAAAGGTGAGGTTTTTGTTTGTTTTATTCTGATTTGTTTTTTAAATTTTGTTGGTTTTTAAAGTTTTTAAATTTTGAATGGGAATGACATGTTCGTATCTACTTTTTAGAAGGATAACTGGAAACATTTAGGAGGGTATTGAAAAGAAGAGCAGCTCCAGACAGGTAGGCTATTGTCATATTCCAGCCTGTAATGTTCTGGCTGGAAATAGAGAGTAGATGACAGGTTTGAGAACTGTTGTAGAGATAAATATTAATGAAATTTGGTTAGCCAATTAAATATAGGACTGTAGAGTGTGAGAGAGCAACGTCCTTTAGAAATGCCTGGCTTGGGTGAATGCCTGAGTGCTGACTCGGTAGTCAAACATGCAGATCACATCAAGAGTTAGGGATCTACAGAATATGCGGTGAAGCTGGTGGGTTGGTGAGATTCGGGAGACACTGGGAAAGCTACCAATGTTTTAGTAACTAGGTATAGGGAGAGGGCTAGTGAAAGAGATTGTTAATGACCGAGAACCAGGATAGGGCAGTTTAGAGTTGCTGGTCAAAAAGAAAGCTTCAAAAGGAAACAACACTTAACTCTGTCAAGTGTAGCTGAGAAGTTCAATAGGATGAGAACTGAGGAGCAATGCAGTCTTGTGCGTAGTTCCCCAACTGTAGTGTGCCTCAGAATCACGTGAAGGGCTTGTGAAACCATAGATCGTTAGGCACCACACTGAGTTTCTGAGCCAGTAGATCTAGGTGGGATCTGAGAATTTGCAAGTTCCCAGAGGATGCGATCTAGGGACCACAATTTGAGAACGACTGGTACAGTAGAGCGTGCTTCTAACTCCACCAGCCTGCTATCTAGTTGACTTCAGCTGAGTCATGCATACCTAACTCAGTTCTACTTTCTTCGTTCGTGAAATGGGAATAAATACTATTTAGGATTATGGTGTGATTTAATTAAATGGTATAACAAATGCAAAGCAATTAGGCAGTACTTCACACACAAAGAACAGTTATTGTTATTAGTCAAGAAGTTTAATGGAGAATGCAAAGAGAGAGAAAGTCATAGCTTAGGAAGGAAGGTTAGTTGGTTCAAAGGAGATTTTTTGTTTTTGTTTCCTTTTCTTGTGAAAACAACCAATAAAAGAGAAACTGACAACTGGGGAAAGGCTCCTTGCCATGGCAAGACCACAGACAGGAAAGGAAGAATAGAAGAGACAGAGGGTTCATTTGAGGGAGAAGTAGAGATGTTTCTCTCTCTGAGACGAGGAAAAGAAGGAAGCATGGGTGGACATGAAAAACTATTCTGGAGCTGAAAGTGTGGAATTTGCCTCTAATTCCCTCTCTTTTCTCTGAAAGTCAGGAAGCAAGGACATTTGTTGAGCGGGATGGATTGAAAGCTTGAGGTAAAATAGTAAAAGAAGATATGGAACAGTTTCCGGGCAGAAAGTAAATAACTTAAACTCCAGTGGGTTGGAAGATGATCAAGAAATGACTGCTTAGAGAGAAATGGGTGGGATTTGACTGAGGTTGGACGCCTGAAATCTGTAACTGAGCCAGTCAGCAGTAATTAAATTTAAACCTTAAGATTAAAGTGGTAGCCAGTGTCACCTATCAAACCACATACACAGGAAGAAGTTTATTGAGCTCTTATGGAGGTTTGTTAATAAAGGAGGAGTGTTGAGCATTAAACTATATTTCATGGGGACATAGAAAAGAAATCGTTATGGTCTCTTTCTTTGAGGAACTTACTGCAAGCTAAGTATAAGTGAAAACTACAAATATTTCAAATTCATGTTTAATGAGCTTAATTCCATCTATGTGGCACTATTGAAGGAATGACTATTTGTATCACTGTTGCCTGGTGTCTGGCACACGGACACATTCCTGTACCAGTGCTCAGTGAATCAGTCCTAAAAGGAATGCCAATTAAGAAACACTTGGAAAATATGATTTCTCTAGGGTTTATTAGGTTTCATTTAATTTCTGAACTGCCTCATGTCTTCAATTTGGGCATTTCAATGGAATATGGTTCAAGATCTTCCAAGTATGTTCCATGAAGACTTAATAGTTAATTTTTTCACTGGCATTTGTATTCTTTTACTGGATTTGGTCAACACCTGCGACCACAAAAGTATATTATGTATCTTATGCTTGGCTACTATATTTTGGTCAGAGGAGACTACTGCATCACTTTTTATCCAGATTCTTATTATGTCATGGGTG
Organism: Tapirus indicus; assembly: GCA_031878705.1. NCBI lineage: Eukaryota > Metazoa > Chordata > Mammalia > Perissodactyla > Tapiridae > Tapirus > Tapirus indicus. The sequence goes on from CM062925.1 coordinate 16,518,068, forward strand.
CTCTGAGATTGATGGGTGAAAGGTGTATTTCTTTAATAGTCTGATTTTTTGATATTTATTATTTGAACAATTTAAAAATAAATCTTGATCACTTGAAATATTATCAGGAATTTCTTGATCACTTTCTGAAGATTCAAGGTTGAGCTACCAAACTTCTAATACATTCGAGCATTTAAGAAAATGTATATGAATTACTTTATTTCCTGGGAATTTGTTTTTTAATTCAAGGAGCTGCTTGCTAACATGTCAGTACATTCATGATACCTATGTTTCTGCCACTTCCCTGTGATGCACTTGATGTGAGGTGTACAAATCCTGATTTTCATTGTGTTTTATTTCATTTCAAAAGAGGGACTCTGAAACTTCAAAAAAGAAAAAAGTAGTTTCGTATGCAATCTCAAATCCCAAAGGCCTCGGGGTTCTATCTTTCTTTTTGCCGAATGGGCTTTCTGAGTGAACTGAGCATGGTGGCCACCACCAGTGAAGACTCACCTCCTACCAGCTTTCCAGCCCCAGCAGGGAAAAAGCTTATTCCTCAATAGGACAGTTCCTTGAAGGACTTAAGTTACCCTCACCTCAGATCACAGACTATCCAGAAACCAATCACATGGTAACAGGTACTCTGTCCAGGCCCTGGTCATGAGCAGACTCCAATGGTGGAAATGTTACTGAACCAAGTGGGCTCGCCTCCTGGTGAGTTAAGTAAGCCTCTATACCAGTGGAAGTTGTCTCACAAAGTAAAGGATGTTTTCAGCAAATAGGCCATGAGGAATCATTTCCAAAGTCATGGCGTCCCTGAACAAAGGGAAGCAGGAACCTTTATTTCGGTTGGGAAATGAATATTCAAAAGGGAGAGGTGGGTATTTGCCTGCACAGGCTCAGTTGGAGAACGTGCTTCCACATAGTGCAGCCTAAGCTCCTCCTGGAGAGAGCTTTGCATTAAAAATAAGTCAAAGGTCATGGGCGTAACTCTTGTGGTGCGACTTGGTCAATTTCAGGATGTCTGGTGGTTACATCTCCCTTGAGTTTCTCACTTGGTCAGTTTCAGGATGGTGGTGGTTACATCTCCTTAACATACAAAAGGAAAAGAAACAACTTGGAAAAACACTTAACTGCTTCCGGATTCCAAACCCACCTTTGAGTTTGTGGAGTCACTTACTTGGTGACAGAAATAGTTGAGTTGATCTCACAAAAACCACATGGAATGGAATTCCCCGCCAGAAGAAAAGATTCTCTTACCAATAGAAGGGAACAGTGCTAGGCAGGCCCAAGTAACAGATGTCCACTATATGTATTTTCTGAATTTTCTTGTTCATTGATATAAGTTTGGGCAAGACCAAGGACAGTTATTGTCAAACCACTAGGAAACTTCCTCATTGTGACATCAGTTTATTATGAATATCCTCGGGATCCATCACATAACCACATGTCTCTGGAGGGTCCACAAGAAATTCATAAGGAGCTACATTTAATATTTTTCTTAATTCCCTGATCCATGAATCCAAAAACCTTTATTTATTTATTTTTTATTTATTTTGTGTGTGTGTGAGGAAGACCAGCCCTGAGCTAACATCCGTTGCCAATCCTCCCCTTTTTGCTGAGGAAGACTGGCCCTGGGCTAACATCCGTGCCCATCTTCCTCTGCTTTATATGGGACGCTGCCACGGCATGGCTGACAAGCAGTGCGTCGGCGGGCGCCCAGGATCCGAACCCGAAAACCCCAGGCTGCCAAGCGCAAACTAAACTGCTGCACCACTGAACCGGCCCCAAAACCTTTATTTTTTAATTAATGAATTGTTTGTCATTTCTAAGTAGATTTATGCTAATACTTATGATCACAACTTTCTTAAACTGTATAGTTCAAGGTATATCCAAATTTGTGTAATAATTAATGGAAGTAATCACCAAGCCTGATACTCAGCTGGTAGCACTTGTAGAACCGTATCCATTGTTAAAATATTGAAACAATTACTGTCTAAACCCCCTGCGTGTGTGCCAGGTTTCTAGCCACTTAGGCTGGAAGCATCCCCAGACCTCCAGCAGCTAAAAGGCTAACACCTGGCCAGACAAGGAGCCTCTAGGACCTACTCCAGTGCCAGATCTGCAGCCATTTTGATTGCTTGGTGCTTATGCCACACTCGTTAAACATTTTGCATATCACTCCCAGCTTAATTATGTTCTGAAATATTTTTCTGTGTTTAACCTGAACCAGTCAGATACAGACTTGCATACAGCATTTATTTCAGGTTTTCTTCTAGGGCTCTCTCACATTTACCATGTCACAATTTCACCAACTGACAATCTTCTTAGATGCAGGGAATCCCGTGTAAGATAAAATGAGGGTAGCCAGCAGAAGCAGACACGAGCTTCTTGGCGATGTTGGAAAATAAGTTTTTGGAGAAGATTCCTAAACATAGAAGAAGCTTTCTAAAAGCTGAAATGCATTCTTCTTGGAATGCACAAGCTGGCAAGGGAGCAGAACTTCACAGAGTATTGGGATATGACACTTAGTGAGTGAATGATGAGACCACATTCTTCAGAGTCCTGTGTAACTGCCTCTCAGTGACTGACTTCTACATGTTCATTTAACAAGCATCTGGTCTCGAGATGTTCCCTGGCAGTTTTTGAACCTTTCCCTGTTTCAGAGAAGGGAGTTACAACGTGGAATTTGTAGCTAAAGATATATAGCCTGTATATTTAAGATCAGCTGGTTAAAATCATTTTCATTTCTAGCCCCATGTCTTAAATGGCTAAATGGCTGGGCAGTAAGTGACTCAAAAGTGAGGACACGTTCTCCTCCTTTTGTTGTTGTTCTTTGGTGGCCATTTGACTGCCTTGAACACATAGAGCATTTTTCTTATACAGAAAATAGTGTTTCTTTTTTCCTCCTTCCTTCCCTCTGTTTCTTCCTTCTTTCATCTCTTTCTTCCTTGCTTTCCATGTATCTCTTATTGTTATATGTTGAATTTCAGCTTTAAAACTAAAACCATCCTTTATGAAGAGATTTTTCCCAAATGAAAACGAAAAGGTACAGAGTTCATTGCAAATGGAATAGAGAATAAAATTAATAATCCTCCTTTAATTTTCTTCTGTGCAGATTCCCATTTAGCATTCAGAGGGGTGCAGGGCAGGTGTCTGCTTAGATACAGTAGATATTTAGTCTTGGCTGCTTCCTTTTGAGGATAAACAGCTCTTGGGAAATACACATTGTTAAATAATCAGTTACAGAGGACTAATTGTTTCAAGGCACTCCCTTTGCCATTGCTTTTCAACAGCCAAGAGTAATAAGAAATGTCACTTTGTTTCCATTGGAGACTAGCACATGAACTATTCATGAAGAGTGGAAAAGCAGTCTTCCCAGAAAACCCTGGAATAAACATGTAGAAGCCAAGGGAGGTTGGGACTCCATCATTGATTTGTCCCAGAGCCATGTCAAGTTCTGTGAAAAAAAATGACTACACTTGTTTTGTACAATTAGATTCAGAGACTAATTAATGCCTCGTGTGCTCTTCAAAACATCCCAGAACATTTCTATAACTTTACAGATAAATATACAGAAGCTAAGACAAGGAGGTATATTTAAATTGTCTTGATTAGGTCCTGCCCTTCTGTCCAATATTCAGTAACTTCTGGACTAGTGAAATATCTCTGTGTTTTCATGCAATAAACTTCTGACTCCATTTGACAATGAATGACAGCATCTAACATTACCTTCTCATCAGCCTGTTGATTGACCAGGCCAGGCTCTTCAGACAGACTGCGGGATTTTTTCTTTTGTTTGTACTAGATTCTCTAAATAAAAGTGTCAAGGTCTGATCTGCCAGTGAGTATCTTCCACAAATACGGTTTTAGTAATGAAGGGCTTAAATAGACTACCTTTTGACACCTGGCTCCATCCTTTCAAAACAGGTGCTTCCATTTCTCCTGCCCTAATCTTGTCTTAGTTTCTTACCCTGTGGTGTTTCCATTTTGGATTTTGTGTGTGTGTGCCCATATGTTTTGCATATGGTTTAACTATGTAGCATACCTTCCTGGGCTTTGTGGTCCTTTACTTTACCTGTGAAAAGATCTAGCACACTCTGATTTTTGAAATAGCAAGCCTACAAGAATTAAACAGGACGCATACCTCTTCTTGTTAAAACAGTTTCGGGAGGACAAAGCAAACAGTTAACATTTGAGGCCAGTTTTCACCTGGTCATTCAGATTCTTTGCCCTAGTGGTAATTTATAATTTTTTCCAAAGTCTAAAATGTTATTCTTATCTCTTGTATTACTCAAATACTAGGGTGGGGAGAAAACATTTTTTGTAAATACTTTTATAGGCATATTTTATGGTAACTCTTTAATGTTGAGGTGTAGAATGAGTGTGCAATTAAGTGTCATGTAACATCTATTCTACTAAGCGACTGACTTCTCTGCTCTTTAGTTATCTACTTTCCAAATGGAGGTGCTGATTCTTGCCCTAAGTTTTGTCCTAAGTGTCATGTAAAAATATATGTATAAAAATATAATTTGTAAACTACATAATGTTTTACAAATGCAAAGTATTATAAATGAATAAATGGACAAAAAGAAATGTTTGTCTTCAGAGCTGTATAAAGACAAATGAGAGGCCAAAGAGAGGAGATTTGTAAGCTTCGTCTTTAAATCCTCTCTGAAGCCACTGGTTCTCCCCCTGAATGATCTCACCCACTCATAGGTATTCCCTTCATGCAGGTGCTGTCGCTCCCCTGTGTCTACCATCACAGTGTTTGGTTTACGATAAAGATCTGTTATAGATGCTCATCTGCTTTTAAATGTGTAGCAAATGCCTTCAGGTTCAAGCAAGTAAGTTAAGGGGGTGAAATACGTTCATTGTGAGACTATAGGGATTGGTGGGGACTGTAGAAAAACTGAAGAGAATAGACTCCTCCTGAAAGCATGCAAACGAGAAAAGCAAACATTGTGTGGGCCAAACAAAAGCTTCTACAGATAGATTCCCATAGCTGGCAGTCAGTGTGCAACCCCTGGATAAAAATAAGTTTAAATTCCTTCCTCCACAGTGGATTTCATTTTCTTTTGGAAGGCAAATGGAATATGGGCAGATCACGTTGGTCCAGTAGAAATTGGGTTTCCAGCTTTGTGAGGGTTAATCTGTTTATGGTTTGCCCCCTCTCTTGAGACAAACTAAAAGTTTGTTCAGGGGACCCAAGTAACTCAACTGAAAGCCTACTGTGTTATCTGGAATGCATCCTCCGTGGCAGTCTCTGGACTCCATGTTTTCGTTTCCCAGCACTAAAAGACTGCTGAATTCTCTGCTTAGCTTTTTAGCCTCTGAGCTGCTGCTTTCTGCTTAGTCTCTTAGCCTTCCATCCCATGCACAGGCACCTTCAGGAGTGGCAAAAGCCTTCACAATCCCCTTTTTCCTTGCAATCTTGCCCCTCAAGTCCTGGTTGCCTTAGTAGATTTGAACCCTATTTTTTTGGCTTCCCAGCCTAGACAGACTGCTTCAAGTCCTGGGCTGCAACTTTCTGTTGGAAAATTCTCTAAAGAAAAAAAAAAACAGCAGTGAATATAGGGCTTCCTGCTCAATGGATGTTGCTTCTCTGCAGGATCTTGGCCCCTCAAGTACTAGCTGTTTTGATGCCTTTCATCTGCTATTTTGTTACTGATTTTCTTGTTGTTTTGGTATTGTGTTTGTGTGTCTGAAAGTGTTTTCTCCAGCTTGTAGAAATGTACTCAGTGAGGGTTAATCTGATATAAACTCCATCTGATCCAGAGGCATAAGTCTCAATAAATTTATTCTAATAAATGTCTAATAATTTTTAACATAAACTGAATGCATGTTAATAAAGGAAGATATTTAGAGCCACTGCAATTCATCAGATCTCTAGTGGACACCTTTTAAGACATGCGCACTGTGCTGGTGCTCCTGGGAACACTAATGAGGAATTCTGTGCATGCAACTTAAGGTCAGCTGATGAGGTGTGCTTTATGTCTTGTATACATCATATAAACATTTTATAATATGTTATACATATATAAAATAAGAACTGAGTAAGATCTTAGAATTTATAATTCATCAATTAAAGACCGAGAATCAGAACTGATATTCTGGCTGTGAAATAACCTCATACCTATTTCACAAAACTGAAGTAAACCAACAGGAAAAACAGACAACCAACACAGGAGAGCAACTAAAGGTGCATGTTCCCAAAGGGTGCTGCTCTAGTAAACAGATCTGCCTTCTCAGAATGTGGATAAAAAACTGCCAACTAAAATCATACTGAAAAATTTTTTTTAAACTGAACTTTAAAAAGAAATCTTTTTAGATCCATGGATCTGGCAAGTTCTGTCTTCAGCCTTCAGAATAAATCAATTCCCTGTTGTTGTTTTCCTCTGCAAATACATTCTCTTTAGCTTGAGAAATAGTGTGAAATAGCAAATTGAAAGTACTTTGGAATACAAATACTATCCTACTAATTTTTAGCTTTGTGATCTTAGGCAAGTTATTTAAATTCTCTGAAGTGAGGATAATGCTGCTTATTTTATAAGTCATCTGTGGAAATCAATCGAAAAAAATATTTTAAAATTTCAAGCACATAATAATTGTATAGTAACATGTACTACCTTTCTCCTGTCCCTAATGTGACACTATAATTGCAGTTGCATATGCATTTAATTTAAGATTATTTTCACTCAGACAAAAACTTCGAGTTTCAGGCCTTCATAGCATATCACTGAAATCAGTTAGCAGTGTTTCTCTAATTGCTGATTATTCAGTCTGTTCAGAACCCTGATGATGTCACAGGCTACATTGACTGAGCCACCATCTCAGTGATCTAATTTGGCTACAAGACCCCAGTGTATAGATACTATGTAAGTGTAATATACACATAAAATCTATCAGTTATATTTTGTCCTTTGTTCCATAACTAACGTTTTAGAACATTTTGGGGCAACACTTCAGACTCTGTCAGTCTTGGAAATTCTCATTATAAAGTGGTGATATGATAGATTATATATATATTTTACCTTATTGTTTGAGCCAATATAACACTGGAAATCTTATATTCATTCATTCAAGAACATTAATCTATCTAGAATGTGTTCATATATGTGTATGTTAGGCCACACAGCCCCATGCTCAATGTATATTATAATAAAAGTCACAACAACAAATAATATTTATTAAGTGCTTATTATGTGGAATTGTACTTATTTCATTTAATCCTTAGAACAACCCTGTAAGGTAGGGACTATTATTCTTGCCCTTTTACAAATGAAGAAACAGAGACTTAGAGAAGGTAAGTAATTAGGCAAGCTCACACGTCCAATGGCTCATGAGCTGGGATTCTATAAACTATGATCAGTTCCCCAACTAGGCTATGCAATGCCAAAAGACCATAGAACCTCTTATTATTTACTTATTCCAAAATACCTTAGCAGAAGGCTATGCTTAGAATAGCTATTCAGTAATGCTTTTTGTATTAAAAATTTTGCTAAATTAAAATGCACAAAACAAAGTGGATAAATCAGGATAATTACAGTATGAATTATTGTTTGGTTATCTTTCACTTGTAAAATTTAATGCATTTCAACAAATATTCATTTGTTTTAACATTGATGTCCATTATAAAGTTGCATTCTCCCAAAGAACACTCTTTTTGGCTTAGTTGGAGGTCTTTATTGAGGGAGTTGGTGGGCAGCGGTATCACGCAGCAGGCTCCAGATTAGATAGAGGATTCCACTATGAATATGCTCCCCAGAAGCTATCTTACATCCTTCATTTCCCTAGTTCTGTGATTTAGCCAGTCTTAATACAAGTGACCTTGAACATCAAGTCAAGTTAACAAGTCAGGTTCCTGTTACTTGTTGAGGACATTTGTAAGCACTGAGAAAGCTGAAATAGAAATAAAAAACATGGGGCTGGCCCGGTGGCTCAGCAGTTAAGTTCGTGCTTGGCAGCCCGGGGTTCGTGGGTTCTAATCCCGGGCGCCTGCCGAAGCACTGCTTGTCAGCCATGCTGTGGTGGCGTCCCATATAAAGTAGAGGAAGATGGGCACGGATGTTAGCCCAGGGCCAGTCTTCCTCAGCAAAAAGAGGAGGATTGGTGACGGATGTTAGCTCAGGGCTGGTCTTCCTCGCAAAAAAAAAAAAAGAAATAAAAAACATGACTCCTGCCCCCAAAGGCAGGAAAAGCTCTAAAAAAAAAGTGTGAAGTTGGTGGTGTATCTATGGCTCCCTTCCATTCCCCTTGCTTTCTCTTCCCATTTCTCACTGCCCCCTCCACTCTCTAAAACCCATGCTCTTAACTGCTGCTCCAACTGAACTGCCTTCCACCAAGACCAATTGCCTAGTCTGTCTTTTTAAATATTATACAGACTTTATTGGGTAGAAAAAAAGTTACATACGAGACTCAATTAGAGACTAAGACAGGGCTGGAAGAGATCAAGCATTGGATTACATGGCCCAGGCTCTAAGCATCTAGGAGGATGCCTGTTAGAGGGACCCAAAAGGCCATATGCATTGAGCTAAACAGGCCAGATGGAGTGGATTTCCCAAGCCTCTGGTGACACTCATCCATGAAGTCCACGGATTTCTGAAATCCCTAACACACATTACTTTTCACTGAATATCAGCTGAGCTTAAACATGGCAGCAAATGCACAGTACAGTTAACATTCTTCTAGAAAATCACTAGACGTCTCCAGCTTTATTTTTCTCCACTTAATTGATCCTTGCCATGTGAAGACAAAGACATAGTAAACTTAGCACTAACTGGGGCTGGACAGGCCATCTGGAACTGGCTTGAAACTGAACTGCAAAAAAGAGAACCAGAAACTTTGGATTCACTGACTCTGTTGAATCCAGGGAGCAACTGTCCCAAATGTGCCTGGGTCTCCTACAATGAAGTGCGGAAATTGGTGCTTGAGAAGTCACTGTCTCCCTTTCACTTCTCTGCTTTCTCTCCTCTTCGAGTGTATATGCAGCCTCTTGTTGGCTGATGTGGTTGCAGCATTTTGTGCTGAAGATTTGCTGTTTTATCACTGAATGTCCACCTCCATCTCCAGCACTGGTAAGAGGTGGAAAATCTCCAGTGGAACACCACAGGACAGCTTCCCAGAACTCTATAACCTGATTACTACAAGTGTATTAGGGACCTGATCATCAGCTAAAAGGAAGTTTTTCAAAGGAATTTTTCCTGTTTTCAATGAAGATTGATAGGCAAATTAAAATTGAATAAATTTACCCATAATTTTTCATCAAAAAGCCCTCAAATACTTTTCCCCTTTCAAGTCTGGCAGAATAACAGGTCATGGGGTAACCACAGCTATTACAATGAGTTGAAGGGGGTACAGTTTTACTAAATGAGTTTTATAACAGTTGTAAATGTTATCAAAATGTTATCAGATGATATGCTTCTAAGTTACCATGAAGAATCACTATAAAAATAAAAGGGAGGTTGTACAGGGGTGCCTCCCTTTTCACTGCTCACCCCAAGCATGAAAATTTAGTCAGGTGTTTCTGAGTCTGTGAGGAATCTGCTTCTTTGTTATTTACTGTATATTAGTAACAGATTTATTCATTATCATTTTTATGTTAATAATAGTGCATTTACATTTCTCAGGGACTTTTAGAAATGTTCATGCTCGAAACAAATTTAAGAAAAGTTTAAAAAGATCCCTCCAGAGGCTTTTCAATATCATATTATATTCCTATGAGATACTTTTGAGAAATTCAACTTCCTGTCATAGCCTTTTGCTCTTCTTTTAGTCAGAGAATTTCATTCATCATATTTTAAAGATTTGCTTTCTTCTTCCTAAGAAACCAATTAAGTAGCCATTACAGAAAAGAAATCTGCAAAAGCTTTTCATATCTATTTGAATTTTGTCCATTTGCAAATTTGGTTACTTCCAAACTCGTCACGATATTTTAAGGAAACATCCAAGAAAATACTTTTTATTTCCAAATACATACTGGCCTGAGATAAAATGTTTGGATGTCTCTCATCAGTGCCAATATGACTTGATGTGTGTACGATCTTCAAAAAAACTGAAATATGCTACAAGTAAATGAAGATTGACAAGTTCCCGTTGACTGTAATAGTTGACAACGGGTTCTATACTAGAACCCCTTCTCAGTTCTGTTCTTTACTCATGAGCTCCGCTTCAAAATTAAATTACCCGAGGGGCCGCCCGGTGGCGCAGCGGTTTAGTTCGCGCTTGGCAGCCCGGGGTTCGCGAGTTCGGATCCCGGGCGCCCGCCGACGCACTGCCTGTCAGCCACGCCGTGGCGGCGTCCCATATAAAGTGGAGGAAGATGAGCACGGATGTTAGCCCAGGGCCAGTCTTCCTCAGCAAAAAGGGGAGGATTGGCAACGGATGTTAGCTCAGGGCTGGTCTTCCCCACAAAAAAAAAAAAAAAAATTAAATTACCCGAAAAATGTTAGAAATGCGTAATACAGACGTGATCTCCAAATGCCTGCGCTATCTTGAAGAATGGGTTCCTCTGAAGCATTGCTGCAAATTTTCTGGACTTAATGTATTTATCACCCAAATTTTTGTAGGTTTTAATAAGATGTACTTATAAAATTCTCATTTTGTCCTCTTTTTCCATGCTTCAGTATCTTGTTATTTACGTATAAATAATAAAAGCCACAGTGTTTTGCAACTGGTAGGTTTCTCTTAGTACACTATAATTTAGTACTTTATTCTTTGGACAGAGTCCACAATGTTTGTTTTTTTATGCCTCCAAACCATATAAATCAAACATTTTATTAGGAAAAGTAGAGTCAGAGAATCAGAAAGGTCATCTCTACCAAAACAAAACCACATTTCGCTACTCCTTGATACTTCATCATGTGCTTTTCTGTCTCAGGCATGGAATGCACATTTTTAATGCAAAAGTAAATAGAAACCAAATACAAAATCTGCTTGAAATCTAACTCAGTTTGAGTCACCAAATGGCTTCATTAATCAGTGTGAATTAGCAAAATCATATACATCCCTAATCTTGATGTTTACTAGCACTGTTTCTGTCTCCTGCCTCCCTTTACTGACCTGAGGGAAAGAGGCTGATTCTGTCACACTATACTTAAGTCTGTGCTCATCCCTCTGCCTGCCCTTGTGAATCTTCCAAGAATCCTCTCTGGCTGCCACTACTACCCCTCACATCTATAGGGTTCATTCCAGCCCTGTTCCTTCTGTTACACATTCCTGTTCTGAAAACCTCACCTTTCTCATTCTCTACATCCAGAATTCTGAGAGATCCTGCACTTCTCTCTATTGGTACCCACACTTCTTATAATTCCCTTCTTCCATTTAAACAGTCTCCAGCCCCTGCCTAACCTTCTTCTTTGTTTTCTGCTCCTCTGGATTTTTATCTCCCATGACATATATTGCCTCTTTTGCTCCTTTCCCTACAACAATTTGGTAATTCTCGGACACCAAAGTATTTTTATCATTCTATCAGATTGTCACTGACTTAGTGATCTTGAATCAACTACTTCATCTTATATGGATGAAGGAACTGAGGCTGGAGAGGTTGACTTGCTAAGTCACTAACTTTTCTTTCTAAAATCTCTACTTTTTGTATTTCTTTTCATTTGGGTCCAAAACAGTCTTTGAAGAACATCATTATAAAAAGAAATTAATTACTAGTTTATTACTGTATAGCCCAGATGTAAACAGATGTGTATGGACTCGCCTGTGAAATGGGTCGTACTTATGGGTCCTGATGAGCCATGAACAAAGCTTTGAACTAAGAATTAGGAAGCACAGATAACACTGGCTAACTGAGTGACTTTGACCAAGTCATGACGCTGGAATCTCTTCATCTATAAAATGAATGGAATCAGACAATATCTTGCCTAATGCTGGAATTTACGATTCTATTCCAAAACTTTATAAAAATGAATAATGCTCTGTGTGAAGAACCAAAAAAGTTTTGGAGACGTTGCTTTTGCCATTCATTCTTTTTATGACTCTTGCAAGTACACCTGTTCTCTGCTGTTTCAAATTGGAAAACTCTCCCTGAGAGAGTGAGATGAGCTCTAGGGCAACAGGCCATGAAGGGCTTGGGCTGGGAACTAAACCTGGGTTTCCAGCAAACAGCCACTGGTCCCATTTGATGTCCCAGTGGTCTTCTGGGATATCAGTCTTCTCTCTTCATTCATAGGTATTCTCTAAGCTTCTTTTTGCCCAATCTCAGATACCTCATAAGTCTCCCAGAGCCCTGAAATATCAATCACAGGGTTAATAGAAGAGTACATTTTGTATTTGAAACCCCAATTTTGCTGTTTACTAAAACCCCTCACCCAAAAACTACATTTAAAATATTTTAATAACTCTGTAATAAATAAATAGCAATTCAAGAGACAGAAATGATTACTTTGTAATTAAATGCTAAATTGATGGTACTGACAAGAATTCTCTGTCGCTTAACTAGGTATCATTGGGAAACTTAATTTCTCTAAGCCTCAGTTTTTCTCTCTCTCTGAAAAATGGGGGTAATAATAATACCGACCTTAGGATTGTTGAGAAGATTGAGTAATATGAATAACATATGTGAAACATTCCTTCTGAGCTGAAGGAATGCTCAGAAAAGATTAGTTGCTCTTGTTATGATGGTAGTGGTTGTTACTAGTGTTACTTGTAATTATTCTTAGCAATAATAATGATAATTAAGGAAGTTCATAGAAAGGTCTAGAAAAGCTAGAGATGGCTTCATGAAAGATGTAGTCCTAGAGCTGGGCTGCAAAGGATACCAAATTTGGGTGAGTTTGGAGGAGAGGAGAGTCTCTTCAGGTAGAAGAAAGGGATGGGCAAAGGCACACGATGGAAGAGAGCATGGTTATCTGTGTTGAGCTGGAATGAAATGTATGTAGGAAACTAGGGTAGGGTAGGGATGGGGGTTGACATGAGCAAAGCCTTTGTGCCACATTATTATGGGATCTATTAAAACGGTTTAAAGAACTTTGAAAAAAACTTCTAAAAAAAATCATCCCTCAGCAAATACCTTAACTACTGCAAATATTTAATTCTGGTCTCTTGTGTTCCGTCTATAAAGACAGGTTCAAAGACGGCAACCAGAGAGTTTATTTGCTGGAACACAGAACCGTAATCACGGATGCTCATGCTCCTCCCACTGTCACCGACTCTGAGTGAGCGAGCTCAGAGCAGCAGGAAAGGAATTTACCATAAATAATACATAAATGCATAAAATAAAATTGTAATCCAGGGTGTAATCTTGAGATCAAGGGCCATGATTTATAGATCTTCCATGCGTCTCATAATCATAGCCCCTCCTACAGTGCTGAGAAGCTACTGAATTGAATTCCAAGGAGCACTTGCAGTTTAGGACGCTGCACGAATGGGCGCTGAAGTGAAAGAACCTTATCCAATCCTTAAGGCGTAGAGAATGGTCCCAGTGAGTGGCCTTCTGAACTTAGCATTGTTTGTACACATCTAAAATCACTGGCAGTTCTCCTTTTTCTCTTCCTATCTTCATCTCTATTTCATCAGCTGGAATTTCTCAGCATTTTTCTTTCTCTTTCAACATCTGTTTTGTGTTGCATCCCATTGTTCTCCTCACTTTTTATCTATCTTGATCACTCTCACACATCCAGGGCCCTGTCAGTAATCCTAAAGACAACTGCATATGGCTTATCCTCTGAGAGAGCAAGCATTCCTCACACACGGACCCCTCTCTGCAGTGAAAAAACAAACAAAACCAAAACGTCCACCTAATAGTGTTCAGTATTTTTTTGTTTTAGGAGACATGGTGAGTTTCTCAATTCAGAAAGGGTGAAAAGAAATAATAAAACATTCAGATTTGTGCTGTTTCAGAACGCCAATGCACATTCCCAGTAGCAGTTAATAATGGCAGGTGCTGTGAGGAATCATGGATAGGCAACCGGATTCCCGAAGTCAGCCAAGAGTTGCTAGCTTTTGTTTTTAGAGTTGCGGGAAAGAGAAATGTAGCCGCACCACCGCTGTGCAGTCAACAGGCGGCTTCCAGCTGCAGGCCCTGAAGCACTTTGAAAATCGCCCCTAATTGTCTTTTGCCTCCGTGTTACCACCTTATCACCCAGCCCCGCAGTGGTCTTCATGCTGTGTGTCTCCAAAAGCTCGCCTCTGCTGTTTTAGAAGTAGAGAGCTGGCAACTATCCTGAATATGGAGTCTAAATGTGGTCTCCGTAGTTTCAGGTGGAAGCAAAGGAAATGTTTGAGAGCTCTCGTTATCTTGACTTCAGACATCAGGCCTTGTAGTCATCAACTTTGCAGCCCAATTTGGGGCTCACATTAAGAAATAAAATGAAACCACACACACCCACTTCTCTTTTGGCCCTTAGAACTCTTTCCCTTGGCATGACTTTATATCTTTTTATTGACAAATGGTTGGCTCAATTGTATGAGTTAAGTATCTTCCTCACTAATAAGTCCTCTCCAGTGAAAGCAGCAATTGGATTCACAGACACCAGGGCATCAGAGAGGGGTGGCGTTTGGGCTTTGCTTGGCCTTCTGACTCTTTGGCAAAGGAAAATGGTTCTTACTAGTAAGTGCCTATGCAGCCTCAGGGCAGCTCAGAGGCAGGTAGAAAGAGGATGGAAAAGGTGAGAATAGCATGAGCCAAACCCTGCCAAATATCTCCTGACGAGAACATAGTACTCACACCAGCTTCTCACTTAGGTACTCAGGATGCTCACACCAGAAGTTGCACGCTCCCATGTCTACAGGGGCCGAAAGCAGACAGGGCTGGGGCCTATAGTCAAGAGCCAGCCTGCCTCGTCTAAAGGGGCAGCAGCTACTTGGCTCCAGTTAAGCGTTTGCTAGACAGGAAGCAGATCCAGTGTCAGCCAGATCTTCTGATTTTCTAGAGAAGCCAGAAACCAGATTTTTATTTGAAAGCCCCTGATTTGTTAATGTTGGCAACTATTTAAAGACAACCTTTAAATACAGTGCGGGCCAATCAAAACCTGTTGGCAGGCAGTGTTCATGCTGCCAATTCTGGGCCTCTGGCTTACCTAGTAGACAGTCACTGAAGGTTTGATAATGAACTAAAGCCGTCCCTCAGTCCATGTGGATCAGGGAAAAGAAACTTTTCTGGCTTTATTGTCAAACTTTTCATACTGGACATTCAAAAAAATTAAGAGTTGTTTTAAGAATTTTTGGACCCCCTTTCTGAACATAGTCTGGAACAAACCCCGACTCCCAGGGTGGCCTCAGAATGATCCATCCCCTCAAGTGACCTCCAGTCCATGGCTGATCCGAGAGGGGAGGAGGGAGAGGCTGGCCATTCTGGGCCTGTTCTGGACAGCTTCAAAACACTGGGCTCAGCCTTGCTCAGATCTACTGCCCCAGAGCAGGCACAAATCCAGTGATCTTTGGTAGATAGGGAAAAGGCACAGTCGGGCATAAGTCAGGCAGAACCTCCTCAACTGTGCTTGGCAACCCGCAGTATGTCCATGTGGAAGGGAATGAGATTTTATGGGAGACAGGGGGGAAGCAGTATTTGTTCCTATTCCTCAACTGTAAGTAAGACAAACCATCAAAATCAAAAGTAGAGGAGCTGAGGCCCGCCCGGTGGCGCAGAGGTTTAGTCCGCGCTTGGCAGCCCGGGGTTCGCGGGTTCGGATCCCGGGCGCCCGCCGACGAACTGCCTGTCAGCCATGCCGTGGCGGCGTCCCATATAAAGTGGAGGAAGATGGGCACGGATGTTAGCCCAGGGCCAGTCTTCCTCAGCAAAAAGGGGAGGATTGGCAACAGATGTTAGCTCAGGGCTGGTCTTCCCCACAAAAAAAAAAAAAAAAAAAGTAGAGGAGCTGAATAACCAGACCATGGGAAATGCTCAGTGCTCCTTCCTAACTTCTTCATTGAATGTGCCCATCCATCCACCAGGCTACTGGAAATCTTCACACAAGATGGAAGCAGTGCCAGTGGTCCAGTGGCTGGGATGGAGACAATAGACTATTTTTGTTCCAAGTGGAGGAATAGACCATGTGAGCAAATAAAAACATGGGGCAAGTCAAAAGAAATGTCAGCCCTGGGCTCATAGGTGTGTTTATTCTTTGTGGTGTGAGAGATGGGCCAGAAGTCTGAATAACTGAGTCAGGACCTGCAGTTCTGGCTTACCGAGCTGCAGTTTTGAGACAGAAGCGAGTCTTGCGTGCCCAGAGTCATGTGTGTCTTGTGTTTCTTTCTTTTTTTAATGGATTTTTTTTTTCCCGGAGAGGAGAGGATGACATCAGTCAAATATGCAATGCAGGCTCATCTAATTAAAATTTTATTTACTTGTGATTTTAAAAAGAATATGAAGCATGCTTGTGAGACATTTGTGTCTGGAAAGAGTTGAGCAACTCTAAAGCTGTAGTGTGTGGCAATTGGTTAAAAATTGCTAAATTATGTTTCTTTATTTTCCACAAAATGTCAAATGTTCTTTTGCTTCTATAAAGGTCAATATGGCTTAAAGAGAAGGAAAAAACCAAACTTGGACCGTTAACTTGTTATTGAACTTTAGAAGTGTTTTATTTACCAGTAAAATTAAATCTAAAAATATTTTGGTGGCTATGAAACAAGAGAGACTAGATTACAATAAAATTAATGACTTTGTGTTACTTTCCTCTTCTTTCTGGGCCTTTCAGTGAAAAACAACAAGGAGAAAACAAGTTTGATAGCAAAGGTTATTTATGATTACTCTGTGTGTACATATTTGTGGAATATATATTATCAGGTTGCATGAGGGGAGTGTCATAATTTTTCCCCTTTGCTTTTCTGCCCTTTCATGTTCTTGAACAGAGTATAATTATGGAAATAAAATTCTTTTCTTTTCTTTTTTTGGTGGGAAAGATTAGCCCGGAAATAAAATTCTTCTCTTTTTTTTTTGGTGGGAAAGATTAGCCCTGAGCTAACATCTGTTCCCAATCCTCCTCTTTTTGCTGAGGAAGATTGGCCCTGGGCTAACACTCAAGCCCATCTTCCTCCACTTTATATGTGGGATGCCTGCCACAGCGTGGCTTGAGAAGCAGTGTGTAGGTCAGCACCCAGGATCTGAACCTGTGAACCCCAGGCTGCTGAAGCAGTGTGTGAACTTAACCACTACACCACCAGGCCGGCCCCGTAAAAATGCCACATTTCATAGTGGCGTTTACCAAATGGTAACCAAGGACTTGCTCCTCAAGCAGAGAAGTCATCTTTTTATAACTGATGATGAATGACTGAGCACACACACACAGCTAGAAAAAGAGAAAGCACTATTCGTTCTAGGTTATTTCCAAATAACCATTGTTATTTATTAGCACTGTTTGATCTGGTCATGGTGCACTACTAGCTCATACCTCTTTTTGGGGAAAAAAAAAGTGAAAATAATAAAATAGCATTATTTAACAATGCAAACCCATAAATTTCTATTGAATTGCATCTTCTAATTCTATTGCAAAGGCTGAGAGTAATCTGGCAAAATGCAGGTCATTGACACAGCACATACTAGTGATGTTTTCAAAACAGAATATGCAAAAGTTTGTCTTCAGTCGCTTCCCATGTCTTTTTCCTTCTCTTGCCCCCTGCCCACTACTCCCTAATCTCTGCTCTCCTGCTGAGCATGGCTGTCAGGTAAATCACCCAGCAGCAATCACGCAGATCCAGTCTCCGGTGTGCCTCTTGCCAGGAGACTGGCATTTTCAAAAGAGACTCGCAGACTCTCCTTCTCCTGGAGAGAAAGTGAACATGGGAAAACCCGTTTGCCTCAGTCATCCACCTTCCAGGAAGCACAAGCTCCCATCACACTGCCTGGGTTCCAATCCTGGCTCTGCCACTTGCTAGTTCTGTGATCTTAGACAAGTTCCTTAACATCCCTGTGCCTCAGTTTTCTCATCTGTAATGTAGAATGATAATGATACCTATCCCACAGTGTAGTGTGAGGATTGAATGAAACGATATATGTAAAGCATTTAAAAGTGGTAGTGCAGAGTAAGCATTTGATACATGTTAATTATTTTTATGTTATTACTGTTTTTCTCAATGTCACCACTCCTGTTTTACAAATCTCATTTGCTGAATTGACATGTAATTTCTTCTCCCTTCCTGAGCTATGAATTTACTGTAGTGAGCCCTGGAATATGCTTAAATTTAATTAATTAATTAATGTACTCTGTTCCAGGAACTGTTTTATGTGCTTTGGATAAATCAGTTAATAAAATAGACAAAAATGCCCGCCCTTGAGAAACTTGCATTCGGCGGGGAGAGGGAATAGATAATACAAATAAACATAATAAGGAAATTATGTAGCATGTTAGAAGATGATAAATACCAAATTCAGAGAGTGAGGGGTGGGCAGGTGGGTTGCAATTGTAAATAGGTGGTTGGGGCAGCTCACTGAGAAGACAAGTGATGACCACTCTAGAAGGAAACCAGGAAAGGTCTCAATCCATCTTCCGTTGCTTTGACTTCCTTGTCTGATTCACATTTATTTTTTAAATTTTGTCCTGAGTAGAATTTTTTGTTTGTATTATTTCTGAGTTCCATTGTATTGTTAGCATCACAAAGTGCATGTCTCTGAGACATTAGCTCTTTAGGTCTATTTTTTGGCCTTTATCCTAAAATTTCTTATTGCATTTATTTTCTCATGTATTTTGAATCCATCCATCCAAAAGCACTACCCACTTAAGTTTTTTAAATGTTTGCCTTGTTTTTTTCTCACAGTGAAGTGGGGTTGAATTGTGTAGGGTTTCATTTTCACTTTAGGCCAATCTAACATTGCTCCAGCAAAAGGAACTTAAAACTTACTTGCTTAACATCCCTTACCAAAGGAGGTGTGATGTGAGCAAAACTGGGACAAGAATACTTGATCTGGAGATTGAAGAGGCCCAGTGGTGACTTTCACACATGACTGTGGAAAAAAACTTTCGTCCTCTGGTGCAGACCCCTGAATTAACATAATGGAGGATAGAACAGAAGACAGATGGGGCAGAAACAAACTTCATGGTAAAATGTAGTTTTCCTCAAAAAAAATCTGTTCATAACAAACTTTGGCATTTTCATTACAGGGTCAGGAAGAAAAATTTTAGCTTGACTGGTTTGGTTCAAAGAAATTACATGAAAATATGTGACTCTAGAGTTTTCCATAATGCTCTCTTATATTTGAGTGTGTATAAGTTTTTACAATTAATTTCTAAAGATATATTTTAATTATGTAATATTAAAATTAACTATCACTTCACACGCGAGGTTTAAAAGCCTCACATGGAGTCTCTCTGTGTGAGAGACAGAGGAGAAGGGAGGAGAGAGAGCTGGAGGCAGTCCCTCAAGGACGTGGATTTTCAGCAGCTTGGTCAGGGGCAGTGCAGGCCTCAGAGTGGCCAGGCGTAGTCCAGGATCAACAAGACTATCTAGAACGAAACCAACAGAGTGGACAGAGGGGAAGTCACACTCCTTTTCTCTCTACTTCCTATTGCAGGTATTCTCAACTCTCAAGACATGCCTCCCCTCTCTCTGTGAGAGTAGAGAAACACAACCATTGACGCTCCCTAGACTTGTCCAGATAACCTTTTTAAACTATGGGCTGCTGACGTGATATGTAAACACTGGTCTGTAAAAGCGCTTATCATTCACTTGGAGCGAGTCACGTAATATAATACCATTTGCCCAAAAAGTAGGCATTAATATACTTCTGAGAGGATCAGGAGTGTAGTTGGAAGATACAGTGAAAGCTGTCATGTGGAGCATCACATCACAGTTATTATAGTGAATAACTTGATCCATGAGCATGCACTGAAAATCCCCAAGGCCCAGGGAGCATCTAGGCAGCACTAGTCTTGGTAAGTTACAACGCAGTCAGAGATTTGGAATGAGGCCTAAGTATGAACCATCCATAAGTTCCAGCAAAGTAAACAGTCAATAAAGTTAGTTACAGTATTTTTTTAAAAAGGGGAAAAAGAGAGGAGAAGAGTTGCATGACCTTAAATAATTCTCCAAACTTATTCTGAGTAAATGCATTTTGCGCTAGAGCTTTACGTGGTAAGCAGGTCCACAAAGCATGGAACGCACTGTTGCTCAGTCATATTGTCTGGAATGAACAAATACAGTGATTACGTTGTATTCAATACAGAGGGATTTTATTTCATTTTCATCTCTTTGCCTTTGACCGTGCTGTGATGTTCATATGTAATCCTGTTACCCTTCCTAAAATTTTTTCAAATCTTACCTTTCTTGAGGATCCAGCTTTGAATATGCTACTTCCTTGAAACCTTCTGTGCCTCACTAGTTTGCCATAATCTCCTCTGATGCCAACTCCCACATTTTGTTCTGCATTTTCACTCATTTGGCACATCCTACACCGCCTGGGGCTGTTCCCCAACCAGTTCCCTGAAGACCCACTCTCCCGCTGCTTTTGTACTGCCCGGAAAGCTTAATTACAGGGCTGGCCAAGGTCCTCAGTAAATTCTTGTTGAATTAAATCTCTTATTTGAAATTTCCAATGCCTCCCCTCCCCTTCCACAAATCTCCTCAATTTAGGGACGTCTATTGAAATGACTCACAAGTTTTAGCACCTCATCCCAAACTGACATTTTCCAATTATTTACATGCTTCATAGTTTTCCACCGTGTACTACCAAAACAGTGTTTATATTGAAAGAACATTTTTAATTATCGAACATTTGCCCTGAGAACTGTGGTGATAGCCACCAGCATTGTCCCACTTAAGAGTTAAAGTAGCTAAAGGTTGCATGCTTTGTCTCAAATAATAGACTTAATGGTGGGGTTGGGAGTCGAAATGAAGTTAGCCTACCAGAGCAGTCTGATGGCCTGAAGCAACCAGGAAGGTGAGGTCGGTGCCTCAGTTAACTCACTAAGTTTACTGGAAGTGCGTATTTTCCATGTGCCAAGTTCAGTAAGTCATGGCGCAAATGTTTATTTTGCTACGCTTTGAAAAGTTGCCTTGCTTCTTGTAAGTTTTCTCGGTGGAAGAATTCCAAGGTATGACTTAATCTGTGTTAGCGGCATTGAACTAGAAACAGGATTTGTTCTGTGACTTGGCTTTGTTGTTTATGGGCCACTTCTGTAGAGAGGGTGTGTGGAAGCAACAGAAATGCCTGGTGTTTGAATGGTTGTGCCTCTCACAGAGGCAACAAGCAACATACCTATATTATAAAGTTCTTGATTTTCTAATATCTGAAGGAAGACATCCAACTTTGCAGAATAGCCAGGTGTCCATCTTGTAGATTATAGTCACTTGTTTCCAGAATTATGGTAACCAGGTAATACATAGGATTATCTCATTGGACTTCCCAATAACCTGGACTAAGAATACCTTTGCTCTTTCTTGTGGGTGCTGTGGTTTGACTCTCTTTATAAACCCCCTTATGTTAGAGATGAGCTAGCAATTACCAGGAGGGAAGTGCATCACTGGGGGGGCTATTTGTTATTATCCCTTGAATTTAGTCTGCAGGCATCCTATAAAGTATTTGAGACTTTGTTTGTTAACTAATGATAATCTTATTAGAAATTTGAGTTATTATAAAAGGAACTATTAAGAGTTTATGCCTTAGAAAAATACCTCTTCAGCTGGATAAATAGTCCGTGTAGTCACACAGTAGACAAAGCAAGATCTTATTGACAGCTTGAATCCTGGGTGAGAAATTAGGAAGCTAACTTCATGGGTGACACTAATACTTGGCCTGAACCATTTTAAGTCTTCTCTGTTTTCTTAATACAAGTTTGGGTTGCTTTCAAAATCAACAGACTGTCTTGCTGTTGATTCACAACCTAAGCAACTTGGTTAACCCCTTCTTAAGTAAGATCGCTCTGATTCTTGAACTCACTGGAAGTTTGCTAGCTTTACAGGTTTTCAGAGTTCTTCATGCCCCCGCAAAGCAACACTCTACAATATAGTTTAAAATCTAATCACACTTCTTAGTATTATAATTTTGAACAATCAAGAGGATTCATTTTGGGTTTGTAATGTACTCGTTGGGAACCATATGACCCATTTAAGTAAACATCTGTGATTCCCTTTAATTCTACACTGAAAATAAAGTCCTACATGAAGATGTCATTCAGTCCGATATCAGAAGCTTCGCCGCTCCTTTCCCCTGGTTACTTTGGCATGGACACGTTGTCTGGTCCTCTCAAGGACCTTCTTCTACTGCCATTTCCTCCTTCCTCCTGCCTGTTGCCTGGCTTCCTATTTGTCTTTTTAGAACCCAAGTAGAAGTCAAGTCTTAAAAGAGATCTTCTCTGCTCAGCCCTGATCGCTTTTCGATGAATTTCTTCTGAGCTCCTGCAATACGATTTTTTTCCTCATCATGGCATTTACCACTATAATATCATTACTTTTGTTTTTCTCTCACTGACCTGTTAGCTGCTTGAAGACAGGTGTTAATGTGTTTTATCTCTTTGTTCCAAACTCTAACAATGCCTATGCTCAGTAAATCTTGAGTACATGAATAGATCCATAAATAAATAAATACTTGAATGAACGTGAAGAATAATGAAAGGTTTACTGTACCTTGCCAACATGTTGACTTAACATTGGTGTATCCTAAATTTAAAAGACTCTACCACCACCATCCCCTCACACACACTGGGGAAAAAATAGTAAAGACTTGAAGGCCCATTTTGCTGTTCTTGCAGTAAACTGATAATGTCCACACTAATTCCAGAATCGTCTATCCCATGTTCCCAGTACTTAGCACTTGAATCACCACCATGGTTCAGTCCTAGGCAAAAACTGAAAGGACAGGATTCACTGGGAAATAAATGTTCCCTTTAAGTTCCTAGAGGATTATTATAAAAGCAATGAGGCAAGGACTCTTTAAAGTTGGAAAAACAAAACAAGACTTCTGTAATTAAAACCAAAAGCTATAGTATGGATGAGGAAAAACGGTAATCAGCTTAAAAGAGGAAAAGCCTGGGTTTTAAATATTTAATTTTCTCTGGACTAAGAAATTGATACAGACTGTTGCAAGTGTTTTAAGATCAAAATTATTTCGACAGATATATGTAGAATGTTTTGCTATTGCATTTATGGGTTAGAACTAGCTCTGAAATTCATTTCCTTTCTTCATAAACAAATATGGTTGACATTTTTCAGACGTGATCTTTCTTCTCTAACACATGTAATTGTGATCTATGTAGCAAGAAGAGCAAAAATCACTATTAAAGATCTTCTTCTTAATTTTCCATCACTACTATTCTCAGTCATGCAGGCCATGAGCCAGGCTAAATTAGAAAGCACTTTGGAAAGAAGGTAGAATTCTTCCCTTCCTATGAATTCTGTAATCACTTGCTGTGATTGGATTCACCAGTATTTTAATGATGTGTAGGATGTGGTATTGTTTGTTTTCTCTCAAGTATATTTTAGAGGCATCCTTAACTTTGCAGGCTCAAAAACTCGAATTTGACAAGACTCCAGAAAGCTGATTCACATCTCAAGTATTCATGATGTATTAATTTACAGTGAGATTTGTGTGTGGCAGGGGAAATGGACCAGTTGTCTACAGAAAGTAAATTCAGAGATTTAACCTTCTTTGTGATAAGCCTCAAGAGGAGACAAAATATCAACAACTATTACATTCTGCAACTATAAAAAAATCGAACTTTGATTCTAGGAAGACTCATATGATCCAGTCTACAGCACACCTTGATTTTGCAGATGAGAAATTGGGACCCTGGGTTTTCAGCAATATTTAGTGACAGAGACTAGAATCCAGGTCTCTTGGATAGAGATCTAGGTACTTTTCACAACCCCTGCTGCCTCCCTGATTTTGGAGTGGGATGGGTAATCAGAAGGTGGACCTAAAAATGGTCCAAATTCTTTAGTGACTATAAAATTAAACAGGAAAAAAAATGCTCAAAAGAAATATTTCCATTAAGCTGAAGTCATCTGATAAAGCACCTTTGTCTCCACTTTGGGTGGGAGGGAAGGGTAAATTTCTAAATATAAAAGTGGGAGAGGACATCAAGAAATAAAGCATGTGGGTCACTGGTTAGTGATGAAGAATCTCTGACAGATTCTTGACTCTTACTGGCTACCTAAGTGATCATTTGTCATTGGTTTCCTGAATGTTTTGTCTTTCTAGAACAAATTGTTAAATTTATTTTAACTATTTACATTGTAGATCAATGTGTCATTCATTAGAAGGCCCTTTGGAGTTTCCAATAAATTTGAGTTTTGTTATTACCTTCATCAATAATATGTTTACAAGTCACATTTTAGGTTATTTCTGAAAAGATTTCAGCAGATAGCCTCTCTCATCATTTATTCATTCAAAGGTATTTAGTAAGTTATTACCGCATCAGGTTCTGGGGAGGGTACAATGGGGAACCAAACAGGAATGGTCTCAAACAAAACACATAAAAATCACAGAGGCTGCTTCTACTGAGGGAGGCAGATTCTACTAAAATAATCAGACAAACATTGTTTAAAATTGTGATAAGTTCTATAAGAGAACAGTACAGGGTACAATGAAAGCATAAGCAGACGAAAGTTATCTAATTTGGAGGATTCCTGAGGAAGTGAAATCAGAAGGCTGAGTAAATGGTGCCAGGACCAAGAGAGATTATGCCTTCCAGAAGAGTTTTCCAGTCAGAGGGAGCAGCGTGTGAGGGAGTGGCACTTAGAACTGTGCCTGGCCATCCTACCTATGTAGTACACATTCGTAGAATGATTGAAAATGAATATACAAATGCCATGAGGTGGGGACTTGAAATTAGAGTAGTGTAGCTGGATATGGAGAAAGCAGGTGGGGTGACAACAGTGAGCTTGGAAAAGTGTAGAAACCAGGTCATGCAGAAGCTTATAAAACATGTTAGGATTGGGGCCTTTATCTTAAGAGTAGTGGTAAGCATTAAATAAGCAGTGAAGTAACATATTCTATTATGGAGAATTATTACAGGGGAGGAGGGGAGGAGAATAGGGGCAAGTTGATACGGAGATTCTTGCCTTGGTGAAGGTCTGAGATCGTGGTGACATTGACTAGCATATTAGCAGTGGATTTGGAGAGAAGTCCAAGGTTCAAGAGATATTTTGGAGGTTAAATAGACTGGACTTGGTGATGGATTGGATTGGGGGGTGAGGAGGAGAGAGAAGAGGTCATCCCAGATGTCCCAGGCCACCCTCGTGACTTCAGTATGTGTAGATGATCCATCTTGGTACTCTCTAGTTCCACTAATCCCACCTGCTCCCACCCGGGCTTTGCCATTACCCTGAACTACTTCACTGGTCCAGTACGAGGGAAGCACAAATTCCTGTCCTTCTAGCCACTTCACACCCAGGTTTCCTGCTAAGGAGAACTGTGTACTTGAAGAAGTTACTGAACCTCTCTGAAGAAAGGCTCATAAGATGAAGGATAAAACATACTTCATAGGATTGTTGGAATGACAATGTTTGCATTGCATGTTCATGGCTCATACAGAAGTGCAACGAGATAGAAATCACCTTTCCTCTGTGTGGTGATTCTTGTATCTTATACTTCTGGGAATCCCACTAACTTTGACTGATTTGCTACTATGATAAGTGAGTATGTTTTTAATACAGCACTTATTTTATCAGATTTTTGTACAGAGGTTAACCCCATTACACAGCTTATTAAAGATACATACTTATAGGGGCCGGCCCTGTGGCATGCTCTGCTTTGGTGGCCCAGGTTCACAGGTCTGGATCCCAGGCACGGACCTACACCAGTCATCAGCCATGCTGTGGTGGCAACCCACATACAAAACAGAGGAAGATTGGCACAGATGTTAGCTTAGGGCAAATCTTCCTCAGCAAAAAAAAATTAAAAATAAATAAATAAAATAAAAATTATCTTAAAAAAACTAGGCAGTAATTAGGCAGTAAATGGGTGTTCTGAGGCCAGATTCCAGTGTATGTGGGGGAGTTTTTTCCCCTTATCACCAACAAGAAATTCTCGGGACACCAGCCGGGTGTCCTACCATTCAACTCAATTCTGATACTCTATCTACCAAGAGATAGCATCAGATTCCACAGGTATAGGGCTCAGTTCTACAAGACTGGCTCCCCCTCCCCATTTCAGATGCCAGTCGCAAGCCCAAGTTGTTACCTGCATTTCTGACTCGACAGCTATAAATCAGAGTTTCCCAAGAGCCCCTCCTCAGGTTCAATTAATTTGCTAGAGCAGCTCACAGAACTCAGAGAAACATTTTACTTACTAGATTACTGGTTTATTATAAAAGGATATAATTCACGAACAGCCAGACAGAAAAAATGTATAGGGCAAGGTATGGCAAAGGGCATGGAGCTTCCATGCCATCTCCAGGCTCACCGCTCTCCCTGCATCACCACGTGCTCACCAACTCAGAAGCTCTTCGAACCTGGTCCTTTTTAGTTTTTATGATGGCTTCATTACATACACATGACTGATGAAATCATTGGCCGTTGGCGATTAAAGAGGAGCCTTCAGCTCCTCTTACTCCCCAGAAGTCAGGGGATGGGACTGAAAGTTCTAACCCTCTAATCACATGGTTGGCTCCACTGTCAACCAGCCCCCATCCTTAGGTGGAGTCCAAAAGTCACCTCACTGGCATAATAAAAGACACCTTTATAGCTCTCATCACAGGAAATTCCAAGGGTTTTAGGAGCTCTGTCCCAGAATGAGGACAAAAACCAAATATATATTTCTCATTGTAAATCACAATATTGTAACCACGGGCCCATTCAGAGCCAGTTTGAACAGACCCCATCTCTTATCAACAAAGTGGTTAAGAATTGTCTTTCAGAAAATTTGCAAAGTCATGTAGCCAGACCAGACGCAGAAGACGAAATCTTGACCTGAAATGACTGCAAAACCAAAGACTCTCCTCCCCATGGAACCAAAAGGCTGGGACATGACCAGAACTTAAAAGTCAGGCTCTTGTCAGAAGCAAGGGGTCCATCATTCTGGAAGATCCGGTGTTAAAATTCCTTCCCCATTTTACCATAAATGTTTAAAACCTTACCATAAAAGTTTAGAACCTCATCATAAATGTTTAGAACCTTACCATAAATGTTTAGAACCTTACCATAAATGCTTGAAGCTCACCAATCGAAACCTGTCCTGCCAGCATTTCTGCACGCCAGCCTGTTCTCCCTGACCTCTTAAATTTTGCCCCAAATCCTGAATCGGGGAGACAAATCTGAGGGCACACGCCCCCCGTCTCCCTGCAGATCCATCTCACAGAATAAAGCTGATTTCTCTCCCAAAAGCTGATGCCATAATTAATTGGCTTATTTATGCACACCAGGTAGGAGAACCCCATTTTTTGTGTGGTAACAATATCACAGGCAGTAACTCTGCTTGTAGAACCAACAGGGTGCCTCTTTCCTAAAACGTAGCTACCATTTAAAAGAAAAAAAAAAGGTAAATGTTCAGTATGCCACTGACTTCAGCTTCGTATATTATAGATTTCGTAAAATGAAAAAGACCGAACTACTAATATCTCAAGCCTATTAATTTCACACATATGGATAAAATATATAGGAAAGAGGAAACAGTAGATAAACTACAGAGATAACTGTCCATAATTCCTCAAGGAAAAAAGTAGACAAGCATAGAGAAATCTGTTTTACCCCATGTAACGTAAAGGAATGGCCTGCTGTTTCTGTGTCCAAAGTGGATTATTATTGACAAATCATATCGAGGATCATGGTCATCCTTTTGCCATGTGATAGAATACACAGATTCACTGTTTTTCACCTATAACATGTAGATAAATATTACTAGATTGTTTTTATTAACTGTACAAACATTTCCTCCTACAAACTTAGAACATTTTGTATTTTTAAGATTATTTTTTCAGGGAGTATGAGATTTCATTTCTTCGTCTTATAAATCCCACATTTTTTATTTGTTCTAAAAATTACAACCTAGGTTAGAATAATGTTGTAAAATATGCATTCTCTTTTAACGGGGGTGAAATTTAAAGTCAAGGTACCAACTGCTGTCTGCATGAAAAATTTGCAAAACTACATAAAGGAAACCAAAATTTGGGGTTTGGGGTTTAGTTCATTAATTTTAGCCAGTTTTCTTTTAAGGCATAACTATTGTCTCGTATACTTAAGTTAAAATTGTTTTTAAACCAATAAAATATTTCATGCTTTCACATATATTCCCAAGGGCTTTAAACACAAGCATGCACACACACACACAGAGTTCAGCATTTATTGCCTTTCTCATAACAGGCCTTTCATCACCTCCCACTATAAGTGGTTTCATTCCAACTTAGCCTATAAAAGTTTGTGATTACATACCCTCATACCCTTACTTACTTGGGATCTGAGTCATGGGAGCAGCTGCCAAAGAGAGCACCCCAATTTAAGTCTTCCAGAATTTCTGGGAAGACGTACTAAGGAAATGGCATAGATGGTACAACCAGACCCATTTCTTAGTCAAGAGTAAGCCCTTAAGGTGTACAAGCTGTTCATAGAGGGATCCTTGGTTTTTCTTGCCCTTGTTTTTCTAGGCCCCAGGTAATACATGGTTGTGGGGACTTCATCTATTCACTCCTCCACTCAACAAATGCTTATGAAGAACTTGCTCTTTGTAGGGCACTGTGCTGGGTTTATGGCAGTGAAGAAATCCAGTTGTCTTGCTTTAAGTTTACGGGCTACAGTGTGACATAGAAGACCAACTGGAAAAGTGGATGTTAGGATAGAGCATAATAAGTACTGTAAAAGGGGTGCACAGGGTGTGGGGGCAGAGTGCTGGGTTACCTAACCCAGTGTGGAGTGGTGGGGTGGCCACAGAAGCATCTCACTGTCCTGGAGGAAGCTGATACTTATCTAATGAGTAGGGCTAGCCAGCTAGGGGAGGAAGAGCAGGAGAAGGAAGGGCAAGTCTAAGGGCAAACCCAAGAGAAAACGCAGCACATTTGGAGGAACTGAAAGTGCCTGGTGGCTGAGTGAGCCTGGAGTGTGGAGTGTGCGGCAGGGAGTGGTGACAGACGAGGACCAAACCACAGAAGGCTCTGTTGGCCAAGTTACAAAACCATATTCTCTCCTCTGAAGGTGTTGAGAACCACTGAAGCATTGACGCCTTCCTGCTCCCCCATCCATTTTGTGAAATGACTCAATAAAGAATAAACCCTATCACTGAAGAGACTGATGCCCATGCCTTAAGGACGATGGTCAAGAATTATGTTTATCATCACACTTAAGGGAGAACAGCACCTTGGATTGTATTCTCCACCAGTTCTGGGAAAGAAGTGGTTCTTAGCCATGTAAAATATTCAGCCACGAAGATCCTGGTTGGCCTTATAATGTTACATTATTTCTCGGAACACAACCTTGTGGCAGGCCACCTCAACTGGTAGGAATGTGCTGTACAAAGAAATAAACCAGCCAGGTTAAAGATGAGAGTAACTTTGTGTCAATCCTTTTAGCAGTGAAAACAATATCTCCTTATATTTATAAAGCAGATTTACAGGTTACAAATATATATCTTACATTTATTTTATTTGAGCCTCATAATAACCCATTGAGGTAACTGGTATTGATATTCCCATTTTACAGATGAAAAAACTGAGGTTCATATAAATAAAGTATAGTTCAATATAACAGTATTTAGCAAATAGCAGAGCTACTTATTTTACTAATTAGTATATAATTAAACTTATACTAATACTACTTATTACAGATTCAATCCCAAGATATCTGACTTTAAATCTCATTTTTTTATGAGACAATTATAAGGAGTAAAAGTTTTAAGTTTAGGGCTAGACTAAAATCTTTATTTAGATTTTTTTGTTAAATTATCAATCACTTCACTTCCTTATAGAGTAGAAGATAATGAGTAATTTTCTTGGACTCCAAATATGAAACAATATAATACCCATTTTGCTGATTTTTGTATTTGTTTTAGTCTAAGGAAAAGAAATGCTCTATTTAAAATGTTCTTTTTTTAAAAAAAAAGAAAATAATTGATTGAGTTGAGGTCATGGTAATTAAAAGAGGCACTAGTAGAAAATTTATCTTTTACTACCGGTATAATATATATAAAAATTATGTTCTGAAATATTGGCTATGGAATAAATACATGAAACTAAATCTTTTTTTCCTTTTGACTGTCATCACAAGAGAGATAATACACACCCACATATGAAACTTACCTACTATTGCAATGTTGAAAAATTCTGTTGTGGAAGAAGTTCGAGTATGGCCCCGCATCATAGCAGGCCTTTTAGGCCACAGGACTTGATTTTATTTATATACTTCATATTTTTAACTCTATTGTAAGCTTTTTGAAGCAAGTACCATATCTTTTATATTATTTTATGAATCACAGAATTTCCCATGTATTAAGACACTCAAAAACTTTTAAAAGAATAGTATACAACATTATTTTATTGAAGAAAGATAAAATATTTGGAAGAGCATCCCCAAATTTAGGTAAGGCCAGTCACTGGACCCATCTTCCATTTACTGATTTCCCCTTCAGACAGTAATCTGAGGTTCGAGGAGCAGAGGAACTCCTCGTGGAGCTCCAAGCATTGAACCACACGAGTGGCCGAGAAATACTCTGGAGAAAGGGCTGAGCCCGTCTGTTCACTGCATGGAAACTACAGTGCACTACTAGGTGACACTCAGCTATTATGTGTTAACTCAGTGAATGAATCAAAAATGGTTAGGGGAGGATTTAAGTTGCAGATCATCCTCAGGGAAAGAGGACTGGTTAGAATCTGAGTTTTTATTAGGCTACACTCAATAGCTCTGCTGTATCAAATAGGGTGGCTTCCACAATGCTGGGCCCTTGCTGAGCCCTATCCAGCCCTTC
Organism: Tapirus indicus; assembly: GCA_031878705.1. Lineage (NCBI taxonomy): Eukaryota > Metazoa > Chordata > Mammalia > Perissodactyla > Tapiridae > Tapirus > Tapirus indicus. The sequence goes on from CM062925.1 coordinate 16,548,813, forward strand.
GAAATTGCCATATAATTCACTGTCATTGACCCTTGAGTGAATGGGGGTGATGTCAGTGAAAATGCTGAGACAACAGGCTAAACCAGGACTGTCCCAGGCAAACCAGGATCTGAGGTTACCCTAGCTATTGCTCAACTATAAATCCAACCTTCAGCTCTTATTCCCAAAAAGTGCTTACATATGAAAACGTGTCCTTACATAATTAACGGGTTGGGGAAAATAAACCCTCTCTAGAAATTGTAGTTTTAAGAAATTTCGTATCCAAGACAGAGTGGTTATTTCCAAGTGTTAAGATTTGGTATAAATTTGGGGGGTTTTTTGGCTTCCGTGTATTTTCTTTTCTCTCTCTTCTCCCCTTCTGCAATAAATATTAACAATGAAGGCAGGCTGCCTCAAATTTTTGCTTTTTAAAATTAAAATATCCATACATTTTTAGGGTTTTGTTAGTAAATCAATTATTCCATAGAGCATGCCTGGAGAAATTCTAATGTTCTTGTTTCACTGGTTAGAAAATTGCAACAAAAAGATACTAAATGATTTGTCCTTACTAAGTAGCTCATTAATCATCATAAAAGAGTATTTGAAAATAATATCAAATAATCTTTTGACAATATATATTCTGGGTCTTAATATCTAGAATTATTATTGATTTCTGTTTAGATGTTGTATTATCTCAAATCTATGAATGCAGACATTCCCAGAAGTGTGATACCTCAAGGAGTTTTATCTGCTGGTGAGACGTCCCAGATTTTGCCAGTCTTGCCAGTTTTAATGAGAAACCTCTTCCTGTCTCTTCAGTGCGTGATTTATACCTGTGTGTTTCAGTATAGCAAAGCATAGGATGTGGAGTTCCACATTTCTAGAAAAGTCTACATGGACTATGTCATTATTTTGGAATTGACTCATCTGGGAATGTTTCTAAAACAAGGTCATTTAGATCATCTTTGATATTTGATTAACCATGTTATGATGAAATGAATAATTTCTTAAAAATTTACTAGATTTTTTTTTCCATTTTAAAAGCAGTATAAAAGATTTAGAAGCCCAGTAGTTATGTGTATGTGGCTGGCTGGCTGGCTGCCTTCAGTAACTTGTGGGACAGGAATGTCAGGACTACAAAAGTTGGGCGCCTCCAGAAGGGACCTTGGCTTCAGAGCAAATGTCACATTGACAGGAAGGAATACCCACATTGATCCAGCATTGTTGAAAATGTAGAACATTTGATGTTCATTTAGTATCTTCGGATGGAACGCCTGATTCAGTTTGTAGTTTAAAGGAATTGGACTCTGTGCTATGTAGTCCTTTGCTCTGAATAGGAATAATCATGAATGAAGTAGGTGAGGTGGAAGGAAGAAAACACTCCCATCCAGTGTTAACATATAGTTATCAAACTGGCTCATCTCATGTCATGAGTCAGATTATTCCCTAACCTAAGGGTGCCTTTTCCTTGACAGCACTATATATTATATATTACAGTCTATTCTCACTACTCTCTCTGTTGTCACTGTGTTTCCCCCAAAGACATTGGTTACCTCTGAAATGAATAAATACCTCTTTTTGCTTCTTCTGGATGTCTCTTTTTGACATGTGGACCACTTCATTCTTCTGAAACAGAATCTTCTCTTGGCTTCTCTGACATAGTTAGTTATGACTGTCCTCTTATCTGACCTGCCGGACCAGGCGGTTGTTCCTCGTTTACTTCGCTGGTTCCTCTTCCTGTCTGTGTCTTCCAGCTGTGTGTAATCCTGAGCACTCAGCCTTTTTCTCTACATAATCGTCTTCCTTAAAAAAATCACACACCCACGTGGCTTCAACTTTTACCACTGCACAGCTGTTTCCACTCTGATGTTTCTAACCTTACTTTTTCTTCTGATCTCTAGTCTAGTACTTAAAATAATCTTACATGTTGTCAATTCAACATGTATGATATTTAATTTGGTGTCTACAACAAAGTGATTCCTTCTCCTCTCTTATTTTTATTGGCACTGGGTCATCCAGTTTTCCCTTTTCATCATCATCAACACTATTCCTTGGTCACCGATCACTGTCCAAACAATTAAACTTAATCCACAGAGTGGTTAACAGCTATCTGAATGCTAAATTTTTAAGGCCTTGTTTTCCAAAAGGCAATTTAAAGGATGCTGACAAAAGCTATGTTTAGAAGTACTTATAGAGTTAAGAATGGTTTTTGCATTTATAAATGTTGGAAAAAAATAGAAAGGAGAATAATATTTTGTGACATGTGAAAATTGTATGAAATTCAAGTTTCACTGTAGTTTCAACAGAGACCATATGTCTTGCTAAGTCTAAAATATGGACTATGTGACTCTTTTCAGGAAAAGTTTGCTGACCCTTGGTTTAAAAGATTAGTGTTCGGTTTATTAAAACAACAAATTCAAAACCCTGGTTTGTTCTTAAGCTTTTAAAAAAACAGGTGATTATATTCCCATAAAACTGCAATCAAGGTACAGAACATTTCCATCACCCCAAAAGATTCCCCAGACCCCCTTGTAGAACATCCTTCCCTCTGCTCCCAGAGCCAGGAAACCACTACTCTGCTTTCTGTCACATAATATTAATTTGTATTTTCTAGAATTTTATATAAATAGAATCATACAGTAAGTACTCTTTTGTGTCTGGCTTTTTTTACCTAGCATGCCAATTTAGAGATTCATTCATGTTGTGTATGTCAGTAGTTTGTCCTTTTTTTTATATATATAGTTTTTTTTCAGCTTTATTGAGGTATAATTGATAAATAAAATTTTAAGATATTTGAAGTGTACAGCATGGTGATTTGATATATGTATACAAATTGGCAGTGGGACAATTTGACCCATGGCCATAGTTTGCTGGACAGTTTGCAAACTTTTTACTGTTAGACAAAACTAAAAGTCAACTTTTGAATAATCTTTTTCTGCATAGAAAACCACCCTAGAAGGCCTGAAAACTACTCACTTTAACTATTTTATTATTGTTGTTGTGATTATTATTAATGTTATTTCAATGTACAGACTTTGGGTATTTCCAGTGCTTGTGGCATTGATGTCTCAGAATAAACCAAAAATAGTTTCAAATTATATATTTTTTTAAAGTACTTATAGATATAGCAAGATTTAAATAAGTAATCATGATACAGTTTGGTATTTTTATAATTTTAATTTAAAAATATTTTTCACGTTCAAAGCTTACTCTAACTCAATTCTCTTCTCTACTTTTTATTAAAACCTTGAAAAAATTATTCCCGGATTCCAAACCTCTTCTACATTATTTAGTTCCATCTCAGTACCATTATGACCACCTTCAGTCTTCTCTACCCCTTGGTCCTACCACCCAACTCAATTTGTACTTCTGGAAATTTGCTAATCTAGGAACTCAAAGCAGGGGGTGGATGGGGTCAGGGGTTTGTGTTCTTGTAACTCTAAAAAAGAAACCCTTAATTTTCAGTTCCTTCTATCCTGTCAGAGATAGTCTGACTCCTCATCGGTAGTATCACGACTGAGTGGCGCTCCATGCTTTGAAACTTAACAGGAGCTTGAAGAGCATTGAGAGGCTCAGAGATGGAGCACTGAAGAACAAGGATCAAGAGGAGAGGCTGGAGGAATGGGAGTTGTGTTATCTCGTGTCCATAAGTGACACACAAAGAAATATGTTCTTAAATTGCAGGTAGAAATTTTGGTTGTATAAAAGAAAAAGTATCTCGTCTATACTCTGGATATTTGTAATAAAAACCATGTAGAATTGTTGTTCCTGGGGATTACATAGAGTAGACATCGTTCTAAGCCCAAACCTCAAAAGTGAAGGCCTGCTACCCAGATAGTTTAGTCATAGACATATCTGAAGCCAGAAGACTGAGCTATCTGAACTTCTGTTGACTCTGGTAGTTCTGAATACATAGATAGTGTCCCTTAAGTTAGTAAGAAATTTTAGAAGAACTTGACATAACCCGTGGTAAACACTAGGTAATTACCTATTCCATCCAAATATTTTTAAAAGCATTTGGGTGATAATTGTACCCGTAGATTTCTGAGTGTTTCAATTGTGCTGACTAACCAATGGCCATCAAGATGAACTCACTTGTTTCCATTCTCTGTGTATTTAATGCACACGTTAGATCGTAGAGTCTTATAAATAAGAACATTAACAAAAGCAACTTTGTGAAAAATAAGATTTTAAAAAATATGAAGCAATGAAAGATGAAATTCTTACTTTTCTCACACCTGAAAAAAAAGTACAAATGTATAAATACTGTATTTGTCTTTTTCAATTCTGTCACTGGCATGAAATCCATTGTCTTTGCTGCTGAGTCGCTGGTGATGCAAAACAGCAGCAGGTCAGCAGCCCAAGAGCACAGTGCGAAGCCAGAAATGAGAGATCACTCACGGACACTTTGCAGGGGTGGCTGCCAAGCATAGAGCAAAAGCAGAAAGCTGTGAAGCCCTTTAAGGAGAAGTAGCCACAAGAAGGAGCAGCAGCAGTATGCCAACTCAGCCCCAGCAGAGAAGCCTGAGGCGGCCAGGAAATCACCTGGGGGCTTAGCACCCAGCAAGCCCACCACCAGAAGGGCACCAAGCCAGAAGAGCAGAGACCCAGCCAGGAGTGGATGCTTCATTCTCCCGTGAGAGAGTCTTGACACATGTTAACACGTGAAACAGAAAGACTAAACCAAAACAAACTTTTATTGAGCAACTACTGAATTATCTATAGGAAGAGAATTAGAGGGCTAAAACCAACACAGGCCTCAGACCCATGTCAGTCCCCACCCCATCCTACTCTCTCCCACTGATGAAATTTAAAACCATAATCTCTTATTTAACAAATACTTCTTAAGCTCTTTCTGTGTGCCAGGGACCATGCGATAAACTGAAAAATACAACAGGGAACTACGTGTAGTCTCATGCTTTCTAGGAGGTTGCAATTTAATGGAAGATATACTATTTTTGATCCCAAATTTGTAATTTTTGAGCTGAAGAGAGCCTAATTTTTACGAAGATTTCATTCCTCTGAGTTCCTTAGCCTGCACTATTTTCTTAGGTTATCTAAAAGATGGGTGGTTTTGATTAGGCCATTTGTATAATTCCACCACCCATTTCTTAACCATTTTTCATAATAGCATTAACATATACCTGGAGATTTTGAAATTGTACATTTTCCCTATGTCTCTAAAAACATTATTCTTGTTACTTTAATATCTTAATGTTTCAAAGTTTTACAAATATAAAAAAGAAAAATAATAATATATGGTCCATGTGTCCATGTTCCCATTATACAGACTTGATTATTACTAATACACTGATAAATTTGCTTGGAGTTTTAAAAAAAATCACTTTTGGGAAAAAATGATGAATATTTATTGTAAGGAATTGAAACAGAGAAGAAAAGTATAACGATTAAAAACTTTTAAAATCACTGCAAACTTCATCTGTAAGTAATCCTCATTAACATTAGCTGACTGTAATGGAAACAGTGATGCCCAGGAATTTTCCAAATTTGCGAGCACAGACCACAGATCCAGAAAGCTTAGAGAACCCCAAGCAAAGACAAATTCACCTATGCATGTCGTAGTCAAACTCTTGACAATCTAAATAGGAAATAATAGGGCGGCTTGGGGAAGTGAAGGAAACGTTGCATACAAGAAAATAATGCTAAAAATGAAAACTGTTCTCATTAGAAACTCTGGAAACTAGAAGACAATGGAATGACATCTTTAAAGTCTCCCAATAAACCAAAAAAACAAAACCTGTTAACCTAGAATTCTCTATCTGGTGAAAACAGCCCTCTAAAATGAAGGTGGAATAAAGACATTTTCAGGCAGACAAAAGCTGAAAGAATTCGTTTCCAATAAATCTGAACTACAAGAAATGCTAAAAAGAAGTTCTGCATGCTGAAGGGAAAGGGAAATGATATGAGAGGAATCCAATTGTATAGAAAAGAATGAAGAACACCAGAAAGAGCAAATAAGTCATTAAATATAAAGGATCATCTTTAAAATCATCCCTACTTTATACATATATATATGTCATTGTGTCTCTTTAAGACCACTGGCTGACTTTAAGTGAACATCATTCCAGACATCTTTCTAGACCTACTAAATATGATTGGATGCCTAATTATAAATAAATTTTAAATGTGACCATATGATAGTTGCTGTAATATACAAAATTTAATATCAATTTACTGGCATTTGTCACATGCAAAGCGAAAATTGTTGAATTTCAAAAATACTTTCACACCACAAAAGATATTCTAATCACTGCAAGAGAGATAAAAGATTTCTCTTAAATTAAGAAAAGAAATTATAAATACATTAAAGGGTTGGACTCACTGGGGTGTTTGTTTGTTTGTTTGTTTGTTTGTTTTGGTGCAAAAGATTAGCCCTGAGCTGACATCTGTTGCCAATCCTCCTCTTTTTGCTGAGGAAGATTGGCCCTGGGCTAACATCCATGCCCATCTTCTTCTCTTTACATGTGGGATGCCTGCTACAGCATGGCTTGATAAGTGGTGCGTAGGTCCACACTCCAGATCTGAACCCACAAACCCTGGGCCACCCAAGCAGAGTATGCAAACTTAAGCACTACGCCACTGGGCTGGCCCCTGGAATCACTGTTTTTTATCACCTAGGTATTTCAATTTTATAGTATTAATTGACCATATACTATAAAAGATGATAAAGTCATAGATACTCAGATCTCCTCCCATCCTCACTCTTCCCAACCTCAGGAATTTTTTTAGTTAATATTGTGCTTTTTACATTGTCTAGATACTTAACCTTTACATTTGACTCTGTAACTATAATTCCCATAATTTTTTTCCATATTGGTCCTGTTTCCAAATACATGGGTCTTTTTACATGATCCTTTTGTCATCTTCACTGCTGAATTCTGTTTTTTACTCCGAATGGGCAATTCATCTCTTTATTGGTTATATATAGCAAAAAGCGCAAACTAAACCGCTGCGCCACTGGGCCGGCCCCTTTATTGGTTATATTTTATTATCATGTAGTTTGTTTGTTTTGTTTTGTTCCCCCTAAGAAGATCCATGGATGCTGCATTCCCAGCATTTTTTTTTTTTTTTTTTTTTTTTGTGGGGAAGACCAGCCCTGAGCTAACGTCCGTCGCCAATCCTCCCCTTTTTGCTGAGGAAGACTGGCCCTGGGCTAACATCCGTGCCCATCTTCCTCCACTTTATATGGGACGCCGCCACGGCATGGCTGACAGGCAGTGCGTCGGCGGGCGCCCGGGATCCGAACCAGCGAACCCCGGGCTGCCAAGCGCGGACTAAACCGCTGCGCCACCGGGCGGCCCCTCCCAGCATTTTTTTTAATGTTTGACAATTTCAAATGCTATATTGGCTGGGTATAATATACTTGGACCACTTTTTTTCCTCAGAACTTAATAGATATTGCTCCATTGTCTTTTAACACTAAAAGTTGATGTAAAGAAGTCTGAAACCAGGGGCCAGCCCGGTGGCTTAGCAGTTAAGTTCGCGCACTCCGCTTCAGCAGCCCAGGGTTTCACAGGTTCGGATCCCAGGCACAGACAGATGCACTGCTTGTCAAGGCATGCTGTGGCAGCATCCCATATAAAGTAGAGGAAGATGGGCATGGATGTTAGCCCAGGGCCAGTCTTCCTCAGAAAAAAAGAGGAGGCTTGCCAACGGATGTTAGCTCAGGGCTACTCTTCCTCACACACACACACGAAAACTCTGAAGCCACCCTAAAATTTACCACTTACTAAGAGATTGGCTTTTTTTCTGCTTGAATATTTTAAAGTTCAAAATTTAATAAGGCTATGATTTGGTATTAGTAAATCTGTATCAAAATTTCCCTGGTACAGGTATTATACTTTCAATCTGCAGATTTGGTTCTTTTTTTTCTGGAAACTTTTCTTCCATTAATATTATAACCTTTTATTCAACTTCAGTTACAGTCTTTGGGTTCTTTATTTCAAGGATAGCAATTTCTAGTCCTTGAGTATTTTTCTTACCTATTATCTTCTTTAATTCCTTTAATCTCTGGCTTTTTCATCATAATTCACTGGAATTTTATATTAGCAAAATCTTTATTTTCAAAATCTCTGAGTCATGATATGCTTCATCCATAGTCAGTTCCAGCTGCTGAGAGCACAGTTGTCCATCGGCTCTCATGGCATACAGTGAGATACACAGTGTCTGTAAGACCAGTTCCTGGGGCCGGCATAGTGGCATGATGGTTAGGTTCGCACACTCCACTTGAACAGCCCAGGGTTCACGGGTTCAGATCCCACACGCAGACCTATGCACTGCTCATCAAGCCATACTGTGGCAGCATCCTGCATAAGAAAAATGGAGGAAGATGGGCACAGATGTTAGCTCAGGGCCAATCTTCCTCACACAAAAAGAAAAAAAAAGATCAATCTCTCATTTCCTGTAGATCTCTAGCTTTTTATTCCTCAAATATTTAAGTGCAGGGGCCACTATAAAATGTACATTTTAATATCTAGACTTATTCAATTCTTTGTGTTTTAATGGCAGGCTAGGCACTATCACCTGCATATTTTTTATCATATGTCATTGGTCAAAACTCTTTGGCAGAATCTAAAATAAATATTAGAAATAGAGGCGGTGTGGAGTCAATATATTGGGTTGCTCAACACAGTCAGCTCAGGATTGCTGAGAGCTCTCGCTGTATGGGTGTGTTAATGCTCATTGGTGGAGGATATAGTGTGAAGTCTGTCACTCTGACTGCAATTGGCTGTGAGGGCAGGATAGCATTCAGAACACAGAAAAAATAGTGAACTAATGTTTCACTTTATTTAGAGACAAATAAAATTAAAGGAATGGGCTTGGGCAGCTGTTAAATGGGTTCATTTCATGCAGTTAAAAGTTTAACCGCTTTTCTGTAACCTGAAGGAATTACGGGATGGGAGAGGCAGAGACAAAGAGGATTCCTGACTAAGATAGCTTGCGTGCAGTTATGCTTTGAATACCTGGGTTTTACCCTCTTCTGAGGACTTTTTACAAGTCTTACCAAGGTTAACTGCTCCTAGGTGAGGGCTGTCTTGGTCCTCGCAGGACACACTCAGGTTCCAGATGAGTTCTCCAGATTGGTGTGAAGCCCTGAGATGTCACTTCCTCTAGAGACAGGCAGCTTAATCAACTTCCTGTTTTACCCACTTCTCTGCCACCACTTCTCGGTTAAATCTGTCAAATGACAATGTTGATTCTTTCCCACCTCATATGGAACTGATGGAAATTAAATAAGGAGCCAAAAATCTCCTGTACTTATTTTGCTCCATGGTGATGTTAATAGGATTTATTAATTCCTTTCGACCATTATGGTCTCATTTGTGTCTCACTGAATGTTGGCTAATAAGGTTAAATTCCTAAAGCAAAAGAAACACAAAATTGGCCATAATGGGTATAGTTAATCCAGGTAACAATCTAACTGAAGACTTTTGAAAGCATCTTTCATCAAGGTAGTAGGAGATCCAACAAAATCATCAAAACAGCAGTGCACAGAAAGAATTCCCTTCTCGGTAAGCCTTCACTAGGTAAAGAATAGGAAGAACAGATGGATTATATATGCCCTACTTCTAAAACAGTTAACCTGTTATTTTGTAGGATGTTGTTGTCTTTGTGAGCAACTCGAGAGTGGGAGCCAAATGTCTTATGCTTGCATCTCAGTGCCTGGCAGTGCACATAGTGGGTGGTCAGCATATTGGAAGGAATCACGGAGATTCTGGATTCTTTTACAGACCAGTATACAAAGGAGAACCTGAGATTTAACATGCAGTGTTTGGAATAAGGACTTGTTTTTACTCTGAGGTCAGAAACCTCCACAGCTGAGTGCTTTGGATTATGAAGGTTCCTTTTCTATATTTGCCCAGCCAGGGCTGGACACAGGCAAATGTCATACAATCTGCATTTAAACATTCTTTTCTTTCCACTTGAACAGTGTTTATGTTCCCTGAGGCACATCTGAAAGATTCAAAGTATTTACTGTCTATGTAAAGATGCTTTTAAGAAAAAAACACATGCCGTTTTCACAGGCAAGTTATTTTCAGCAGGCAGTTCCTTTCCTGAAGCATAAAAGGGTAGATATAAAAACAAACAAGAGGGAATGTGCTGTTTTAACAAATGGGTCCTTAGAGATGGATTTTAAAGCCTGGTTTTTGTTTTCTGATCCAGCTTTTGTTCCTATCACTTCGTAACAACACTTAGAGAAATCCTGAAATAAATCAGTGACATTCTCACAATTTTTAAGGCTGACAGTTTAATTTTTTTCCTGTTTTGTCTATTGCTGTGGCCAATATAATTAGGTCATACCCATTTTCTTGTTCAAGAAAAATTTTGGATGTGTATGTGTGTTTTCAGGAAGATTAGTTTCTGCTAAGGTTCACAGCATCTGCAAGTGAAACTAATTCGCTTACCCTATATCATTTAAAATATTAATATTGTTTCCAAAAAAACAAAGCAACTCTAATTCAAAGGGAAATAAATGTTTCTGTTACTAATTTTATGTTATGGTTAGAGTAATTACATTTAAAAATATTTTTAGCAGATAAACGACTGATTTTAAAACATATTTGTTAATTATATAGACTGGATGCCAACTCGGAAGGGGTCTTTCCAGTAGAAAGGGGAGGAAGGCCCAATTTATAACAGTATTCCAGAAAAGGCCACAGAGATCAAATACTAGCATGCCTACCTTGCAAACTGTCCTCTAATTTCATTTTATATTAAGTTGGTTGTAATTTTTATGCCAAGTATTTGCTAATAGACTTTTTACTGTTTATACTAGCAGATATGTTTCAAGCCCACAAGTATATTATTTGATTTATTACTTCTACACCCTAGAAATGTTAGGAGACATGGGAGAATGCAGACTTCACAAAATGAAGATACTTAATTTGTGTTTCATGAAAAATCTTGACATTAACTCCTTTTCTTCCTTAATAAACTGTGTCTTGCTTTCATTTTTGTGAATTAATACAAGAATTTTAGTAACTAAGGAGATTCTTATTTGCTTCCATGATTTAAACCAGGATTAACAGACACAAAAGGCACACTTTAACATATTTTATTGGTTGAGTATAAAGGTCAAAATTACCAAGCTTTATAGAAGCACCATTAGAAGTATACAGTAGACCCCTTGTAGACATCATGAAGGAAAGCCAGTGTAGGCAATGTCTGGAACACAAATACAAAATTTGAGTTGCTATCTGTGACGGAAGCAGAGCAATTGTCAGGAGTTTGGCTAGGTTGCAAAAGAATTTAAAGGGCCAGCAGATCTTTTAAGAATGCACAATATCGCTTTGTTGTTCTTATGTAACATTTACACGAAGCAAGGCATGCTAAATATTAAGCAATCCACAGAATTCCTCTGAGTCCCTACCCAGTGATTCTATTTCCAAATGACATAAGTAGGTGAGATCTATAAACAAAATCAGAAGGCTTAATTAGTGCTGCCCTTCCAGAAGTCTACAAGGTGGTTGGATCATTAGTACATCTCTTCAACCGTTTTGCTAAGGAAAAAATGAGAATAAGTGAGATAGGTGGGAAAAGGCAGTAATTTTTTGGAAAGCAAGAGGTTTGTTTTCTAAAACAAAATGTACACAGCTAATCAGATATACTTCTACAATTCTGTTTTCTTGTATTAGTAGAACTAGATTTCAGAGTTACTTCTGTTTTAACGGAGAAAAAAATGATTTGTTAATGAGAGGGCAGTTTTCCTAAATGGCATTGAATAACTTTTTCATGACATTCAGAAATTTACAGGGGCCTCTTGCTAGACTTCTAACAGGTTCTATAATTCCCAGCTTTGGGTAGAACTGGGAGAACACTTGTTGAAAATCAACTCTGCTTACAACCCTGTTTGTTCTTCAGCTATGGTAGCAGGACTTCCTGTAACATGCTATTTTTCTTTTCTTTTACAGGGACTCTATGTTTTTGTGGTTTATTTCATTCTACACAACCAGACGTGTTGCCCTATGAAGGCCAGTTACACTGTGGAAATGAATGGGCACCCAGGACCCAGCACAGCCTTCTTCACACCTGGGAGTGGAATGCCTCCTGCTGGAGGAGAAATCAGCAAGTCCACCCAGAATCTTATCAGTGCTATGGAGGAGGTGCCTGCCCTTGCCCTTTCTCTGTCTCTTTCTCTCTCTCATACACAGCCTTTCCATATCATAAAGAATACCAGTTAAATGGTGCTATGTGACTTTTAAATCCTTTTCCTACTGACATCCTCTGATCTGTGGTATTGGATTTGCTTGTTGTGGTATCATGCCTGTTAGTCTAATTCTTTTTCTTCCCTGCCCTGTGAGCTATACTAACCCGCAGTTTGTACTGGGAAGTCAGACAGAGCATAATTTATCATCTCTTTGTTAAAATCTTGCTTATGTGACATGGCAGTGACTGAATCTACTTCAAAAATGGTTTCTTAAGGGGCCGCCCGGTGGCGCAGCGGTTTAGTCCGCGCTTGGCAGCCCGGGGTTGGCGGGTTCGGATCCTGGGCGCCTGCCAACGCACTGCTTGTCAGCCACGCTGGGGCGGCGTCCCATATAAAGTAGAGGAAGATGGGCACGGATGTTAGCCCAGGGCCAGTCTTCCTCAGCAACAAAAGAGGAGGATTGGCGACGGATGCTAGCTCAGGGCTGGTCTTCCTCACAAAAAAAAAAAAAAAGGTTTCTTAAATGCTGTTCTTCCTAAAAATACTTTCACGGGCCTCTTCCTTCTCCCATTCCAACTCACTACTTCAATCCCAGCAAACACTCAGTGAAAAGAAGATAGGTCAAAACTCTTTTTAATTTAAATACCAGAAAATATTTAGAACAAAGGCCTGCCAACTGTTTCTTCCATAGCTTGTATTGCCCTTTCTGCACTAAAGAACTAAGGGGAACAGTATTTGTGTTTGCATCCTGAAAAAGGCAGGAAATCAAAGTGCGTTTGTCTAAGAAGGAAACAGTTTATAGATAGGTAAGTAGGTAGGTAGGTAGATATAGACAGATAATCTACCTGCTTGGTGATATTTTTTGTCTTCCATGTTAATGTGGAAAGTAATTTTATTCATGTAAGTTAAAATTAAGGTGAGTGATCACAAATCAAGTATAATATTTAAAAATTAAGATATGTCTTTAGTATCCTTAAATATTTAGAAATCTGGTACCATTTCTATATCCCCAGAATTCTTAAAAGTGAATTATTTTCACATCACAGTTGATACCAGTAGAAACGGATATTTTTAGGATCAGCAATTCAGAGTGAATCTTAAAAACAGATAGTTTTATTGTTTTTTTTATTAGTTATCCATTCTACCATTTGTCTAGATCTGAACTATACAGTATGATAGCCATTACCTGTGTGTGGCTATTTAAATTTAAACTAACTAAAATTAAATAACATTAAGGGGGCCAGCCCAGTGGTGCAGCGGTTTAGTTCGCGCTTGGCAATCCGAGGTTCGCGAGTTCGGATCCCGGGTGCCCGCTGACACACTGCTTGTCAGCCATGCTGTGGCGGTGTCCCATATAAAGTGGAGAAAGATGGGCACAGATGTTAGCCCAGGGCCGGTCTTCCTCAGCAAAAAGAGGAAGATTAGCAATGGATGTTAGCTCAGGACTGGTCTTCCTCACAAAAAATAAAAATAACATTAAAAATTCAGTTCATCAATCACCCTGGCCACATTCAAGTGCTCAATAGCCACATGTGTCTTGGTGGCTACCGTCATGGCGAACGCAGTTATAAAACATTGGTATCACCACAGAAAGTTCTATTGAACAGTGCTGGTCCAGAGGTTCAACTTCTTAGTGACATTTTTTTAAGGTTTCATCTTCTCTCAGATTTATTTCTACAGTCCTCTAGTCACTTTTCTCGGTAGGAGTCATCCCTGCAGTCTCCCAGAAAAGCTTATATTGGGAGACAGCAGCTGTGACAGTTCAATCCCTGGGCCTGAGCCACTACTTGAATGCTCATTTGGAGTGTTGCACAATGGCGTGTCCTAAAGTGTGCTCTACATTCCTCAGAGACTTAGAATTGGCCTTGATCCAGCTGTTAGTGAGGGACTGTCAGAGATATTCTAGAAAGCCATGCAGAGAAGAGAAAGCATTAGGAAAGGAAGAATTAAGTGGTTGTTTACCAGTAACCATAAGGGAAGTGAATATATTTAATCATTTCAGGATAGGAGTATCTTTTTAATCATTTAATCCAAAAAAGGAGTTTAGAATGCTAACAAAAAACTTTTCAATCAGTATGTCCGTATAGATAGCTACTCCATTTAAAGTTCTATGTTTTGTCTTAGAATAAAGATTAGGAGTGTTCTTCAGTTCTTATATTTTTAACAGTTTTCTTTGCACATATCCTGCAAAAAAATAAAATGTACTGATTGGGTTAAAAAAATAGTTTTCTTTCCCCACCCATGACAGTTAATTCTAACAAAGAAATTGTTTAGAATCACCAAATTAGATTGTCTCACGGAAAGACATACTTTTCTAAGGAAGAAAGGTAAAATTCAAGGTCTTGATTCTAACCCTTTCAACTTAGTCTTTGCAATGAGATGCAGAGATAAATTGTTCGTATAGATTTTGGAGCAAATATGTACATATTCATATTATAGTTTCCTTTTCTCCCTACCCCAATCCAAAAAGGTACCACCTGACTGGGAGAGAGCATCCTTCCAACAAGCCAATCAGGCCAGCCCTGACTTAAAGCCAAGTCCACAAAATGGCGCCACATTCCCTTCCTCTGGAGGATATGGCCAGGGGTCACTAATGGCTGATGAGGAGTCCCAGGAGTTTGACGACTTGATATTTGCATTAAAAACTGGTATGTATGAACCCACAAACCACATTAGAAGTAGGCATTCTTGCTATGCTACAATTTATACCTTCTTCCCATGAAGTTACAGAAGACATACAATCAGTCACCCTTAGCACATCCTGATTCTCATGACCCACTCCTAATCCCAGCCAAACTCAGGATATTTTGTTCCTGGCACCAAATATAACACAACCTAAAAATAATTTACAATTTGCTTTTAATAAAAAGGCATACTCTAGCTAAATGTAAATATCTCTGTCCTGGAATCTTGCTAGAACACCAAGATGCTACAAAGACAGCTTCAGTGTTGTAAGACAATCTGGTAGGGATCTCACTGAGAGAGTTTTGCCTCTGACCTGCCAAAGAGACCTTCTGACGTATCTTTGAAGCAGAAATTTTCAACGGCAGCATAATGTGCTTCATATAGCTCCATAGTTTTCAAAGTACCATCACATACAGTATTTCACTGGCTCTTCCTGTGTGTTCAGCCACTCGACCTGTGACCCCAATGGATAGTTGTTTTCAAATCAAATATGCAGTTTTTTTCTTTTATGTTTTTCTTAGAAAAATGTTGAACAGTCACTGTTATAAAAATTTCAGTGAACTTTTCATTTCTAGATGTACAAACAAGCAAGAAGGTACGTCCATGCTCAGATGAACCTATTGAAATAATTATTCACAAGTGCATTTTTCTATATTTATCTGTATGTTCAGAATAGTGCTTGGCACTTGGTAAACCTTTTGTAGATATTGTTGAAGAATGAATGAATGGGTGAATGAATGAACAAAAAAATGAAAGAGTTTGCTTGGAGGAATAGAGATTCACACAAACATGACATAAGAAAGAGTAAAATAAGTAATGGAAAGAGTTATTAATTATTGAGATCAAGGACATTTAAAAAAAACCTTCTCAATTGGTTCTTGAAAAATTTGTAGGTTTTAAGTAGGTAACGAGTGGAGGAAAGGCATTACAGACTGAGGAAACAGAATTAGCCAAAGCCCAGGGCTACAGGTGCATGGCTGCTTGGGGAGAAGAAAGCACTGCAGTGTGGCTAGGGTGGAGGTGAGTGGAGTCAGGCAGCAGGAGAAAGGCCTGGAAGGTGGTTTACCTGCACGGTTAATAATTTGCTGTAGTTGCCCAACTGGGTTTCAGCAAACACCCTCTTGGAGATACTCATAGTCGTCCTCAATGGGAGGACCCCAACTGAGTATGTTTGGGAGACTGCAGAGATTCACAGTTCACATTAGCATTTCAGCTCTAAAAAGTCCTGTAGTAAAGAAACGCACTTCACTTAATTTAACCTTGTGTTTCTGGAACACATTTAGTGATAGATTATTTGGGGGAAGCAGATCACTTACTGATATTTTGCACAGTATTAAGATGCTGTTCAGAGGCCATGCTAAGGAGTGGGATTTTTATAGAACCTAGTGAGCCATGGCGGGTTTTGAGGAGGAGAATGGCATGTTCCCAC
This sequence comes from Tapirus indicus, assembly GCA_031878705.1. NCBI lineage: Eukaryota > Metazoa > Chordata > Mammalia > Perissodactyla > Tapiridae > Tapirus > Tapirus indicus. The sequence continues at coordinate 16,565,075 of CM062925.1, forward strand.
TGGTTTTTGAGGCAAAATAACTCTTATGGAAGTATTAAGAATAAATTTAGAAGCAAGATCAGAAAGGCTAGGAGGTTATTAAAAATGTTCAAGGGAATGAGATTCAGGCCCCAGATTCAGGAAGTGGAAATGAAAAAGAGGAGATGAATACAGAGGAACGCTGAGGGGACACTGAGAGGACAGTGGGCAAGGCTCCTGCTTCTCACCTGGTGACTTAGGAACTGGATAGAGAGCACTGTTCATTTATTTCTCTGCAGGGGGATACTGATGAGTTCAGAGTTGGACATATTGATCATTAGGCCTGATGGCTCTTAAATATTCAGGTTTGAAGGATCTTAGGTGACGGATCGGGATAGGAGGTATTGATCTGAAGTCCATCAGTGCAGAGATGGTATTTGTAGCTATGGGAATAAATAAGTTTGATCTGGGAGAGTGGAAGGAAAGAGATGAGAAGAAAAGAGGTGAGGAAGAGAAGGGAAAGGGGGAAGGGAAAACAAGAAGAGCATCCTAGATAATATCTACATTGAAAGAGTGAACAGAAGAGAGTCCCACAGAGGACACTGTAGCATGGAGAAAGAACTAAAGAGAGAAGAGAGTTTCACGAAAGAGAGAATGAACAACTGCATAAAATGCTCATTAGCATTAGCACTAAAAAGGGGCTTTCAGATTATAAGTAATTCTCAGGGAAGATTGTGTCCCCCGCACTACAAAGTGGTCAGTTGTTGGTGTATGACACTGGAAACATAAAATGAATCCTTGCAGCATAATTAAATTAGATGTGGGTCCTATATAGATCACAAGTGTTAAATGCATTCAGTTCAGGAATGTGTGGAATGACTTGCTTCCTTATAGATTGAGTTTAGCATTCCTCAGAGTTCACTAAACTCGTTAGGAAATAAATACTTAAAAAGACCAAAATAACAGTCTCTAACATTGGTTCCCTCTATTTTTAGAAAAGGTACTATAATAATCAAGCACCACCCCATAGACATTTTCCATCATAGAATATGGTCAAATCAAAGGAGCAGTCCACATGCCATTCCATCTACAGCAGAATTTACAACTGACACATAGGCCAGATTTGGCCCAACAGGTTGCTTTGTTTGACCCTCATAGCATTTTAACATTTTTTTTGAACAAAAATTTAAAACTTCAGAGATATCACATAAAAATCCAGAATTTCTAAAAAAAAAAAAAAAAAAAATCTACAACACTACTTGATTGGAGTTGAGCAATGGCTGCCCCTTTAGACAGAACATGAGCTCCTTGGTTTATCCAGTGCTCACCAGACCTGTGTAACTGATTTATGCTAGTCTCCCTGGACTCTGTGACACGTGAGTTTGCAAACCTGATCGCTCTCAGGTCCACCTTAACTGTGGGCCACTCCAAACCAAGAACTGGGAACAGTAGTTCTTCCATGTCTCTTTCATTTGAATCCTCAGACAACTTTGAAAAGCTTTGTAACCCTTTGCGTATATTTAAATAAACATCTAAAGATTTTCATCATAAGTTTAAATAGTATCAAATAATGTAATATCCACTGCATTATAAATTTTAGTGTTTTAAAATAAAAATTTTACATTATTCTTTTAAACTAATTCAAAGGAGCCTAAATACCATAGCAATTTGATACTCACTGTTATTCATTTCATTTTAAAAATATATGAGCAGGCTTTACTTTTATGTCTGGAAATTTTACATCATTCTCTTTTCTTCTTGAACTTGTATTTCCATTCCACTCCTACCACAGAATTTTATCCTAGTGTAATACATTTTATGCTTGAAATTCATTTCATCATGCCCCACTCCTACTTCTCTCCAACAAAACATGTATATAAATTGAAACTTAAATTTCTTCTGTGACCATAAGACTATAAAGTGTCAAAAATTTCCTTTGTATTATTATCATTACAATTATTAGTCTACAGTTGAATAAATCAACATTGATAATAAAAACATTAAGTGTTTTGATAAATAATTATCAAAAAAAAATCTCAACAGAAGAGTGCATATGGAAGTTAAAGATCTGGGAATATATTTCCTTAAAGCTATCCTTCCCACACAACCTTGTACCCTTTGAAAAGGCTTCATGTAGCATGAGTTAAAGGAATCCCAATTTGAAGTCCTTTATAAAGGACTCCAGAGGCACTGACCTGGAGCATCGTGTAGTATTAGATGATGAGATGGGTCAGCCAGCTCCCAGATTTACCACTCACTTTAGCCAAATTACCTTACCATACCTTCTCATCTATATTAAATAGGCTAGCAAACTCCTATTTTCCTTTCTACCTCAAAAATCGTACATTGAGAAGATTTTCTTATTCTCAGTAATTTCTACAGTGCACCTGAGAATTTTCCCCTTGAGAGTATATATAACAGCCAGCCACAGACATCTCCCTGTGTTCCAGGCTTTCTGGCAGGCCTCCCACCACTTCTTAGATGTGGTGACCTCGAAACACTGGAAATTTAAGATAAAAATGGGCTTTTGGCAATCAACAGCCCTTCTTTTTAACATTCTTCTTTGTTAGTTTTAGGATCATGCATAATAAAACATTCCGTAAACACAGGTGGAAGGTAAAAGCATTTTTCTGTGATTTTTATATTTTAATAGGAAATTCTTAAAGACCCCCTTCAAGATGAAAAAAAAATGCATCCTTAATTGTAGGACTTTAGGCACTGTGATAGGACAAGGTGGGGAGAGATTTGTTTGTTCTTCTTGAACTGCACCACCTGTGCATCAGTTTTGTCCTGTATACTTCCATTTCCCTAAGTCCTGCACTAAAATATGTGTCAGAGAGTATATAGCAGCCAGGACAGAGGTTAATAAGTCACAAATAAGTAGGTTGGTTGCAAGAGCAGGAAGCTTGATCCATCCAAGCACAAATTCTACTTAGAGGCAGGAAAGGTTGGGCAGATGAATGTGTTGAAATAAGAATGAGTGCTAGTCCTGGGCCAAAGCATATGTTCCATGAAACTAGGTTTCATCTCAGTAACCCTGGATATATAACAGTGGGTACCTCAGTTGATGCTTTATATAGGATGGATGGATGGATGGATGGATGGATGGATGGATGGATGGATGGATGGATGAATAGATGGATTGATGAATAGGTTTCAGGAAGGGGAACTAAGTAGGCCTTTCAATAGCCATTAATACCATTTCCTATGCCCTTTAAAAATTTTTTTAATTTATTTTAATTTATTTATTTTATTGGGGTAACATTGGTTTATAACATTACAAATTTCAGATGTAGATCATTATATTTCAACTTCTGTGTGGACTACATCATGTTCACCATCAAAAGTCTAGTTTGCATCCGTCACCATACACATATGCCCCTTTACCCCTTTCGCTCTTCCCCCACTCCCTTCCCCTCTGGTAACCACCAATCTGTTCTCTGTATGTATGTGTTTGTTTATTTGTTTATGTTCCACATCCTGTGCCCTTTAATCTCTCTCAGAACTCATCATCTTTCAATCTTGAATAATTTTGAGATATTCAAACACTTACTAAAATACATATATTAAGTCAGTAGGTAGAATATCTTTATTTGGATGCAGTAAAGGGAATTTAATGTCAGAATGCCATTGCTCCAAAGGGCAAGCAGGAGACCTGGCACTCTTTTTAGGTAAGATATTCTCTTTCTAATTGCATTAAGATCAACTGTGGGAAAGACTAGACCTCTAAGAGGGAAAACCCAGTTTCTGAATTGGAAGACACCATCACTTCTTTACAAGCATTGACAAATATGTCAGCAGTCTCCAGGTTCCTGTTTAGCAGCTACAATTGAATTCCAGAGTGAGCAAGACAGTGTTTTTGAGGCCAGTGTACTAGTGTACGCTTTTTTTGCATATTTCAAAATAACATCCAAACCAAGTATATTTAAATAGTTTGGTATAAAACAGAAGCCCTGGCCTCAAAGTCAGTCATGGACTTCTTTTTCTGTCTGAATTTTAACAATACTGAATTCTTAAAAAAAAAAAAAAAACACTATTGACCTTTTTAATTTTTAAAAATAAATTGTTTGTCTTTCTATGAGAAATCCACATTTCTAAAAAGAGGGCATAGGGGCCAGCCCAGTGGCGTAGTGGTTAAGTTTGCGCGCTCTGCTTTGGCGGCCCAGGGTTCACAGGTTCGGATCCTGGGCACGGACAGACGCACCGCTTGTCAAGCCATGCTGTCGCGGCGTCCCATATAAAGTAGAAGAAGATGGACACGGATGTTAGCCCAGGGCCAGTCTTCCTCAGCAAAAAAAGAGGAGGATTGGCAACAGATGCTAGCTCAGGGCTAGTCTTCCTCATCAAAAAAAAATAAAATAAAGAAAAAAAGAGGACATATATTCTTCAATTAGTTGTTCTTGAAGTGTATCAGCCTTTCTACAGGCAAATGAGACACTCAGTTCTAGACTAGTGGTGTCTTGGTTATTATTAGTTTTTTTAATGGAACTTTCTAATGTGTCATCAGTGTCTCCAACCAGGACTTTAGGAGAATGAGAACAGTCACCCTGGGACAGCCTCCATTTTAGAGAAGAGGAGAAGGTACTGAAATTAAACAGAGACTCAGTCTACACAAAGGGTGAAGGTAGGATGGAAGGGCATGTACTCTAGTTATAATCCTAACAAGAAATGTCTTGAACACTGGCATTTTTGTGTTGATCCAAAGCTGACAAGTTTCTAGAATATGTCAAACTTGGAACATATTTGGCTTAGAAACAGGGTCTTTCTTCACAGAGGGCTTCTCCCAGGGAGACTACAGTAATCCCCCTTTATCTGAGACTTTGCTTTCTGCAGTTTCAGTTATCGGTGGTCAACCATAGTCTGAAAATATTAAATGGAAAATTCCAGAAATAAACAATTCCTAAGTCTTAAATTGTGCACAGTTCTGAGTAGCGTGATGAAATCTCATGCCATCCGGCTCCGTCCTGCCCAGGATGAGAATCATCCCTTTGTCCAGCGGACCCATGCTGTATACACCACCTACCCATTAGTCACTTAGTAGCCATCTGGGTTATCAGATCAACTGTCACAGTACCGCAGTGCTTGTGTCCAACTAACCCTTTACTTCATAATGGCCCCAAAGCACAAGAGTAGTGATGCTGGCAGTTCAGATATGCCAAAGAGAAGTGGTAAAGTACTTCCTTTAAGGAAAAAGGTGAAAGTTCTCAACTTAATTAAAAAAGTCGTATGTTGAGTTTGCTAAGATCTACAGTAACTTTTATTACACTATATTAGGGAAGTTATAATTGTTATATTTTGTTATTTCTTTTGTTTTATTTGTTATGAATTGTTATTTATAATTGTTCTATTTTATTATTACTTGTTGTTATTCTCTTTTTGTGCCTAACATAATTTAAACTTTATCATAGGTATGTATGTATAGGAAGAAACATAGTATTTACAGGGTTCAGTACTGTCTGTGGTTTCAGGCATCCCCTGGGGGTTTTGGAACATATCCCCCAGAATAAAGGGGGACTACTGTATTCTGATTTCCCATTATCCATAGTCCTTTAGCTTCCTGGTTTTACCTCAGGCCGGTGACACAACCGTCATGGTAAACATTTCCCTATTGGAAACCTTTAAATGATTTCTTTTTCAGTCAGAAGAAAATAAATAACAAGTCCTTGAAAACATTCAGAATCAAGGCCCAAATACTCAAACTCCTCAAAGAACTCATTAATAAATTTCTCTTTCAGAGATATCACATAAAACCACAATGACTTATTTAACTTCAAGAACTTCTGCAGCCCAGTGTACTAAACAAAGTTAGATGAGCATCAAAGTGGAAGAGTGAACTTTGGAAAGATTTTGATTTTTTTTTTCCTCAGAAAAGTACTGAAGGAGTATGACCTTCGTATCACTGTCACATTTTAAAAGGCCCTAGAAAATAATAATGGGCCTTGGGGTTAGAAAGCCCTGTGTTGGAATCTAGTTGTGCAGTCTGCTGTCTCTGTGACTTTCAGCGAGGGCTCAACCTTTCTGTTTCCTTGTTTATCAAATAAGGGTTATTATAATTAGCTTGTAAGTTTTCATGGGGTTTAGAGGTTGTCTATGTAAAGAATCTATCACCGTGTCTGGCTGAGTTTAAGTTCAATACATGGTATGAATTATTTGTTGGTTATTTATTTTTACACTTAAAACAGTTTTAAATGCTCATAACATATTCTGTAACCCCTGGGTGTTCACTGCACCGTGACTATTGAGTGAGGTAGGAATTGGTGGGTGGGATGAGTAGGGGCTTGAAGATGTGCCAAAGAGTTTGAAGTTTATTCTATAGGCAAAGTTGAACACTCAAAACCTGGGGGACAAGGAACTAACAGGATTAGAGCTGCCACCACAAGAGGCAGTATGGTGTAAAGGAAACACCCTACAGAGGCTGGCCTGGTGGTGTAGTGGTAAAGTTTGCGCGCTCTGCTTCTGGCAGTCCAGGGTTCGCAGGTTCAGATCCCAGGCGTGGACTGACGCACCACTTGTCAAGCCATGCTGTGGCGGCATCCCCTATAAAGTAGAAGAAGGTGGGCACAAATGTTAGCCCAGGGCCAGTCTTCCTCAGCAAAAGGAGGGGGATTGGCAACAGATGTTAGCTCAGGGCTAATCTTCCTCCCAAAAGAAAACACCCTACATTTGCGGTCAAGGCCAATTGGATATCTTCATTCTCTGACTTCCCTGCTGTGTGATGTGGGCAACTCAATGAACACCTCTGATCCCCATTCAGTCTCTGTATCAGTAGAACAGGACTAATAATCACCCCTTCCCTAACTAAAGCATGTTGAGATGTTGAGGAAAGGAGAGCCACTAGATTAGTGTAAATCATTATTTCTAGTCCCTTTGACATTGCCTGTTCTTTCTAACAAAGGGGAGAGCAACTATTATCACAGTTATTGGGTCTTTCTTGAATTTTTGGCTTAAAATTTAAGCACAAAACTACCTTCCAGAAAATCAGGATACTCACTGCAAAATACCCTCCTGGACCATTTAATGAATTACAAAGAGATGAGGGACCCGGGGCCGTGCTCCCTGTCTGCCATGTTCGTACTGTGTGTAATATGTGCCCTTTCTGAGTCTCTGTGAGGGGTTAGGATTTGAGTATTATATGCATTTATTTCAACTGGGCAGAAATTGAGGAGGAAGATGAGGTGGGTCATGTAGATGTGGTGATTCAAGGGGAGGCTGTATCTACAACTTGCTGATGTCTCACAGTGCTCTGGGCTACTAAATAAGCTGGTGACACCCATTCACAATAAAGCTGCACTCCCAGCCCAGTTTGCACTGTTTCTCGCAGTCTGCCCAGCAGGCTTTCAGTACACAACTTCTTTCTAGTGTGCTTTGTCCCCATGGTGGGCAAACACTTATGCATTGCTAGTGGGATTTAGATCAGGCTGACACGGAAATCAGTGGGAGTTGGTGCTAGTTCATTCATTAAGCCATACTCTGCCCTGATGCTAATCGTGGGGTCCTCTCTGTTTCTCTGTAGTTGATCTCATATTGGGCAACTTTGTTACTTAGCTCTTTCATTCCTCTTCAACCGGATCAAGCGGCTACAGGCCTCAGGGCCTCAGTCACCTTCTCCTTATAGAGTGACCAATGTCTATCGATCCAGTGAGGTTCTTCCAAGGGGAGCAGTTCCCTTGTTTCCCTGGCAGGGAAGCATGGGCCCTTTGTCCTTCTAAGGCATGGTGGCAGACTCAAATGTTAACTTCAGGGGCCAGGCAAATACCATTACTGATTCAAGAGGGCTGGATGAAAACAATGGCAAATCATCCAAACCAGGGCAATTTGAGAGAGTAAAGGGGATGTGATTAATATTTTTTTCATGTATAAACTAGGACTTTTCTTTTCAAATATTACATCCTCCATCTCCCTGTTTTGAAGGAATGGTGAAAGAAGTATTTGTGAAAGGGGAAATGGGCCTTGATGGATGGGCAGGAAGATGCTCAGGCCAGAATTAACATGGCACATGCTGGACCAGTCGAGAGACTTGATCACTTTGAGAAAGCTCTACAATCGGCAAAGGTTGAGATCTGTCTATTTGGTAGGGAAGAGCCAGATTAGGAAGTGTCTTGAAAGCAGAGGGTTGAATGCGGAAGGTTCCAGACTTGATGCAATTGGCGAGAGGAACTAATGTTTGTTCTTGAGAAGGAGAGGGCAGTGGAGTGCAGAACAGGTCAAAGGAACAGAATAGGCAAAAAAGATGGAAGAGGCATTTTCAGGAACTAGAATGCAGAGCAGAGTTTATTAATATGTTCAACAAACATACACTGAACACCCACACTGTGCTGGGTGCCCTATGAGCCAGGAGATATAGAGATACAAAGGACATAATCCAATGGGGGAGTCAGAAATTTTAAAAAAGAATCATCATGTTTCCATGGGTAGCAGAGGTGACACCTGAGTTGATATTTATAGGAAGGATGGAGGCAGCAGTTTAGGGAGTTGGGGAATGAGAAGGCATCCCAGTCAGAAGATCCAGCACAAAAATATGTGCGAAAAGGGAGTGACCTTTTCTCTAGTGAGACATGAGGCTAGAGAGCAGGCAAGGGGCAGGCGGATGGTGTGGGCCTTGAAGCAGAGCTGAAGACAAGGCCTCTAGTGGTCAGACAGCAGAAGGAGATTCAAGAGAAAGCAGAAAAGCTCTTGAAGGAGCCAGCAGATCGGAGGATGAGATGGGCAAGCACAGTGTCACAGAAGCAAAGGAAGTGGGGTTTCAGCAGCAGCCTTTAGCAGAGAGGGAGGGAAGGACAGAGGAGACCAGAAGAGGGAGGATTTGGCTAGAATAAGCCCACTCTCATTAGTGGGCTCCTGCTGCCATCTCCAAATAGGTTAAAATGAAGCTAATTCACCATCTTCCTATAGCTACCAACTCTGCAGAATCACCTTCCCTACGTCTCAGGCAGAAAGGGAAGTCTCAGCTGCCCAGAAACTGGGTTTTCACTTTCCTTCTTGTTTGCAGAGTGTAGTGCCCAGCAGAGGGGGAGGAGCTGGGAGCTGTAATCTCTGGTGATTCAAACCAGTGGCAGGCCCTGTGGCCACATCCCCATTCTGTGTGTTTGTGTGTGAGTGAGAGAGAGAGAGCACAAGAGCTGATGTGTTCCTCTACGCATTAGAGAAGAAAAGAACAAGGTGTTACTCTAGAATGGTGTTATGTTTTCTGAATTATTCTGAGCTGTGAAAAAAGTAGTGAATAGCGGAGCTTCCTCAAAACAGAAATTCTGGGTGCTATCTGTCATTAACAGCTAGCTTTGTGGGATTCTTGTGAGAATCTGTTTTGGCACTGTGTTACGTAATTATTTTTATCTTGGGATCAGATCTGAGTCATTGAGAGCCGGTATCTTACGGGCGCTGATATGACACCAGGTATTGTCAATGCGTGTCCTTCCTCTGGGATCCCTGCCCACATTGCGTCTCACCTGAAGGGCTTACCAGATTCAGTACATGTGGGGTTGGAGAGTATGTTTTCTAACAGCAGATCTACCCCCCTGCTGAAAAATTCTGATAACCTGCCTGATTTTTTTGGTTTTAATAAGCCTCCAATTGAGAAATACTGTTCTTGGGGGTAAGTTACACCTGTCAACTATGAGGAACCAGAAAAGAAAGATTGAGAACCCAAACTGTCTTTAGAAATTATTTTTTATTTATAAATACTACCAAAAGGAATTTAAAATATAGTTTTATAATTAAGTATTAATTAATAATATATATTTTAAATGTATAGCTCACTTTTTACTAATATAATAAAAATAAACATGTGTTGGCTTAATGTAACTTGACCCTTAATTCACTGCACTAATGGTTGGGAGTTTTGTGTTGATTCTTTTTCTTCTGCAGGTGCTGGTCTCAATGTCAGTGATAATGAATCTGGTCAAGGCAGCCAGGAGGGAGGCACCTTGACTGACTCCCAGATCGTAGAGCTCAGGAGGATACCCATTGCTGACACCCACCTCTGACGTCTCAGTAACCATTAGAATGAGGATACTTTCATATTTGTGTTGGCTTTGTGCTAAAACTCTGTAAGTGCATGCAGCCGTGTAATAGGAATCTGTGAATTGTCCTGGATGGTTAACCCAGTGATTGTTGTGTTTGGAATATAAATTACTTACCTTTGTGCACTTGAAAATTCACTGCTACAATGAAAGACTGAATCGATTTATATCAGTTAATAGGATGTACATAGTCCAAGAACATTAGTTGTTTTTTAATCATCCTACATGGCTAACATTGTTGCATAAAATTAATAACAATCAATAAAAACAATAGAATCCATTTGGCATCACTCAGGCTCATTATTGACGAGGAAATGTTGTGGATGAGCAAAGAAGCAAACTCTACCTCTAGATGACGTCAAGTACCCCGTTTCTTCCAGCATTGATGCAGGTGATGGCAAATTCAAGACTTCACAGCATCCAGAAGACTCTCATTCCTAAAAACCATAAAATTTATTGTCTGATGATGATTCTGCCCCTAAGTGTTGACGGATGTAGTTTGCATAGTCTTTCATCAAAAGTATGTATTTCTGCTCATTATGAAATCAGGGATCTGAACAGTTTCCAGAATGAATGTTCTGTTCCCAGTTAAAAATAACTCCATCAAGCATTTTAGCACAGCTAAGATGAGAATCATTCAAACAGTACAGAGTTTGTTTGGGAGAAATATTTCTTGGTTTGGATTTTTCAGTCTTTGTCTTGGAATGAGAAATCAGAAAGTCTATCCCAGAACAAACACTGTTGTGTTAATGATGATTTCATTGACTATGGTTCCAGAAGAATCATTAGGAACAGAGCAAGTTTGTCCTAAGGAACTTTTTTGACCTTTTATTTTGGAATTCTTACGTGTTTTTGAGAAAATCAGTATCATCCCAAGAAAAAAATTAAAATTAAAAATAATTATGTGTCTAAGAGAAAATTTTGTTCTGTTAATAATTTCCCCTAGAGCCATAATTAAAATATTCATGTGCTCTATCATTGCTGTTAAGCATGGCTTTATTTTTTATAAAACATGAGGTGGCATTATTTATCTTGATAAATTATAAAACTACTCTCTCCTCTCCTCTTCGTATTAGTCCTCCGCCACTCCTGTCTCCTCCCTCTTATATTGAGTTCTGATTAGTGGATTGTCATTGCAGGTAGAAAACAAAGGCTGCACAATGAAATCAAACAGCATAAAAAACAAAGGCTGCATCATTGGTAGTGTTGTAATCCTTTTTAGGAACTTTACAAATGGTGGGTAAGAGATTGAATTTACCTTAAGTGACAAATAAGTTAGTTGTCTCTTTCAACCTACGGCATTGCGCTGTAGTCTGTTCCATGACAGTGTAGAAGCAATTAATGAAATTGGTTGTAACATGTAAAATTTAAGATGAAAATTTTGAGAGCCAGCCCTGATGGCCTAGTGGTTAAAATTCAGTGCGCTCCACTTTGGCAGCCTGGGTTCAGTTCCCAGGCACAGAACCACACCACTCAGTTCACCACACCACACAGCAGTAGCCATGCTGTGGCGGCGGCTCACACAGAAGAACCAGAAGCACTTACAGCTATACACAACTATGTACTGGGGCTTTGGAGGGGGAAAGGTAGAAAAGAGGAAGATTGGCAATAGAAGTTAGCATAAGGTAAATCTTCCCCTGCAAAAAAAAATAGATGAAAATTTTCAAACTGCTAAGCATCGTAAAATTGTTAATAGGTTTTAATGACTTTGGGGGCTTAGGTAATGATTACAGAAATGTGAGATTTCATTGTGGAATCCATGAGTCATAATTGCTGTAACAATTTTTGCAGATAGCTAGATATCTAATTCTCTAACAAAGGCAATTGTTGATACCTCTTTTCATTTCTACATGTTAAGTATCTGGGGACAATCTGGCCAAAAACATAACCAATCAGGGACACCTTTCTTACTTCAGCTTACTGGATTTCTATTGCTGTCCAAAATGCCATCTTGATAAGGAATCAAAAGGACCACCCGCCACTGTTCAGCATGATTCTTTCAAATATTGGAAGAAAAAAATATATATTTCTAGAAGCCACAATGCTAAAACAAATAAGCTTCATATTCCAACAGCAGCAATATTTTGCCATCCTGTTTCCTCCCGATGTAGATTAAAATGGGCTATCTGCCAGGGAACTGTAGTACTATGTAGGAAGAAGCAAAAAATCAAATTCTTAAAAATGACAACAGAAAGGCTGGGACTGTAATACTGTCGCTGTGGTCTTTCTCTTTCAGGAGGTTTGATTCTTTTTCTCCATGACTGTTTTTTTTTTTTTTTTTGAGGAAGATTAGCCCTGAGCTAACATCCACTGCCAATCCTTCTCTTTTTTGCTGAGGAAGACTGGCCCTGGGCTAACATCCATGCCCGTCTTCCTCTACTTTATATGTGGATGCTGCCACAGCATGGCTTGACGAGCTGTGTGTAAGTCGACACCCAGGATCCGAACCTGTGAACCCCAGGCTGCCACAGCAGAGCGCGTGAACTTAACCACCTACACCACCAGGCCGGCCCCTCCATGACATTTTTTAAACATCTTTATTAATATATAATTCACATTCCATACAATTCACCCATTTAAAGAGTGCAGTTCATTGGTATTTGGTATATTACACTGTTGGCTTTTTTTTTAATTGTAGTAAAATACATGTAATGCAAAATTTGCCGTTTTAACCATTTTAAATGTAATTTTTTTTAATTCAGTGGCATTAATTACATTCACAATGTTGTGCAACCATCACCTCCATTTCCAAAACTTTTTTGTCACCCCAAACAGAAACTCTATATTTTTCCTGTCTGTGACATTTCTTTCCTCTGTCAATAGACACCCAACATTTCCTCGGGCAATGTCTCTGCTTCTGTATTTCTGTGATTTTTAAAATTTGTTTTTGCTTTAGGTTTTTTTTTTTAACTTTTATTTTTGAGCATGTTAAAAAAATGGACTTTTCTGATTTGGATGCAAGTGCAGACAGGTATGCAGTTGGGGCACGGGGCAGCAGTGGAGCTGGTGGAATTCCTGCCAGTAGGACGGGAGACCAGGCAAGTCAAAATCTTTGTAAGCAAAACACAGAATGAATTACACTCGAGAACTTTAGCTTTGAGTTGGTTTTCAATCTCTTGAGGTGTTTTAGGGGTTAGTCAGTATTTTCCGTGTCTCCCAAATCCAATCAGAGAAGTTCAAACATGTAACGAGGGTGTGACTGGAAAAAGAAAATGCCATTCGGGAATATAGTTCCCAAACAATTTCGCTCTGTGTTTCCCAGCACTAAGATCCTCCTTGAGTTTAGCCTTAAGGCCTCTCGGCAGATCTGTTGGAGGGTAGGTCTCAATCAGATAAGTAAGTGGTGTTGACCTTCTCACAGTGGCTGGATGCCAGAGTGGGTCTCCTCTAGACAGCCTGACCTTGGCAGGAACAGAGAAGGCACCAACAGCATTCATGTGTTTCATGTGGCCTTTTAACTGGTAGTGGTGTGGACCTGGTTTCCCCAGTGCTTCTCTAGCAGGATGTAAGTCAAAGGACCACACTGTCCATAAGCAGCATTTACAGAATGACAAAGTGACTGGGGTAGGAACTCTTCCATGATCTTCAATCCTTTCTAGTCTTTTTGACTGACTAGTGAAAACAGGTACGACTCTGATGAGTGATGTTCTTATTGATAAGATTTACTTGGTACATTGATGTTATTCTTGTCCAATATATTTCACCTTCCCAAACTTTTATCCCATAAAAATAATTTCAACACTATAGAAGAAAACCAAACTCACCATTACAAAAATTTAGAAAATCTCAGATGCTTTCTTGAACTCTTAACACATGCAAGCTAGCACGTACAATGAATACATGCACAATATTTCTAAGGGAAAAAACACTATTTTTATTGTGATCTGTAACTATTCAAATCACCTTGACAAGTTCAGCAATCCCCACTGGAGATAAAAGAGTTTAACAAGGAATGTGTTCAAAACAACCCAGATATTCACTAATGCTTCGTTGATTTATGGTTAATAAACATCTTTTACTTAAATAAATTACGTGGTTTCAGAAGAAGCTAGTGGAGAATAACCCTGTTTCCCATCATCTATGACGATGGGATGCAGTTATCAAATACCGTGCCATAGTCCTTAGGAGTACCACGGGATGCTTCGATTCAGTTCCTGGGCTGGCCCCTGCCAGGGACTCAGCAGCTGGTCTAACAGTTTTGACTGTGCTATGAGCACCAAGCTTGAGCTGAAGTCCCTAACAATGACTCAGCTTAAGGAAAATGTTAGCGCTTTCAGTACATGAAATAGTATTTTAGTCCTGTGAGGAAACATAAGTAATCACTCTTTTTCCAATAAATAAAAGAATTCAAATTTAAGGGTGAACTATCCTTTTTGTCTGTGATAGTGGCAATATCACATTTGCCATGAAGGCTGTGATAAGCCTTTAGGAATTTATAAGCAAAATCACAGATATGATTTTTTTTAAATATTGGAATGTACTCATAGTATTTGTTTTGTAACACTAATAAAGGAAAGAGACAATGCAAATCATTTCAACATCACTTATTTTGGATTTGGAGCATGATTATGTTTATTTCGAAGGTAAAGGTGTGCATTCCCACTAATAGTGTGTATGTGAGAGAGAGAGAGATTGAAAAAAGAAATTTGGGAATTCAGAGCAAGAAAAGCAAAGAAAATCATAATAATTTCTATTTCAATTTACAATGCATGATTAAAAGATATTTTGAAAAGCTGATTCGTGAAGTGTATGAAACTGTCCATCTTCCTGCCCCATAGTATACATCTACTCTGTATATCCATCAAAATCATTTTGAAGACTTTTGCCACATTACAGGAGGGAAGTAGTAATCATTTAAGAAAAGACTTGAAAGAGTAGGTGAGAACGCTAAAACAAAATGGAAAGGTGCTCAAGAACCATCAGGGGCATTATGGTATTATATAGTAAATGAGTATCTTTTAAATATCATCTTTATCTTCAAGGTTCATCCATGTGGTCACATATTACAGAATTTCATTCTTTCTTAAGGCTGAATAGTATTCCGTTGTATGCATATACCACATTTTCTGTCAATGGACATTTGGATTGTTTCCATATCTTGGCCATTGTGAATAATGCTGCAAGGAACATGAGAGTGTTACTCTCTCTTCTAGATCCTGATTTTAATTCTTTTGGATAAACACCAAGAAGTGAGATTGCTGAATCATATGGTAGTTCTATTTTTAGTTTTTTTGAGGAATCTCCATACTGTTTTCCATAGCAGCTGCACTATTTTGCATTCGCACTAATAGTGTGCAAGGGTTCCAGTTTCTCCACATCTTCACCAACACTTGTTATCTTTTGATTTTTTGATAATAGCCATCCTGACAAGAGTGAGGTAATATCTCATGCTTTTGACTTGCATTTTCCTGATGACTAGTGACAACTGAGCACTTTTTATATCTGTTAGCTATTTGTATGTCTTCTTTGAAGAAATGTCTATTCAAGTCCTTAGCTCCTTTTTTAATCTGATTATTAGGTGGTTTTTTTTGTGGGGGGGGGGAAGACCAGCCCTGAGCTAACATCTGTTGCCAATCCTCCCCTTTTTGCTGAGGAAGACTGGCCCTGGGCTAACATCCGTGCCCATCTTCCTCCACTTTATATGGGACGCCACCACGGCATGGCTGACAGGCAGTGCGTCAGCCGGCGCCCGGGATCCGAACTCGCAAACCCCGGGCTGCCAAGCGCAGACTAAACCGCTGCACCACCGGGCGGCCCCCCTGATTATTAGGTTTTTTTGCTATTGAGTTGTAGGAGTTCCTTATATTTTGGAGATTAACCTCATCAGATATATGGTTTGCAAATATTTTCCCTCATTCCATAGGTTGCCTTTCACTCTGTTGATAAGTGAAATAAGCCAGCAACAGAAAGACAAACAGTGCATGATTCCACTTATATGGGGTACCTAAAATAGTCAAACTCATAGAATCAGAGTGGAATGGTGGTTGCCTGCGACTGAGGGAAGGGAGAAATGGGGAGTTACTAATCAATGAGCATAAAGTTTTATTTAAGCAAGATGAGTAAATTCTAGAGATCTACTGTACAACATTGTACCTATAGTCAACAATACTGTATTGTACACTTAAAATTTTGTTAAGAGGGTAGATCTCATATTAAGTGTTCTTACCACCATAAAATTTTAAAAAATTTTAATTTGGTAACAGGGCTGCTTGATCACTATTTTTCACTGCAAGTGCTGGCATTGCATGGAGAAGGAAGTTCAAGCAATTTAAAAATTGTTTTCTAATCTCTTCTGTAACTCCTAGTAACCTCTCAGAGAATCTCTAATGACATCTGCAGGGCCCCAGTTGAGAAATCCACACTAGACTGTAAGCTCCTCAAGAGTGGGAACTGCATCTTATTTGTTTTGGGATCCTAAGCGCCTAGCACAATGGCTGGAACAAAACTGATGTCCAATAAATATTTGTTGAACTGAAAAAAATCATCTTTATCCTAGTAGCTAAATTACAACATAATTTTCTTTGATCTTTCATAGATTTACTTACAGATGTTTTGCCTTTAAAAATCCAAACGGATAGCAATCATTGAACAAATCAGATGCCATATTATCTTCATGTTACCAAACAGCTTTCATTTTCAAAGCTATAAATTTGTTGAATTATATCTGTAATTCATTCTGCTTCCTCGTTATTCAAGGAGTCTTGAAAACCATTGAAGACATGAAAAACTTGTTCTTTTCAATTTGGCAGTAGTCTATATAACAAGTTTCAAACTAGGATAGTTTTTTAAGGGTTACTGGGCAAGGGGGGAGGCCAAACTGAGAGTAAATAGACAAGAGGCAATATTTACTCTTCATATCTCATTATTATTCCATGACCTGTTAGTCACAGGGCTTTGTGTGGAAAATTACATATGTGTGAATATTTTGTAACCAAAAAGTTATCATCTACAATTGCTCTCATACTTATTTTGTTCCACAGTAGGAAGTCAGAGAAGTGTGTATTTGTCATTTCGTGTTTGATTCTTTATGCCAGTACTAAATACATTTGAAATAACAGTCTGCATTGTAACACTCAAACCTAGATAACATGTAATTTCTAATCTTAGTGAGCCAAGGGAATAAGACTAATTGTACTCTGAAGGTTAGAAATCATTGTCTCCCAGATTAATTGTTAGTGTCCAAGGTTCAGAAGAACTCACTATCATCTTTATAACTGAGCAACGCCTCTGTTCCCTGCTGTTAGGAACTGATTACTGATAAGAGTCAAGATCTTCCCATGTCCAGCCACATTGTGATTTCTCAAGACGACCCAAAGAATTATGAGCTAAAAGTCATTGCTTCTTGCCAATCTCCAAGATAAAGACTGAACTGTGGAAAGTAGACTTTCTTTCTGGCAAAGGACAAAAAAATATGTTTGAAAAAGCAACAATTTTTTTTAAGAATAAACATATTAAAGTCAGCAAAAATTTTGATAAACTGCTCAAAATCACAATTTGCCAATGTAAACGCTACAGCAAGTACAACAGAATTGCCAGATTGAAAGAATGAACAAAAAGATGAAGAGATTTTATTTGAATTTACCTTTGGTCCAGGTATTTTAAAATTTTATAAACTAGAACAGTATAGAATATTTGGAAAGTGAGAAAAATTTGTTTAATCCTACAAAATCTCCCTTTTTGTCTTACTATGTAAGACTGTTCACATAGTAAAGAAAGTTTGGGATCTTTACCACTTTTCTTATTTACCCTTTTCTCATACAGACATGCTTATTTTATATAAGAAAGAATTTCTGAAAAATTATATTAAAATCATATACTTAAAGTGTATCATCATATTTTTCATTCTATGTGGGAAACTGATTATAAGTAAAAATTCTGATAAAAGATTAACTTATATAAAGAAGTGCATCTGTCTGCTCATCAGAAAGAAAAAAGATATCAAAAAAATGAAGATGGGTGATATTTATCCAGTTCTCCCCAGGGCCTAAATTACCACCTGACAGTGGTTTAGCAGCTGGAGATGATATATAGACTCAAGTGCCCAGGCATGGATTAGAGGCTAGACAGAGCCAGGCAAGGCCAGCAGAGCGATGAAAAATATGTTCATCTTTGTGTTTTTATCTTACTACCAGGGGTGTAAAACTGACAGAGCCTCTAAAATGTTTTAGTTACTCCTTAACCCAGAGACGTTGACACGGAGATGGGAATAGCCACTGGAGCAGAGGTGCTGTTAGATATTCAGTCACACTGAATTACTCATGCAGAGTTAGGGCCTCCGTCCCCAAAGAGCAGGGGGAGGCTGGAGATTCGTGTGAAATGAGACTCTCTCCCTTCCCCAACTCAGCCCCATCCCCATGCCAGCACCTGCATTTGTGCCTCAGGTGTTTGGGAATATTCAAGAGCAGAAGTCCCATTTCTGAGTGCTGATCCTGGTCAGAACTTTACTAAATTCTTTACTATTGAATCAGAATGATTGGCATATTCTTCTCGCCTCATGAGGTAGTTTTTATACATATCCCTTCCTCTTTATAGCTGGAAATACCGGATTACTTTTTCCTCATGCAATTCCCACCTGTATCTTCCCCATCGAGTGTTCAAAATAGGTTTTATATTCAATACTGGCTTTTTAGAAAATCATTTTTAAAATACTAGCTCTGTTCCTGCCTTAAGAGAAGTGGAGAGCAGTTGAATTTTCTGCCTTCTAGGATTTTCACCAAAAAAGTAAATATATTTTCAGCATAGATAAGGTAGAAAAACACTCAACTGTAAGTGCTCCCAATGCAGTTTGTATTTGTGGCAAAGGCGGGGGAAGTGTTTTTCTGTATGTGGGTGAATTATTTTGATATAAGAGAGAGGCAAGAGGGCTTGAATCTTTTTGTTCTCCCCTCAGCTCAAGAGGATTTTGTATTCTCTCTCCCTCTCTCTCTCTCTCACCTCTGGAATTAACACAAAACCTAAAGACTGTAAGTAGTCTGACGTTGTTTCTAGGGGTTAAGTTAACAAGTCCAAACAATTATCCAGGATAGGTTCAAGAATAATCTACCTGTATTTTGTTTATACAGTGCTCAGTTTCCTTTGAAACTCAGACTAAGACACTGCTGATAACTAGGAAACTCTATAAAGAAAATTACTTTCCTGGTTATGAAACAAAGGAACTTATATAAATAAATATAACCAAGTCTGGGCTCTATAACTCAAGAAAAATGTATAGAACATATACTGGATTTTCATAACTGGCTTAAATTAAGAGCAAATAATAAAAGGAATGAATCATATTCAGGGGGAGAAATTATTTTTTAAGGGTCACAAGTAGATGCAATTATAGAAATAAAGTAGGAATTTAGCAGGTCTTAAAAACAGGAGATAAATTCGATTTCTTTTCCAATACAAATATTTAAGTCAAGGAGTAAAGGACACAAGCACTTAAGAATACTTGACAAATTTGGAACACAAAAGATTTACTAGGAGATTGGAAAATAGTACAACCCTAGATTAATGTCTCCCTATTTTACTTAAAAGTGATCTTACTAAGAAACAGAATTATTCACTAAACGATTCCTTCATTTTCCAGCATTTAAACTGTTTGACCAATTTTGTCCTTCCTGGAGAGCAACCATTCTTCACAAGATTTAGACTGTGATAAATAACACTGTGACCACAAATTAGAAACTCCCTAAAGATGACAAGCTTTTCAACTTCAGTGATTTGTACTTCTCTCTGCGTGCACACCTTCTCCTAAACATGGTTGCTGAAGACTTAGACCTTCAGAGTGGAGAAATGCCAGTTGGAAATGTAATAAATTTCATGCATTTCATCAACTTGATTCCTGTTGTCGTGTGGTGTAATCTGTAGAACCCGAGGCCCTGTTTGGCTCTTGGAATAAACAGTGGTTGCTTTCTGTAACGTGAAGCAGAGGGGGGAATTGCTCACACTCTGCCTGCTTCGAGGCAAAGTAAAAATTAAGCTCAGCATGTCATCACATACTTACAAGTGACTTATGGGAGCCTTCTTTATAAATAGATCTTGAGTGAGACTGCCAAGGTTTCCAATGAAATAGAAAACCATTAAAATGTTTTATCATTTATCATTTTCATTATGGGAAAAACAGAGAGACCACTGATTCCCCTCTGGCAATAACTGACCCTTCAAGGATTGTAAAAGACTCATAGACAATGGCCAAAATATTAAATTCATAGGTAGACTTTTTAAAGTATAGCTTCTACAATGAACCCCGATGGCAGTATGTATGCTCATAGCATGCAAAGAAGTACACATGATAAAAGATTTCATAAGCCTCCTTTTGAAGATATTGATGAGTTATAGTTCACAGTTCTCCCTAATAACTCTAAAACTTTATTTCAAAAAAAAGAATATCATTTGTGTTAAAGAAAAATGTAACAGTGGTAAGATTAGAAGTGTACATAGTATACCTGCTCTTCTTTGATACAAATTTTGGGAAGAATGAAGTAAATATAGGAAGAAAGCTCTTGTGAAATCACTTGAGAAAGAATATTTTGAGTCTCTTAAAAATTTTAATAAATAATAAGATAACTTTTATAATACAACCTGAAGCTAACAAAAATATGCATAATAAAATTCTACATATTTACATGTATAATATAAACACAAAAATGATGTATTTACATATTATACATATTTATATAACATACATTTATAGATATTTATAATGTAAATATATATTTACACACACATCTTCACACACACAAATACACACATACACATATATAACAAGTTGTTAATAGTGTTCAGAGATCAATTTCCTCTTTGGCTTTTCTGTATTTTTCAAGTTTTCCACAAAGAAGATGTGTTATCTTTGAAATCAGAAAAAAAATAGTTTGTTGGAAATTATTTAAGCCCTGAATTTAGCACAGGTAACGTTTAAGACACCTATTGTTTTTGCTCAGCCAACTTCTAGTGAAACAATTATAGCTAGTGAGATTTTTTTAAGACATTTTTTTTAGGGCAGTTTTAGGTTCACAACAAAATTGAGAGGAAGGAACAAAGATTTCCTGTATATCTCCTGCCCCCACACATTCATAGCCTCCTCTGTTATCAACATCACTCCCCCAAATGGTACATTTGTTACAATGGTTGAATCTACATTGACGTATCATGATCACCCAACATTCAAAGTTTACGTTAAAGTTCAATCTTGGTGGTGTAATTCTATGGGTTTGGACAAATATGTAATGACATAATCCATCATTATAAAATCATATAGAGTATTTTCACTGCCCTAAAACTCCTCTGTGCTGTGCCTATTTATCTCTCCTTCACCCACCCACACCCCCAACTGGTAAGATTTTTAGAGTCGAAGAAGCTTGGGCACCCTGTTCCTGCTGGAAATGATGCACTTTTACAATTTACTTCAAAGATAGGTCACCACAACAAACAACTCACAGTAACCACCGTGAGCCTGGGGACCACTGGAGATGTGGGTGCTAGAGCCTGTGGGATCTCTATTCATGAACTCTTAGACTTCCCTCTCAGCCTAAGGAAATCTCTAATTTGGGCATGGAAAGGAGAGGGAAAGGAAAAGGGAAGCCCCAAACCTCAGGAAGGGTCTATCACTGGCAGTTTATAGAAGGAACAGAGGAGTGATTTTATCCCAGTCAATGGGTGCCACAACGTTAGCATGTTTTTATTAAAAACAAGGGCATATATTTGATGGTCACGAATGAATCATCCACTGAAGAAAGACCATGTGGGATATTATTTCAGACTTTCGGAACCCATGTTCCAGAAAAAAAAACTATGCTATATTTCAAAGGAAATTTCAGCATTAATTTTTACCCTTCAGATGTTTGGAAATTTCAAATAACTGTTCCAAATCTGATCACTAAATATTTCTTTTGTTGCATAGAAACTGACTTTGAAGTCACTATATTAAGTACTAAAAAGCAAAGGCAAAAATTAGTCCTCTCCTGCCACTTTCTCTGGACTCCCAGGCCCAGCACGCTTCATATTTAATTGCACACAATCCAAATGTTCTCCACATGTGTGTGCATCCTCACAGCACCCACCAGGCAGCAAGCTCGGGATTTCTGGTCTCTCCTGTTTCTTCCCAGGGTATTTTGAAACACATGTAGTGTCCTTCAGCATTTTTTAAAAAATCTTTTTTTAATATATTTAAGAACTTGATATTTGATCTCTGATCTTTCCTATTTTATACTTTCAAATAAACTTCATTTATTGTACTTCATTTACAGTTGTATAAAGTAGATATTCTTTTAATTATAGTTGTCAAAAATATGCCAGTCTACTTTTACACAAATCAAGGCCCATTTAGAGGTGTCCTGCTCAGTTCTAAAATTAGATCAGTACATCCACAAAATGTTTCCTATCTCGGGCCCTCCATGCCCAATGCCATCTGTTTTCTTCTGCTCTTCCTCCCCCCGCCTTGAATATCCTCTCTGAGTAATATTTTTCTGCTTCTTTATTCTTTTCTGTGACCATATCAAAGATAACGTCAGAACCAAAGAGAGATTATATTAATCAAGATAATTAATACTGTGATAAACAAACACCAGCTTTCAGTGGCTTAACATAATTTAAGTTTATTTCTTGTTACACAAAGTCCAATATACCTCTCCTCCAAGCAATGACTCAGGACTCTCAGCTCCTTCTATTCTTTGGTAGCATCATCTTTTAGACCCTCAGAATCCTTCCTTTTTAGCAGGGTGGCTTGGGAAAGAGAGAGAGAGTGGAAGCCTTCATGGAATATGTTGTGATCAGAACTAGAACTCTATTGGCCAGAACTCAGTCTCACAGATCTATCTGGATGCAAGAGGGGCTAGGAAATGTCTTGAGTTGTGTGCCAGGAAGGAGCGGATATAGGTGAACACCATTAGTCTCTACCACATAGAAAGTCTCTCAATTCTTTCCACAGTCACACCATCTCAGGTGACCAACCCTTATCTAGGGCATGTTTGTATGCACACACTCCTCTTACTATCCCAGTCCCCCTGTTACCCTCTGTTTTACCTCTCTGGCATTGTCATTTTCACTCATCCAGAGTTATTCTTCCCACAATCCCAGTAAAGTCCTTCCTGCCATCTCTCACCACTCCACCTCAAAGTTCCAGGTAGGACTCAAATGCTTCCAAAGCTAATATCCTTGCCTTAGATTGTATTTATCTCCTCAATGTTTGTAAGGAATGAAAAATGAGGGAGAAATAAGCCAATAGAATCATCACCAGCTAATAAGAAACCATTAGTACTGAGTGTAAGAAACAATAAAAAGGGCTACGATAAAAATTCTAGAAAAGATAGAAACTGAAATAAGAACTTGTAATTTTTCATAAAAGACTAATACAATAATTTTTTTTATTCTGATACATGTTTACAATCCTTCAAAATTTCATGAGATGAAAAGATAAATCCTCCGTGCCAGAACAGATAGTCTAGGGGTAGATACGAGAGTTATGAAAAAGGAGTGCTCCAAAGAACAAGCTGTGTGAGGAAATGTCTTGCAATTTTCAGACCTGAGGTCAATGACACAAAGATGAGTTGAAATATTCTCAAAAACAATCTCTTACACTATACGTCACTACAAAACCAGATATTTTTCTTCCCCAGAAACAAAAGGAAAAAAAAAAAACCCGTGATGAACAGACCTCACTGCTCTTCTGGAATTCAGAATCATCCAAACACTGCTGGAAAAATAAATAGAGGGAGGCATTGCTGGATTTCTTAGTCTTTGGTTCTATCTGTCCAATTAATCATATACAGTCAAATTAAAACGTTCCTATTTAACTTAATAATAATAATCATGATACATTTTCTTTATAGGGCATGTTATAGTTTTTCAAACTCTCTTTAGGTTTATCTTATTAATTTCTTTATCTGTATCTCTTCAATGGCTTACGGGAGTATAACAGTCCTTTTGATTTAAATTGACGCATCGTTGCTATTGAAACTTTTTTTAATCAAAATTATTCTAAAGCTTTACACTAGGTCAGATTTTTCTTGGCTGGATGGGTCAATAGTAGATATTATAATTAAAAGTGAAGAAACAACTTAGATCAGAATAAAAAATTTCCCCTGGCTCTTTTACTTACAGGAAATCATAGATTTTTCTTTTCCAAAGAGTAAAAAATCTTGTGTGAGTAATAAGACAAATTTTTACACAAATAACCAATAACATGAGCTAGACAGATGTTGTTTATAAATTCTTTTACTTGTGCCATTTCTCTGGAAAGTTATTCAATTTAGGAAAAAGAAAATCATTTAAAGTGCAAAAGAATAGATGCTTTGCCATTGGGACCTTATTATAATATGCAATAGACAAAGTTCAAATCCTGTTTAATGTTAATAGTCTAACCTGTAAAATTATGAATAGTGTGATGGATTCTTTTGGTTGCAAAAAAGATCCACCTCTAACCAGCTTCAGTGATAAGGGGAAACTGACAATTTATTACAAAATTACAGGTCATGCTATGGAACTCTCTTCTCTGTCTCTCTGTCTCCAGACTAGATTTCTGTGCTTCTCAGGTTGATAAGGAAGAAAATGTGGCTGACAACATATACCAGCCTATTCTCCATTTAAGAGAGTACCTCAACCAAGTCCCCGTTCTTACCTCCTGCAAATGGACCTCAGGTTGTTACAGTTTGAACCAGGTTTTCAACCTCTAATCCGATCGACTCTGACAGGGGCTGGGTCATTTCATAGTAATGGTTATTAAAGGCCCACTGCTGGTACAGTTCGGGGAAAACACAATATACAGCAATAAACAATGGCAAGAACACTGTTAGCATTAAAGCCTGGAAAAGTAAGCTTGCACAATGATTAATCAACTCCTTTAACTGAAATCTTATATTAATCTGAGTGCTTAACTGTCTGCTTTAGTAGCATGTTACATGCAATCTCAATGAGCTACTTAAACCCTAAAGATCCAGATTAATTTGCTAGTTCCATCGTTGTCTTCCTGAGACATCTCACAATTATGGAGAAGATTCCCAAGGACATAACTCATCTATCTAACTGTCTTTCTGTCTGTCTATCTGTATCTGTCTATCTCCTAATCTATCTATCTATTGTCTATCTAATCCACCATTCTCTAGTGCCACAAAAGCTCTGAATTGCTTAGTTTCAGGGCACTCAGTTCACAAAGATGTGCATATCATCCTCTGGAGTTCTACTACAAAGCAGTCCTCTTCAAATGGTAGAACATTTAGAGCCTGTCATAGTTTATTGCTGCATTGCAAACTTTTGGAGGCCAGGGATCATGCGTTCCTGTGTTAGTTACCTATTACTGCATAGCAAATCACACAAAAGCTTAGCATCTTAAAACAGCACACATTATTTCTTTTTTGGTGAGGAAGATTGGCCCTGAGCTAACATCTGTGCCCGTCTTCCTCTAGTTTGTATGTGGGACGCTGCCACAGCATGGCTTGATGAGTGGTGTGTTGGTCCACATCCAGGATTCAAACCTGTGAACCCCGGGCCACTGAAGCACAGCATGCGAACTTAACCACTATGCCACCGGGCCGGCCCCCAAACAGCACACATTTGTTATCTCACACAATTTGAGCATCAGGAATCAGGGAGCAGCTTAGCTTGGAGCCTCTGGCTCAAGGGATCTCATGAGGTTGCAGTCAAGCTGTCAGCCAGGGCTGCAACCTCATGAGACGGCATCTGATGGCTTGACCAGATCTAGAGGATCTACTTCCAAGAAGGCTTGCTCAAATTGCTGTTGGCAGAAGAAAATGTGTGCTTCACAGGACTGCCTGAGTGTCCCCCTGGTGCGTCAGCTGTTTTCCTAGAGCAAATGATCCGAGAGAGAGCACGGGCACCACAGTGCCTTTTTATGATTTAGTCTCCAAAGTCACACACCACAACTTCTGCTTTATTCTATTGGTTAGAAGCAAGTCACTGAATCCAGCCCACATTCAAGGGAAGGGAAATTAGGCTCCACTTCATGAAGGTAGGAATATCAAAGAATCCGTAGACCTATTTTTAAAACCACTGTTACTTTTTTCACACCATCTTCAGAATTTCCCTTTGAGCCAGTACTCAATTTTTATTTTTTTGATTGATCGCATTGTACATTTCACCAAAGTGAGGTATAGGAGTGTGATGTTGTGATTTATAATAAGAAATATATGTTTGGTCCTTCGTCCTCCTTTCTGGCAAAGAGCCCCTAAAACCCTTGGAATTTCCTAAGTGATGAAGGCAACAATGTGTCTCTCATTATGACAATGGGTGACTTTTTCACCCCACCTAAGGATGGGACTGGTTGCCAGGAGAACCAAGCATAGAGTTAGAGGGTTGGAACTTTGAGTACCACATGCACCCCCACCTCCGGGGAGCGGTGAGGGCCTGTAGGTTGAATCAATCGCCAATGGCCAATGATTTAATCAATATGTCTATATAATGAAGCCTCCATAGAAATCCAAAGGACAGGGTTCAGAGCTTCCATGTTGGTGAACACATGGTGATTCGGGGAGAGTGGCGTTCCTGGAGAGGGCATGGAAGCTCTGAGCCCTTTCCCCATACCTTGCCCTGTGCATCCCTTCCATCTGGCTGTTCCTGAGTTATATCCTTTTATGATAAACCTGTGATCCAGTAAGTAAAGTGTGTCTGAGTTCCGTAAGCAGCTCTAGCAAATGAATTGAACCCAAGGAGAGAGGGGGTCGTGGGAATCTCTGCTTTATAGCCACTCAGTCAGAAGTACAGATAACAACCTGGGCTTGCTACTGGTGCCTGAAGTGGGGTGGCAGAGGGGGGCAGTCTTATAGGCCTGAACCCTTAACCTGTGGAGTCTGATGTTATCTCTGGGTAGGTTAAGTGTCAGAATTGAGTTGAATTGTAAGACACCCAGCTGGTGTCCCCAGAGAATTGGTGGTGGTGTGAGGAACCCACCCCACATTGGAAATTGGGTGCTCAGAACACCAAAAGAAGGAGTAAATCAAGATCATACCTCAAAATACTTGCTTTTGTTTCCAGCTTTCTAAAAAAGTATTTAATTTACATGTTTATCATTTATTAATGAATGAATTAATTAAATGCATTAATTAATTAATTATGCATTTATTCTTTCCTTTAATAACCGTTATTTAAGCCCAGACCCCAAGCCAGAACAATTAGATTAGAATCTCTTGGAGAGTAGGGCGTGGTATTGGTATTTTGTCTAATTTCCCAGGTGATTATAATATACAGCTAGCCACAAGCACCAGTGAAATAGATAATTTTGGATGTCTTTTTCAGCTCCAACTTCCCATGATTTATTCTCTTCTATAATAGTCTTCTGGCATTACAGTAATTCCCTCATGCAAGACCTATACAAGAATGGAGGTATCTAGTACCCAAGGAGGTCCAAGAGACAGTCCAGGAAAAGAAAATAGTTATTTCTCGATCTCCTGGCACATGGTGTGTCTTTAGATATTTGAGTATATAAAAATCATATTCCCAATTGCTCTTTCCTTTATTGACAGAGAGAATGACCTGGATACCACTTGCATATGCTTCTATTGCTAGATTGTGACTGAGATTATAACTAAATGAGGCATAGAATTTCTCTCAGCTGGGGTAAAAACAAGACTTCAAGAGACCAGAGAGGACCCCTCAGAGATTCATCATAAGGGAGGACCTGATATGCCTTGGATACATTTCTTGGAGTTTGCTGGCTGAGCTTATAACTAGATGACTGCCTGCTTCATATAAACACTGCACCTGAGGGTAAAGATAGAGATATCAGCTTCCTTCCCCAGCCTCCTTCTTCCATATTTCTATATGCAGAGCTTTAACAAAGTCATTTGTCTTCGGCTGGCTACAGACTTCTCTTTCCTCTGGGTGGAGCTGAGCTCACTGAACACAGGGTAATTTTGAAAACACCACACCTATAATTGAAAAGGATTTCTTAAGGCCTTTTATCATCTTTTTCTTACACCATCCAAAATCAAACCAGCTGAATCCAGAACCCAGGTGGCAGCTGTTCAGGCTTAGCACCAAACAACCCTTGGGACCCAGGGCGTGGGCGTGACTCTTCAGTGAGATCAGTCTCACCCATGAGGCATCTCCGGCTACATTCTAATTATTTCCATTGCAAAAGGCCCTGAGTTATTTGATGAATCATGTCATTTTTATTGAAAAGTAAACCAAGGCTGATAAAAGACCTATGGCCACACACAGAAGAATCATAAGTTCATGATTGGGGTCCAGAGGAAGCAAATCTGTACATATTCACTGCATACTTGGGTCATGGGCTCCAAGGATGGTGACCAGAAGGCCAGGACCTGATCACCTCTATCATCCAGTTCAGCAAGGGAAGGGATTATGGTTTGTCTGTCAACAACAACAACAAAATGGAGCTATCTTTGACCAAAGATAGACTGATGCAAATGTGACTTTTTAAATTACTTCTTATAGTCCAAGTCTCTTGTTAGAATAACATAATATAATAATAATTCTTGATCACCAGTAACACACCAGGCACTGCTTCATGTCCTTTACATACTTATAGAATCATCCCAACTTTCCTAAAAGCTATATATTTGATTATTCCTGTGTTACAGAAGAGGAAATGGAAACCAAGAACAATTAATATCTTTATAGTAATTTCCACCTCAATCTTTTCCTCTCTATCCTTTCTTCTTTCCTAGCTTTCCTCCTATTCCACTTTCATTTTTCTTTTTTTCTTGATTTTCCTTTCCTTTTTATTTGCCTCTTTGGGCTTCAGGAGCAAAAAGTTCAGAATCTTAGAAACATAAATGTTGAACTCAAATAAGAAAAGACAAGTACAACCCGAGTCAGTGTGAAACTGCTGTGCAAAGAGGGAAAGAAACCAGGTCAACAGGACAGGATTTACTCCTGACCCAACCCCTCCCCTGCTTACTGTCTTCAGAAGAAGTTGGCTAGCTCACGGGACTGCCAAAACAAGTCTGAGAAGGAGGGAGAAGTGAACACATCGGAGTTGCAACAACACTTGCCCCACCCCCCACCCACTGAACTCTGAGAGCAGGATGGTAAACAACACCTCTACTTGTCTACTTGCAATTCAGCTCTCAGCACTGTACTATCCTAGGGCCATGCCCCCTGAGGAATCTGGAGGATTCCGACACGTGAAATTTTAACCATAATAATGCCTTCCATTTGTATAACCTCATTACAAAGAATGTTCTCACAAGTCATCCCATATAATCACTTACATTATCTTATTTGTTAAAGCATATGTGAAGTTTGAGATAACAGTGAGGATGCTGCTCCTCTAAATTAGCATGAGACCTTGATAAAAAAGTAAGTCCTATCTTTATGGTCCATTTTAATCATTTTGTAATGCAGTTTCGTGCAACACAGAAAGGACTTGGTGGCACAAACTGGAGCTATCTCTGGAGACAACTAAGAGCAGTGGGTAGTTTCCCCCAACAGATGCAAGTTGACACTAGTCCACTGAAATACTGGGCTCTACTGGCTGCCTGTAAGACCTCTCCCTATAACCTCCCAGAGGTCTCTATTGCTTTTCTAGACAGCTAGTGATTGGGAAAGATCTTAAAGTTACAA
This sequence comes from Tapirus indicus, assembly GCA_031878705.1. NCBI lineage: Eukaryota > Metazoa > Chordata > Mammalia > Perissodactyla > Tapiridae > Tapirus > Tapirus indicus. Next base: position 16,594,573 of record CM062925.1, read on the forward strand.
GCACTTGGACTTATTCTTGTGAAAAATTGGGGAATTGGATCAGAAGAATTAACCTAAGGGCTTAATTAATCTTCACAGTTGGCTTCTGACCTATGAATATATTGATCTTTGTAGGATTTGTGAAGGGAATTTGTATGAGATTAATACACTCCCCTTAATCCCTACCTCAAGGAGACTTCTGTTTAGCCTCACATTCCCAGCTGTCCCAGCCCTTCCCAGAGGTCTTTTACAGGTGGTTTATCAAGTGGAAAGAATGAAATAGTAATTCCTACCAGACCCTGGAATTTTCAAATCCACACAGAATTCTTATCAATATGTGTAAAAGTTGGGAGGCCCCCATACCTCCTAGAAGCAACACTCATTTAGAAAGGTAAATCGGTTTGTTTCCAACCAAAGCAGATAGTTTTGGTTAGCGCTCTGCTTTTGCAAGTCAGGCAAATAAGCATTTAATCAAGTCAATATATAAAATGTTGTTCATTCAGTTTTACATATATAGTCATGTGCCCCTTAACAACAGGGATACACTCTGAAAAATGTGTTGTTAGGCGATTTTGTCGTCGTGCGAACATCATAGAGTGTACTTATATTTTCCTGGATGGTATAGCTCACTACACACCTAGGCTCTATGATATTAATATTATGGGACCACCGGGGTGTATGTGGTCAGTTGTTGACCAAAGCGTTGTTATGTAGTGCCTAACTGTATAGGGGAAACATAAAATTTACCGTTTAAACCAAAACACTTAGGAGCAAAAGGAGGCACTATTAACAATCACACCAAGACAACAGAAATAAACCTGGACCATCCAGAGCAAAAAAGGACATGTGGTCAACCCACTGGTAAGTGAATATCTGAAACAATTTTTCTTTGTTCTTCATAATATTTTATTACATCAGAGTGTGGCAAGGATATTGTTCACTTTCTTTTTTATACTGAGAAGTAAATTTGTTCCACTTTCTTGAAAAATAATCCTACATTCTAAGTCCCAGCTAATCTGTTTCTAACCTCATCACATATTTTACTTCTGTGAAACTGAGATGTAGGTTTTCCACATATCTAAATTTTTATAAACCCTCCAGAAGATTATTTAGCTCCATCCCCGACCCCGTGGTTCAGTTGCCTGCCTAATTTATATATAGATAGATAGAGATGTAGAAATAGAGACAGATATGTAGGCAGGTAGGCAGCAAGGTAGATAGACGCATTTTATTGGCCTAATTCAAACACACACACATACACTGGGAAAACTGGTTTGAACAGTCTAGGTTTTAAGAGGGCTCATTTGGCTACATTTTAAAAATTTAATTTTATTTAACAAGGTGTTACGTATTTATTTTTTCTCCCACTGTACACATTTTTGTAAGCTTTCTCAAATTCTTTGGAACTAGGTTAAGTACAAAAAACCACATACAAGGTTGTGATAGAGGGAAGAACTGGGGGGTTTAGAACTGGGAAATTCAGAGGTTTAAGCAATGGTCAACTGGGGGCAAAGATGACACAACAACTGCAAGCAATGGAGAGGATGTCTCACCCACGGATCCTCCGGGTTGGATTATGAGGTATTCTTGATTTATCTGTTTTCTCCCCTGTGTTAGTGTCCAAATATTAGCTTCCCTTTCTGCATTAGTTGACATGGTTACCTTAAGGTAAGGGCACTACTCTAAGGAATTTCTAGAATACCTGTTCTCCAATAAAATCATCAGCCATGTATAAACATTCTGCTCTGAAATCTAACTTGTTGGCATTGGGAGCTATTCTGGATTTTTTTGGCAAGGACATAAAATATGCTTTAGTAAGATGAATTAGGCAATGAATAAAATAATATGCTAACATTTATATAGTGCTTGCTCTGACCTGGATACTATAAGAATTTTATATTGATTATATCACTGAGTTTAAAAAAAAAGTATGTAAAATAGATACTTTTATAATACCCATTTTCCAGATGAAAAAAATGGGAGCTACCTATGTTGACATAACTTGCCCAAGTTCATATAACTATGAAGAGGTGGAAGTGAGAGTCAAACCCATGCAGTATCGTGCTGTAGGTTGTCTGATCATCCACTACACTGTCAAGACTAGATTGACAAGAAGAAGATACCAAAAGCAGGAAAACATGTAACAGACTATTGGAATAGACCAGACACAAGAGGATGAGGCAAGCAGAGAGGGAGAGGGTACAAAGGAAGAAATAGTAGGACAGTGATGCTCTTTGCATTTGTCAGTTGTTAAGAGGTCAGTAGGCATGATCAGCTTGATTCATAGGAATAATATGGCTAATATAATATAATAATGTGACTGATAAAAAAAGAGAGGCTTTGTTGGGTTGGGGAATAACTTCTTTTTGTACATTTTGAATTTAAAGGATATCTAGAATAAACAAAGAAATTTGGCATATTGATATTAAGTTTGCAAAGCAGACAAAATACCCAAATAAATGTTTGCTGTGTTTCTCCACGATGTCCCACTTCATTAAGAAGAAATCCCATTGGTAGAATGTATAGGATGTCTATTACCAAGAACCATATAAAAGAAATATTATAATTTTGTTGCAGAAATGATGATAACAGGCTCTTTAGAACTTAAAAAGCTTGTTCAAGATCACATAGCTTGTAAACAACCAAACCTTTTGTTTCCTTGGTTATCAATAGTTAAAATTCAGAATACTCATCACCAATGATGATTTTCCATCCGTTAGGCAAGGAGACCTCCAAGTGTGAAGATGAAAAGAGAAGAAATGAACAAATGACAGGCTGACAAATGAATAAATGAATGCATGATATGTAAATTTTAAGAAAGAAATTCTTTTCACCTGAAACTTTCTTTTCCTGCTTTTCCACTAAGCCACGTATGTTGTCTTGTTTAAAATATTACCCAAAATTTAACCTTTGTTTTCAAAAAAAAAAAAATCTTTCTAAATGAGAAATCATTTTCCTCTGATCCCTTTGTTGTTGTTGTTTTGCAACCCTGAAGACACATTAGTGTAATTTCAAGATAGTTCTACCTGGAGCCTGTACAGATGCTGGGCTTAGGTTCCTTTGGGAACTACAGCTGTCCCAGAGATGTGGGCAGCAACTTTCACTCTTCACCTTGTTCAGAAATCCCTGCTACGCCATATTTTATGGTTCGCTGGGCAAACATATTTTAGACACTGCCTGTGTCTTTGTGTTTGTATGCATGTTAGCTTCTTTTAGCTTTTAAAAGTACTAGTTGTGGAAATAGGTTTCTTTGTGCTAACTCAGTCTTGACAAGAGATCTTCGCTTTATTTGAAGTCATTTTAATTCTTTCCAGATAGACATTAACTTATCCAGTTATTGACTGAAATTTATAATTCAATGGCAAAATGAGAGCAGAGGAAGAGTGTTCTCTTCCTTCTGACAGATTCATGTCCATCAGAGCGTATCATCTTCAACAAAAGGTGACCAACCCACAAGGTAAACTGTGGATTAACGAGACTTGGTAACGTTTATACAACTTTTTCAGCTCTTATTGAAATTGCAATGGCCATAAAAAGTCGATGTTAATCTAGCTATGCTCAGAATAAGAATCCTCTTTCATAAACTCAACTTTTTTTCAAAGATAGTACAGGTTAGTAACCAGCTATTTTCCCAAACAGGTCAACATGTCTTTGCGACCAGTTTAAATTATAGCTGGTGTGAATTCAGTTATTCCCTAGACCAGATGTCCTCAAATTTTAGCATGCCTCAGAATGGCCTGGAGGGCTGGACCCCAGCCCTAGAGCTGCTGATACAGTAGGTCTGGGATGAGGCCCAAGAATGTACATTTCTATCAAGTTCCAGGTGAAGTGGGTTCTCCTGGTACCACACTTTGAGAACCACTGCCCTAGGAAGACTGCTTTCTCACCAGTGGGACTGAGAGCAATAACAACCGGGGGAAGTTGTGAAAAATTCTCTAGAGAGGTTAAGATGGGGTCATTGTAAATTAGATCTGTTTTGTTTGTTTTGTTATTGTTTATTTGTTTTGGAAGGGAGTTGTGAAGAAAAAAAGAGATGGCTTCTAATACTCATATCTAGACCTAGTGTTATTTGATTAAATTTCTATCATCAACACCTGCTTCTAAATCCAGGACCTCTACTCACATTCTCCCCCTCCACCAAAAACAAAACAAAGCAAAAATCTAAACTAAATGTTGTGGTCTCTCGCCAGCACATAAAAAGTTAACAGTGCCAAGTACAATTGCTCAGGTCAGTGGAGGGTAAAACCAGCATTTAGAAATGCTGTGAGAACACAGATAGTTTAAACTGTAGAAGAGGCCTGAGGAAATTACAGAGGGAAAACTTTCCGTCGAAGGTTCCAGTTGTCAAGGAGTTTGTGTAGGTTGCTGGAGACCTCACCCCTCCGTGGCTCCTCTGTGACTCACTGTGTTCCTGGGAAGCCTCAGATTCAGCAACCAGGGAAAACTCAGAAACTCTGCCTTTGATCTCACTGGGATGAAATGCACCAGAGAGCTTTGGTTTCTAAAACATGGCTGTTTCTGATCAAATAGACAGTAGCAGAGCCTATACTGCGATTCCTAGAAGTCAGTCCAGTTCTGGCCCAGGTGCAAAGGTTGAGATTAGAGAAAGCTGTATAATGGGTCCCGCTGCAGCAGCAGAGGGAGGGAGGGCAGGGCTAGAACCCAGGTTAGATGTCTGGTTGGAGTTGGCACATCATAGTCACGCCTGTTAAATTCTTGGAATCCAGTCCTGACTCCCCTTTTTTGGGAGTTGGATGACCTCCTGCAGGTAGAAACTCCCACTCATAAAATAGTTTTTCTCTCTGGATAGATTTTATTTATTCTTTGCCATTTCACATTTGCCCTTGCAGGTCCAAATCCAGTACTAACAGGAGGCAAATATGTTAATCTCCCTTTCCCTGACAAAGAAGAGAGTATTATCTAATGCTCCAACGCTTAAATCAACTTTCTCTTGGTTTAGATCAGTGCTTCTCATGCTTTAACGTGCATGTAAATTACCTGGGGATCTTATTAACAAGCAGAATCTGATTCAGTAGGTCTGGGTTGGGGCCTGAGAGTCTGCATTTCTAACAAATTCCTGAGTGTGGATGCTGCTGGTCTGAAGACTGGGCTTTGAGTAGCAAGGGGTTTAGTTCTCAACACGGGCTCCTTGATAAGGTCCCCCTGAGGGGTTGTTTTCTCATTTATTTTTAAAGACCAATACTCAGGTGCTCAGAGATTTTGATTTGACTGGTCTGGAGTGGGGCCTGGTATTTTTTAAGAACTTCCTGGGTAATGTATTAGGCAACCAGGATTGAGAAAAGAAATCCAAATTAATGTTTGTCAAACTATGAATACTGTGGGGATCAGAACTGGCCACCTGAAAATATGCCTCTTTACTTTGATTATTTTCTCTGAAGGAGGTTTTGCCCTCCCCCCAACCCCAACTGTCTAAAGGGATTTGGGATGGAAAGCCTGTCTCCAGGATGAGCTGTCACCATGGACAACTCTGGGTATTGATAGACTGGGAAGGTCTTTGCTGGGTCCATTCTTATCAAAGTTCTGTTTACCAGACATTTACATTTGAAAGGGAAATCTCCATTTGTAAAGATATCTCCCTCTCTGTACCAGGAAGAAGGGGGGATGACTTTATCTCTAGGGATTTTGTTGGTTCAGAAGGCAAAAACTTAAATCTGCGTACTCTTGTTTACTGTGCTTTTCTTGTAATCCCATATAGCTGACACTCCAACCCCCAACATTGTCCTTTGTCTATTTAAGAGGAGAACCTCTGCCATTTTGGAGAGACATTCAGTCTCCCTGGTCTCTCCCATGTATACATGTTATCAAGCTTTCTTTGATTTTCTCCTGCTGTTCAGCCTCATGTCAATTTAATTTGTAGCCCAGCCAGAAAAGACCCATTGTGGGTAGAGGATACTCCTCCTCCCCTTCAATAGCAATCATTAGTGGGTCAGAATCAGAAATAACATTACAAATATTGTTTAAAGGACATAGAATTGAGCAGAATACCATAGAGTTCATTATTCAGCTATGTATTTGTGTGGATATACAGCTCTCAATGTAAAATATACTACTGAGGATTACGGTCAAAAAACTGAAGGCCTCTGTTGCAACTACTTAACTCTGCCATTATAGTGAGAAAGTAGATATAGACAATATGTAAATGAATGGGCATTGTGTGAAATTTGTATTTCATACAATTTTTACATGTCACAAAATATTGTCTATTGATTGCTTTTCAACCATTTAAATGTATAAAATCATTCTTAGTCCATGGGCCCTGTGTAGATTTCTGACCTCTGATTGAGATGTCTTCTTGGTTTTAACCCTCAACTTGATATGATCAGCTACAACCGACTGCCTCAGGCTTGGTCTCAAAATAGTCTTCTATCATGATTGGCTACCTCATCCTTTGTATTTTGATTAGAAACACCTGAATTTAGAGGTAGGCCTTTTGTGGTTGTTCGTAATAATAATAATTGTTGTTAAAACAAAATAGTACTTTGGCCTTTAAAAATCTATGTCAAAGTACTATGTTAAATATGGCAAAGTAATTTTGGCTAAGAATAACTGAATCACTGGATCTTCATGTGTGTCTTCACACTTCTTTGTGTAGCAGCATTTCATTTTGATAATGAAATCCCAACACTTCCATTAATAAGTCGGCAGCTTATGATAAGGAATAGCTTTAAAAGGTATGCTTTGCAAAAGAACAGTTGGTGACACATAATTACCAAACACGAGTAAATTCCTTACCAGAAAACATGATTCTTGCATACTATTTACAGAAAACTTTTGTTTCTGAACAGAAAACTAACAATTTCAATGAAAGCCGTGGTTAAAACACTCCTCTTTTCTCAGTTACTTGGCATATTGTACATTTTGTAGTAACCTGTTGGTGCATCTTATTTTAGGCCACTCAAGGGACCAGAGATAAAAGCCCGTTGGGTACTTTGTGGGGTGGGAGAAAGTGTTCCACCTATTTTGGCTAGAATAATAAGATTTATTGAATGCCCACTGTGTACCTGGTACTCAACTCAGCCCTTGAACACATGGCAGTTAAAAAGCAGACCACAATTTCTGAACTCACGCAGTTTACAATCCAATGGCAGAGGCAACTCTTGGGCAGTCACAGCTAAATCTGGAATTAGCAGCTGTGATAAAGCCAACTGTAAGTGCTGTGAAGAGAATGCATGAGGAGGACTCAGTTTTGATTAGCTGTTTCCTGGGAGGCATCCTTGAGGAAAGTTGTTTTATTTGAGGACTAAAATAAGCAGGGGTTACTCAGGACAAGAGTGGAGGAAATACTTTCCCAGACAGGGAAGATCCTGTGTGAAAACTTGGAAGAGGAAAAAGCACGTGGCAGTTTCAAAGGGCTATGAGGCCATGGCAACCAGAACCCAGAGAGGTAGGAGGAGGGCTGCACAAGCGGAGACCAGAGAAGTAGGTAGGGCCTGGTGGCCAGGTAAGGATACCGGCTTTTATTCTAAGGGCAATGAGAACTAATTTTAAGGATTTTTATGCATATTATATGAACAGATTTGCATTTTTAATCTCCAGGGAGGGCCAAAACTCATGCTTGGTTTGTTCATCTTCAAGTTCTGACAGAGTAGCACACAGCAGAACCCAATACACATTCACCATTGCTATTAAATAAATACCCAGCATCACTCTGGACACTGCTTAGAAAACAGACAGGGAGGGGAGTGCCAGGAATGAAAGCAGAAAGATCTGTTGGGAGGTGCTGTGCTCCAGGCAAGAGATGGCAGCATTTTGGACAAGGGTGGCAGTGTTGGAGATGGAGCGAAGAGAGCAGAGTCGTGATGTGTTTTAGAGACAGAATAATAGGATTGGTTATTGACTACAGGTAAGGAGGTGGGGAAGAGGAAAAAATTAAAGGTGACTCCCAGATTCTGCTTGAACCACTATGTGAAGCAGAACGTGGGAGAAGATACAGGATTCATGGGATAGATTAATCAATTTTGGAAACTTTTAATTTGATTGTCTATGAAATGGTCAAGTGGGGACATCAAGTAGTCAGCTGGGTATACAGGCCTAGAAATCAGAAGAGAGGACTAGGATGACAATATATATGTAAAGGTCATTGGCACGAACATCCTATTTAATTTATTTTTGTAATGAATGCTAATTTAGTACCTACTACATGTCAGGCACTATTCTAGTCACTGAGAATATATAAAATAACACGAAGTTGCATATATAAAGTCTTTTGAAGATTCAGTACTTATATTAACCAGAGTATACATTTCAAGAGAATTAGAGAAAGAGGAGTGTTCAAGAAGATGACAATTAAGATGGTAAAAATGAAGATAGAGAACAAGCCATTTAAAAATCTGGAAAAGTGTGTTCCAGACCAAGGATGTAGCTATTGCAAAGTCCCTGAAGGAGAAGTGAGTATGATGTGCCTGGGGAATAGCAAGAGACTTGGTATGGCAGGAGTGTAGTGAACAAAGAAGCAACTGGAAGAAAGAGGGGTTTGAATTACATGGAACCTTGTAGTCCATGGAATAGTTTTTCTAAGTGTGATGGGAAATCATTGGAGGATTTTGAACAAGGGAGGGATGTTATCTGATTTACGTTTTTCAAAAATCTATCTCTGTTGAGAATAGATTGTAGGGTCTAGTGAGGAACAGGGAGGTTCATCAAGAAACTACTAGAGTACTCCTAGTCATATATTATATTAGTGCTATGGGCTGAATTGTGTCCTAATCAAAATTTATATGTTGAAGCCCTAACCCCCCAGTGTGATGGTATTTGGAAATGGGTCTTTGGGAGGTAATTAGGTTTACGTGAGGTCCTGAGGGTGGGGCCCTTATAAGAATTAAGAATTAGGGCTCTTGTTAGAATAGACACCAGAGAGCTTGCTCTCTGTCTCTCTATCGTGTGAAAACACAGCCAGAAGGCAGCCATCTGCAAACCAGGAAGAAGGCCCTCACCAGGAACCTGGTCATGCTGGCACCCTGCTCTCAGACTTCCAGTCTCCGGAACTGTGAGAAAATTAGTTTCTGTTGTTTAAGCCAACGAGTCTATGGTGTTTGTTATGGCAGCCCGAGCAGACTGATATAGTCAGAAAGCAAAAAACGATCTGTGGAGAGTAGTAGGGACTGGAAATATCCCCTTACTGAGTTAGCTAATATGGGCACTGTGAGGAGTTTTAATTTCCAGTGTGAACAAAAATAGTGAGTCTGCTTAGCCTGGGAAAGCAGTTACTATGGCTTTGAAGAAGATGCAGATCCTGAACAGTACAGACAAAAGAACAGCTTCTAAGCTCTGGCAGCTAGCTTTCTTTCTGTTAGTTTCCCTGTCATCTTCATTTTCTGTCTCTGAAAAAGGCCAAGCCATAAATGTAAAGAGAGCAGTTCCACAGGTTGTAGGATTAGTCAGTTCTCCAAGGAGACTCGAAACTCCGTCTGCTGCTATTTATTAGATCACTCTGAGCCATAAAAATCTATTGATGAGTGGTAGCCAATGATATGCCATTACAACTGTAGAGATAATGCAATAGCCGTGTCATAAAATGGTTACCCACCATCATGGTTATGTTTCAATTGTTTCTCAATACACTGAGCGTATTAAAGGGCTGTATTTCTACTGGCCAAAAAGAATTCTGGTGATGGAGCTCCTCGGAGACACCTGCTGTGAGTGAAAGGTAATATCGTGATGATTATTACTGCCTGGAGAGCAATTGCACTGACATGTGCCAGCTGCCTATTCCTATGCTGGACTATGTAACAGAGTGGGCCTAAATCAAAGTGAAAATCAAATCAGTTAACTTTAAATTATATAAATTTCCCAACGAAGCAAAATTGCATGTAGGCTGTTTTATCCTGTCTGATTTTGTGACCGTACTTTGGGGAACAGGCTGCAACGAGGCTGCAGTGAGGCATAGATATATTACTATTCTAGACTATTCCTAGGATACCTGTTTCACAGCAGTGCATTCAGTACTTATTTTTCCTTCTGAGGAGTGCAGAGGCCTGAGAAAAATCTCATTTTTTGTTGGATGTTTGAACGTGTCCAGTCTTATTTCTCAAGCCAGATTGCTGAAGAAAGCATCCTACCCTTGCCTTATTAATCACAACTGACTTCTAATCACTTTCCCAGGGCTGAGTCAAAGCAGCTCTTTTGACCTTAAGAGCGAGAGGTTATCAAGCCTGCAGCCCATATTCATTAGCTAACTGATCCTAGAGCTGGGATAGCCGAGGAGCCAACAAGTAGCCCCAAATCTAGGATTTCACCCCAACTTTGCTCTCCTAGTGCAATCTCCACAAATCCTGAAGGACCCCTGAAACACAGAGCTCCAGATGCAATCTACGCAGTCATGAACCCGTGATTGTACCCCCATGCCACTGTGTCTCTGGTATCTCCCAACCTTTCACTCAGTGAACCCACTGAGATGAAAAATGACCTTTCCTAATGCTGCTTAGTCTTAAAGAAGCTACAAATGGGAAAGTTGCTGAAGTTTTTCTCAATTTTAGTTAAAAAAAAAAAACAACGAGGTTTGGACTAGAGGACCAGAGACTATAGTCCTCAACAAATATCCATGTGTTTTCTACATTGACCAGCCTCCCTGACAGTTCCATTTGGGCCACGAGACTAGCTCCGCACATAGGATGCAGGCAGAGAAACAGAGTCACTTCCAGACCTGGCTCCTTTAGACACACCATCTCTCTAGCTCTTCTGTACCTTCCCCCTTGGAGGCACTGGAACAATTGTATAACAAGATGGTGGAAGCCACCAGATCTGTATCAGACCAGAAAGTGAGGGAGAAGTATATATCTTTATTGTATTAAGCCACTGAGATTTTAGGAGTCTATGTGTTATACCCACCAGCACTGGTAATCATGGCTAATATAGTCTTCGGGCACCCTCACTGAATTGGTTTTCAGGCACTGTACCTTGTACTTTGGCCATTCTCATCAAGTGGTAGTAATCTCACCATGTTCAAGTGGTAGTAATCTTAAGGCTTGGACATGGGCAGGAAAACTCAGTTAAATGCTTACAGTTAAATTCATCATGTATTACTGAGTATATGTACAAAACAACAAGCTGAAAATTGTGGGAAACACCAAAAAAGTATAAGCTACATTCAAGGAGATTATGTGAGAGGCAAGGGTAAAACAGTTAACAGATAAAACAGTTAAATAACAGTGGTTCTTAAAAAAATTTTTTTAAACATATGGGAAGACCCATGTGGTTTGGACTTATCTGAGAAATCTTCAAATGTAGTCAAAGGCATAGCCCCAAATAAAACAAAAAACAAAACAAAAATAGTAAATAGCTAAGTGCTTCTAAAGAAGGTATTTCTCTTGGGATTCAGTCATGTTGGGTACTAACACTTTCAGGCTGATAAACATAGGACTTGCAGTCTTCCCACATGTCCTTCAAGCCTTAGAATGGCTTACAGTTCTTTGAAAAATCAAGAACGTACCTTCCAATCAAAAATCCTTACTCCATACCACAACTTCTTAAAGATAATAATATACAAACAGCACACAGCTCACAACCAGGGCAACTCAGAAAAAGCAAAATACTAACGTAAATTGGAAAAAACACAAACACTATTTGAGAGACCCCTTTGGAAGAGATAACAACTAGACCAATTCAGGAAGATGAATATGACTATAACGTGCAATATGGATTGGAAAAGGTGAAGTACACTCATTATTGCTCCAATATAAATCCAACATATATTTTCCTGGGAAACTTGAGCAAGCTTTTGGAATATGTAAAGGTCTATGTTTTAAAAAATGGAATAAGTACATAAGTATTTAGAACATGTATTCCGAAAAAAAAATAAGTTTAGGGAAGCCCAATATTGGGAGTACATGTCAGTATGAATTCATTTGGGTTCAAGAATAGATTGTTCCTAAACACATAGACCTGGAGAGATGCCCTATGTACTGTTCTAATTTTATATTATAATAATCAGAATCATTATTTAACTGAATTGTAAATGTGAATATTTCTTACAGAGCAAATAAAATTGATAAAAAGATATTTATTAAGGCTCTATAATACATATCAAACTGCTCATGACACAGATGTTGCCTTGCCCTCTAAGAAAATAAAAACACAGACTGCACGCAGTGAAAGAAGAAAAAGATAATAGGTAGATAACAAATAGGTGAGATTAAGCACTTACATTGTTTAAAGATCAAAGTTTAAATGAACTCTAGGGCAGCAGATGTAATAGTCAAGTGTCAGGTTTATATGGGAATAAAATAAAGAATACAAGCAATCTGAAAGTTAAATTATTGTTTATGTAAAAAGTGTTCATATAAAAATATAAAAAGCCAAGCCACAACAACACAATTTCTTTGGCTTAATGGGTCCATTTTTTTATCTTTCTCCTTTAAATCCTCTCTGATGTCAATACTTCACTCTGAAGGATAGATTCAACTTGTCCAAATCATACTTTTCTTCTGTGTGCTCAGATATCAGCAATCCCCATGGAGAACTTCAGAGGAAATTTTCCTGAAACTCACTTAAATCTGCTGGTTGGTTTTTGTTGTTTACCTCCTGAAATATATATTATGTGTAGAAATGAGGTTATTTCATGTCTATTAAGGGTATTATCACATTACTTTTTTAGAACTATAGAAGCCTAAATTAACTTATATTGTATATGCCTTTTTCACAGATATTATCTCACAATAGTCCAATAAGGAAGTTTGTTTATTATTCCTATGGTACAAATAGGGACCCTATTTGTATTTAGTGTAATATAGAGCTGGGACTCGAACTTGAATTCTCTGACTCTAGATCCCTTGTCACCTCTTGTTCCATGAAGCATTCAAAACTAGAATAACACCATCTTATTAAATGTCTACTTTAGCAAGGCAGGTAAGTAGCAGATAACCTATTTTAAACATAGAAAAGTAGAGACGAAATAGAAAAAGTTAGTTTATTGACTTGATTGAAATGACACAGAAAGTTAGTGGTGTTAAAATACAAAATATTTTATTTACATTTTGAATTATAACGACAAAAATTTCTTAGAGAACCAGTTGAAAAGTAGGATGAAGCAACATGTATCCCCAGATCATCTAAAAAACAATTGTTTTTCCTGTGAGAAATGGCTAATATTCTTCACTATTAATTTATAAAACAAATAAGCAAATAAAATACACTTGGTTTATACCTCAGATACATATCTTTTGGGAATTGAAAGAATTAAACAAAACAGAAAAAACACTGATATATGACCTCTAAAACAGCCCTTTCAACGTTAATTTCTCCACATTAAGCTCATTTAATTTCAAATTGTTGTAATTGTGTTCATTTTCTGATGAGTGAGGTGTAGCCAATAAATCAATTTTTAATGCACTTGTTGGGTTTACATCTCTCCCTCTGGTGTTTCTCCTCTTTCAGTTTATGCTGGTGATTCTATTGGCCCCGAAGATCACCAAATGACTAGTGCAGAAGGGACTTTCCCTAAGGAGCCCTTGGTTAGAAATGGTTGTATTTCAGAGCCAAAGTAATGGAAGATGCCAAAATGATTCTGAACAATTGAGAAAGAGGCTTCATTTGTACCTCACGGCTCATTTAAGACTTTGCCCTTTATCCCCAGGCCTTTTTATCTTCAATCCCTTCCCCTTTCTTGCAACCACCTCCAATGCTCACAGACATTTTCAAATGTTTCTTCTTCTAAGAACCTTTTCTCTGTCCTGCATTTCTTTCAATCCCAAGCCATTTTGCAAAATTTCTAGGAAGAGTAGTGACATTTGATGCTTCCACATCTATGCCTCCTTCTCATTCACCATAATCTGGCTTTCATTCCTCCGTTCTACTAAACTTTCCCCTGAAAGACCTCCAAGAACTTCTGGATTAGCAAGTATGGAAGCCTCTTCTGGTCCTCACTGTTGCAGCATTTCAAGTGCTTGATAGCCTGCTATGCCTGTGCTGTTCTGGACTCGGAGCCTTGCTTCAGAGTTCCTTTTCTCCTACTCCTTGGGTCTCTCCTTTCATTTGGTTGGGTGCTGAAATACAAGTGGCCCCTAAGCTTCCATACTTGGGCCTCCTTTCTTTTTGCTCACTCTGGACATTTTCTCTTGCTTTCATTCAGGCTTCTACTGGGACTTCTATACACTGATGACATGCCACAATTTATTCTCCCCTTCTCTGATCTTTGCAAGCTGAGCCTGTATTTCTTTCCAAATAAAAGCTCAACATTTCCACTTGGATATGCCTTGGTAAACTCAGAATCAGCATTCCAAAAACCAAACTTTTCTTTCCCCTCCATTTTTCCTCTTCCTATGTCTTGGGCCCTTTCTTGGGTGAAGAGCATTACCATCTCCCTATTCATCCAAGGTAAAGAATTTACATCATCTCTGATGTGTGCTTCCACCTAAGCCCTCTCTTTAAATGGTTTAATCTGTTTCTCGAATTCTTCCCCTCTTCTCTCTTTCCTCTGCTCCACCCTAGCTCAGACTCTCACCTTCAATGTTCTGGACAATACTGAGAGCCTCCCAACTTGTCCCCCCACTTCCAATCTTTCCTTATCCAGTACATCCTGATGATGATCCACAAGCATTGAAACTATTATCTCAAATAAGATAGAATTCAATGTGAAAACTCATCACAATAACTGTTTTGGTAGGAAAAAAAAAAAACACTGCTACGTTAGAATACTGCATAAACCCTAATCTGTTTTCCACATGATTTCCCTCCAGAAAAATATTTGTAAAGTGAAAATATGTTCCATTACTTCCCTGCTTAAAGCTCCTTAATAGCGCTTTATTCTTCAGAATCAAGGTAAGGTGAACAAGCGTCTTACCTTCCACTCCAGGCTCATCTTCCTACCTATCTTATTTCCACTCCACCTCTGCTAATCTGCGCTTAATTTGAGAGGTCTCTGTGGTCTTGAATAACTCTGAGCTTCATACATTGTTTTTTCTGTCCGGAATGCCCTCTTCCCACCTGTTCTTTGCCTGTCGGATGTCTATTCCTCCTTCGCTAGCTACCTCCTCTTTACCTCTCTAGGTTCATGTCTCACCATTCTCCTTAAAGTAAGTCAGCATTTAACCCTTCCCAAATGTCTTTCAGTCATTTGAAATTACTGTTTCTTGCCTGGGGGCCCTTGTACGTGCAAGTCTGTCTTGAACACTCTTTCCCTGTGTAGCTTGCCTGACACTTAGCCTACAAAATTCAGTTCAGATGGCACCTCCCCTAATCCTGACTCCCCAGGCCATCTTCTGTACTTGGATCAGAACATGTTTTACCACTATCAAAGCACTGTACTCTACAGTGGTTTTTAAATCTATTTTCCTATTTGATTTTGAGTGCAGTAGACTAATTAATGCACTGTTAGCTATTGTAGGAAATAAACTCCCACATGTGAGTAGCAATGCAACAGAGGTTTATTGTTGCCCATAGGAAGTCCAAAACAGATGTTCCTAATTGTTAGGTGGCTCTACTCCAAGCACGAGTTGGGGGTCTCAAGTTCTATCTTGTGGCTCAGCCAGTTTCAGTACATGTTTACTTTGAAAAAGAGGAAGGAAGTGTTATGGGTCAGGCCTGCAAGTGTCACACACAACTCGTGCCCACAAGCCATTGGCCTCAGGCACGTGGCCACACCTAATTAGGGGGGCTGGGAAAAGTAGTCTAGCTGTGTACCTAGGAGGAAGAGTAAATGATTTGCAAACAGTTGTCTAGTTTCTACTAGAGCTAGATGCTGCTTTTTCTGTCTCTATCACTACAGCCTATCATAGGCCTGCCCTGTAGTTGTTGAAAGAACAAGTGAATAAAAGGTAATAGATCTCACAATTCTCAGCACTGAGCAGACTAGTACAATAATCCATAAAATAGAAGCCCATGGAGAACCTAGAGAGATTCAGAGAAGAGTTTAATTTCAGAAGAGATTATTAAGGAATTGGAAATTAGGTCTCTGTGGAAGAATGAAAAGTTGTGGATTGTCCTTAATGAAATAAAACAGCCTGAGAAAAAAATTCATCATGCTCTTAAAAGTGATCAAAGTCTAATAAAATTCCTTCAAATATTTTACTTATTCATTACACCACTAAGCTTTGTTTGTTGGTTGTTAAAGCTTTTTTTTTTTTTGGTATAACTAGAATTTCTAACAAGAAACAGTACCTATGGCAATTTTTTAAAACCTGCAGGTTATATGAGATTTGCTAAAGGAGGTCACAATGTATAAATCTCAAGTAACACCTGATCTGTGGATCTTCGGAAATGCCGGGTAGGAAGATTTTTTGTTGTTGTTGTTGTTGTTGGAAAGAAAGTTAACTTTTCAGATTAAAAAATAAAATCTGAAATAGGAATTCAATACTCTTGATGCTACGTAATGATTCTTTTTTCTGCTTCTACCGTGTGCAATAAAGAGCAGAAAAGTTAGGCGTAATGAACTAGGGTAGAATTTCCCTGTGACTCTCTTCTCCCTAGTTCTCTCTCTGGTATGAGAGAGGGAAAAAGAAAATGAAGAGAGTACTTGATACCTTGGTTGGTCTAAAGTTCTGAGCTTGAGATCTTAGTCCCAGAAGATGTCTTTTTCTAAGATCATGGTCAGGGTTTTAGAATGAAGCATTTTTTAAAATTGGCCTCCTGTTAATCATGTTAATGACACTTAAATATATAAGAAAAAGATATTAAACTTTAACTCAGAAATTATTTTTTGAAATTTCTGGTATGTATACCCTCTTTAAACATAGAGCCCAGTAATATTGCTTTAGTTTATGTCACAAGTAAAATGTACGTGAATAAACTGTATAATTGGAAGTAGCACTGTATAATGGGAGAAACACTGGGATGGGAATCAGGACCCCTGGGTTCTTCTCCCAGTTCTGATACAAGCAGTATAATCCTAACAAGTATAAAACTGAATTAATCTAAAAATATTATGGTTATAATTCCTATGTCAATGAATGCTAGGCAATATAGGGATTTAATATACGAGCACTAGAGCATAGTAGTTAAAAATGGGGCTTTGGAATCAGATAACCTTGAATTGGCTTCCTGACCCTAACATATACTAAATGTGTAATGTTGGGAAAGTTACTTAATCTCTCTAAACTTCAGGAAATGAGGATGATGAAGGTATAATAAAATGACGCACTACACTGCAAACAGTTTGAGAGCAGGGTGAGATAATCGATATAAAGCATTTAGCACAGGGCTTGGCCTTTTGTTGACTGTTTCATATACTTACGATTATTATCACGGCATTAAAAAATTCTGCACTCATCTGGTTGCCCCTGCTAATTTGTGGGCAAATAATTTAGCATGAAACAAATAGTCCCCCATGAATGCCAAACTTGCAAACAATCTCAAGAACATTACATAGCATACTTTACATGACAGAAGTTACTTGATTCTCACTTTCACAAAAGATAAAACTATTACATTGAGAAAATTATTTATTTATATGGTAAAGAATGTCTTTTGCCTTAGTTCGAATTTTTAACATGAGATTGGTTTATTTCATTTCAAAGCTAACTGCACACATTCAGATATTTCTCTTTCTATACAATTGTTTCTTCCACTGCCTCCAACTTTGAAGACCAGAACTCTTACATCTGAATTAATATAATAAGGGGACTATAGGCAAGGGAAACCCTTGGTAAATTAGGCTGTGCTAGATTGGGGATCTAGTCTCTCTCTCATACACACACACACACACACACACACACACAAACACACACACACAAGATTGGCATATAATGCAAAAATTAAATATTTCAATTACAACCATACACTTGCTTCAGGTATGAGGTAAAATCACTAATAGCAACCACAACCACTGGCCAGAGAAAAACCTAAATAATTAAATTGACTTATATATTTCAACTGATATTCATTCAGAATAATTTTAAATAAGAGCTTAAAATAATTGCAACAATTAGAAGTTTATGAAGTATATTGCCCTGGATGTTTCTTTCAAATTGCAGAAGAGTGATAAAAGTTTGTCAGGGAGTATAGAATAAAACTTCTTTATATATGCATTATAAAAGAGGCTAAAAGAAAACTTTTAACAGGTTAATGTTACTCTTAAAATGTTTATTTAAAGAGCTTGTTACCTTATAATAGAGTAGTGAGTGGAATATAAGCAATGAGGTAGAGAGAAATTAATATCAATTCTAGCCTCGTGTACATATAGATATTCACTCAACATATTTTTAATCACCTATGGAAGAGACCATGCTCGATATACAGGGAATTTTATAGAGAACAAGATAGATACAGTTCCTCCCTTCATGGAGCTTAAATTTTAGCAGGAGAAACATATGTGAAACAACTAAATCCTTATTCATTTATTTAGTTGGAATTGTGACAAATGCTAGGAAGAAGTACAGAAAACTAATAGGATATAATCACAGGAGACTGTTTTGGTTTGGAGGGATCAGGGAGAAGCTCTCAATGCAGTGTTATGGAGCAGAGCTCTGAAAGATGAGTTGGAATTAACTAAGAGGAAGCTGGGGCAGGAGGGAGCAGAGTGGGGGTATCACTCTGCTCACAGACCTAGAGAAAACCAGTATAGCTGGAATTTGGCTACCCTAGTGAGGTGGGCAGGGACTGTGATAAGATTTTGGTCTTTATCAAGAAGCAATGGCAACTCATAGAAGGGATTTAAGCAGGGAGTTAACTGATTTTGTTTGTATTTTAAATTTTTAGCCCACTCTGGCTGCAGCTAGAATGGTTTGAAGGAAGCCGGAGTTGTTGGTGGAGACAAGGCCGTCTTTATGGTGGTCCAGAGTGGAAGACGGTGGTGGCCTGATGGGGGCATGCAGGGGAGATAGAAGACAGTGGGGAATCCACAAGTTCTTTTTGAACCTTGGAAATTTCTCCTGTTTTCTTATGAAATTAGCTATGCATTTTAAGGATATTTATTATATTTGAACCCAGAACTTCTAGTGGGTTTTTTAGAACACTTAGACCACAAATCTACTTAAAAGTCTTTTTTTAAAAATAGCTTTGTTTTAAGAAAGCACATTTTATAAAAGTGAGGAAATTTAGACCCAGAGAAATTTAGACTTATTCAGACTCCTCTGGCTGGCCAGAGAGCAGCAGCGCTGAGGTAGAATCAAAGTTGTCTTCTCTGTCAGTTCATATTAAGCTACCTCTCTCCTGTTCTCATACAAAAGCAAGGAGGGAAACTCGCCAAAGGTCCTTTTAAGGCAAATATTTTGTCTGCCTTGATCAGGTGAGTTTACAATGACTGGGCCCAGGCTTTATAAAAATAACCCGAGCCAAATTGGAGCATTTTTAGCTCAGCCCTCGCAGCATAGTGAAGATTTTTATGATATAAAGTCATAACTCTTATGTACGGCCTATTATATTTCAAGTTAATAACAAATCTAGACCTTTATTCCTCATCTGCAATTCTTTGTCTCTCAGTTTTAATGAAGAACATCTAATTTTTAAAGGCCAGTTAGTGCAACTGAAGCTGGTCAAACCAGAGAAGGGTTTCATCAAGTAAAACATTACATAAGGTTAAATTTCAAAGAAAGTAATAAGCATTTTATTTGTTACATATAAATACTGTCAAGCTAGCCTGAAGCTGCTTCTTAAAATTCAGTGTGCTTGAGGCCCACCCCGTGGCAAAGTGGTTAAGTTCGTATGCTCTGCTTTGGAGGCCTAGGGTTTGCAGGTTGAGATCCTGGGCACGGACCTACACACTGCTCATCAAACCATGCTGTGACAGCATCCCATATAAAGTAGAGGAAGGTGGGCATGGATGTTAGCCCAGGGCCAATCTTCCTCAGCAAAAAAGAGGAGGATTGGCAACAGATGTTAGCTCAGGGCTAATCTTCCTCACACACAAAAAAAATTCAGCGTGCTTAACAAATGGGCAATTTTAAATAAATATACTCCATATATTACATTTTATATAAGCAGTCTCTTTCTTTTCTGTGCCCAAGTGGTACTAGGAATATCTCTCTACTCCTTTCCTTTCCATCGGGGCCATTCATCTCTATTTAGGGCAGAAATGGTCAAGACTTGGAGAGGAACAGAGGTGGGAAAAGGAAAGGAGGTCTTTATATCTTATAGAAAACACAGTTGGGGGGACTGGCATCTACAGCAGCAAACTGACAGGCTCCAAGGAAAATTCTCTCCCTCTGGTTGTCTTTCCCTTTTTCTCCCTCCCTCTTCTACTTTTTCTCCCTCTTCCTCCCCACCCCCAATGCATGGTTCCTCATCAGTTCTTCTCTCTGTGTTTCTCACTTTTTTTTCTATGTAGGCCGGTCCTCTGCTTGTCTACTTCCTTGACAGGACTGTCTCCCCGTGGGCCCTGGAAATCTCTTCATTTCAAATAAGCAGTGGGGGTTAGTTGGTGTGTCTGTGCCCAGCTGCAAACTCTCAAGTTAAAATATCTGGTTGGCCTAGCTTAGGCCAAGTGTCCACCATGGTTCCATCAGTTGTGGCCTAATTGCCAAAGTAACTACTCTTGTTGGATGTCTAGAGAGGTACCAGGTAGCAGAGAGGGCAACTGTGGGCTGGATAGCCAACTTCATGTACTTCTACACTCCCTTGCAACCCTGCCCGGGCCCTCAGCCAGTGTCCTCAGTCTCCTGCCCTTATCACAGGAATTTTCAACCTCTTGTAAGTCTTGTGTTTCTCGCAGTATTATTCAGATCACTTACATCAAAGTGTGTTTATAAAAAAAACGCAGATACTCGGCCCTTACCTGTTACCTATTCCAGATACTTTATGTGTTAAATACACTTTTGGGCCTGGCACGAAAAACTTGCCGCTAATAAGACTCTTTCTGTTGGAAAACATGCTCTGACTTGCAAATAACCTATAGACATTTAACTTCTAGGATGAATGTGTTCCTGATAATAAATATAAAACAATAGTGATAAAAAATATATAGCACTTTCAAGATTAAGAGAGTATTTAAAATTTCAGAAGGGAGAGAGAAGATGCTGTCATGCAAAAATTAATATGCAGAATAATGCTCTTTATTTATTTGCCATACCACCTACTTTGTGCATCCACAATTACTATAGGTCTATAAGGAACCTAGGAAATCTGCATTAAGTTAATCACATTTCTGCCTCTTCCCTCTTCCACATCTATCTTGATGACTCTGTGTTTTGAGTTTATTTTCTCTTGGACTCCAGTGCTGTCTAGATACTCCTAACGTCCCTACTTCATTACAGCTATGCACTAGATCTTATCGTCAAATGCCACTGTTCTCTGTGAAAGTTCCTCACAAGGAAACTCGGGCTAATCCTCCTCACCTACTGATCGATCATGAACACACATTCTTCTTCTCTGACTAGACCCTCTCCCTCACTATTCCTCTGAGCTTGTGCTTCTTGAATTTGAATACATATATCCCTGGGGACACGCAATTTTAGATCAGGAGCCACAGATAAAGGTGATGTTTCTTAGTGGAACATTTATTTAACTGAGGATTTAATCACTTAACTGAAAAGCAACCTAAAATGTTATTTTTGTCTTAAATCAAACATGGATATGTTAAAGACAAACATACAAAATTCACATTAAATTTTAAGAAAAACGGTGAGCCTTCAAAAAATTTGTGCTGTGTCCTCCAAGTTCCCAATCTTGGACACATTATTGACTTGATAATATGTTATTAATTTAGCTGATCTTCTTGAAACACATGCATTCAACAGCTATGAAAATAACCAACTTAAACAATGAGAAAGCTTACAAAAAAATGCAGATCAGACCCAGCTGTCATCTCCCCTCTCTGTCTAATTATAACTGAGCCCCAAGTGTCTCTGGTTTTCAAGGGGCTGGGTGGGAACCAAAAGAAAACAATTTCATTTTCAAGTATGTGTATCTTTCAATAGAACTTCAACAAAGTACATATCCTCTGGAGCTGGTTTCATAATAGGTTCCTCTTATGAAGACTGGCTCTAACCAGTTCTTGAGAAATGTGCTTACAGACAGGGATTGCCCAACTGATTTCAGTAGACAACAAAATACACAGGGCAACAGAGGTCATGCCAATGAATATATACCCTATACACATCTTTATGGACAAAAGAAAATATACCCTATACACATCTTTATGGACAAACGAATCCACGGAACAATGCCACATACTTACTTGTTGTTAGGATTTAGACAATACCCTCCAAAGAGCTCAAGGCATTCTTCATAAAAACTTCAAAGTAAACAATGTTGTTCATTCTTTTCCTGCTGGCAGAGTGAAAATTACCTCTGTGGGGGCTGACCATATAGATAGCTAGAGTAGACAGCTGCCCACACAGTTTAATTTGAGGGAGCCATAAGGTCCTGCCTGTTGGAAAATATTTTCCCCTTTGATTTCTCACAACATAGCCTTTCGCATATGCCTGGCCTCCATTCCCACCATTAGTCACTAATGAATTAGACACTAGATAGAAGTGTTATTCTCCATCAAGTCACTGTGAAATGTACACTTAAGTGATCTGGGAGGGGCATTCGGTTTCTTTTTCTTCTTTATACAATAAAATATATTAACTCATTGACATGGATTAGTTTACCTGGATTAATTGTCAGCCTAGAAAACAAATACTAGGATCCTGATGACATATGACATAAAATGGTAGGTTTTTAATGAGAGTTGAGGCATGGGTTTCATGGGCTATTGCCCAGAATCGGAAGACCTGGTTGGAGCCCAGCAGAGGGCACCCTAGGAAACCAGCACAAAAAAGACTAGCTACATAATACTGGAGACAGATTTACTAAACCTAACCTTTTTCTCCTTTGTAATTTTTGCTAAGCCAGCCCTGATCACCACAAAGCAATGTGGGCAACTTCAAGGTTAACTGGTCATGAGTAGAGTGGCCAGGAGGCAGCAGATTACTTCTGAATTCTGTAAAATGCTAAAATAACAACAATCATCATCATCATCACAACCCCCATGAGCCATATATAACTTCTCAATTGCCCCTGATAGAATCAGTCATTTTCATTCCTCTGCTAGGTAATAAAAAGTCGCTGGCAGCCACAGAAAACACAAAGAAAGATAATTAGAAAGGCACAGAGGGGAGTCAGGACTGATAAGCACAGTCAAGGGAAGGTAGTAGAAGAGTAGCTGAGATACCATCTTCACTGATTGCTCCACAATGTAGATTGCTGGGAAGGCCACCAAATTGCTCTTTGAGACTTGTTTGCTCACATACCTGTAAGGTCTTTATAGAAATTGACAGATGGAGCCAGATTAGTTCTTTTTTAGAGAGCCAGAAGATACCTCATCCACATAGCATACTAAATTGTTCCTAAAGAATAGCATGGAGCTCACTTTAGATTCACAAAGATGGTCCCAAGGTAGAATTGAGGGCATGCTTGCACTATGCCAAGGAGTAGGAAATGAACTCTGAAAAATTATCAGAACAAAATTAATAATCCAAATCCTTCCAATCACATAGAGCAAAACATGTGTCCAATATAACTTAATATAACCAATAACCACTTTCCTTGCCATTCCCCCCAAAAATATTAAAATTTTTTTTTAAACAATGATTCTATTCTGTGACATAAACAAATCTAGAAGTGTTAAGCTTTGATGAGAAAAGAGAATATAGGGATGATGAAGGTCTAGAACTGTCCCTTTCACTGTTCTTATTAAACCTTTTGTTGTCCACCTCCCCCCACTATTCTGTAAATTGTCCGTGAGTGCAGAGCCAAAGTGCTTGGATTTGGTAAATGCTCCACAAATGTTGATTTAATGAATAAACCCAATACATTCCCTAGGGTTGAGGCAGAATTTGGGGTGATAGCCCATTTAGAAGTACTAAGAGGAAGTCTAGTCAGGCCGATGGAACTTGGTGCCCAGTATGTGTACTTAGAGGCAACAGGTATCAGTGATATCCAGAAAGAAGTTCTAGAACATGCCAATGGTCAGGTGGCAGGAGCCCAGAAATGAGAAATTTAGAAGATGCAGCACACAAATGTATATGTGCATGGAATAATAAGACTGGGACAACCTGTCAGCAGGTAGCAGAACCCCAACACTGGGCTGGTGTCAAGGAGAGATGATAGTCATTGAGAAGGCATCCACATGAACAAGGCAGAAGCCATGTCCTAGAATATAAGGTTATCAAGACAGGACTCTAGATATTTCTAGGAATGGAAGCTTCCAAAGCTATGGTAAATGGGAGAGGAGGATTGGTTTCATTAACAAGGTAAGCAATAGTAGCAGTTCAGCACCAAGTGTTATGGGTCCATTTTACAGATGAGGAAGCTGAGGCTCAGAGGGAGTAAGTAACATGTTCAAGGTCATAGAGTGAATTTAAGTACCCGATCTAGGTTTAAAAATAAAGCCTACCTAAGTGCAAAGCTAATTTTTCCTCTTTTTCTTACTTTGGCTTGCAACTCTAGATCAGTTACTGGAACTTGTAAGTCATACTAGCTTTGTAACGTGATTTTGACTCCTCCAGACTCCTCAGAGCACTGGACTAGAACTCCTGAAATCAGCCCTTAAATGAGTCCAGAGCTGAGGATGGAGTTGAGTCTGTAGCAGTGGTTCTCAACCTTGCCTGCACATTGGAATTATCTGCAGTATTTTAAAAATACTGATGCGTGGGTTCGACCACTAAAGATGATAATTTGGTTGATCTGAGGTGTGGCCTATGTATCAGGATTTCTAAAAAGCCCTCTAGGTAATTGTAATGTGCAGCCAAGCTGGAAACTACTGGCTACAAGCAAAAGTCAAGAGGCCTCAGCTGTTTGCAGAAGAGAAATATGGTGGCCAAGTTAGTATATTTCATTGTGTTTGGAAAAATACTAGAAGACTCATGGGCTTATATTTTTTTTCTTGGACAAGTGGACCAGAACCTACCCTTTACTTTTCTAGTTTAACCTCTTAGAAAATATGCCAAAGTAAACAGGTGTACGATTAACTTTGCAAATCAAATGGTTCCATGTTCTTAGATTCTAAGTGCTAGCTGTGTGTGACCAAAGGCAAGTTTTTAGAACTGGATCTCCCAAATTGCTCATTAGTATTCCATGCTTGGTTAAAACTCTTACAACATCCCACAATGGAATGTGACCCAAGTCAAGAAGAAAACAAAAACATCTGCATTGCTTTCACGATTAGTAATGGGATTGGAGAGGGGTTGAGGTGTCTCAAAACAACTTGTACTTTTCCCAACCTGTTTGAGACCTGATTCATGTTATAGTTACTAACCCTGATGCTCCCAAAATGATATGGCAGATGTAAGTTTCTGGATGTGTACATTCTAGATGTGTAATATGCTTGGACTAAATCCAAATCCTGAAACTTGTTTATTATTTAAGATACATATTTAATATAGCAAACACAACGAAGCCCCACCCCCAACTTCCATCATCAGAATTCTTGCCCACAGCTCCCTAATAGAAAACAATTAGCTACAAAACAAGTACACATTTGTCTAGTGTGACGGTACATCCTGGTTTGCCCGAGACAGTCCTGGTTTACGCCTGTTGTTCCAGCATAATTATTAATAGCACCCTCTCTCGCTCTCAGAAATGTTCCAGTCCGAGTGATAAATTATCTGGCCACCCCACATTTAGCTCACTCAATCTGCATTCCCTCTACAACTATTGTAGGGAAACCTCATGTTTAGAATGTGGTCCCTTTGCATTTAGAACACTCCTATAGCTATTCAGGAAAAGAAAGTCATTGAAATATCAACCAGTTGATCAACCTTTCTTCTTTAAAAACAAACAAAGATTTCTAAAATGTTTTTCTGATTAACTCTACTAACCTATAAAATCCCATTAAACAAAAGTAAAAAACCCTGTACTTCCCAGATGAAGGCTTGCATTCTTTATCTGTTTCTGCTGGTAACTAACCATGTGGCCTTGAACAAGAAGTCTATCCCTTCTGTTCCAAGTTTTCTCCTATGCAAAAAGAATGGATTGAACTAAGTAGTCTCTGACATCTTTGTGAGTCTAGATTGCTACTTTCTCTAAGCATTTTATTTAATCAACGTTTGGCTGATTCTACACTTCTGCACTGTCTGTATTAGACTAAGCTCATAGTAAGACCAAATCTATTGAATTCAATTTTTCAGTGTCTGCTTCACTATCGCAGTCTATAAATTTGATAATTAAATATTTTTGAAAACAGTCTTGATTCTACCAATATTTATTTAATATAAATATTAAATTAGGCACATGGATACTTTACCAATTAAATTTTTACAGTTATTTTTCATTTATTTGGCCATTGTTCACGGTGTATGATATTGTCTATGAAATATTAGGGCTATTTTGAAAAATTCTTACAGAATTTTTTTAAGCACTCAAACACATCACTTGTTTAAAGCATGCATCAGCCAGTTATATGTGTGCTTTTTTAAGGACAAATGCAAAGTTTTGTGTTTAAGCTTAAAACAATATGATTGGATTTATTCATCGTCTTATTCAATAAGCACGTATTAAATAGCCACTATGTCCCTGGAACTGAGCTAAGCTCTAGGAATATAAAGCCAAATAAAACAGCCTCTCAAGTAGTTTATAGCCTAGTGCACCTGAATGTCTGTGGGATACCTGACATGTCAGGAGCAGATAGTGGGTGACCAAAGTAAGGTTTTGAAAGTGAAAGGGGACACCATTAATAATTACGCATAAGATATAATTTGGGACTGTCCCAGGCAGTCCAGGCTGTGGTCACCCTAGGATGAAATATAAAGTGTCCTATTGTATCCACTTTACCTCCAAATCCAAGGATTGGTATTCTAAGCAAATTGGACTGCTTGTAGAAAGATAAGTCACAGTTAATAAGATGATAGTCTGTATTTCATGGTGCAATCTCGTTTCTTTGTTGTTTTATTTATCCCCCCAAAACTTTCTTTTATAGAAGCATATTTTTATGATACCCTAGTAAAAGAAACACAGATGAATGAGAAAATGTCTTGAGGAAAAGTGTCCAAGATAGTGAAGGTCGTGCAAAATGTGTCATTTGAGAAATGGTTGAATAAACAAGAATACTGGATGGGAAACATGATTTGCATGATATCAGACCTCAAACACTTGAAGGAGCATCATTTTCAAGTGAGAAGGGGCGAATGAATGCTGTATTCCAGAGAGCAGAGCATAGACAGATCAATGTTTGTAAAATCCGAGGAAGCAAATTTGAATTCAGTGTAAGGAAGAACTTTAACACTTATTGGCAACAGAATAGATTGCCAAGTAAGAAAGAAAATATATCAACACAAGGAGTGTACAGGACAAAGCTCAGTAACAATCGGTGGTTTTACAGAGGAGTTGATGCTCCAGGTGGTGCTGGGAATTTAAGGTCCTCTAGTGAAAAGCTGTTACTTCTGCCTGGCCGGCCCCTATTCCTTCTTCTTCTGGTTATGGCATCCCAATGTTCTTTGTTGAACCACCTCTCCTGCACTTCTGTGAGGTCAGAGGTTTGATAGAGCTGAAGTCATCCTTAGGTTTCAGCAATGGGAATGTGATGCTGATATAGGCATTCAGTGTCTTTCATCTTCTTGGCCAAGAATGGTACATGGGTCATGCTGGGTAAGTCTGAGTCAGTTCTAAGACTTTTTTAGAAACTGTTGAGAAAAAGAAATTCTTTTTTTGACAGGGTTGCTGGAAGGATAAGATGTAGTCCCGAAACTTCTGCCAGCCATCTTGCTAGTAATAGGGGAGGGCTTGCCTAGAATGGAACCAATACAGAGGGAAGTATACCAAGCGGTGGAGAGAGGGAGACTCAGTCCTGGTGCTTTGTGTTAACCCCCACATCCAGCAATGCCTTCAGCCAGACTAACCCTGGATTTTTCAATTCTATGTGCCAACACATTCCTGCGTTTATTTAAGCCAGTTTGAATTGAGTTTCTATTATTGAAACAGAAAAAAATCCAGAATAATTCACTTCCCTTCCAACAAAACAAAACCTTGATGACACGATCATGTAGTCTATTAATCTAGTTTGGCAGATGTCTAGTAATTTCTAGCATTTCTAGTAATACTTTAGATGCAGTTACTTGCTATAAGTACTTGCAAATTATAAAACTTCATTTCTTTAAAAATTGGTATTTTACATTGACATAGGCAGTCCTTCCTCCCATTTCATTTGTATGAATAAGATTTTATTGCATAGTGTGCACTTTATCTCGACCTGGCGATCCTCAACCTACAGCTCCTAAAAGTAGTAATGAAATGCATATATGTTATTTTCAATATTTTTTTAACTGATGAATATTATAATTTTATCTGAGCTAAAGTTGCACAGGCTTAATAAATGCATTTTGCTTACTTTTAAAATATGAAGTTTATGACTGACTTTTAAAAACAGATTTTTTAAAAAGGGATTGTTTGAAAGGCATTTTTAAAAGGGATTTATAACAATGGCACAATGTTGGGGACCACCTCAACAGATGATGTATTACTTGGGATTCTTGACTTTTAACAACTCTGGCTAGAGTTAAGCAGAAAAGGAGTTTATTAAAAGGATATTAGAAAGTTTACAGATGCACTGGGAGGACTGGAGAGCCCAATTTCAGACTAAGAATCCAAAGGAAAAGCTCCAAACTAAGTCTCAACCTTGTTTTTCATAAGAGAATAATTGCTGTCATTGCCACGGTCACACACAAAAAGATTGCCGTTCTTGGTTTCTTATATCACTACTTCCTTGGTCAAAGTCCAGCTCAGAGCCTAAGTCTCCTGAGAGTGTTCTCCTTCAGGGGAAGCTGCTAAGTGTCTAGGATTCTCAGCCTCTATAGCAATAGATTCTCTTTGCCCCACACCAACACTCCTAAGTGGAGAATTCCCCAAGTATAGAAAGGGGCTTAGGGGCCGGCCCAGTGGTGCAGCGGTTTAGTTCGGGCTTGACAGCCCGGACTTCGCCGGTTCGGATCCTGGATGCCCGCCGACGCACTGCTTGTCAGCTATGCTGTGGTGGCGTCCCATATAAAGTAGAGGAAGATGGGCACGGATGTTAGCCCAGGGCCAGTCTTCCTCCGCAAAAAGGGGAGGATTGGCAACGGATGTTAGCTCAGGGCTGGTCTTCCTCACACACACACACACACACACACACACACACACACAAGAAAGGGGCTTGGTTGCTATGTAGCCAAAATGAATCACAAATATCCATTATAAGCCAAACCTTTGGCAGCCCAACATCAACTTACAAGCTTCTCCCCATACTTAAAGTTCCAGAAAAAAATGTTCCCACTTAACCTAAAGTAACTATTCTTCCCCATTTAAAGGGAATGAACCGAAATCTTAAACCAATTGAAATCCAGGCTTTCTGGAAGATATCCAATTCTCCTGGAGTTGTGCCATGCTCTTGTCTCAATATTCTATAAACTATGTACATTAGTACATGTAAAGTTAACTACCACTAAAATACACTATATAAATCATAGGAGAAGTGGAGGGAAAATACAGGAAAACCTGATAAAATATGTATACATATGAAAGAAAATATGGGTAGATGCTACAGTCCTTGTTTCTGCAACTCATCTTTGGTGCTGAATTTGTATTGTTGACTTGCCTCCTCTACTATCAATTTTATGTTTCTTTTGCCCTCAGCCAAGGGTTTACCTATACTTTCATCCCTGAGAAAGCTGACCCCTTGACCATCTTTTCTGTATTGGATTCTTGTGGATTTCCACTAACTTTTAACACTGGAAATGGCAGTATTAAGAGGCACCTCAGAAGACCACTGAGTTTCCATTAACATCTTTTTGATTCCATTGTGTAATAGCAATACTATTTCCCCATTACAGCTAGGATCAATCATTCCTGTCATACCGTAATCCTCCTTTTGACTATTCATCCTGTGGTTTCAGAATTGGAAATAGGGAAGTGGCAATGTCAGCTTCCGATTCAATCATACCGAGTCTTTGCTTGATGCCCTTTGGAAGCAGCCCTCCCTTGCTTCCTAAGACCCCTAAACCAGTGCAGCCTAAAGGGACTGGAGTAGGAAGCAAAATTTTTGCATGTGAGGTGAATTTGTGAGAGATGTCACTCCCAGTTCTGCCTCTTGCTTACCAGATTCATGTATCCTGGCTATGGAAGCATCAGTACTATAAATGGTCACCGGGTCAGGGCATATACTATATCTTATCGACCAGCACCCCAACGTCGCTCACTGTTGTCTCCCAGCTGGCACCAGAACTGAAGATTTGGTGTACCATTCCAAAATTCTGTAAGGTCAACTGCTGCTGGATAATGGTAACATGTGGTTAAGCCAGTAATCCCATAAACAGTCCATTTTCTTACTTCATTCACCATCAAATAAGTTTCTTGATCAGAAGTTATGTTGTATGGTACTTCATGATGCAGAATACTTTTGGTAAATCTATGAATGGTAATTCTGGCAGAAATGTGATGGGCAGGAAAAGCAAATACAAATACAGAATAACCATCCATTCCAAAATAATTGTACCCTCCATTATGGAAAGAGTCCAATATAATCAACAGGCCACCAGGAGGCTGGATGGTCTTCAGACAGTATGAAAACTGAAATGTTGATAGTTCAAGCGCAGATGGGGGCAATGTCATACTGAACAATATTTAGCAGTTTTCTTCTGAATGCCAGTTCTGATTTGGGGTGTTTGGGGAAATTTCCTTGATTACTTAGACCGAATTCTGGTTCTTCAGCTCTCCAAATGACTCTGTGAGCTACTCAATATGCAATTGTACTGCTTAATTCAACTAGAGTTAATTTCAAGTGCTTTTAACTAAGTAATAAGTAATCTTCCTAAAATAGATGCTTTTATAAAAGTTGGTTGTGAATCAACATACCACAAACTGAATATTCATCTAACTGCTTATTCCAATCACCAAATGACTAATAGGCATCTCAGTCTTAACGTGTCCAAAATATAATTCTTGATTTTCCCATCAGACTCCTTTCCTCACCTAGTCCTCTCTATCTTAGTTTATGATGCTTAGACCCAAAACCATGATCTTTTCTTTCTTACTTCCTCTCCTTCTTTTATCCACCCACATTTAGGAAGTCCTTACAGCATTGCTTTCAAAATGTGATCTGAATCCACATATCATCCCAATTTCCACCACTGTCATCCTATTCAGAGCCTTTCTCACCTCTCATGTGAACCATTGCCTTAGACTTATAACTAGTCTCTTTGTTTTACTCTTTCTTCCATATGGTCTATTCAGTACATAGCAGTCAAAGTGATAAGTGATATTCTAAACATTTAAGTCAGATCATATCATTCCGGTTATGGACTGTTTGTATCTTCCCAAAATTCATATGTTGAATCCCTAACCCCCAGTATGGCTATATTTGGAGCTGGGGCCTCTAAGGAGTAATTAAGATTAGATGAAGTCATAAGGATGGGGCCCTGATCTGATGTGATTAGTGTCTTTATAAGAGATACCACTAACAACAAAATATCTGAAAAAGAAATAAAGAAAACAATTTACAGTAGCATCAAAAACAATAAAATGATTAAGAATAAGTTTAATCAATAAGGTGAAAGATCTACACACAGAAAACTATAAGACTTTGATGAAACAAATTGAAGAAGACACTAACAAAAGATATCCTGTGTTCACAGACTGGAAGAATTAATATTGTAAAATGCACATCCTACCCAAAGCCATCTATAGATTCAATGCAATCCCTTTCAAAAGTCCAATGGCATTTTTCACAGAAATAGAAAAAAAATCCTAAAATTCGTATGGAACCGCAAAAGACCTCGAATGGCCAAAGCAATCCTGAGAAAGAAGAACAAAGCTGGAGGCATTACACTTCCTGGTTTCAAACTATATTACAAAGTTATAGTAATCAAAACAGTGTGGTACTGGCACAAAAATAGGTGCAGAGACCACTGGCACAGAATTAAGAGCCCAGAAATAAACCCTCACATATACAGTCAACTTATATTTGATAAGGGAGCCAAGAATACTCAATGGGGAAAAGATAGCCTCTTCAATAAATGGTGGGAAAACTGGATAATCACATGCAGAAGAATGAAATTGGATCCCATCTTACACCACTCACAAAAATTAACTCAAAATGAGCCTTAGCCTGTGGAACTGTGAGAAACCAAATTTCTGTTGTTTAAGCTACCCAGTCTATAGTATTTTGTTATGGCAGCTTGAGCTGACTAATATGACCCCCACCTTCACATGTAGACTAAAATCCAGAATTCTCATCATTACCTAAAGGGCCCAGTTATTATCCTAATTTGTCTGTGACCAACCTCTCCCACATTCACTTAGCACCTGGCACACTGGCCCTTCTTGATATTCTTTAAATACACTGTGCCCAGTTCATTCCCATCTCAAGGGTTGTGCGCTTGCTTTCTCTCTGCTTGAGTCAGTTTACTTAGTCCTTCTCACATCTCAGCCCTCACTTCACTCTCGTCTCTGAATAAAATCCTCTCTTCCCAAAGGTCTTCTCTGATCACCGTATCTAAAACAGCAGCTCCCACTGCCAACCATGCCCCATCACTCTATCCTCTCCCTCTCTTTTATTCTTCTTCAGCGTGCTTATCCCCACCTAAAATTATACATTTATCATTTTACTTGTTTTTTAAAAATATCTTCCCCACTGGAAGATAAACTCCATGAGGACAAGAATCTAGTCTGTCTTGTAAACCATTGTATTCTAGACACATTCCTATGGAAAATTTTAGCTTTCCAGACATTGTTTTTTAAAAGCCATATGTGATTCAAAAAAAATTTGCACATGAAACAACAGGCAAAATTTTTAAAACTACATTTTAAACAGAATAATAAAATCTTTCTAGGAAAAATCAATAACATTTTAAGTCAAACAATGTGCTAAAAATACAACATGGCAGAGTAATACATAGTGTGGCTTTGCCAGAAATGCATAGAAAGGGAAAGACTTCAGCTTACTATTTGTGAAAGAAACACTCAAAAAAATTCTTTTTAATGGACTATAAAAAAAATAGGTGTTCGAATATAGTTGCCTTGAACAATTTCTCATCCTATGGTTATAGCTTGAACCCAGTGACCTTGCTCCAAGAGTTTTTGTTTCTGATAATGAAGCTATAGCAGAAAACAAAAAAATGATGTGTACCTGTGATATCTTTAGGTTGACAGTGTAATTAAGATTAGCAATTGGAGACAAGGAAAACCCCAGCTAGAGATTTCTCCACTTGAGTAACTTCTCCCTCCCCTACTCCTAAAGCCTGTGGGCAAGGTTGCAAGGCACGTTGCTCACACACTCAGCTTAGCCAAGAATGAGTGGCTTAGAGCAACTGGGAAGACAGGTTTAAATTGGCAACGTCATTTTCCTGATTTGACCCTGTGACTGCAGCATCCTGCTTTGGGAATTGGGTCAGTCAATCCAGGTATTTATTCAGTGCTTACTTTGTATCCGGAATGCTGTTAACTCAGCAGGACAACAGGCAAAGGCAAGAAAAAAAAAAAGCAAAATAACAAAAACTGAGATTAAAAAATGATGTTACACTAAAGAAAGTTTTAGTACCACTAAAAGTAGGAAATAATTATGTGTTCACAGACGTATGAAGTAAAGAATCATCCACAGCCATAATCTATTGATTTAAACCAAATGTACCTATTGAACATATGCTAAATACATTGGGTAAATATATATTTTTAAACGTTTTGTTATTTGTCAGTGAGAACTATAGGGATGGCATAGCTGTTTATTTTAATGATAGAAAATTCCATACGTCACCCCTCCCCTGAAAGTTCTCATTCCTCTCAAAATTAAATGGTTATTTGAAGACATTTAAAAGCTCAAATATGAGGTACAGTCAAGCATTATCAGATAGTGTCTAGAATAGTCGTGATTCCCAAATTGACTCCAATGGCAAAAAGAAGGTGGTGTCAAGGCCTCCATCCAAGAAGAATCAGTCACCGTGATGGTCTGATATTCACATGCAGAGGGGATCTCACCTGCTGTCCCAGCGACTTGCACATCGTTGACCTTCAAACCTCCACTGGCCTTGCATCCCTGTTTCTGGTTCAGGAGAGATTAGACCAGGCCATGTGCACAGATCTGCAGAAATGTCACAGCCTTGAATATTTACGTGTGGATCAAGTCCTCATAACCATGAACCCTTGACATAGAAAACCACTATGGTTTTGCACCATCAGATATACATCAGTAAAGTTGCTGAGATCAAGTTGCTACTTTTCACATCCTCTGGCCTCTTAGCAGTGACCATATCCCCTACCTCACAGAGGAGAACTGCAGTGAACAGACGTGTAGCCAGTCCATAACTCATTTCTCTTTTCTTCCATCTCAAGAGTTTGCTCCTCTGCTAAAAGTTAATTCTTCTTGATTCTAAAGCAGATCCCCTACCCCCTCTTGAAATATTTTGTTTCATAAATTGTTTCTTCAAAAACTGCACTTCAATATCACCCTCCTTTCTCTGTAAAACAGATTTAGTTTCACTACAAGAAAATAAAATACTCTTCCTCAACTCTGCACCCACTTCATAGCTGGCCCTCCTGTTCCTCCTCCCCTCTCCTCTTTTACAACCAAGCTCCATGAAAGAATGGTCTTCAGTCTCTGGCTACATTTCTTTCATCCCAGTTTCTTCTCTAACTAACTCCAGCTACTTTCGTTATAGCTCAGGTTCTCACATTTCTCTGGCAAAACTCATCAAAGACTTTTCTATTTCCCAATCCCTTGAGGTCTTTTTAGCTCTCACCTTAATCAAATTATCTACTGTTTCTGCTATGGACCACTTCCTTCTTGAAACTCTTGCCTGCCTTGTTTCCAAAGACAATTTCTCTGACCACTCCTTCTTTTCTTTACTGGTGCCTGCTATTTAAATATTGGTGTTTCTTTTTTATTACTCTGCAGTGATTTCCTAGGAAATTGTATGTGCTGGTAACTCCCAGCTCTATGTATCCCTCCCTGCCTTTATATATCCATCCCATGTTTATCCCCACGTATCTAGCTGCTGATTCTCTATGTGGCTCCATCTTGCAGTCCCAGATAAATCAAACTCAGTGTGTCCCAAGCAGAGATCATCTTTCTCTCAAAACTTCATCCTCAGTCTATTTCCTTATTTTAACAAATGGCACTGCCACATCTATGCCAAAAGGTTTCTTGTCTTCTGTATTTTTATCTATTCTGTTCCCTCTACTGAGGGTTATACTTTTGTCCCACTTGTCTATCTAGGAATGCTAATTCATCTTCAACTTTGAGAATCGCCTCTGTCATGAAGCATTACCAGCCGAGCCCAGTAAAAGTAACCACTGACAACCACCTCCTAACCCTTAAAGAGATGTCTAGAGTAGTATGTGTAGCACTGAACTGTGAAGGAGAAGCATGTTCCAGGGAGAGAGAAGAGCACATAGGAAGGCACTAAGATAAGAAGGAGATTGGGGCTTTTGAGGGATCACAAGAGCTCAGTGTGGCTGGAACACTGGGTCAAAGGGACAGTGGCATAAGAAACAACTGAAGAAGGTGGGGTCCTAATCAAGCAGGGACTTGTAGGCTATGGTAAAGACTTTTGCATTCTATCCTAACTACAATGGGAAGCCAAGAACTTTTCCAAGGCTGGAAGTGACAAGATCTAAATTGGGATTTTAAATGATCTCTACAGCTACAGTGTGAATAGATTTCAGAGAAGCAAGATCATTAGAGAGGCAACTAGTTAGGAAGTCATCACAATAATCCAGCTGAAAAACAATAGTCACTTAGCCTGCGGTGGTAGTAGGAATGGTAGAGAACAGAGCCAACATTTTTGACAAATTCTCTCTTACAAGCAAACAAATGAGACTGTGTTGTTCAATTAAACTAATAATCTGTTTCAGGATGTTACATGGTCATTGCTGGCTGCATCCTGTGACCATCTGGAGACCAGAATGACCAGCCAAGCCCTGTGTCTTCACACACACACACAAAAACAACTTTGACAAAATTCATTGGCACGTTCCTCAAACTTTGCTGTGTTCTTTGAACTCTCCTGACCTTGGGAAAATGCTTTGCCCACAGAAAACTTTTCAGCCAGTTGAGCTTGGACTCTTCTTAAAGGTCACATGGACTCTTGTATTAAAAATACTATTTTGTACATTTCTATTTCCTTTGTTGGCTTCAGATTCTACATTTCTCTCATAGAGCAAACAAAGAATAAAGGGAGATAAGTGAAAAAAATGGGTTTTAGGGACCAAACAAGTCTAGTTCTCAATTCAATGCTATAGGCCTAGTTGCAAAAACACTTTGTTATGAAATCAGTTATGCAATGTCATTCCATAAATATTTATTGAAAACTGATTATAGTCTCAGATCCATGCTAGATGTTATGGATGACAAAGCCACTGCCCTCCAAGGAACTCACTATCAGACTGTCAGATGGAGACTTTTTGTGAATAATTCAGCAATTTAAACCCTACAAACACACACACACAGATAACTCAGTTTTCAAAACATATGAGAGATAGAAGTATAGCTTGATTTACTACTAGCTTTATATAATCAAAGCCAAGTGAAAAAATAAACTATATTCTAATGGATTTTAATACCATATATTGTAAATCTGGATAATCTGAATTCATTTTCCCACTCTCCATCCATGCCTGCTAATTAGTTACCAATTTTCTCCAAACTTGTTTCTACAGAGGTTCTAAAATGATTCCTATGTTTCCTTTATAAGAACTGTAAGATTAACTAAATATGGGAAGTTGTTGAAAATGAAAGCATAATTACTTGGGAAAATAAATTTCCCTGAGACTTCATTTAAATATTTTTAAATAAACTCCTAGTAAGAATGTGGATACCAAAATAAGGGAGGAAAACCATCCTATTACGTTTCATTGTTGAAAATTGGGCTACCTCTGGGACTTTTAGGGATGACTGAGTTTGTTCCTAAAAATCAGATTAGTTCGTGGTAACCTCATCTGACTTTGTAGAAAGTTACCATTTCTTATTAGCTAAAGGGCTAGCAAGATATTTTCTTAATTATTTGTATTAAGTTGAGACATGATATCTGAAACATACTTTCAATGCTTACTACAAAGTTTACTAAACTAGGTGCAAAAGAGTAACATTTTTTATGCCAGGTTTGTCTGTGCATCTTCTCTGTTTCTGATTTTAAAGGTTACTGTGAAATCTGAAGTAGAGTAGAATCCTGAAAATTTTCAATCACTGGAACCTTCACCAATCTTCATGTTCATTCCTTCATTCATTTATTCAGCAAATATATCTATCATGTGCCAGTCAGTGAGAGGACACAGCAGTGGAGATATAGTAATGAACAAACAGAAAATGCCCTTGCTTACATAGGCCTGCACGTTCTAGTGGATGGAAATAGTATAAGAACAGTCAGAAAAATGTATAGTGTGACATATAGTGATAAGTGCATGCAGAAAAAATAATCCAAAGAAG
Source organism: Tapirus indicus (assembly GCA_031878705.1). Classification (NCBI taxonomy): domain Eukaryota; kingdom Metazoa; phylum Chordata; class Mammalia; order Perissodactyla; family Tapiridae; genus Tapirus; species Tapirus indicus. The sequence goes on from CM062925.1 coordinate 16,631,807, forward strand.
GGGATACAGATGATAGATTAATAATAAAATGGTAATTACAAGAAGAAACCCACTCATCATCTGGATATTATGGTGGCTTCAGACATTTGAATATACATCTTTTTATTACTTGTAAATATCTACAATAGCGAGGATGCCCTATGTGTTCATATTATATTTAAAATAGCTGGTTTTTACAATAACTGGTTCTATATATTGTATATAATCAATTGAATACAACTGATTGAAGATGAGCTATAATAACAATGAGTTTTACTTTGTAAAGTTCCAGTGTGGAACTCAACTGGGGTCAAATTATAACATCTTAAAACTCTGTTTTCATTACTCTGGAGTGAAAACTGGCTTTTGTTGGCTCTACAAAGTGGAGAATATAATAAACTGGTCCCTGCCCATGTGTATACATTTACTTTCCAGAGTACACTAACCTACACCCTACCTTTGAAGGTCTTTGGGCCATTCATATCAGATTTGGCTGAAGTTCTAGGGAAGACTGTTCTTGTTTCAAATTAGGATGACATGGAGCAGACTAGAACAAAGGTACTTGATTAGATACTCATTTGATCACATTTATATCCCTCTTATAAACATACTAGATTCCTCAGGACTTCCCATGACTTAAAATTCCTAGCAGGCTGCTTCCAAATTTTCCAAAACTAATTGATCTCACGAAAGATGAAAATATTCTTCAAATACATTCATTTCAAAAAATGTTTTCCAATTCTAAATCTGACTAGTCACTCTGAACTCCACTTCCAAATTCCATTGTCTTCCTACAACTAAAACTACATCCATGTTTCCTTTTTTGTTTCCCATAAATAGTGATGTGCTGGTAAATGTTTAACCGCTGGCTCTCCAGGGTAAGAAGACCTGATTTATAGTGTTTTCTCATTTCTGTAGTGTAACTACTCCTGCCATGGCTGATTTTGAACTATCAGTATGACGTCACTAAAAGTGCAGTTGGAGAGACATGCTCATGGATGGTTCTCGTGGGTCAGTTTGCACCAGATTTGGCATACAATTAACATAACATACTTCTTCACAACCCACTGGAAGGCACACAGAATTTGACCTGTGAAAAACTTTTGTTTAACTGTTTCAGGCAGCTTTTTGGGTCATAGCTGAGAAGACTGGGCATAAGATATTTGGATCTCCAATCTAGTTTATAAGCAAAACAACTGCCAAGGTACAGTCTTTTTTAGTATCAATAATAATGATTATGAATGATAATTTTACACCTCAAAAGAAAGAACTAAAGATTTATTTGAATTACAAATTTCTGATGTTTAAATCCCCCCAAATACATTCTTAATTGATTTTTTAAAAAAAACCCACCAAACTATTATTTTTCATTGAGAGGGAAAGACTTTATGCAACTTTGTTCTTGGCGTCGCTACACAGAAATATACAGTTCGCTATCAGCTGGCCAGCACATGATTAACATAAAAGGTATTATAAACTTAGCAATATTTAATTATAGTGACGTTGGGTTATTTTCATTGTTGAAGGAGAAAAGTGTGTTTTTCTTGAAGTTAATTCAAAATGAACTATTTTGAAATTTTATACAAAATCCCCAATAACAGGTGTTTTGACAATTCTGGCAAACTGAGTTTAGAAATAGCAACATTTTAAACTTCCAAAATATTACACAGTACATTAAGTTCCATGTCATGCTTGTAAATGACACATGAAATCACATCAACAAACAATTTTCTGTCATTGCACAGATATGCGTGACCTTCCAATTGCAGTCCTTGTACATGCCTGGGAGATGGTAGATAATTGACAGTGGCCTTTGAATAGACATCACTGACAATAGCAGGCAAACACTAACAATACATACATACAGAATGTTGCATATACTGAGCTGGCAATGAAGAAACTACTCAGAAAATATTTGTTAGCCAATATCACACTTATTAGAAACATATGAGATTTTTCATTCCAACTATTAATTACCTGAACTGTGAATTTGAGATAGACCAAACACAATATTTCTTTCCATTGCATTTTTAGACAGGCATTAACTTGTTTAATTATTTCCATCTATATATCGCCTATAAAACTATCTGAAAAATGGGAAAAAAATCATTTAATTTTATTGGCTTGTCAACCACCAAATTTTAAAAAGATTTTCTCACAGACTAGCCAAAACTTTCCAACAAACCCTAGTTTAAAACTCTTTTTGGTCTTACCTCAAAGGAAACTGATCATAATAATAATAACAATACTTTTCATTTTAAAGATGTTTGCTCTAATGATTCTAGAATTATTAGCCCCATTTTACATATGTGGAAAGAAAGAAAGCTTGAGACGTGTGACTAGTTAGCACTCAATGCAGATTTTTTTTTTTATCACAAATACAAAGCATTTTATAAGCACTTGGAAAATAGCATATATTTCGGATCCGATTATTAGAGGCTTCTCCCCAAGTTTTAAGTGTACAATAAGAAATTTCCTTTGAATGCTTTTCTCCTTTACCTTCTCAAATGTTGATGTTCTCAAGGTTCCCATTTCTTACATTACATTTTCTCCTGTGTGATATCTGGTAGAACTGTTACTTTGTCCTCCATACGTGTCTTAGTTAAATTTGGCGTTTTGCATTTTCGTGGAAATTATAGACTCAGCTTATCAAGTTATATACACACATGCACACTAGAACTGGGATGGGAGGTAGAAAAGCGAGCTGGGGAAGGAAAATAGGAAGAGAGATGGGGTGATTTTGTGGGGCGTGTGTCAAGTACAGTGGTCAAGAGATCCACACCTACAAACTTGTGTTACTCTGCTCAGTTGTATCCAGCAAAAGGAAGCAAAACAAAAAAATAGATGCCTGTTTTCCTCTAATAATTGAACTGCTCTACAGATAAAGTTGTTTCTCTGCAGTAACTAACTCCACCACTATGTCTCCAAAGATGGCGCTGCTGTTCCCGACCATTTGGGGTCATTGAAAAAGAGACTAACATTAGAGTTAGAATTTCCTCGTTCAGTGGAAAAATCCATGCTTTGCACCATGTAATTTCAAGGCTGTATGGTAGAGGAATGCAGTTGAATAACATTGGGTGGAAAAAGGACCAATACGCTTTGCTTTTTAATTCTTTCTGATGAGGCATTAGACTCATAAATGACCAAATTTCCAGAGATTTCCATTTTAGGGACTGTCAATCAGCAGCAGCATTGAGGAGCTAAATGTGTGCATGTCTGGACTCCAAAGCTGCTAAAAATGTTCCAGCTGCCAAACAGAGTGAATGTTTCGTCACCACACAGCTGAGGGGTAACTAAGGACAGCCAGGCTGGGTATCCTGCCACAGTTGCCTGTGTATGTTCACCTCACATCATAGGCTTCCTTTCCCCACCTTTCTCTCCTTTATGCTTAATAAGTACTCATATATTTAAATATAACTTCTTTGTATACCTGTGTATATATTTAGATGCGTTTTATATTTCTTTCTGAGATAAAGTTTGTTGAAGTTAGAGATCATCTCGTCTTCTTCCCTTATCACTCAGATGATCTGACTCACAATAATGTTAACTGTAGAACAGGGCTATGATGCAGAACAAGGAGTCAGTTGATTTCCTCAACTCTTAGGGGGGTGCACAGCAGACTGTGATCTACTGATTCTAAGGGGTTTAGAGCTTCAGCTTTAATGGCTTAATACAAGTGATAAAAGTCAAACTTGAGGACCCATTCAGTATAGAAATTCTTGTTTGAGACCCTCCTCCAACAAAAAGAAAATTATTTCCCTCAATGGGACAACTAAGAAAAATGGAAATAGTAAAGAAACTTGCCTCCCTTGGCCTTAACTCTGGATGAGGGTAGGAAGTCTTCCTTGATAACATTTAACCTCAAGCTAGCCCTCAACCTGAGCTTAGAGTCAGAATTTATACTCTCTATGGCTCAAAATGTCCAACCCCAAAATTTACATTAAAGTGCTCCTAAGTTGGCACTGTTCTCAGGTAGCATAGATTGAAGAAAATTTAGATGTTTTAAACCCAGTTCTCAAAGAGTTCTCACAGATAAATTTCCACAGAACAGGAGTACAGAATGAAAAATCTCAAAATATACAACAAAACCAGCCACTCTGAGCAGGAGAAACAACGAGTAAACAAAATGACATCACCACAACAGAATCAAACCTGCAAAGGCCATAGATGCTGAAATTATAGGCTACAGAATATATGATAAGCATGTTTAATGTGTTTAAAAAAATTATTTGGGGACCAGCCCTGTGGCCTAGTGGTTAAGTTCTGCACGCTCTGCTTCGGCAGCCCGGGTTTGGTTCCCGGGCACAGACCCATACACTTGTTGGCGGCCATGCTGTGGCGGTGACCCACATACAAAATAGAGGAGGATTGGCACAGGTGCTAACTCAGGGCAAATCTTCCTCAAGCAGAAAAAAAAAAAAAAGATTCTTAAAAGAATGAAGTAGAAATTCTAGAAAGAGAATATGGAATAATTAAAATTAGAAACTTGACGTGCAGTTTAAAAGCAGTTTATAGACACAGCTGAAATGTGAATTAGTAGGCTAGATGATTAATCTAAAGAAATTACCCTGAATTCTACACAGTGATAGGTACATTAAAACTGTTAGTAGAAGATAATATTTTAAAATGTAGCTGAGTATATTCTAGGATAGATAAAAGATACAAATCTTCACATTCAGGAACATAATGAACCCCAAGCAAGGTAAATGAAATCGACATCTAAACTTGTAGTTAAACTGCAGAACATCAAGAACAAAAATAAAGATTTCCTCACAAGAATAAAAAGAAGGGGAACTCTGAATAGGGAATCTGAAAACTAGATGGACTTAGAACTCAAGAAGCTTACTACTCTAAAATGACAGTAGAGAAAGTAAAAAAAGCAACTCAATACATACCTCAAAACCCCCAGCTCAGTAGTGGTAGTACCCGATAATTTTGGAAGTGGGAGTAAAGTTGGGCCTAGAAAAGGAGGATTGACTCAATGTTTCAGACGTAGTTAGATACCAAGAGCCTTGCAAATCCATGTAGCCAGGGGATTACCATTTTCCTACTCCAGCAGAACACTGGAGAGGATAGAATAGAGTGTTTCTTGACTGGAGGGCTCAGGGCGCAGTTGAGGGCAGGGCCGGCCACCACACTGAAAACAGAGGGATTAAATGAAATGTTTACATGCCGGCTATTGAGATACCACCAGCCTCCTGACTCTGAAACAGTAGCAGTCAGGTTTCACAGGCAAGGAAGGGGAAAGTAAGACTCTCTTCTGGGGAATCTTCCAGCTTTCATAAAAATACCCATAGGCACAGATGTCAGGGGTGACTCAACGAAATGGTTTAGCCCAAACACCTTAAGATAATCTTGTGGTCAATAAGCCCCATACGTGGACATGGAACTCCAAAAATCTTTTTAATGCCCCATTCTTAAGTGAGAGCTGGCAGCCAAGGATCACTGTGAGATACTGAGGAATGTGAGGGAGATATCAAAACAAAGAAACAGAAAAAAGCATTCTCAAGAAAACAGAAACCACACAGAAAGGAGAAAAATATTTTTTAAAAGTTATTTATATATTTAGAGAGGTAAATAAGATAATGCAGCTATAAAAGAAGAAGAAGATGCTTTATTAAAAGAACACGTGGGAAAAAGGAGCTGGGTAACAGAAACCACCTAACTTTTCCCTCCTGTGTCTTTCTCCTTCATTACTCACACAGAATGCTTTGCTTCTGACACTTCTAGCCACTAAATGTGTGGATGTTTTTCCTCACACCAAGCAATTCCCCATGACACCAGCTGGGTGTCCTGCAATTTAACTCAATTCTGAGTCTATCTACCTGGAGATAGTGTCAGATCCCACATGTTAAGGGCTCTGTCCCACAAGACTACTCCCACCTCACTTCAGATGCCAATCGCAAGTGGTAGGTCCCTAGGTTACCCACAACTTCTGTCCAATTTGGCTACAAATTGGAGGTTCTCATGACCCCCCTCCTCAGGTTCAATTATTTTGCTAGAGTGGCTCACAGAACTCAGGGAAACACTTATGTTTACCTGTTACGTTTAGCTATTGTTATACCGCTGTTTGCAAGTGGCAGGGTTGTATTGTCATAAACTAAAACTGGTCATCATAGTCTTATAACACTGATAAATAAATGCATAATGACCATTTCTACTTGTGAGCTTAGGTATAAATGTAGTCACACCACAGAGAGATAATAAAACAATCTTAAATAAATATAAATATGATAACACGAAAAATTGATACACAGCAGTACTAAGAGGGTCTCCGAACTACAGGACTATTTATATTTTTGAAATTCTGTTAGTTTGTTTTTTTTTAAATCAACACTCTTGATCCTACTTAGTGTGCAAGGTATTTGAAGAATAGCTAAGGACATTTGGTTTGCTAAAAAAATGTGTTACTCAAAAAGAGGGAAAAAATGAAGATGGCCATGCCTCCTTGGAAATCAAAATTGTAGTTATTTCTACCAAACTGAAATTGTTTGGCTAAAGACTCACAAAACAGTAGAGTCTAAATACTAAATCTAGGTAGGTATAGCCTAAATACTAAATTTTATTTAGTCGTGGTTGCCTCACTAAACAGGTTGTGTAGGTCACAAAACTCATCAAAAATAATGCTAAATCCAAAATTTAAAAGACCAACTGAAGTGCATAAAAAACATGTTTGTGATATTAAAAGATGCCAAAAATTCATATTGTCTTAATTTTGATTTACATATTAATTTCTGCCTTTTGAATATCAGGACAAAATCTCTGAATTAGCTCTAAAATCATAATGCTGTATCCCCCGACAACTTTAAATTTGAAAACTTGAATTATACAGTGTTTGTCAATCAAGAGACATCATTTAGAGAGCTCAACATTAATGAATTTTGGTGGTAAATGTGGAATAATTTGGTTATGATCATGATTAAATCAGAGGAATGGACTAAATGAACTCTTGTCCTTTCTAGCCCGTGCAATTCACGGACTTGTTTGAGTCTGAGCTGTACTATAATTACAGATGCAGATGTAAAATACATTAAAATTTTTCTGAGCCTACTATCTTTTTTGTCTGCCCAGACTCTTTTCCTCATTCTCAATCTATGAGGCTTGGGTAAGACTCACACCACCCCCTGCTAAAGAGGTGACTCAGGAGAACAAAAAGAGTTAGCATATCCTCTTGGGCAAGAGATTGGTTCCCTTATTGGAGTTGTTGAGAAAAAGACTCCCTTTATCTGCTAAGGTTTCTAAACTGCTAGCATGTAAGTTTGGAGCTCCTCAGAGTCTGCTTGCCCAGAATGCCTGCCTGAGAGTGAAGGTAATTCGGAAGAAAGCAGGGCAGATCAAAGGAAGATCATTTCTTAATCACAGCGTTTGAATCTCTATATCTGATACAGGTCACACAATGAACTTCCCAATCTCACAAATGAAGAAACAAGACAAAGATTGACTCTAAGGAAAACGAAAGATTATGCAGGAAAGAAAAAAGAAATTATAAAATGCTACATGGCTCAGCTGTGAATACCTTTTTTTAATATTCTGCCACCAAGAGTATTTGAGCATGCCTATTACATTCAGCCTTGGCCAACATGATCATTAAATATTTTTTTTCCATTATAATAAGCCCTGTTATTATCATTGTATTTCTTTGATTATTGCTGGGATGGTTGAAATTGTCTTGCCTATTTCTTTACTGATTATATTTTCTCGTTTGGGACATGTTACTCATACATATTTTGGCATTTATTTATCAATTTATATGAATGCTTTATTTGATCAAGACATTAACCTTTTGTTATAATTCCTGAAAATATTTTATCTTGGTCTGTTTAGTTTTCATATTTAATAATATTTAATGTGCATAAATTCTGAATCCATTAAATTGAATAGCTTTTACATAGTCATAATAATGTATAGTGAATATTGATTTAATCAAAGTGCAATTTAATTATGTGACGTGGATGTGAGAAGAGAGATATAAAGAGGGTAATGGTGAAACCACACTAAGTCCACATCTACCACAGCAGGAAGTCAGTAGAGAATGCCTAAAGCTGCAAATCAAGAAGTAGCAATATAAGCAGATTACCCAGAAATATGGCAAACAATTACCCTCCTCTCCCTAAAAAAAAAAACCACTGAAAGATTTAGAAATCTTTGTTCTGGGCACTTGGTAGTCCCTTTTAATGGAGAGATTCATATCTTTCAGTTCTGCAAAATGTTATTGATTTACTTATTTGGTTATTTTCTTCTATTCATTTTCTCTTACCTCCCTTTCTAAAACTGCTATTGGACCTCCAGGCCTGGTCCTTTAGTTCTCTGATTTCTAAATCTTTTCTCTCTTATTATCCTCTCATTGTCTTTTTGCTTTACTTTCAGAGAGATTTCCTTACCTTACCTATTTATCTTTCAACACTTTTATTATTTTAAAAGAATTTCTACTCTCATAATTTGAATTTTTAGGAGCTCTTTTTTGTTCTTTTTAGTTATAGATAGATGATTAGATCATCACCCTGTTCTAATTTTATGGATGCAGTATTCTCTCTTATTTAGCTAGGATATGAAAGATATTTCTGTTTTCTTCCCTCGCCTATGTCCACCTCTTCAATGTTGTTTTTATCTGGTTGTTTCCATCTCCGTCTTTCACATCAGAGGCTCCTCTCAGATGTTGAGTGACCTTTGGTTTTCTAAGAGGTGAGGGGACTAGAAAGCTGATGGGAAGCTCTGAGCACCTCTGGGTGCAGTATATTGAGGGGGGCTTTGCTCGTGGTGGGTGATTTGGGCAGCCCATTTCATTGAAGGAACCCTGATGTCAGGATCTTTAGATCTTCTTGGTTGGTCAGATTCCCCAGAGGTGACTTTTCCAGTCCCAGGCCTGGGAGGTAGAGGCTGGAATCAAGCATTCTAGGAACCAAGTGTGAGAAGACAAGATGGCTGTTCTTAGAATTCTGTATGTTAAAGTTCACTTAATTCCACTGTTTCTAGCATGGTACCGCAAGCTTCAATTTTGCCTAGAGTCCTCCTTTTCAAAGATCCTCTCTAGAATAAATCTGCAGTCTTCTGTCCTAGGTGGAGATCACAGTTGATCCATTACACAGAGTAGGGGAAGAGCTCTGTGGTGGGGAGACGTCTAACCGCATCCTATAAACACTTTCGACTCATTCGCCTGTTTACAGCCTCACATTAGCCACAGTTCAAAAACACCAACAATTTTGAGCCTTTAGGGAATCTGAAATGTAAATTAATTTGCTTCTTGACTTTTTCCACAATTGCTTTCTAAAGTTTTAATGGGTAGTTACCACTTCTGTGTCTGCTTTTCAGTTTCTAAAATTTTCTTGTATTGACTCCTCTTTTGTCCTCTATGTCTTTATGGGTTTGTTCTTCTTTATATATCACTTTCTATCATTTTGATGAGATTATAGAAAAGAAGCAAATACAAGTACGGGTATTTGATCCTTTATCTTACTTAGAAGTCTAATCTTCATTTTTCATTATTTTAGCTATTACAGCAAGCACTGTAAGCTATAGGTATTAAATGTGTATGAAATATCTGAAGATAGGTATCTTTTAAAATAGTTTAGATTGAGCAGATTTAGGCAAACTGTGGAAATTCCTATTTGGCTCTCAAAATTTTACTGAGCTATAACTTTTATAGCAGTTGATACATTTCTTAAGTTGACTCAGAAAAACCTCCTCTCCCATTTTCTAGATCCTAAAACTGAATTATTATATAGATAATTTCTTTCATATTTTGAATTCAATAGGAGATTGTTTCACTAATGTATGCTAATTTATTTTTAAATGTTTTCACCAAAGAGTTATATATATATATATAATTTCTTTATGGCATACAAACAGTGAGCAAGCTCTAAAAACTATATTTTCCTTTCAGTCCCCATTCTGCTGATAAAAAAGATAATGATAAAATAATGATACAAATAAAAATAATAGTAGCTTATTTGCTTTGACAATTACTTATTCAAAAGTGCAAATATCAGGTACATCCTAATAGTATAAATTCAACTTTATGGAATTCATGGAATTATCTCTACTAGATGGTAAGCATCTAGACATCAGATATAGGTTAATTTTTACGTTATGTGTTTCTTTCCATGTCTAGCACAGTGAATTATACCTTGAGCTTGCACAATAAATGATTGTTGAATTGAAATACAGTTGATATTCAAGATAATGATCACGAGTCAGGATTACATATAAGAATTCCAATAGACTGAATTAATCTTTGGGTAATTTTTACCAAAAGTTTGGCACCAGAAAAATTATTAATTTTTTTTCCTTTGGACTATGTAGGAAATAGGAGAGATGACTGGGCAGAATGTCCAACAATGTTGAATAATCAAATTTTATTTTTAAGCTGTTTTCCTAAAATGTAATAGCTTGGTTTAAATGCTTGGCTCTTTGATGCTTTGGAAATCTGTTTATAAATGACATTGAAGTCTTTGGTGTGCACTTGCACATTCATTATCTCGTGTGTCCTTGCCAGCATCAGGAGGCAGAACCAATATTATTTTCCCTTTTTGAGGGTGAAGAAGTTGACAGAAGTCACCTGGCTGATCAGGGCTTCTTCCTCACTGAGACGTTTCAAACAGGTACATTGAATCTCCACTCACTGAATAAAATAAGGACTCTGTTTGCAGCAAACATTTACATTATTATCTGTTCACTCCATGTTATTGTCCAAAAGAGTCGTGTGATTCTGACAAAATTTGGTTCTCTAAAGAAGGATATCAAGAAACAGCTAAAGCTTTTATTTACCAACTGAAACAAAATTGTCACTGAAAACTAGATTATAAATCTTTTGAGGGCAAAGATCATTTCATTTTATCTCCTATCTCTTCATCACCCTAGACCACTGATAGACATAAAACAGATGTACAATGCCCTTGTTGATTGAATAAGTGGCAGCAGTTTCCAAACGGGCTTATCTTTTCCAATTTTAAATGGATTTTATTGAAGTGTACTACCTGCGTAATGTTAATTTATGTTATTGTATTGAGTAAGATTTATAATTCACATTTCTGATGGTCAGTCAGTTTTCCAAAGTTGTTTAACAAAATGAACATGATGTGCAATCAGCCACAAAAATTAGAAAAGTCACTAAGAAACTTTATTTTGCTTATTATTTTATTTATCAGTTTATTTATTCTGCCTATTCTGACGTTCCAGAATTATATGAATCCCAATTATGCTTGTTTTTAGAAGCCTGGATTTTAGTTGGAAAAGGTGATCCTTCCCACTAATAATTTATTCTACTCTCAATTTATACCAAGATAAAAATGTGCATTTGGAGTCTCTCCATCAGGAAACACAGCAAACATCTTGCCAAAAGAACAGCCCAGAAACAAAGACGTTTGGGACTCACTGATCTGTAAATACAGAATTAATTAATCAAGTTCTGATATTCCCTCTACTACTTATGTGATTTTTAGCCTGTTGCACCACATTTAAATATTCATACATTTGTCTGTAAATCACATATACTGCCTCCTGAATAATTTCAAGAAATAGCCAAGAAAATCAATTTTAATACTAAAATATAGGTATGCATTTAGATGTAATGAGTCATGACCGATTACAAAAAAAATGATCAAGCATTAAATAGTATGTGGCACTTTGCTAAGTACTATAAAGGAGGTTAAAATTGCAGCTTTACAGGGGCAAGCCCAGTGGCATAGTGATCAAGTTCATGCATTCCACTTCAGCAGTCTGGGGTTCACCCATTTGGATCCTGGGCACGGACCTACTCACCGCTCATTAAGCCATGCTGAAGCAGTGTCCCACATAGAGGAACTAGAAGGACCTGCAACTAGGATACACAACTATGTACTGGGGCTTTGGGGAGAAAAAGAAAAAGAGGAAGATTGGCAACAGATGTTAGCTCAGGGCCAATCGTTCTTAAAAAAAAAAGTAAATTATAAGTAGTAACATAAAAAAAAAATTGCAGCCTTACAAAGAAATGATTCTCCTTTAATTCTCCTCAAAATTCGGTAAAAAGTTTTCTTTATAAAATTTTAAACTATTGTAATCTTAAATATTTAATATTTAATAAAATAAGTTTATATCACATCAAGTAAACAATAAGAGGCTTGCTAGCCATCTTAGCTTGGTAAACAAGGCTCCTAGAATTACTGAACAATCTAGCTGTCATGAATCTTTCCAAATACGCACAGCTGTTGTGTTTAAGAGTGACAAGTTACCATTATGGCCTAATTACTACTCTAGACATATGCAAAATATTTACAGTGGAATAAAAGAATCTACACAACCCAATTGCCTTGATACAGATAAATTCTACAGTCCCCTCTTTTTTATTTTTTATTTTAGAGGAAATGTGGTCGTCATATCATATGCTCAGCATCAAAGAAGTAAAAATTCGAGTTCCAAAACCTGTTTTGTTTAAACATGTTTCCAAATATTCTTTCTGTGTGAATTTCTAAACATCTCCCTCACTCCCCTACCTGCAACACACACATATATTTGAACAGATTTTGCCATTGCTAAATAAGTGGAAATGAAATCTATACAACTATAGCAGTATTAGATGTTTCAAAAATATTTCAAGTAATTGATATAGATCATAAAGTTTTCTTAGAAATTGGTTCTTCCATGTTCTTTGATTGAGCTGTTGTTCGGTGGACCTACTAAATCTGCTCACATCATATAGAATCTTCTTCAACTCGTCTATTGGTGTTTCAGGAAGTGTGTCATGGGTATTAAAATAGGCAAAGAACATAGGCAGCCTTGAGCAGGAGTCAGCGATTGATCAAAGAGTATATCTGGAATTAGTATATTCTAGAATTAGAATCAATTGACTCCGATCCTAGTTTTTGATTCATTAGATTTGACTCAAAGGGGCAATATATTTATCTGGACTTTAAATTTATAACCTATAGAATACTAGGACTAATAGTTGTTCATCTCATATTTCATAGGATTGCTGCGATTCTCATTTTACTTTATTATTAGTTATTTTCCAAACTTTCAGTGAAATTTTTTATATGCTCAGAATTTTAAAGTGTTCACAAATTGGTGTACAATCTGTACATTACATCTTTTTGTAATATTGAATTTACTTCAGGCAGACACATTGAGCTATTTAGACTGAAAATCTTTTGGGTGAATAAAATGGTTTGGATTTATCAGTGACCATGAGTTTCAACTTAGTTTCTTACCAGTTTTTAACCACATAAACTGTGTGTTTTTTCTCCCTTTTTCTTCTTTAAACAGATTTTTTTTTCCTGTACCTAGAGGATGTAGGGGTTTGGAATTAGATTGACCTGAGTTTGACTCCTCTTCATAGGACACTTTCAATCCACTGGGAATATTGTCAGCTCTACCTTCAGAATATGTCTAGAATCCCACCACTTCTCTCTAGCTTCACTACTACTGTACTGGTCCAATCTTCCACCTGGGCAATTATAACAACCTTCTAAATGGTCTACCCACATCCCCTCTTGCCTCCTATAGTCTATTTTCCCACATCTGAGTGATCCTTCTAAAATAAGGACACATTATGTCCCTTTAATGCTCAAAATCCTCCAATGACTTCCCATTTCATTCATTCCAAACTTTATTACCCTACAAATCCCTACATGAGCTGGACTTCCTACCTTTCTGACCTCATTTCCTATTCTCCCCCTCTCTCACTCCATTGTAACCCCCTTGGCCTCTTTGATATTCCTCAAACACACCAAGGAATATTCTTTGGCACATGCTGTTCTCTTTGCCTTCTGAATACTGTTCCCCCAGATATTTTCATGGTGTTCTCCTTCACTTCCTCCAGGTCTTAGGTCAGATGTTTCCTTATGTAGGGAGACTTTTCTGACCATCTTCTAAAATAGCAACATATCACTTTCTTGCCCTTTTTCACTTTTTTTTTTTGTAGCACTTATTCCCAATGAATATATTATATATTTATTTATTTATTAGTTTATAATATGATTTTCTCCATTAGAATGTAAGCTCCATAAGGCCAAGGACCATATGATAATTTCACTAGATGCAGAAGAGGCATTTGACAGACTTCAATAGCCATTTATGATAAAATTCTCTGCAAATAGAATAGAAAGGAGCATCCTCAATCTCATAAAGGGCACCTATGAAAAATCTATATCTAATATCATACTTAATATTGAAATACTGAGTATCCCCCCTCCAAAGACCAGGAATAATGCAAAGAAATCTGCTTTCATCACATCTATTTAACATTATACTGGAGGTCCTAGCCATTGCAATAAGGCAAGAAAAAAAATAAAATGCAAGATTGTTAAGATTTACTTGTAAACAACATGACTGTGTAAATTGAAAATTATAAGGAACCCACAAATAAACTACTGTGACAAATAAATGAGTTTAGCAAAGCTATAGAATATAAGGTCAATATAAAAAATCAATTGTATTTCTACATGTTGGCCATATGCCACTGGAAATAAAATTAAAGAAACAATTACATTCACAACAGCATTGGAAAACATGAAATACTTAGGGATAAATTTAACAAAATATGTGTAATACCTGTACATTAAAAATTTCAAGACGCTAATGAGAGAAGTTTAAAAAGACTTAAATGGAGAGATATATTGGACTCATAGATTGGTAAACTCAATATTGTTAAGATGGAAATTCTCCCCAAAATCATTAAATGCAATCTCAATCAACAGCTCAGCAGGCTTTTTGTAGAAATTAAGTCAATTTTTAAATTTACATGAGATTTCAAATGACCTAGAAAATACTTTTGTAAAAGAAGCACAAATTTGGAAGACTTCTACTGACTGATTTCAAAATTTATTATAAAGTTAGGGTAATTCAGACAGCCTGTGTCTGAATCAGTGTACACATATAGATCAATATAATCACCAGTAAATTAAAGAAATGGGCCCAAATATATATTGTCAATTGATTTTCAACAAAGTTTGTCTTTTAATCAAATGCTACTAGAAATGAAATTCAACACTTACCTTATACTGTAAACAAAAATTAACCGGATATTGATCAGAGACCTAAATATAAGAGCTAAACCCATAAAACTTACAGAAGAAAGCATAAATGTTCATTGCAACCTGGGATAAGCAATGATTTCTTAGGGCATAAAATACACAAATCATAAAAGAATGAAATTGATAAATTGGACTTTCCCCAAATTAAAAGCCTTTTCTCTTTAAAAGACACCATTAAAAAAATTAATTACAAGCCAAAAGGTGGGAGAAAATATTTGTAACACATACATGTGATAAAAGATTGGTATTCCAAATATATAAAGAATTTTTACAACTCAGTAAGAAGATAACAATCCAAAACAATATTGGCAAAAGATTTGAATAGACATTTTACAAAAGAAACTATCCAAAGGGCCAATAAGCATGTGAAAAATCACAATGATATACCTCTACAACCTCACTAGAATGGCTAAAATTATTTTAAAAAGCTGACAAAGCCAAGTGTTGTCGAGGATGTGGAGCTACCTGAATTGTCATATATTACTAGTGGGAATTTAAAATGATGCAGTCATTCTGGAAAACAGCTATAGATTCTTAAAAGCTTAAATATATGCTTAATCATACAACCCAGCCACTTGCTCTTAGATATTTGCCCTGGAGAAATGAATGCTACAAAAGGCTTACAAATCCATAGCAGCTTTACTCATAATAGTCCCCAAATGAATACAATCCAAATGTCCATCAACAGACAAATGGATAAACAAATGGTGGTACATCCATAAAATGGAATACTACTCAGAGGGAAAAAAGAAAGAATGAGTTACAGATACATACAACAACATTGAAGAATCTCAAAAAATTTATGCTAAGTAATAAAGCCAGACCTAAAATAATACATACTGTTTATAGGAAATTCTGGGAAAAGCAAAACTAATCATGATAAAAAGTGAATCAATTACCTGAGCTTGGGAGTGGAGGAAGGAATGACTGAAAAGGACATTAGGGGAGGCTATGGGGTGGAGGTGGAGGATGCTCTATATCCTAGTGATGGTTTACTCAAGTATATACATTTGTCAAGTTAGTACACTTAGAATGGGTGCGTTATATTGTATGTAAACCAAAACTCACTGTAGGATTTATTCTTTAAAAGGGGCTTCAAAAGATAAAGAATATATTCCACGACTGAAAACAGTATTTTTCATTATAGATCTTTGAAAAGGGGGGATCTGAAGGTACAACACTGAAATATCTGATGCTTTCTCTTCAAACCCAATTCCACTGCGTGTACCAGGATGCTGGTAAAAGCATCGTGATAAAAGGTGAAGTCACCATGAAATCAAAACTCCATGATTCCAGTTAAGCTTATGAACCAGCACAGAAGCTCTGGCCCTCATGAATATAAGAAGTATGTTCTGGAGATACAATCATCACAAAAAAATAAAACCCAAAGGCTGAGGAGATGGTGAAAAGGGGATGGTGCTAATACCAACCTGGTTCCTTTGCTGGGAACTCTTATTATCTGGTTCTGTTTTTATCCAGTGCTGTATTTAGAAAAGATTAAATCAAAACTGTGAAATTAAAACATGATGAGTGACAGCTGTGAGAGACAACAGCTGTGGCATTAGATTTTCATCATGTCAGGCCTGAGATCTGTATTTCAGGTCACTTTTTTCCATTGGCACCGATCCCAAAGGACAAGAATTGTCTTCCTATTGGCTATTTTCTAACCCATCTGTTGCCTCTATGGGGTAAAGGATTAACAGGGTTTCAGTGGGAAGTGAGCCATTTCAGAGGTCTGGGTTGAATAGGGTCTTTCTAGAGCACTTAGGTTCAGAAGTGTAAGTAAAATAGTATCTGCTGTTATCAGCAATAATAATCCTATATGTTGTGTTCCCATTCTAGATAGAGAAAACCTTTCAAATCACAACACATGCTTCAAATGTACACCTACAATTAAAGATATGAACAAATATCTATACTTTTTTCAGTTATATGAAAAATACATTTTTTGAAATAGTTATACTTAATATATAGTCAAATAAATCTAAAGTAACTAAAGAAGTCAAGGCATAAAGGGTATTTACCATATTTTTCCCCTTTTGATAAATGCATAATTTCATAGTCACAAAACCATCCTCTTCTTCAAAATAAAGTTATTGATAAATGGTTAAATATCAATATTTGGATAAACTAACTGTGGTACATCCATACAGTGGAATATTATCAGCAATGAAAAGGAACTAATGATGCATGGAAGAAAATGGATGAATCTTAAATGCATTACGCTAAATGAAAGAAGCCAAATTCAAAAGGCTACATACTGCCTGATAACATTTATACGGCATTCTGGAAGAGGCAAAACTATATATAGAGAGGAAACAGATCAGTCATTGCCAGGGCTGGGGGGAGGGTAGGATTTGACTTCAGATGGGTATGGGGGGACTTTGAGGAGTGATGAAATTGTTCTGTATTTTGATTGTGGTGATGTTTATATGACAATATGCATTTGACAAAACTCACAGAACTGTGCACTAAAAAGGCTAAAAAAATACTGTATATAAATCACACCTTAATTTTAAAAAAGGAAAAAAAATCAATATTTTCATTGAACTATTTCCAAGAGAAACGTGTTTTAATGTGAAGGAGCTTTTAATGGTAGTCACAGGTATTGCAGATCTAAAAATCCTCATTAGAGTCTAAAAGTACAAAATGAGTCATCAGGCTGTTCTATTAATAGAAATTGAACTGTGTGAACAGCAATATTTTAGTAAGGATATATGCCTTGTGAAGAACTGTAGATACTATTGTGGGTTTTTCTGCATTTGTGTTCAGACATAAGAAGTATAAGAAGTCTATTTGAATTTTATTCTTTTACATTTGAGAAATTAAGACACTTGATTTAAAGGAAACCAGGAATTTTCCACCAGCAGACTACTCACATTCAGTTTTGGAATGCTTTATGCATGTTTTTTAATTACCTTCATAAATTGTTTAAAGTGGATTGATTGTTTAGCTTGTGCATATAAATACTAGTTCTTCAGCCTGAAAGTGTATTTACACATCTATTTATTCATCATTCCATTGTAACCTAACATCATTCTCATTAGCAATCTTCTCCCCATACCAGTCATTTGCCAAGTCATGAGGCTACTACCTCCACTTTGTCTTATATAGTTACCTCTTCCCCAAGTCACTAGTAACTTCTTGGTGGTGCCCAAAACTGGATGTATGCATGAGCCAGTGAAGGTATTAAAAAAAATACAGATATCTAGGCCCCCATCCCAGAGGTGCTGAATCAGGGTCTCTAGGTGGCGCCCAGGAATCTGTACTTTTTGAGGGCTTCCTAGGAAAATGCAGAAGGCTGCCTATTTGTAGCACCTAGAGAGATTCCCTTCTCAGAGACTGAAGATGTAAGAAAGGTCAATAGTTAAAAGTGGGACCAAAACATCCAGATAAATTGAAGGTCCTACAGAGAACAGTGAACCACAGTGAACCATGTTCCCCCTTTCTCTACTTCCACTCCCCTAGTTCAAAACATCTAACAATCAGGCATTTGCCCCAATCCAAAAAAACTGAAGATTCTCATCTAGAGCCATTGAAAATACTGTCTGGGGGTAATTATGGCAGCTAGTAGCACACTGGGTTGTTGATGCCCTAAAATAAAATCATTCTGGAATTTGAGATCTAGGAGCTTATGTGTCCTAAATTGATGCCTTTCTGGTGCCTCTTTCCAAATATAAAAACACAACCAAGCTTGCCTAGACATTTGAAGAAAACCTGCAAAATGAAAGCAATGCATCAACGGAAAACCTGGCATAAGGAAACATAAATAATTCAGGGAACAAAGAATTCTTAACAAAAAATAGCTCTAATAAGTTTATCAGAGAAATTCAAGCAGATAGGATGTTATAATAAAAGAACAATTAGACGCTTACTAAGAATTCTGGGAAACTAAAAATACAATTGCCAAATGAAAATATAAATGGAAGTATTAGAAGAAAAAATTAAGGAAATTCTTCAAAATATAGAATCAAGAAAACATTGGAAGAAAAGCTATAAGGAAAACAGAGAGTTGACTGAGAGATCCGAGATCTAATTAGTAGCAGTTCCAGAAAGAGAGGTCAGGGAAAATGGAGAAAGGAAATATTTAAAGAGCTGAAGGGAGCCATGAATCCTCAGATTGGAAGTTTCTGCTAACTACAAGTGGAATAAATTAAAAATTTCCTATAACTAGAAATAACACCATGAAATTACAGAAAGCTAAGAATAAAGAGAAGAGATTCAAAGGCTGGAGAGGAGAAAAGAAAGGATTGAGAGTTAGGCTTTCACCTGATTTCTCGTCTGCAAGAGTGTTTAAAAAACAATGGAGCAATGCTATCAAAGGTTTTGGAGGAAAGTGATGTCCAACTAAGAATTCTATGCCCAGTTTAATATCAATTAAATGCAAAGGCAAAATAAAAACATTTTCAGATATGCAAGAATTAGTACATTTATTTCCCAGGCACTCTCTCTTTAAAAGATACTTGAGAGTGGAGGGAATAAGTTAGGAACAAAGATAAGAGATCTAGAAAACACTGGCTCTAACCTAGTATTGCCAATGCACAGGAGTCTCAGAGTGATAGCTGTGAAACAAGCCTAGAGAGCCATCAGTTTAGAGGCTGACGGGGTACTCAAGGCTGGAGGTCTCCTAGAAAAAGAAGTTTCCATAGACCAGGTAGTATGTTTGACAATTTTA
Organism: Tapirus indicus; assembly: GCA_031878705.1. NCBI lineage: Eukaryota > Metazoa > Chordata > Mammalia > Perissodactyla > Tapiridae > Tapirus > Tapirus indicus. The sequence goes on from CM062925.1 coordinate 16,651,466, forward strand.
GAAGAAATTATGGGAGATAATGCAAAAAAAGACAATTAGAAACTAGGAAAAACAATAGATTGTAGAAAAGGACATAGTATCACACTACACTATTTTCTCTGCTATGAAGAATAGTCATATAGTCTTTGTAATGCAAATGTTGTTTAAAAATTTTTTATTTCAGTGTCAAACCTAGAGACAAACCCTAGAATGGGTAGATATGCAAATGTTATCAATCCCAATAAGGTAAAAGGAAACATACAGATGACAGAATTTAACAGGTGCAAAGAGAAGGAGAGGTGAAGAGAAAGATGGGGACCATATACCCTCTTCTAACAAAGTAGATATTCATATTGTCTGTCATTGATTAAAAAAAATCTTTCGAGGCTTAAATATTTTACTTAAAGTCATATGTGGTATATGAGAGAGAAATGCTCACCTATCATAAGGAGGAAATCAATGGATAATGTAGTTTCAGGCAATAAAATACACTCAATAAATGTCACTTCTTTATCTTGATCAAAAACCATTAAAGAATTACGTTTAAATACAAAGTCCTCACCATGATATTCATGATTCACTATAATTTCAAAACAGCTACTTTTGGGGCTTATTCTCCCAATATGCTCCCTAGCCAAGCCAAATGAAATTGTATGCAGCATGCAACCATGGGCACAAGCATATGAAGGGAGTAAGATTGGTGAGAGTAAAGAGTAAGGATTTTGAGAAACTGATATGTCTTGCTCAAACTAAATTTCATCACTAGAACTCAAAAGAAACATATTTAGTGTTGGCCAATATGAAGGCTTTAGGCTAATCTTTGCTTGCAAAGAAAAGATCACATATAGCCTGGCATAAGGGGAAACTCTGTTTCTATTTTGCCAATTAGCTCCCTGGTAAAATATAGCTGTAATTAGAAACTTTGGAGTACTTTTCTTTAATCTCCTTAATATTGCAAATATCATGAAAACCACAATAAGGAATTGGAGGCAACATAAACAAGACTATTGGTGTCCACAAGTAGCATAACAAGAGTGACTCTCTCTTTTGCACCCCTTGGCAATTTGGATGATTCAGAAGGGAAGAATGACTCAGCTTGAAATAAAGGGCAATAATGATACCTGGAAAAATCAATTGAAGCAAACTGAAAAAAGCTTTGTTATATTTCAAGAGTGCATATTTTATTTATCATGAACACAGACTACTATTTCAGGTCATCCTAGTGGGGTGGCTGTAGGCAATACGTGTTCTCCCGATCAATATTTTCATAGCAGTTAGGTTCCTTTGGTTGTAAACAATGGAAACCAACTGGGGCTAACTCTTGGCCCCATAAAAAAATCATTAACCATAAATTATAATAATATATAAAAAATAATCTAAAAATAATAAGTTAAAAATAAAATATTGCAATTTTAATGTTTTTAAATAAAATAATATTAATATTTGGAAAGATACTAGGTAGCTCTTAGAACAAAAGGAAGAGTTTAAAAATTGGGACTCGAGGAGGACTGCAGCTAGTGTTACTCTGGTGTTCTCAATGGTAAAAGAAAGAAACAAACCAAAACACCCGGTGGGTGCCTTTGAGCACTTCCACTGATATGACTCAGCTTCAACCACTTTCTGGAGTTTTGAGACCCACCCAGGTTTAGATGCGCAAGACAGAAAGTAAAAAGTCATGAGTTTCACCCCGGGGGAGAAAGGGAAACACTGTGGTTGATATCCTACACAGAAATGTTGGAGAGGATGATGAAAGCTTTCTCAAACGAAGGAGGGAGAATGAATGCTGGGCAAACAAAAACAGATGCCCACTACAAACCGTCAAGAATTTTAAAAAAGACAGTACTATCTTAGAGCTGCCTCTCTGGTCCTACTCTGATCCTTCCTGCAGTTGTAAGGATTCTCTGCACTTTCTTGCCCCGGTCTTGAGATACTTTTAGTTTGCCTGCCAGTGTGGTTATAGTTTTAGCTATAATTATTTTTCTCCTTAAGACTTAATTTTTATGGTCAAACTAACCTTTGTGATAGAATTTTCTCTGACCCTGTACCATCAATAGATTAAAACATGAGATTTTGTACATTTGTACAACAGTATTTCACAGCTTATCATAATTAATAACTACCGAGTTCTGACTAAAACTCAGCATCATGTTTTAAGAGTTGCGAAGAAAGTTGCTCTTGAAAACAGTTCATTTTCTAGCTGAAAGAATACAAGATAAAAAGTATGAAATAGCCAATGGGAAAGAATCATATATAATTATTTTATAAAATGTGATCAAGTTATTTTAAGAGTGCTTATTTTTAATGGTATTTTGCACATAATGCATTTTCACATTGAAAATAGAATCTTCAAATCTCCCTGTATCAGGCTGAATTGTGTTCCCCAAAGAGATATGTTGAAGTCCTAATCCCTGGTACCTGTGAGTGTGATCTTATCTGGAAATACTGTAGAGTCTTTGCAGATGTAATCAATTTAACATGAATTTATTAAGGTGGGCCCTAGTCTAATATGACTCGTGTCCTGATGAGAGCTGCAAAGACAGAGACACACAGGGAGAATGCCATGTGATGACAGAGACAAAGATTGTAATGATACGGCTACAAACCAAGGAATGCCAAAGATCCATGGCTACCACTAGAAGCTAGAAAGAGGCAAGGAAGGATTCCCTCCAGAGTCTCATGGTGAGCGTGGCCCTGCTGACACCTTGATTTGGACTTCTGGCCTCCAGAACCGTGGAAGAATAAATTTCCATTGTTTTAAGCCGCTCAGTTGGTGGTACTTTGTTACAGTAGCCCTAGGACACGAATATACCCCAACTTCCTGTTTCTTCTGTTTTCCTCCACCAGCCCCAGATTGTAACTTTCACCTTTACTATAAGACGGTACTTCCTAAATTTTAATATACATACAAATCACTTGGGGATCTTGATAAAGTGTTGATTCTGATTCAATAGTTCTGGATGGGGCCTGAGAGTCTGCATTTCTTAGAAGTTTCCAAGTGATGTCCATGCTGCTGGTCCAAAGATCACACTTGGAGAAACAAAGCTATATATGAGGGTCAGCAAGGAGATGTCGCTGTCGGGTGTGTGTCAGATCTATGCTTTTTGCCACAGTGCTAACAGATGGAGTTGAAAAACTTATCCAGTGAGATGAAAAGAAAATGAGTAAACAAATGAAATATCCAAGAGAAAAGAATAAGGAAAATTTCAAAATAGACTCCCAGGTTATTCTCTAGAACAATACAGGCCAATGACCCTGGAGTCAATGAAGTTTCTATTGTATTTGGGAATAGTGGCTGCTTGCAAAGGTACAGAGACTAACCTTCAGAGCTTTCAAACTGCCCGTTCTTGGGGTTCACCCTCAGAGATGGTGTTTTTTTAGGCCTGATGTCTGGTCCAGGAATTAGAGTGTCTCAAGGCTCTGTGGGTAATTCTGATGCAAAGTCAGATTTGGGAAATACTGGTCTGAAATAAGAAAATTTACTCTACAGGTATTTCCTTTTATTTTATACCCAAATTTCTAATCAAAAAGAAAAAAATCTGCCTATGTTAGTATACAGTTAAAGCAAACACAATATTATATATAAACCAATTTTAGAAATATTATTGCCTGGCATCAGAACTTCAAAATCAATTTTAGAACAGAATGTTCTCAATTGTAAGGATTTCTCCTAGAGTCTTTACAGAATAATGTCTCACACCCTCATCATCTGGCTAGTAGTTTTCAAACCTAAGTGTGCACGGGAATCCCCCATGGGCTGCTTTATAAGATGGATTTCCAGGTCCCACCCCAGGACATTGTGAGTCTGTAGTTTGGAGCGGGGTCTAAGAACCTGCATTTTTGCCAGATTTCCCTGGCACTCTCCATGCAGGTCATCCATGGGCTACAGTTACAGAAATCCTGCCTTACTGTCGTTCTTCATATTGAAGCTTGGAGAAGAAGAAATGAGCACGACCACTCAAGAATACAGATTTTTAACAATCTAAATCTATCCCAGGACCTTTCAAAGGGTAGTGACAGACTGAAAATGAGCACGGCATCTAATCAGCAGCTGAGACGGCAGATAAGAACGTCTTTATGAAGTGTTCCCTGGGTTTTACAGTAAGTCACTCAAGGCCCACACATGATGCCAAGTTCCAACTTGATTTGCGTCACCGCAGCTGTGGGCTTGTGCCAAGGCTGGTTATCAAACATATTGAAAAGATAACCTCACAAAATGTGTGACAAAAATAAGGCTGCGAGCTTGATACGACAGAAGCAAACTCCGAGTGGAGGTCATCTATAAGTCATTGTGGAAGGACGATGGTAGGGATTTGTTCCAACAAGTTTTTGATGAAAGAATTTGATTAGTGGACTATGTAGCTCTTCAAGTCAAAGAAAACAAAGCCAGGCAATTCCCGGCTTGGTCGGGATTCAAAAGCTGTAAAAGCTGCCCCGCTCTGCTTAAGCGATGGGACTGGTCTGGCGTGCAGGAAAGGGCTTGGGGAGCAGGCGTCTGCGAGGACGGGGGAAATCCACTGGCAGCGCGCGCGGTGAGTCAGCGCTGAGTCACGCCGGGCGCTACGTGCCGGCCAAGGAGGCCGAGCCGCCGCCGCTGGGTCAGCCGAGCCCCGCGGCTTCCTGGAAGACCCTCCCCCGCGCAGGGGGGGCGGAGTCGCCGCCCCGTCCCGCCGCGGGCCCCGCGGTCACACACTCGCCTGCACGCACGGCCTCCTCGCGTAGCCTGGTGACATCCAGGATTCTGCGCCCGGGGGAAGAGTCACATGCGACAGTTGGTTACAGAGCTTCGGCGGATGCTTCCGTCCCATGTGTTTCCTCAAAACTGAGATTCCAGTTGCTCTGGCTTCTTTCGTGTTTGTCAGGTTTTTAATTTCTTTTTTCTTTTTCCTGGCAGGGGAGTAACACGCTCATCTTTTTATAGTTTCCAATATTTTAAACGCAGCACAGGAAGAATGAATTAATAAAACGTGTTGAAAATTATGCATCAAATCGTCACACTGTTTTGGGGTCTAAGATTATCATCATGTGGCTACAGTGGTAGCTGTGAATGATGGGTCGCCGGGGAGAAAGACTTATTAACTCTGTTCCGATTTGCCTTTTGTTAGTAAAAAAAAAAAAAAACCAAGCAAATCTTTGCTATTTTGTTCACCTTTTCTAACAGGTAAATTATTCCGAAGACTGGAGACATATTTGGTAATAATTTGGTGTGGGGTTACCAAAGAACAGGGGAGCCATGTCGTGTATCCTACCAGGTTGTCCTGGGGTACAAAGGACACTTTGTTGGTCTTACAAAATATTAATGGCAATGATTACATCTATGCTGAAAGTCCATAGCAGGTACTATGCCATTAAGCGTAGCTAGCCAGTGAAATAGCCCTGGTACAGGTGGGTAATTATTATTTAGGGGCAGTTTGAGGCTGATTTTCAAGATGGAGTCAGACCGGGTCATTAGAAGTTGTTGTGCCAGCTGTTCCCAGTTGTTCTTCTTTGGGAAAGTTCTATCCTCCTTATCCCTGTGTGCGTGTCAGATGATGCAAAACGTTAGAGTGGTTCTTGTTTTGTGACAGCTTTTCTTGCAGGGAGGGAGACTGAAGTAATTAGGGGTTGAACTGACTCACCAAGGTTACATGGAAGCATGACTACCCAACTGTTTAAAGGAGGGAAAAACTACCAATCAAATAAAAAATGGAAACATGAAAATGTGAGAGATGGTGAGAGCCCCGGAAAGCAAAATGAATATTATGGACCAGACCTGGAATCTAATATATTTGAACTCTCCATACCCAGAGAGATGCTTATGTGCCACCCTTCAACACAAGGACATGTCAAATTATTCTTGTATAAAATGATTAAAAATTTAACTAAGTATATATATTATTTGATGTTTAAAAAACTGTGCCTGATTCTAATTCTTTGTTATTGGCTTGTCCATATTGATGATACTGCCTTGGCACTTATAAGAGTCAGACAAACTTCAGTTTGAAACCCAAGTTTACTTTATAACAGTGTGAGCTTGGGCAAGTTTCTGAGCTTCACTAAGCCTCAGTTTCCTCCTCTGTGTAATGGAGATTAGAATCTCTATTTCATTGGCTTGAGGGCAGGATTACAAGAAATGATACCTATAAAAGGTTTAGCACAATGCCAGGCATGTTAAAAAAATTCGGTAAATGAAACCTTGTGTCCTCTTATCATTATTATTGAGCTTGATTAAACTATTGATGAGGTCACAAAGATGTGATATTTTGTCAAGATCACAGAACTAATAAAGCTTTGGGAATATATGTCACAGACACTTTGTTCAGTGACCTGGGGCAAGATTCTTAACTTCCGGGCCTCCATTTCTCATTTTAAAAATGAAGGGGTTTATACCTTATGATCCCAAAAGTTCTTTCAGGATTCCTTTTTTTTTAAAACCATAGTTTATTGACTATTGTTATGAGCCATATACTGAACTAAGTTCTATAGACATTCTTTTATTTAATTCTTGTAAAAACAACTCTGTGAGGTGAGGTGTTATTATTCCTGTTTTCACAGATAAGGAAATTAAGAAATAGGAAGTTTAAGTAACTTGCCCAAGGGTACTCAGCTAATAAGTAGCAAAATGGAATTGGATTGGAATCCAGTCCTGTCCTGAGATCTTAATCATAATGCTATTTTGCCTCATTTCTACACTTTTCATTTTTATAGAGAGACTGTGGCTGAGAAAAGTCAGATATTTTACCCAGAAGTTCACATCTAGGACTGGTGGAGGTAGGCTGGATTCCAAGACCAGCTCTCTTTCCCTTATAATATTCTTCAGGTATCTATTTTATCAAAGAATATTCAGCATGCAGTTATTTTAGCCTATTTCAATGAGTGTATTAGGAATGAATATAATTCAACAATGAATAGTTGATTGTATTTGTTGAATAAATAAATGAGTTTATCTTCTAGTTTAGAAAAGTTTTCCAAAGTACTTCTATGCTTCACCAGTTCTAAACAAAAGTCCTTGAAAAGGCAAGTGCCTGATAAAGATTCCAGTAACAATTGTAGTAACACCGGGGTGCAAGGGGTGGGAGTCGTTTTAATACATGAACCATCTTTTGAAGGCAGTTTATTGAGAAAAGTAGAAGAATATAAAGTATATTTCCTCTTAACTAGATCAACAAGGAATAATGACACAGTTCACATCGTCTTTATATCCAAGGAGCAAGAAACCTGGCTGCCTGCCCCGAGTTGAGATTATGACAGAGAATCTCTGAAGGTATAGCCTGTGAAATACAGAAATAGCTGTGGCCCCCCACCTGCAGGAGTTTGTAACTGACTTTAGGAAGCAAAGAGAGGAAGTCTAGGGCCTAGCAGGGCCATCCTTGACTATGTTCTGTCCCTTGAAATGAAATGACCTTGCTAGGTGCCCTGTGAAGCCAGGCAGGCCTGGACCCCACTGGGCCTTCCTGGGTCATCTTCTCTTTGGGGTCTGAAGTGGGTGAGGGGGGTGTTGAGGTGAGGAAGGCCTTCCCCAAAGCCCTCTGTGAGAAAAAAACAATATCAAAGGGAGGGATCTGTGCTAAAAGGATGATGATGGTGATAATCTAATCACTGGTCCCAAACTAAGATATTCCTAGATCTATTCTGGGATTTTCCACAGCCAGACCAAAGTATAAAGCTGGCATTTGTCCCAGTAGACCAGGGCTTGTTTTAAGTCTCCTCGGCAATTCCACGGACCCTGAGGAAACTTGAGTAATAGCGAGAAAACAGACTCTTTCCCATGGCTTCAAATGTCAGAGTTGCCTGAGTTAAAAATGATCATTTGCCACTTTGTATGTGTTTATTCCACAAGTGTACACAACATATGTTTTCATAAGTGTGACTGAAGGATGATTCACCAACAGTTTTAGATGAGTTCTGAAGAATACAGGAGCTTCTGGGTACTCTAATAACATATGTATATGCCAAGGAACATTTATTACACAGTTCTCCTTATTAAAGTACTTGCCAGGTGTTGATCTATATACAACCTTTCTTTTCAACATATATCAGAAGTAAAAGATCTGAGTTTGAGGGCAAGCCTAATTCAGCTGACATCTGGCCACTTGCATTTGTCCTTTCATCTAGCCAAGCCTTTGCCTCTACACTGTACACTTTGTAGGAGAAAACCTCCTTTCCAATGGAAAAGGTGATTTTTTTCAGGATCTATGAGGAAGACTCAGAGACCAAAGTGAATTATATGTCTATCTTGAATAAAATCTAGAGGCCCACAGTGAAAATGCTCTCACCCACATTTTATAATAATGTAGGGAATGGCCGTAGTAAACAATAAACAAACTGATTCACCATATGAATACAACCAGTGCTGGTTAATGGTAATCACAGCATTTGCATAGCGCTTTGTGCTTCTACAGTGCAATCTCTTGCTTTACATAATACCCCTTTGAGGCAAACTGGCACAATATCGTTATCCCCTTTTATAGATAAATTAACTGAAGAGATTAGATGTTTTATTTGAGGCCACACAGAGATCAAGCAAAGACTTTATTATGCCTCTACTGCCAAATCCAGCATGGGCTAGTAGTCCCTGTGGCTGTGTTGTCTTATTTTGTGGGATGGAGTTTCTGCAGGCTTTGCACTTTGGTAGCGTTAGAGGGTGGAACTAGGATGGCCCACCCACTCTTGAATAAGAGGTGTAGGCTGCGTAAGCCAGAGTTGTGGTGAGGCATCTTGAATGCTTTGTCTAGTGAAATCTCTAGATCAGAAGGAAGCTCCCAGATGTTGCTGTAGATATTGCCACCAAATCAAAAATGTTGAAATATAGTAAATGCCTGGTTACTATATGAGGGTAATATATTAATAAAACCACTACATGGCCAAACCTCCTAGAAGAGCCTTTGGAATGCCCTGCACAAAGTAGTGCTCTTTGGTGAGTAGTAGGGTGAGGTTCAAGGGCGCTGTGCCTCTGATGAGCACAGCAGAGAGGAAACCAAATGCCACCCTTTGGGGCACCCACCACACTTCCACCTAAGTGATAGGGGTGGGGCTAGGGAACAGACATTCCTAGTTTAGTTCTAGGTCAAAGTTCAGACTCACAGTCAAAATGAGTAAATGCATAATGATTATTATTATAATCATGATCATGATAAATAACATTTATTAAGGGTTTACCATAGGCCAGGTCTTAGGGTGACCTCTGTATCTGATTTAATCATCACACAAGCCTACAAGACACTATTATTCCTAGTTTACAGAAGCAGAATCTTGCATCACGGAATTTGCCCAAAGTCATCCAGCTTTAAGTGGATGAGACAAGATTTAAGCCCAGGTCTGTTTGCCTCCAGGGCTATGAGATTATGAAAAAAGACAGACACAAATACTTGTTTAGTCATGCATGTATGTGTGTATCTATACAAAATGGGCATGAAAATTCCAGACACGGACTTAAGGTATGTTAGCATGTCATACCTGTTTGTTTATCTGTCACTGATCTTAGCCTAGCTCAAAAGCCTAAATTCCACTGCCAGTGGAAAACTGCATTTTGCTAATTCAAAACTCATTTTCCTTTGAGTAATTCTTACTTAACACAGGATTACTCTTTCTCCATCTTCCCCAATCCCCTCTTCTGGGGATGAGATACTAAGGGAGAAGGAAAGTGGGGCATATATATCATACTGATATCAGGTGGGAATGGGGCCCTGGGTCTTCCATCATCCTCTATCCCTGCTGGCCGTGGTTGAAGTAGAACCCTATCTTCTCGGCCCCACTGGCCTCCACTGCTGATGCTCATAGTCTGTGTACTGTAGACGTCATGCTGAGGCGTTCTGTATCCTCCTCATCCCACCCCGGCTCCTTTGGGTCCCCTGGCTACTCTCAACCACCCCAGTGCCCCTCTTGAGAGCTGTGGCATCTGATGGGTAATCTTCTGCCCAGTGTGGGGTGAGTTTCCCCTCAGTTCCTCCCACCTCCCTCATCCGATGTGCTGTGTTGCCTTGCTGGACATGGCATTTCTCTGAAAGTCTTGGAGTCTCCGGCTACCCTCTGAGAATAGACACAAAACTCCCCACATTCTCCATCTCCAGCCTTTCTAAGTCTTTATGGGGTTTCTATTGCCTCCTCTCAGGGACCCAGGCAGCATGTGGTCACTAACCAGTCTCCCTTTGAATCTCTCCCTCCTTCAAGCTGGAGAAACATTTATCTCCTGTCTTAGGGGTGGGAAAACTAGCCATTGTACCATCTCTGTGGCTTATGATGGCATCTCTGGTGCTCTGGCTCCTTCAGGCTCTAAGTCTTATGGAGCTTAAAACACCCTTTCTTCTCTTGTAACTGTTGGCTTTCAAGACGATTCTATCTACTTTAGCCTTCAGAAAAGCTATTGAGTACTTTAATTTACTTCTTTAATCTGTATCCTCCCTCGTTCTGAGGCAGTATTTTCCCCTTACCTACTGGTTGATGTGGGCAACGAAAGGAAATGTAAGAAAAAAAGCCCTCAGACATTATCTCAAAACAGTAACTCATAATATTTCTGTACAGAGGTATGTGTGTGGGTGAGTGTGAATAGTAATTTTTTAAATAATTGTCTTCTATGAGAACAGTGTCTTAACCTCAAATTTCCCTACAAATACATGTCTTTTAGTCACTTTTCAACAATATTCAGGATATGTTACCTGTTAATGAAATGGAACCAACATGTAAGGAGATGCTACACTTTTTTGATTTGCAGTTACACTTTCCTTAGCAGAAAAGCAATTACGATGTGTGAAAAGCACTATAGCTGCGTGTGTGTGAACCACTAATCAGGCTACCATTCTGCACATACGTCATAATTGCGTTTTGCGCCAAAAGCAGTGCAAAAGTGAACCATAAAATTTTAGCCATTAAGAAGTTTCATTCCAATTTCATTGCATTCAGATCACTGACATTTTCAGCTGAATCACATATCACAAATTCATTCCCGTGTTCCCACTCGCTGCTTAAAATCAGTCTGATGCTGGACTGTGCTAGGCCCTGAAACACAAGTACCTGAGTGTTGGCTAAATGACTTGTATTTGAAAACCAGATGTTCTTATTACCACCCAAAAAGGGAGTTCATCTGCCTGCCACAAGACTTTTTATTACTGCTTGCTGGCAAGAGGGAAGATGGCCGACTCATGTCTGAAAGAACCATCTTACAGAACAAAGATTACAGGCCGGTTATATAGGGGGCTGGTCTCCAGGTGGGGGAGGCAGCTGGTCCCTGGGGCGGGGCAGACATCTGATCTCCAGGTGGAGGCAGACATCTGGTCTTAGTTCCTGATAATCTTTGGTTTTACTGGATATGCATCAGAGACCAGAGCAATGCCCTATACCCTGATCTTTCAGTTGTCCTTGATGATGGCTATCAGCATAGATTTTCTGCTAGGGGGTCATCACATTCCCAAGGAACTCAAAAGAACAAAATTATCAACTTCTGGCAGCTGGGAGGGGTCGTAAAAGCTACAGAGCATGTCTGGGCTAGTTAATCAGAGGTCATTCAAAGTTATAATAGGGTTTCTTTTGTACAGTATGGCTTCTCTTATGTCAACCTTGTCTTGAGCCGGTATCATTCTTTATGTCACTGGCTGTGCCTCTGCTGCATGGCCCAGGTCGTGGATGCCACACCAGAAAGCTCTCCTCTGTCACGAGGTCACACGGAGCCAGGGCACAGGGCAAGCCTGAGAGGGAGAGGAGGAAAGCAAATCACATCTGCACCTCCTCCAACTGCCAGCCGCATGTCATATTTTAGCAGATAAAGAGAACAATGAGAGCCCCTTTTTGTAAAAACAAAAGAAAACCAAAAAGCATAAACTCATAAAAACACCTACATATGTAGATATTTCTTTAGAGAAACTTCCAGAAAAACACACCAAAATGTTACCAGTAATTACCTTCAGAGAGTAGAGGTGCAGACGGTCAGGGAGGTGGACTTCTACCTTCAATTTACACAACTCTGTGTTGTTCTGATTTTTTCTCTCATAAGTATAGTCTGTTGTAATTTTTTAAAAATTATTTTTGAAAGAGAACATCAAAGCCAGCATTGTAAGAGGACAGGTCATGTCAGAAGTGTAGGTCGGGAAGTGTTTCCTTCCTTCTGATGCAGAGTCTGCTATGGGGACCACTATAGTAGAAGCAGTTGGTTATGCAAAAGGAGCAAGGGAGAAACATGAGCTCTTTACTCTTAAGAAAGATGCAACAAAAGGGTACAGGAGAAGCTTTCAGACACTCTGTGGATATGGAGGTCTGAAATCTACAGGCCACAGCCTGACTCTTCTCCAATACGTGCCTCCCAAAGCTGAGATAATAGACTTAGCACGTAAGTCACATCTTGATTCTTTCTCAACAGCATCTGTGCCCAGTCACCCAGAAATCCAATATATTAATGAAGCGAAGGAAGAATGGCAAGCCCAGCTCTGCAGTTGAGACACAGCCCTGGCACACCTCCTGCTGACATGTGCCACTCCTGGAATGCTGGGCCACTCCACCCTTGAACTAACTTCTGGCTGAACTGGGGGTATCCTGGCTCCAGCTGAGAAGAGGCTTCAGTCCTGGTTTTCACACTTGAACTTTTGGTTCAGGAGCAAAAGCCAAAAAATGCAACCTACCCCAAGCAACAGCCAGGATGTTGATGCTGCCAGGCAATTCCTGGCTCACTGGACCACCACCTCGTACTTTCTGGACCAAGAGGATACACTAGAGACCAACCTCCTGTGATTCAGGCCTTGCTGACAAATCACTGATCCAGCCGGACTTCTTCCTTTGCTTGAGTTACTACCTGGTAATGAGTTGTGCACCTTGCAAAGTGTATTAATACTTTTACACTAGCAAGATTGGAAAAAGTACCTGCGCCATTTATTTAAAAATGATGGCCTTGGGACTAGAATAGTTTTAGGGGACATGAGATTTTATTTTTAGTACCATATCTGCTCCAACAAGCTTAAAACTTCACATAATAGGGAGGCCGCCCGGTGGCGCAGAGGTTTAGTCCACGCTTGGCAGCCCAGGGTTCTCAGGTTCGGATCCCGGGCGCCTGCTGATGCAAGGCGTGTCAGCCACGCTGTGGCGGCGTCCCATATAAAGTAGAGGAAGATGGGCACGGATGTTAGCCCAGGGCCAGTCTTCCTCAGCAAGAAGAGGAGGATTGGTGACGGATGTTAGCTCAGGGCTGGTCTTCCTCACACACACACAAAAAATGTTTTTAAGAGAAAAAAACACTTCATATAATAGGGCCAGCCCTGGTGGCCTAGTGGTTAAGTTCAGCACGCTCCACTTTGACACCCTAGGTTCAGTTCCCAGATATGGACCTACACCACTTGTCTGTCAGTGGCCATGCCGTGGCAACAGCTCACATACAAAAAGAGGAAGATTCGCAGTGGATGTTAGCTTGGGGTGAATCTTCCTCAGCAAAAAAAACACTTCGTATAATAAGTTGCTACTGACATGTGATTCATCATCATTCATCATATTATCATCAAAATTCTAGTGTGGTAGCATTGTTTTTCTACAAAGAAGTGTTAAATGCATTGGACTTAAAGTACTGTGATAAGACCCCAGCTGTACAGGAGAATAATTCTTAATCTGTATGGAAAAGTTGACTATGACTTGAAATAAACAGGTTTGTGGTACCCATTAATACAATGTGGTATAGTAAAGATGAGAAAAATCTAATACTATTTAAAGATTATATAGTGAAGGATCCTACAATTAAAATAATGAAGATTGTCTCAAAGCTTGCTTCTGGATCTGGCAACAAAACACTTAATTTGCATTTTATTTCCATACAATCTATTCATGTCACTTTATATTTAATTGGAAAATTTACTTTTAAAAACAAATTCTTCTCTTCATTTTCTTTTAGCCTTATTTTAAAAATCAAAAGTCACAGAAAAGTTAACTGGTTAAAGTTTACCAAATAAATGCTCACTAGAGACAAATTTGAACCATCTCCTGACTCCAAACCAAGTACTCATTTTATTTGACCAATCTGCATCGAAGGCTGTCATTTCCAGACAATTATGTTTTATTGCTGCTATTTTTAATGCCATTTCAGAACTTTAATTTTTTCTTTCCTCCTCACTTACCTATTATCACTGAGCCATCTATACTGTACTAGAAATGCTCAACAGAGGGTGGAAAAACACACAGAACCTTGGAGCATGAATAGGTTAATGGCTAAGTACCAGCAGAAATTCTCATAGGAGCTCGGACTAGTGGAATATGAAAGAACAAGAATCTGTTTTCTTGTTTACAGAAACAATGACTTTTTCTGAGCATTGAGAGCATAGAATTTAAACTTTAAATCTGGAACTGTGAAAGGTTAATAACTATAGTTTTACATCTTTCCAATTTCATCCATTTATATTTTAGTTCTGAAAATTTGCTTCTTTGTACTAACCATAAGAGGTTTGCATTCTTCATGAGCACACTGACTATAAGAATGATGAATACCGTTGAATAAGGAAAACTGAATTCCCTCTACGTGTTCGAACTTTGACCTTGCAGAAGACAGAAAGTTTTCTTATTAGGCATTATTCATGCTTCATGTGTTCAAATGAAGCAAGCTAGTAAATCTGTCAGAGAAAAATTCACATTTCTCAGAAGATTGGACATGAATGCCAGCCAGCATCCCATCAAAGAATATGAATACATATATGTCCTATATTAGAAACTCTATGGTTTTGTTTCTAGTATTTTAAGCTTCAGTTCATGAGCTTGTTGACATATGAGAGTCTTCCTTTTTGGAAGTCCAAACAGATTGAAAAACAAATTGTGAAATCACATGACACTCAGAAATATTGCATCACTCTATTCCCCCACACCCCCCACACACTCCCCTCCCACTTTCTGTCTCAAAAGATTTCCTAACATCTGAGAGCACCATCAGTGTCAGTAAATTGACATTTAAAAACATGAAGAGATGTTTTTCAAAGCCCCCAAAGCATTTACTCTTAAAAATCATATATGGAATGAATTTACCATGAGAAGTTAATCCCAAATATGCTTGTATTTCATTCCATCTCAAACACAGTGGAAAGAACACTGTTGTTTTGTGTTAAAACAATATTAAGATGGCATTTGTTTTATTTTACATACCCCTTCCAGTATTTGAGGAAGTTAGAAGAGTTGGTTCTAGTAATTTGAAAATCACAGTGAAAAAGTCACAATGCTCTCAGTTCCGGTTGCCTTTCCAAGGACAGTGAGCATCACGCCATTCTCACCGGTAGAGGAATCACCAGTAGAAGGCAGGCCCAACAACAGCTTCTTCTGATAGAGAGCCCCGAAGCCGGAGAATTTCAAAGTAGATTAGCTGTATTATAGTCAATAAAGGCAGCCCCAAAGAGAATGCTAGTTCACACTGAATTTTGACATTAAAAATGTCAACAAACAATTATTACTTATTAACATATTACTAGCTATATTAGCTATGATTGTTATTATCTGCTTTGATCATTTTACATTTCCAGTACAGAGATGAGTACTTGGCACATAAAAGGCAATCAATAAGTATTTATTGAATGAATGAATGGCTCAATCAATTAATTAAGAGATAAGAATGACTACTTAGAGTAATTTTGCCCTTGTTTTACCATGTAAAAAGAGCATCTGATAATTAGCTATATTTAATTTATTTTCTGTCAGATTCTTCTTTGCTAAAACTTTACTTTTCTTCTGTCTCTGCTGCTGAGAGTCAGCTAGGTTGGACACTCAGCTTCAAGGTGATTTTCCTCCTACTTGTGGATGTCATCCATCCACACATCTTTTCAGCCACTGTAATCTTTCCAAAAGTTCTTGTGGCCCACAAGAGCTTCAAAGCTCCTTATTGTTGAGGGGTAGGAAGACTGACATCCATTGTGTCTCATTTGGTGACTGAAATGTGTGACACTGAACAAGGCCTTTATCCTCTGTGTATCCATCTGGAAAATGAGAACAACCATACTCACTAATCTGGTGTGGAAGTGATTGCCAAGGACTTTGTGATCCACACAGGGAAGGTGACATTTTAGTTGCTACATATTACAGATTAATATGTGTGTTCAGGTACTGGAGCACTTTCAGAGATGTTAAGCAAAAAAACCAAACAAACAGAGATTGGCTTATAGATTTTTAATAATATTTATCTGGTTTCATAGTGTATCAATGTATTTTACATTTGATAATTCTTTAATCTACAGTCACAGATTAGAGACCATTTAGTCCTGCGCTTCTTAACCAGGGTGTGTCCACAACTCCCCTGCAGAATCTTGGTCTACACCCGCCCTGGCCCCACCTTACTTTGCCCTGGTTAAGAACCAGGGATCTAGACCAACTTCTTTCCTTTTTTATGAAATAGGACATTGAGAGCCAGCTGGTAACTATAACATCCGGACTAAAATCTTCATCTTCTTACTTCTGATGGGTTTTATTCCTGTACAATATGAGGTCTCTAATCTATTAGTTTGTATTGATATCTTTTAAGTTAACTTACTAGGTACAATGTTGCAGTAACCAGTGGAAGTTCAGTAGTTTTCTGTGCTGCCTTACGGTTCATAGCTATTTCCCCCCCTTTCCATTTATGTCATCTATAAAGCCTTCTGAGATTCATCCTGTTAGAAATAAATTCAACCCCTTATAAGCTGTCAAAGCACACTGAATCTGTATTGAGCATTTATAAATCAGTATGGTCCTATATAAAAGAACTTTTTTCTTTTTCTAGGTTGTGAACTCTTGGAGATAGAAGTCCATATGCTCATTGTCTACAGAACAATAATAACTAATAAAAGTTTACGCACCAGGCAATGTGTTAGACCAGTGGTTCTCAAATTTCAGCAAGCATCAGAATCACCTGCAGGGCTTCTTAAGGTAAATGTTGCTGGGCTGCACCCCTGGAGTTTCTGATCAAGTGAGTCTGGGGTGGGGTGGAGAATTCGCATTTCAGACAAGCTCCTAAGTGATGCCTCTCTTCTGCATGGTTTCTATTTGAATATTTGCTACTACTCTAGTAAGTAGGTTTTATTATTCTCATTTTCAGTCACACAGCTAGTAAGTGGGAAAGGCAGGATTGGAATCTCGATCTCTTGTTGCCTAGTGCTGTGGTCTTTCTCTTACACACCTTCCCCTTATCTTGGAATTCCTCTTATATGTCATAAACTTTCAAGAAATGCATACAAGAGATAATCGAATTGTTAGAGTGGAGACAGACTGCCCAGTTTCAATTATGATTTTGGGCAAATTACTTGACCTCCCTCCCCCAAGCTTCAGTTTTCTCATCTGTAAATTGGGAGTTAGCAGTATTAGGGCACATTGTAGTTGGTTCCCCCCAGTTTCATCTATTCCTCTTCCATTGTATAGTAGGTGACGTGGTTCAGAGTATTGCCCCAGCTCCAGGAGTAAATTCTAATCCATACAAATCAATCAAGAAAATTCTAATCCTTTGGATTCAGGAAGATGAGCCTTAGTTAATTATGCAATAGTATTCCTTCTCCCCCCACCTGTACCCTCAATAGCTACTGTTTCAGAGATAAGCAGCTGACTAAAGGTAGGCCAATCATAAGGAGAAGGCAATTTTTTTCACCCTCATTGTTTGTGGGGGCACTCTCTCACCTTTGCTAGATATAAATAAGGAGGCAGGTTTCCTGCTAATGGACATCCTACAGGGGGAAATTGGTGTTAGGAGGAATCTAACCCTGGATGTCAGTTCAGAGACAGAACCTGGGGACCTGGGGACAATGTGGAGCCACTGGATTCATCAACCAACCCTGAACCTGCCCTCTGTCTAGACTACAAGTTATGTGAGCCAAGAAATGCCCTTATTGTTCTAGTTAGTTGAAGGTTGTTTTTTTCTTTTTTTTCCTGTAACTTATAGTCAAACACCTTGATACCCTATCACAAAGGATTCATGTAAGAAATGAGGTAATGCATAAAAAGGGCTTGCATTTAATAAGGACATAACAAATATGAGCTAAATATCATTATCAGGGAAGCTACTAGATCCAAATAAAGAAAATATTATTGGTGGTTAGGTCCTGGTCTCCTTTCAAAGTCGCCTTCTCTACCAAGAGCACAAGTGACCTTAAATGCCATTGTCGGCTCCTGACCGAAAGCTCCCTTGGAGGTGTTATCACCAGCAGGATTAGAGAAGCCAAAATAACCAGGTGAATATCTCTGTCAATGATAGAGAACTTGGCTACAACAGGAAAAGATTATTCTGAGATTTATAGAATGATGGAACAACAGATATAGTTAACCTGAAGTAAGGAGAGTCACAAAATACAGGTATTGACAGCTCTAGTCCTAGCTGAAGAAACTAAGGCTCAGATTAAGTGAGTTGCCCCCAGTCTCATAGCAGAGCTGGGTCTCATCCAAACCTGGTGCTCATATTACTTCTAGTGGACGTCTGTTCTCTTGGCTGTCCAGCATGTCACCTTTTCTTTGAGGGCACTGCCTCTCCACTACGTTAAACATGTGATTCTTTGGGGGCTGCCAAAAAATATTTAGCTACTTTTTTACTAAGCTAAAACAAAATGATTGTTTTTTCAACAATTACATTTATAGTCATTGATCCACTCCCAAGCATGTTAAAATCCAAGTTTTAAAAGGAAACAAGAAAGGATAAGTAAAGGATACTTATTATCTTTAGTCAATAGATGACTCCATTATGGTGTCTTTTAGGGTCTGGAATACACTGACCAGTGTATTAGACAAAAAATTTCATGAGAATTGGCTTGGGAGAGAGGGAGTAGATCCATTTAAAATTAAAAAGTATGATTTGGGGATGAAATATTAGGGGGCAGAAGTTTGCAAGTCACCAGAATATGCCCTGGTGTGACTCTGGTGTGTGTGTGTGTGTGTGTGTGTGTGTGTGTGTCTTGGTAGTAATGTTGTATCATTGCTTCATTCTTGGCACTCAGTCAGTACTCAAGAAAACCAGATTGAAAATCTGGAATCTATGCTTCACTGGATTGAAACTGACCTCCAGTCACTAAGGAAAAATCAAAACAAAACACACAAGAATTTAGAGGGGACATTTTCCTGCCAAAATTTTTTTCTTTGATGTTATTTCTTAGTTGGACCAATATTCCAATGGAAAAAATAGACAGATTGGTCAAGAGTTCAATATAATTTTCTGTGACATTTGACCTAAAGTGACATAATAAAAAATTGACAGAAAATTATATCTTTTCCTATGGATGTATGTGTGGCTGTTTGCTTCACACAGAATATTTAAAAGAAAAAAGTAGAAAAGATAACCTAATGGTATTTTGTTTTACTTGAAATGTTAACTCTCAAACTAATTTACTTCTTCAATAAATATTCAGGCCAGGTACTCTTATAGACAGTTGGGATACAAAAGGGAACAAAACAGAAATGGTAACACAACCGTACATGGAGATGAGGGCTTAAAATATTGTTGGCCTTTTGAGACTCTTTTGTGAACTAATTTATTTGCTTGCTGTCATAATTCTTGGCCAAACAGCTATTATCAAGCCTGAATTTTGAAACCTTCAGTTAGGGTCTAACTTCCTGTCCTTTGTTAAGCCAAATCGTATGACAGGTGAGGAGAACAAGGGAAGCTGAGAGGAGGTCAAATTGTTCTTTGTGAAAACAGAGGAGCAGACTCTGGGATAATTTGGAGTAAACAGGGGAAGAAAGGTGTCATCCAAGTAAGGAAAAACCTATGTGAAGGGAGATTTAGGGATTCCTATAGAAAGGGGAACTCTGCGGGAAACTGGGCAAGGTTTAAACAAGATATTAGTTCTCCTTGTGGTGTGAGGTACATTATAAATGCCTCAGCAGTACTTAAGAAAACTTCAGTAAAACCTCTTTCTCTTCAATATTTTTGATGGAGATTTTTTTTCACCTTTGTTTCTCTTCCTACTTCACCTTTTCCTTTTCTTCTTTTTTTCCTTCTTCCTCTTCTTTCATGTCAAATGTGTAGAGAATAGTTTTAGGGCAGAGGCAAAACAAACTAGTATTAAGTTAATTAAACCAGGAGGTCGTTAGACTGAGGTGGCTCTATTACCTTAGCAGCCTACATGAGCACACCAACACCTAAGCCTGTAAATGCCTCAAGGTTAAGAAATTGAAGCCTGAGGATAAGCAATCACCAATAGCCAACTGGACTTTCCCAAATAAAGCAACCACCTAAGCTATGGCCAATCAAGGAATTCCCTTGCTTTGCTTCCGCCTCTTCTCTATCAGTTTCTCCCCTAGCTCCTATCAGTGGAGGCACCTAACCACTTCCAGTTTGGCACTGCCCAATTAGAATCGATTTTTGTTCAAATAAACTCTTAATCCTCAGCTTATCTTTTGTCACTAGTTATATTTGGGTTACATATAATTTTAAAAAACATTTAACACTATAATTTTATGTTTGGGGGGAAAAGTATTGCTCTCATAAATGAAACATTGTAAGTAACCTAAACAATATCTTCTTGGCAGGAATTTTCAACTGGAGGTCAATTTAAGATTTTTGGTGATTGTCAAAAGAAGAGTATGGGTTTAGGAAGGCTGAGACACAGTGAGCCATAGAATTCCATCATTAAACATAAGGCCATTGGTCACACTCTGGAAAAACTGCTAGCCTTATCAGGTGCAACCTAAGTAATAGTAGTAGAAGTAGTAATAGTAATGATAATAAGAGAAGTTGTAGTAGCAATGGCTTCTATTTACAAGGAGCCTCCTGTGTGCCAAGCACCATTCTAGACACTGTTTCATTGAATTCTCACAACCCTTCTGTGAGGTGGGTAAATTACTTGCTCAGTGTTACACAGATTTGCAGCCATTCTTTGACACAATTTGTTGGGCATGGATCACCAGAGGAATAATAGATTCTCCATCATTTGAGATTCTGACCTATTATGAGGATGAGAGCAAAGAGCCTTTTACTCTTATAGGGGATTCTCAGGACTTCTGGTGTTGAACTGGTCTCAGAATGGGCCTCCTTGGTTCAAGAACTTCCCTGGTTAAGAGCTCACATGTGTTCTGAGGTGCTGTGGAATGTCCAGATCCACCTAAGAGCAGAAACCTTTAGCCTATTTGGCATTCTCATTACAGAAGAAAACAAATAACTGGATGCTTTCGTCTTCCCTTGTAAATACAGCAAAAAATAATGGTGAGGTGATTTCTTTCCTTCCCTCTCTTTCTCTCTTCCTTCTTTCTTTTTAAATTTTATTTATTATTTTTTATTGTGGTAACCTTGGGTTATAATATAAATTTCAGGTGTACATCATTATATTTTGACTTCTGTACAGACTACGTTGTGTTCACCACCAAAAGTCTAGTTGCTATCCATCACTGTACAAATGTGCCCCTTTACCCCTTTTGCCCTCCCCTCACCCCCTTTCCCTCTGGTAACCACTAATCTGTTCTCTGTGTCTACGTGTTTGTTTGTTGTTGTTGTTTTATCTTCCACATATGAGTGAAATCATACAGTATTTGTCTTTCTCTGTCTGACTTATTTCACTTAGCATAATACCCTCAAGGTCCATCCATGTTGTCATAAATGGCAAGATTTCATCTTTTTTAATGGTTGAGTAGTATTCCATTGTGTGTATATATATGTATATATATACACATATATATATATATGTATATATATATAAACCACATTTTTTATCCATTCATTCATTTATGGGCATTTAGGTTGTTTCCAAGTTTTGGCTATTGTGAATAATCCTACAATGAACATAGGGGTGCATATATTTTTTTGAATTAATGTTTCATGTTTTTTGGATAAATACCCAGGAGTGGAGTAGCTGGATCAAATGGTAGTTCTATTTTTAATTTTTTGAGGGATCTTCATAATGTTTTCTATAGTGCCAGCACCAGTTCGTATTCCCACCAGTAGTGTATGAGGGTTCCCTTTTTTCCACATCCTCTCCAACACTTGTTATTTCTTGTTTTTTTATAAAAGCCATTCTGATGGGCATGAGGTGATATCTCATTTTTTAATTTGATTTGCATTTCCCTAATAATGAGTGATGCTGAACATATTTTCATGTGCCTGTTGGCCATTTGTATATCTTCTATGGTAAAATGTCTGTTCAGATCCTCTGCCCATTTTTTAATCGGGTTATTTGTCTTTTTGTTGCTGATCTTTCTTTCTTTCACGTATCTATTCAACAAACAAGTATTGAGGGGCTCCTTTGTGCAAAGCCCAATGCTAGATGCTGAAGTCACTCTTGGAGGATGGAGGCTGGTGGCCAGAGGATCCAACCATATGATTAGAGGATTGGAACTTTTAGCCCCACCCTGTGACCTCCAGGGAGGGGACAGGGGGAGGAGATGGACTTAATCACCATAGGTCAATGATTTAGTCAATCATACCTACATAATGGAGTCTCCATAAAAACCCTAAACTATGGAGTTTGGAGAGCTTCCAGGGCAATGAACATATTGAGGTGCTGGGAGGGATGCTCCACTCCCCAACCCCCACCCCCAAACCTTGCCCTATGCATCTCTTTCATCTGGCTCTTCCTGAGTTGTATACTTTATAATAAACCAGTAAATGTAGGTAAAGTGTTTTTCTGAGTTGTGTGAGTCATTCTGGCAAATTATCAAACCCAAGGGGGGATCATGGGAAAGCTCAATTTATAGCCAGTTGGTCAGAAGTACAGATGATAACCTGGGTCTTATAATTGGCAGCTGAAGTGGAGGGCAATCCTGCGGGGCTGAGCCCTTACCTGAGCGATCTGTGCTAACCCTGGGCAGTTAGTGTCAGAATGGAGTTAACCTGTAGGATACTCAGTCAGTGTTCACTGAGAATTGGAGAATTGCTTGGTGTGGAAAATCCCACACATCTGGTGTCAGAAGTGTTCTGTGGGGAGAGAGGAAACAACAGTTTTCCTTTAGTTGATGTTCCTTTTAACGGTGTACAAAGCACAAGCCCGTGTCCAGAGGGGAGAGTATAATTTCCGTACAGTGTGAACATCAGCACCGTGGAGTGAGGAGCCGTCCGGTCTTGTTTGCCACTGTATGCTCTGCACCTACCCAGCACAGTACATGGCAACAAGCACAAGCTCCAAAAATATGTCGAATGAATGAATACAAGTCTAGTGTTGCTTCCCTGCTGAAAGGGTACTCTTGAAGCCTCATCTGGTCAGTGACACCCTACAGACTGCCCACGTTGCCCTCAGGAAAAACAGAACCAGTGTACATTCAGAACTTGAGAGTGGTCATCTGGAATACATACCTTATGAAAAAGTAAGGATATTCGGGTTGAGTAATGATACACTCGGTTTGCAAATAACACATGTTCGTTTTCGTGTTGCTAAAGACTCCTTGCTAGGAAACGCAACACTTGTAATTTAATATGTAATGTTCTCAGAGTCTGAGGCCAAACCACCTCAAGCTGTGAACGCCTTGGCTCGGAAGAGCCAGTCAGGGTCAGGGCAGGGCAGTACTTGGCCTGATGCCCCTCCAGAATAAACCAAACAGCTACAGGAAGTGGTTTCCATGATTCAGTAGGTGGCACACTTCCTTTTGAGTCACAACTGAATCACAGCTGTAAGAGGCGAAAAAGACCTATTTCTTTATCCCATACTTTCCCCCGATTCCCAATAGTAAATTTGTCACAGTCTGTCATACAATATATCCTGTTTAGTTTAATGTGTTTAACGAAAAGAGAAAGAAAAGTAGCAAATCAACTATGACACGGCAAGAAGGGAGTGGGAAACAAGGCACATCGAAGTGAATCAAAGCCTCATTTCATCAGAGGGCCATGTTCTCCGAGGAGGTGGAAAGAAAAGCCATCTGATTTCACTGGGCTCACTAAGGCCCTTGGTTCTCTTGACTAGAATCTGACCCATTTCCAGTGGAAGCAATTAGATCACAGTTACGTAAACCGTGTTGCTTTAAATGGCCCTGCTCTCCTCTTCACTCCCTGACCCTGCCTTACTCCCTGGCACGTCTGCTGGAAGGCTGTTCTCAGTGCCGTCCCAAGCATGGCCCTGGTTCAGCGTGGGGGAAACGATCCTGTTCTGAATGTACTGAATGCTGCTGGCGATGCTGTAAATGGTTTCAGGCTTAAGGAAAAACCCATAGATATCAACAAGTCATAAAAACTGACATTCTTCCCCTTCCTCCTTCCCAGTGTGTCTTTTATGCTTCAATATTAAAAGTTCTGGGAATGTAAACACAGTTATCCATATTTTCATCTGACGAATTAGATTTTACTACATGTTTGTTGCTTCCTTCTACTCTGATTTGTTCCTCTTGGTTTCACGTTTTAGAACAAAGATTCAGAAACTCGTGCTGTATGTCCTGTATTTATATCACTCTTGGAAGACTGATAATCAGACTGAAATCAGAAATCTGACTGCCAAGTTAATATTCCACGGCTCCTTCTGTGAACTATTCCAATATTTAAAGAACACAAGATTCAAAGTCACATAGACCTGTGTTCAGATTCAAGCTCAACAAAAAATTGTAGAGCTGTGTGTCCTGGATAAGTCTCCCAACCTCTCTGAGCTGTAATTTTCTCAGTCTATAAAATAGGATTCTAACATAAGGACAATATCAAATGGGATTCTAACCTAAGGACAATGTGAGAACTAAATAAAGCTTTTATATAGTGCCTAGGACAGCTCCTAGCTCATATTTGGTGTTTAAAATAAGCTAGTGCCTTTTCTCTTTATTTACAATACCTTGTCATCAGGAGGAAAGAATAGCGCTGGGACGCAGCAACGCTGTGGGCACGCTGTCTCGTCCTTCCCAAAGACGTCAGCCATATCCAGCTCCTTTAGCACTTTCATCAACAGCACCTGCAGCCCATGTGCTACGGAATGGCATCCTTAGTGGACTGGTGGAGAAGCCCAGCCAGGAAGCAGGCTTTAAAGCCCAAGCCAGCTCTTCCAGACAGGACAGTTGTGGCTGCTCGATGACAGCCAAATGTGAAGGGAGTCCTCATCTGACACACTGGAGGGAGCACCTAGAGGATGGGCAGGGAAGAGAACCATCAACGGCCCTCACAGCCAGACAGAGCGGCTGTGAGGGCGCAGGTCAAACAGGGTGACGACCAGCAGACAGATGGAAATGCGAATACACTGTTAGATTTGAAAAGCCCTTCTAAAACATCCATCCTCCCACATCCCTTCAATTCCTCCTAGATAGTCATACACAGAGGGTGATGGCTTTTAGAGAAGGGTAGTGGTACCCCCCACCCCACCCTAATTAAGGTCCAGAACATCATCCTGTATGTAGAAGCATCACTTCATATATTGTGGTTGCCTGGTTCCCTGACTGTCCCTTCCACTGGACTGTGAGCTGCTAAAGGCAAGGAAGGTGTCTTATTTACCCTTTAACCAACCCTTACCTGTAGCTCCGTGCCTAACTCGCAACAGGTGCTCAACCGATGTCTGCTGACAAAAGAAATACAACAGGCAAGTCAGAAAGATGGTGAGAAAACTCGAAACAGGAATTGGTGGCCTCTGAGGCCAAGGTCCCATAGGAGAACTGGCTGGATAGGCTCATTTTGAGGACTGGAGCCAGAAGTCAGAGCCCCTAGTGTGACGATATGGGGAAAAGAGGAGACAAACTGTTTTGAAAATTGCACTTGTCGTGGGCGATCCAAGCTGGACACATGATTTCTGGAGGTCTGGACATCGTCGGAGCGCAGTGTTTATTGTGTGTCTGCTGGAGGCTTCTGTTTAAATAGCTACCAGAGTAGGATGACTCAGCAGCCGGAGGATGGGACACTCTCGGGCTGCCTCCTTCTTTAAGTGATGAATCTCATTGCCCCGGGTGTCTGTGGCAGTCTCTGATATGACACACCTATCAGCTGGGGGTGCCAAGTCACCCGTTACTACTCTGGAGACTGATAGAAATTGTGTGACAGGCATGGTCTCGTGCCCCAAGCATGGAGGTTCTTCTTTAAAATGGACTCTTACCAATGGGTTCCCTTTCAGAAATTTAGAGGCTGCTTTTAAATTTCTACTCTATCTCCCTGTCAAGGACTCCTGATTATCTTCAGGATAAAGTCAAAATTTGATATCCTGGTAGTTGAGGTCCTGTAGAAACTGGTCTACACCTACTCTAACTTTGTTTTGTTTGTTGTTCTTCCTTAAGACTGGCTTGCTACTGTTTCTTTCTTTCTTTGTGTCCCTGGCAGATAAACAGCAGCAGGACAAAGCTTTAAGAAAGAGGCCCGGGAGGAAATCCTATCTAGTAGCTATTTCCTGAGAAGTGCAGAAATTCCCATTATTAAAATTGAGCAGCATGACACTTTCATATTAGTCATTGAAAAGCAGTGTTCTCTGGAATTTTGGTTTGACAAATGCTGGTCAAATTTAAGTCAGGTCCAAAAATTGCTTAGATACAAGGATTAAAAACTATTCCTGCAGGAGCCCATAAGTTAACTTTGTGAACTGGACTAACTGCAAAGTGCTATGCCTGAAAAGAGCTAAATAAGCTTTCAAACTTTTATTTTCAAGCACTCTGAGTGCTTAAATGCCTGCAGGGCTGGTTCAACTGTCAGATCATGTTTTTTGCAACCCCTGGCTCAGATGAAGGGAGTAACCTATACCACCCGCAACCCCACTCTTCACCTCTAGCACTGTCTTTCCTACTCACTCCGGAAAGCTTTCCTGGTGAGAATTTGCTCAGCTGCCACAGTGTAGTCACTGCTGGGCAAGGACATTGGTCACAGGTTTTGTGTTTCCTCAGAGTTTAGTTCAGTGGGTCCTGGACCTGCAGTGGTGTTACTCCCATTTATTTGATTTGACTTTGAAAGAGGACCTCTTCACATGCCTCCAGCCTCCGCACATTCCACTCAAGGACAGTGGTGAATTGTGGCTCTCTATTCACCTCCTAGGGTTTTTATTGTTAACCTAATTATTATTTGCAATAATAATTTCCGTTGGCCAATGGTGGTAATTCTACAAATTCCTTTGGGACTGCAGAGAGAAATGTTGTTCCACTTGAGATAAATGTTGGGTAACAGAATTAGAGAGAGAAAATATTCAGACCATTTTGTGATTCTAATTCACTTGCAAATTTTACTGTTTCTGCTTTAAGATGTGCTGTAGTTGCGAGTCCTTAGGAAATCTGTTTTGGATTGCTTATAATAATTTTTATCACTATTGAAAAATGAAATGAAATAAAACACCTTGTTTTGTGAGTTTATTGTAGACATTTTAAAATGTGTAGATAAGCTCACAGGAGAAACTGAGACATCTACAATCTCAAAGCCCAGAAATAACCACAATTAATATTCTGGAGTTCCAAAGTTTTTCTACGTATAAGGAATTATGCTGAACATGCTACTTTGTTACCTACTTTTAAAATTTGATAATAGATGATATACCTCTTTCTATAGCAATTTAATTGCTCTAATGATCTGTCATCCTAAGGCTTTTTCATAATATATTTAACCAAGCCTCCTTATTTTTCTCACTATGATATGAATTCTACAAAGATACCTTTGTAAATAAATATTTGTCTGAATCTCCTATTAAGCCCCTATAAGTAGAGTTTCTGAATTGAAGGTCATAACTTTTCTTAAGTTATTTTTTTTTTAAATATGGTAAAATTTCTTCTTAGGAAATTTGCATCAATTTATACTTCTATACATGGTGTAGGTTTTTTTAGAATCACCATGACAATCTCCGTTGCCAAATACCTTTAAAATAAAACTGTGTGTGTGTATCAACAAACATTTACTGAGCCTCCTCCAATGTGCCAGGCACTGTTCTAGGCACTGGAAGCATGCACAAGGCAGAAAGGGACCCTGCTGTTTCAGGAAGCTTAACTCTTATTGATGGAATTGAACCGTAAACAAATAATATAATTTCAGGCTGTGATATATGCTGTGAAGAAGAGTAAAGCAGTATGTGTACGCATTTGTGTGACAGGGAGTGGGATGGAGGTATCCCGATTTTAGATAGATGGTCGGGTAAGTCCAGCATAAGGACGCAGATCAAAATAGAAACTGTTTGTAAAACTAATACTTGATTATTTCAGAAAACTTTGAATGTAGACAAGTACAAAGAGAAAATTAAAAGTTACTTATAATCCTAGCAATTTGGTTTATATCTTTTCAGTTTTTGTTTCAT
The DNA here is from genome assembly GCA_031878705.1 of Tapirus indicus. Classification (NCBI taxonomy): domain Eukaryota; kingdom Metazoa; phylum Chordata; class Mammalia; order Perissodactyla; family Tapiridae; genus Tapirus; species Tapirus indicus. The sequence goes on from CM062925.1 coordinate 16,679,452, forward strand.
ATCATGCGTGTGCACACACACACACACAGATGTATGTGCATCTATATATCATTAGGATAATACTGAATATACTCGCTCAGCGGATGTGGATAGTAGTAGTCAGAAGTTTGTATGGCCAGTTGGTCCAGTAGAAGAGTCAATCCTCAGAAACTTAGGGTTTTATTCTGTGGGCTAGTAGTTACCAAGAGTTTTGCAATTGCAACATCCCTTGGTAATTTGGTTTAAAATATTCCCTTTCCCTCTTTCTCCTAAAAAGGCTGGGTACCATATATGCAGGTTTGCTTTTTTAATTAAAGTGGGTTAAAATTCATTCCTTTGGGTGGAAATATTTGCAGCAGTCTAGAGATCATTGGAGAAACCAGAGAAGGTCACAGGACAGGCATTAGGAATTACAGTTTTGAGATGAAGACTACCAAGAGGGAAAATCTTGCTAAAGCAATCTTGCAAATTCTTGGAGGATATCTTCCCACCTCTGCAAAAACCACAGTCAATTCCCTCTCTGTCAGGCCTCTAAAGAGCACCATTCTGTTCCAGAGATTTGTAAAATGAGGAGTCTTTTCTGACGCTCTCTTCTCTGAAAGCCCGTAGCTGATGCATCAGCAAGTCCAGTTGGCTCTACCTTCACATTAAATCTCAACTCCGACCATTTCCCACTACTTCTGTTGTTCCCATCGTGGCGAGCAGCACCGTCATCTCTCAGCTGGGCTTGCCTTTTCTACTTGCCTCCTCTTCCTCCGCCAAATCTTTTCCTCTCATAACAACCAGGGCAGCTATATCTCTGTATCAGGATCTGGGCAGGAAACAGATGACATATGCAAACTGGGTAATTTGAAAAGAGTTTCATAAAGGAACAATTTACAAAGGTAAGTACAGCTTTGACGGAAATCAGAAAGGGATGGTGCCGTATCTCAGGGTGCAGGAAGTGGTTGCCAGAATCCAGAAAGGGGAATACCCAGCCCTCACCCAACCCCAGCTCTTTGATGCTCTCGCTTTATAGCCCAATCCCATTCACCCCGGGGCACCATGCCAGGAGGAGGGTAAAGAGTGGATCTGGAGGGGCAAATAGAAGGATTCCTTTAAAAATGTAAATCTGAGAATTTCCTTCCCTGTTCCAGATCCTGAATGTGTGCCTGACAGTCGTTAGAAGGACGTACTCTTTCCCTTCTCCTGGTTCCATAAGAGGGAGAATTCCCAAGCACGTCCTGGCTTCTCTCTGTTTCCAGACACTCTGCTCCTGGAAAATGGAGTGACTTATTGGATTGATAAGCGTGAGATGGAAAATCAGGCGTGGCCCCTCATGTCCTTGGGAGTGAGCCAGCCAGCAGGAAGCAGGTGCTCCCCTCTGCTCTGCCATCAGTGAGCCCTCCTCAGGCTGCCTCGGTCCCTGCCTGTTGATGTTGCCATCACTTGACACTCAGTGCTTCTTTCTGCCTAATATTGGGGTTCAGTATTATTAGCAAGTCCACTTGGCGAACTGACCTAAAGCAGCATCTAACAACGCACCTCTATCAAAAATAAAGCTGGTGTGTTGGCTTCCATCTTTACTTTAAAACAGAATTTCTTCCTGCCTTCACTCATTAAATATTTTTTGAGCGCCTGCTCTTTGCCAAATACTATTCTGCTGCTTAGGATGCATTAGAGAGGGAGAGAAAAAGAAAAACATAAAGATTCCTTGCCTTATTTCACCAGTTATTTAAAACCTGGGTAGGGAAGAAGGGTACTATCTGTTGGGGATCTCTTCTGAGACCTTCAGCTTTATTCAGAGTAAAGTTCTGATTAAAATAGAAAGTTTCCTCATAGCCTACAAGGCTCATCCCGATACAATCCCTGCTCCTTCTGTCTTCATCTCCGACCACACTCCCTTCCCTGGTCCTGTTGGCTTCCTTGTTGTTCTTTGAACGCACCACGCACACTCCCTCTTCCGTCCTTTGCACATGATGTTACCCCACTGGACCACTCCTCCCCTAGATGGAGACATGATCTGCTCTCTCACTTCTGTCAGGGACCTCTTCTAACATCGTCGTCACAGTGAGGATTTCCCCTCTCGCTGTATAAAATGAACACCTCACATCTGTTTCTAGTCTTTCTCTACTTCCCTCACCCAGTTTTATTTTTTTCTTGTCGTTTATTACCACCACATGTATATGTCGCATGTTTGCTGAAGGGTGGCTGACACAGAGGAAGCACTCCACGTCGACAAGGTTCATGACGAGGAACAAACGCTTACATAATGCCTACTGTCTGCCAGGCGCTGTTCTAAGAGCTGTGCTCCCATCAACTCATTAACATCATATCAGATCACTTCCTATGACCCTTCTAAGATAGGAACTGTTACCATCGGCACTTCACAGATAAAGAAGCTGAGGCACAGAGAAATGACATAATCTGCCCAAGGTCACAGAGCTTGTCAGGGTGGAGCAGAGATTTAAACACAAGTAGAATTGTACCCCTGATGAGAATATAGCAGAACAGGGACTTTGTTTCCTTCATGACTAATGCCCGGCACTTAGTATAAACATATTAATAAATGAATGAATGATGTTACCTACTTCTTAGAGTTTTGAAGATTAAAACTATCAATATGTGTAGAGGGTTTAAATCAGTGCCTGGAACATAGTTAAAGCTCAATAAAGACTAGGAAAGAAAAGGGAGGCTGTCCATAGCTGCCTTTCGGTTAACCTTGGCCTATACTAATACCCCCTCTCTATCGTCAGAGCAGCAATTAGATATTGTAATGGGTTCTCAGCTTAAAATTAGAAGATTGGTTCTCAAGCTACGCTCAGCTCTATTATTGCCGGACTATGAGCTGGACTAATGTCTTCAGTGCTAAAACCAAATAATGGAATTTTCCCAACTCTCAGAAAAATCTCAAATAAGTGCACAGAATCTTTAAAATTTTAAGCTTTTCTCTCATGATTTTTTCTTAAAACATCAAATATTACATCTTATCTGCTGGGTAAAAAAGTGAGTGAACAAGTAGCAAACAAATACTGACAGGAAAAGATGGAAATAGCCCTACTTGGAAACCAGGAAGCAGCCTTGTTTTATTTATAAATATAGGATCAAGGGAGTGTGATTTACAACATCAACACTGAATATTCTTGAAAAATAAATAAAATAAGTGCATAAATATTTATATATCTATATAGATCTCTGTACCTAGATATAAATACATAGATAAATTTTTGTACTAAATCAGAGGTTTTTTGGAGTGGAATAAATGTATCTATATTTTATCTTGTGACACAAAGAGCACCTTGACTTCCAGGATGTTCTGCTTCCTGAACAAATTAGAGAACCATTGGACTTGGAAAGCAAGAACAAAGAAAAAGTAAAAACCTGGCAAACCCAGTGTCAGAGATTTCCCGCTGGCTCACTCATCACTCAAATGAGGAAACCCGCAAGGACTTTAGCAGAACTGTATTTTCAGTGTAACTTTTGGTCTGAAGTTTCTTCTCCGCCCACGTGGAATTCATTCCAGTGTCTACGGTGCCAAGAAATGCAGTTCTGCGGTGTTACTCAGACACTATAAAGATAACTCATAGATCATTGTTTTTTTTTTAAATATAACCATCCAGAAAATCATGATTTTTTTCCATTGGTAAAGCTTATAAAAGAAAAGCCAAAATGCAATTCTAGAAGTTATCCAGTAGCCTAATATTATCTTGCTTAATGATTTTTGCAAAGTAACTGTCTCAGTGCAGGCTCTGATGGCAAAAAAAGTTTGTAGTTTAAGAGTAAAAATGTGAAAATAACGTGTCATTTGAAGGGCTTAATTATGCTTTTGGAAAGGGCACTGAACTGTAGCTATTTTCATTAGTGGGCATTGACTGTGCAAATTCCCACTTCAATCGGGCTTTGCCATTGCCCCCAAACCATGCCCTTCATGTAAATATTAGTGCAATTTCTACCACAAGCATAAATCGTGGGGATATTAAGCAGACCTCCTTGAACAGTTCCTCTGAGTTCCTCCTGGCTGTAATGAATCTCACCCCGCAGTCAGCTGAAACATGTTTATTTTAAAATATTTAAACATTTACTTGGTGCAAAATAAGGTAGCAGCAGCAGCATGTTTAATGGCAATTTTCTCAGCAAAAAGAGAGAAATAGACATATGCATTTACAGTAACTCCTTACCTCACAGAAAGACACATTCCAAATCTATAAAAAGAGGAAGATAAAAAAATCCCCCCCCACAAAAGTTACAAAATCATTTCTCAAAAGAACCAGAATAAAACAAAACAAAACCCTCAAAACTTGGAATGTCCCCTTTCCCTAATTTTTCTTTTCTCTTCGATGCTGGCATTCCATTGCTCTCTCTGCTGGATCTTTCATCTTGGTAAATCCCCTTAGATCCTCACGATATTAAATTAAAAAAAAAAAAAGCTTCTCCCGCAGGCAGCGTTATTGAAACCAGTCTAGTCTCAGCAGTACAAACTCAGCAACTGGGCCAGTAATTTGTCCCTCCAACAGAACGATTCCTGTTCACTCCAAAAATCAGCCCGGCTCTCACAAGCAAACAGCAGGACAGGTTGGCAGGTCTCTGGATCTGTCTGGGACCCTCTCTATCTTTCTGGAATGGTTTCTACATCTGATTAGAAGGTTGGGCATAATATGCTTCAGAAAAATGTATATAGATAGATTTGGAACTGGGGGAATCTTCGTTTAAACTATGGAAAGATAGATAAAATATTGCAAGCAGCCTCTTATTGTGACCCTCATCTTGTGATCACGTCATACAGCTGCTTCACACTGGTGCTCAGCCTCATGGAAGATGTGACTCAGCTTCTCTTGCATTTTAAACATGTCTGGTCACATTACACAACAAAATAAATAGCTATTTCCACAGCTCTACTTCAGTCTAGTCTCATATATTTGAAGTTCATACAGCAAATAGCCCATTCTGTTGCACCTTAAACTTGCCTAGAACATAACACAAATGCCAACCTTAATATATCTGAAGAACTAACGCTTAAATTTTATTTTTGTTTGCATCTCCATTCATTAAAAGCTGTGAACGTTAAAAAAAAAGTTACGTAAAAATAACCTTTGTGTTTCTATATAGAAGGTAAAAGGATAGAAGCCTGAAGTTAGCATTTCTAAAAATAAGGTTAGGAACGTTGCTCTTGCAATGTAATTACAAAGCCACGAATGATTGTAGTGAGTTAGGAAATTGCATTTGTACCATGTAATTGGCATTGACAATGAATGCAGACGTATAAAATTCAGTTGCTACTCAAATACTTGGACCATATCAGGCCGTCATAAACTAACTTCTAGAAAACTTTTAATACAAATTCACCTTCTGCAGTTGTGCACCTTGAATCATAAGGTATATTTTAAAATCCAAACTCAAGAATAATCTCTATTTTTTAAAGATAACAATTGGCTTGGCCAGAACTAGTAAAGTCTATTTCACTTTCAAACTTAAAACCGTTTGCTATTACCTTTATTAGGTCTCATCTACCTTATTTCATGCAGTTCCTGAAACTTTTGCAGTGAAGAACACACTGTAGCATATATTCTGGCATCCTCCAGTTTAGGGATGAAAATAAAGCTGGGAAGAAAAACAGGTCTCCAGCACTATTTATGGGTGAAGGATTTCTCTATTTTCTGCTCCCTCACATGCACTCTGCCACAAAGGCCTGTCTATTCTACATTAAAGATCCACTTTTCTTTGTCTCGTCCCCCTCCCCCAGGCCTGGTTACCATCCTCTCTCACCTGGACTCGTGCAGAGTTCTCTGTCTTCCCACCTTTACTCTTGCCTCCTGTAATCTATTCTGCACACAACAGCCAAAGAGATATTTTAAAAATTTAAATAAGATTACCTGACTCCCCTTTTTTTGATTTAATTAATTAATTAATTAATTTTTGCTGGGAAAGATTCGCCCTGAGCTAACATCTGTTGCCAATCTTCCTCTCTCTCTCTCTCTTTTTTTTGTCCTCCCCAATGCCCCAGTACATAATTGTGTATTATAGTTGTAAGTCCTTCTAGTTCTTCTATGTGAGCCACTGCCACAGTATGGCTACTGACAGACGAGTGGTGTGGTTCCGTACCTGGGAACGGGGCCTGGGCCCCCAAAGCAGAGCACACTGAACTGTAACCATGAGGCCATCAGGGCTGGCTCCTGACTCCCCTTCTTAAAACCTCATAAAGGCATGCCACTGCCTTGGCTTGGCCCACATCATCTACAGCCTCTAGCTCCTCGTGTCCTGCCACACTGCTCTGCCTTCACCATGTCCCAGCCAGGCGCTGGTCTTTTCCCTGTTCCTTTAAGGTGCCAACCACTTGCTGCTCCCTCTGCCTGTAAAAATTGTCCCTCTGATTTTTAAAGCCACACTAAATACTAAATACTGATTATATTTTCAAACAGCAAAGTTATTGTTTAGCCATTCCCTTTTCTTAGAGCTACTGGGTAGATATTGCAGGTTCACCACCATCTGTCTTCCCTTCCCCCATGGGCATACAGAAGACTTTACTCCCTAGCCCACTTGTAGTCGTTTGGGGCCATACGTTGAGTATTAGCCAATGAAATGTGAGCATAAGTAAGATGTCTCATTTTGGGGCTGAAGCAGTGGGCCCTCTGATTTTTGCATGACCAATTCCCCATTATTCAGGTCTTGGCTCAAATGTTACCCACTAAGGGAGCCTCCTCACCTGCATATGATGATAGGCAAACCTCAATTAATCAATCATTAATCCATCCATCCATCCACCCATTCACAAATTCATTCAACAGCTTTCACTAAGCACCTACTGAATCATGCACTGTACTAGACAATGCAAAAGTGAGTAAAATAGGGTCCTAGTCATTGAGATGCTCATATCATGGTAGGACGGTAAGATGTGAGCATATAATATGATACTATGTAGTACGTGGGAAAATGGAAATTGGGACAAAGTGCTATGGGAGCAACATGGAAAGAGGAATTAGTTCTGAAACATTTAATGAACTATTTCACTAACAAGACTCTATTATATGTTATCTAGTATTTTGATGTAAACAAAAGTGTTAAATTTTGAAGCTTATATTCTGCTATGATTACAGTGATCCTTCAAATATCCTCAGAAAAGCTTTCCTGGTCTAATTTAATAAGATGTTAGAAATAGTTTGGCAAATTCAGATTTAAATGACATGCTACTTATTTTAGTAGAAGTACTATTCTGTTTGTATTCACAGAGTATGACTGTCATTATGCCTGGGCTGTGCCGTTGGATGTTGAAACTCCTGTTCTTACAAACTGAATTTGTGAGCCCGGGTAGTAATTTAATGTCTTTGTGTTTTGGTTTTCTCGTTGATATAAAGTAATGTCAGAAAATTTCCTTCTGTTAACTTCAAACTAATAATGTTTGAATTAGGTTTTAAATGTGGAGAAAAAAAAAAAAGCCAAACAAACCCTTTGCATGTCTTGAAATAAATCTTGAATTCTTGAATCCTGCTTTGATATTTAGAGCTCTGTGATCTTGAGAAAATTAATAATCTTGCTAAATCCCAATTTCTTCAGCTATAAATTTGATTGTTTTAAGAATTAAGTGAGTTAATGAATGTGCTTGGCACAACATAAGCCCTCAATAAATGGTAACTATATTATTAGTAGTATTTTATTTTTGACATACAGTCAATCCTTATTATTCATGGATTCCATATTTCTGAATTTGCCTACTCACTAAAATTTATTTGTAACCCTAAATTGTAACCACCGACCCTCTAGGACCAGTCCAAACTGACTGCATCTTATCAACAGAGTAATTAAGAGTGGTTTTCGGAACTGAGAAATGACTCCTTGTCCAGTTCAGGCCAGTTGAGACCACAACCCATTAACTGGGCCTGTGCAAATGTCCAATAAGTGACCCTTTTGACATCATGGGGCTGAAAACTCCACCCTCAGATCATACTAACACCACCGTTTTGTGAACATTCATCCTATGAAGAGCCATGAAGCTTGACTACGCCTCAGTTACCTCATTTCTCCTCACCTCCAATCATCGATCTCCACAGTTCAGAGATCTGCCCTTCATCCCATAAATTTTGCCCCAAACCCCAGATCTGGGAGACAGATCTGAGAGCATTGCCTCCTGTCTCCTTGCAGGCTGATCTCGCAAGAAAGCTTTGTTTCTTTTCTCAAAAGCTGATGCCGTAGAAACTGACTATGCACATCGGCCAAGAGAAGCCCAATTTTGTGCGGTAACAAAATCAATACCTGTGGCACTTCCACGGTCATTTGCGGACATGTGCATGCACAGAACAGTGAGAAATTTGAGCTACCCGAAGTACATCCAACTGAAGTCGAACAAGGTGACACTATGCCTTCTTGTGTCACTTCTCATACTGTAAACAAATTTCCTTTTTGTGATCTATTTAGTGCCATGTTTTTTTCACTTTTGCGCTTTTTGTTGGAGATTTCAATGTTTAAAACAGCCCCAAGCATGGTGCTGAAGTGCTATTCCTAACTGCAAGAAAGCTGTCATGTGTCTTATGGAGAAAATACATGTGTTAGATAAGTTTCAATCAGGCATGAATTACAGTGCATATGGCTATGACATTATTATTAAATAAGTAAACAGAAAAACACGTAAGCAAAGTTATGCATTGATCAGTTGACAAAAATATCGTGACCAAAGGCTTGCACAAACCTCACCCTGTACTTCCCCCAGGAACAATGGTTCAGTATTCACGAATTCAGTGTTCGTGTTGACTTTATAGAACTACCATGACTAATGAGAATCAACTATATTTATATTGGAGCCTTGCTTTAAAAACACCGGCTATTTAGTAGAATTCTACACAAACAAGCATCATTCCTCTCAGTCAAGCTCCCACCCAGGGCAGGACATTAACGAGGAAGAATTGCCTCGAATGGGAGAGAGGCTGTCACAAATTCTCTCTGCTGTGAGCCTGCAAGTATGCAGACAGTCCCTGCCATTGGTTACTAGTTTGCATAAAGGTATTGAATGCTGTTTTGGAGAGAGGATCTTGAAAGTGAACACATTAAAACATTATCCATAATTTTTGCCTAAACATCTCTCAGATGATTAGCCTTGGCAGAGAATTGAGCACAAGGAAATAAGGATCAGGAAAGGCAAATACATACCTGAGAGAAAGATCAGGAAAAATCTAGACTAGGACAGTGGTTCCTAAACACCAATGGGATTTAAGAATCATAGCAGAACCAAGCTAAAATGCAAACGCCCAGCCCCTCCTCTGGGGATTCTCACTCAGCAGAAAGAAGTAGAGTCCCAGGGATCCGCAGTTGAACAAGCGCCCGAGGAATCCTGATTCAGGTTGTCCTGCACCACACTTTAGGTGCTGAAGGGATGGGTAGCCAGCTTCAAGGAGCTGTGACACCTGCTGATAGAGTCCCTTCTCAGTGCTCACCTGAATGCATTCCTTTGCATTATCCGGAGGATGTAATGCATAAATGAAGTGATTCTTTGGGAGAAGAAAATATACAAGGATGTGCTGAGCAGACTGGAAGGTTGAAGGGTTCTGAAAACAAAATTTGTCCCTGTATTATTTTTCTGTAACCATTCCTGTTCCTTTTGGGGGCCTATAAGGTGAATGGAAAGAGGGTATACAGGTATTATGCTGGGACGGGGGCATTCCACGATTAAGGTGGTAATATTCAACGCTTCTAAATTTATATTTTAATATTGGTGATTCATGGGGAAAAAAATTTAGGTCCTTAAAATTCCAGACACTTATATCTGCATGCCAAAGAACTGATGTGCCAAATAATAATACATTTCATCTACTGCCATGGACATTTCTTGACTTTAAAAACCAGCTAACTTGCTGCACTCAATCCTTAGGGTCACTAACTATGACCACTTACTCTTTCTTTCATTCATTCAACAAATCTGTATGGCACTTAAGATATATTAGTGTTGACAAGTTTAAATTCTAATAGAGAAGACAAACAATAAATATAGTAAGTAATAAATTACATATTATATCAGAAAGTGTGAAGTGCCATGGGAAAACATATACAGAGATAGAGAGGGACGGGGTTCAGCAGGACTGCGGGCAATAGCAGTTTATAATTTTAAATAGGGTTTTCAGGGTGGGCTTGTCATTTAATAAAGACTTGTAGGAAGTGAGGAAACTGACCATGCAGAATTCTAGGCAGAGGCACTGGCCAGAGCAAAAGCCCTAAGGCAAAAAGCCTGTGTGGAATTATCAAGGAGAGGAAGAGCAAGTAGTCAGGTGTGGCTGTAGGGTTCTGTGTGTGGGAGAGTGGGAGGAGATGAGGTCACCATGAAGAGGGGGATGTTTAAAGAATGTCGGGCCTTGTAGGCCATTGTGACAACTTTGGCTTTCACTCTGAATAAAATGGAAGCCACTGAAAGGTTTGAGCAGAGAAATGACTTGATCTGACTTTTTTTTCAATTATTTTATTGAAATCATAAAGGTTTATAACATTGTGTAATTTTCGGTGTACATTATTTGTCAACTTCTGTATACCACCAGTAGTCTAATTTTTATCCATCACCATCTGACCACACATCTGTGGTCAGTTTATCTTTGACAAAGGAGCCAAGAACATACAATGGAGAAAGGAAAGTCTCTTCAATAAATGGTGTTGGGAAAACTTGACTTTTCTTTTTACATGACCAGCTCTGACTGCCTGTTGAGAATTGTTTGTTAGAGAGCTAGGGTGGGAGCAGAGAAAATGGGAGGAGAGTACAGTAATCCAGTAGGGAGGTGACAGTGACTCAGACCAAGACGGTAGTAGTGAAGATGGTGAGAAGCGGTTGTAGTCTGGGTATATTTCGAAGGCAGAGCCATGGAAGTTTCCTGACAAATTGGATGTGGGATGTAAGAGAAAGAAAGAATTCAAGGATGTTTCTCTGGATTGAGCAAAGGACAGAGGTGGCATTAACTGAGATGTCATCCTGTGTTTTACCTCTCACCACACCATATTCAAAAGCCTACCAATCAGTATGAACTTAATCAAATTGAGGCATGAATGACATGAATGGATAGTGTGTAGCTTCCAGAGGCCAACCACCTAGGTTCGAATGTTGGCTCACCACTTACTAGCTACGTGACCTTGAGAAAGTTACTTAACCTCTCTGTGCCCCAAATTCTTCTTCTGTGAAATGGGGATAATGATAGTATCTACCTCATAGAGATAGTACCTACCTCAATTCACATCATAGGATTCAGTGAATTGATATATGACAACACTTAAAAACAGCACCTGGCACATCTGTTAGTTAGCAGTATAGTTTAAACACTAGATGTGAAGAAGTTGCAACTCTTTTTCCCATACCCTGTTAGAGTTGGTTTTTCCCATTTCTTTCCATAATGAGTCACTTTCAGTTAGGAAGTTGTAAACCTTTCTGGGAACTTCAGAATAAAGGGTAAGAATGATTTCCACTTGCCTGTTTGTCAGACAAGTGTTACATGAACAAAAGCAATAACGCTTGGACATGCCAGAGGAAATGTGCACACATTCAAATATTAAAACTAAAAGGAATTATTTTCAGATTCATGCTTCAGCCTTTAATTATGTTAGAAAGAATAAAGAGGGAAAATGTTTGAAAAAGAGACCTTAGATATCATCTAGCTAACCCTCCCTTTTTTTTCATTCCACATGTTATGTAACCCAGATGCCAGTGCCCAGGTGTCACCTGCTTGGAAGCAGCTAGACCCCTACTACTGACAAGATCAACTCAAGCCCTTTTTATAAATACGGGGGAAACTCAGCACCTATTGATATCTTTAGTAATCCTCGAGGGGCTTACATTTCTCTTCATTCTACTCCAAATTGCTGTTATCTGTTAAAATCTCAGGCTCTGATCTTCTCTGATGTCTTTTTTCCATCCTGTTCCCAACATTGGACACAGCCTGGATTATTCCCATTCCACTAAGCACCACAAATACAAGGGCAAGTGCTCAAAGGTTTTATTGGAACTTGTATTAACAATAAAGGGTTACAGAGCTGACAGTACAGGAAACAACTTCAAAATCATTGATGTCACTCTCCTAAAATCTAGCAATTAGTCTCTGTCATAGACAATTTCTATGTCTCCTGAAAATATTGCTTCCAGCTATATTTTTGAGGCCCTAGATCTCTCCTCTCCTAAGTAACCGTTGCCAAACTTTCTAATTCTTATTTTATTATGCAAAGCAGTTTAATACTTGAGCTAAACTCTTCACATCTAACTAGGCCTTTCAATGTTTCCCCTTCCACAGCAAGCAGATGCATTAAGGTACATTGATAAACGTAAGAGACATTTATTCTAACCCCCATCAATTGTGTTAACTATTCTAGAAGGCAAAACCTGGGATTCATTCATTTAATAATATTCAGTGAGCTACTATATCAAGTACTGTGCTGGGCCTTGGAGAAGCAACAATGAGCAAATTAGGTAGTGACTCTGCATTCACAAACTAATGGTCAACTGGCATAGATAGATGTTATTTTAAAAATTTACACAAGTGTATAATGCAAATTATGAAGAGTAGTAGAGAAAAGTCCAAGGGGCTATGAGAGTTTGTAGAAGATTGACCTCATCTAGGAAAGATGGATTAAAGAAGGCTTCCTGGAACTGACACTAGATTTGAACAATAAGAAGGAATAAAGAGGGGTGGGGCAAAACTGAAGGGCCCTGAAGTGCAAGGAATCATGGAATCATTGGACCAACCAAAAGGCCAGTGTGGATTGAGCAAAGGATTGAGGCGAGAGAGGGAGGCAGGAAGTAGATCCTGCAGGGTCTCATAGGATATTGACCTTAAGGCAGTCTATAGCAAGGGAAACCACCCGTCCTTTAAGCCACTCTGGCTGCTCCAGGAGAGAACGGACTAGAGGGAGCAGAAGTAGAAACAGGGAGGCCAGTAGAGAGACTACTGGAGAAGTCTAAGCAAGAATTTATGGTGGAAGAGTCTAGGGTGCCGGCAGTGCACATGGCAGAAAGGGAATGTGTTAAATTGTTTTCTCTGTCTTTGCACTAAATTATGTCCCAAGGGCTCTGTGGTACACTGCATGTTTCAAATACAGAGAAAGATAGTCTAGATCAAGGTTGCTTAACCTTGGCATGATCGACATTCGAGATGGGATAATTCTTCGTTATGGGGGCTGTGCTGTGCACTGTAGGATGTTTAGCAGCTTCGCTGACCGCTACCCACCAGAAGCCAGTAGCACCTCCTCTACTCCCCCAGTTATGACAACTGAAAATGTATCCAGACATTGCCAAATGCCCCCTGGGGTTTGGCAAGGGTAGAAGAGACTCAAAATTGTCCCTGTTGAGAACCACTGATCTATAGGAACTTACATATTCATTTGTTTGAAATTATCTGAGAAATGTTAAAAATTCCCACACTGGCTTCTCTGAAAATAATAGACATGAAAATCACAACAAAACTGAATGCTTTTGGAAGCATTCTCCGGTAAAAATTCATTTTGTGTGGGTAATAAGGAAAAAAGGAAGCATGGGGAAAAGGAGTTTTGTCTGTTATCAAATTTTATGTTTCATTATTTTAAACTAAGTTTTCTACAAGCCTCCTATCACTATAGGGGGAAAAAAATACACCAAAAAAGCTTTTTTTTCCCCCTGAACTTTAGAAGAAGATATTTCTCGAGGTATTCTTTTTTTAACTCTGACATAATCCCAGAATGACAGAGAAATGCTCCTGATTATTTACATAACATTTCCTTAAGAGGAAGCAGGCACGTTGCAAACACAGTTACAGACAGTAACTTAGAAGAATTTTGGCTGATTATTATTTTTTCCTCTTCTTGAACATGGGGACTGGATATTTTAGATTTGCACAAAAAAATAATTCATTTTTAAGGCTATTAGAGATTCCAGTTAAAATTATAATTTAGGACTGGCAAAAAATTGTGTTGAATAAATTACTATCTAAAAATCTCTAAATTTGACTAGCTGTTGAGGTCACTGGGAAAGAAAATCTAGCCTGAAAGTAGCTTTTTAAATAGTTCATAATTTGCTTTAAAGAAGGTAAAATTAAATTAGTATAGGAATTTTAATATCATTGGTCTGACTGAGAGTGGATCCGTTAGTATTTTTATAGTAGATAAGCTTTCCCTTGTCCCTGCCCCTCCCTCCGTCCCAAAGATCTCCCCATCCTCCAAGTCGGTACAACCATAAACTGCCCTTTTGGCGGACTGCTCTCAATGGCCTCATGGCAGGAAAAATTCTCTTGGATTTTGTCCTTTCCCTTCCATAGATCTGTTCCACTGAATGATCTGTGATTCAGTTTCCAAATCATTATTGGCAGATTACGGGAGTTTTGAAAGATTTATTGTTTTTAATTTAAAGCACTGCATTCTGAATGAGGACTACAAAGGATAATCTTCCATAGGCCTTGAGCACCGTCACACAGTCCAGGAACTCCCATGTTGTTTCCAACTTTTCTCCCAGGACATTTTTTTCTTTCAAAGAAATGTTTACTTGCGATCCAGCAGGGGCTTGTAAGACTCTAGAATTCCCTTTAGGCTCTTTCAGATTTTAAAATCTGGAGAGATTTTGATCTCTCCTTTACACAATTGATCATTGAAGCTAAACTCTGAAACATAATCTAGAGATCACTGGAACATTTTGTAATGTGTGTTTTGCACGTCAACTAACAAAAGCATGTGACTTTCTGCAGAGGCCGATAGGCTCTGACAGAACATACGTGCCATGGCAGCCAGAGTCCGTGTGCACATGTGGCTTTCCCTCTAACACATACAATCTGTGTCTCACATGACTGCTATCTCTGCCTGCAATCTGGACAGTCAAGTTCTTCCTTCACAGCGATTGATATCAAGGCAAAACACTGTGCTTGCCGCATCATTTCACATTTCATATGCACTGTGTCTTAGAGAAACAATACACATCACGTTCCTTGAGTGGCAAATACTGTCTCCAAATTGAATCCTTGGATTAGAGGGAGACTTAGGAAACTGGTTCACGCCCAGATGCTCACCAAAGGAGAGGCAAACTAACTATTGCAGTGTATGGCAAAGACCTGCCTTCTAGTCCTATAGAAACTGTGTATGTAAATCACTTAGCCTTTCTGATCCTGTTTGCTCTTCTATGAATTATATCATTTTCATGGACTTCAAGATGTCATTGATTTGAAGGTGCATCATTATTTCAGCTATCATTCAGAAAGAAAAAAAATGGTGCCAATCAAACTATGACACAATTCTTTTTATCACTTAGAATTATTATTTATTTTTGCTAGTTAAAAGAGTTCTTTTAGACTTAGATATAGATTTTTCTCATATTTTACTCTTGCATATAGAAAAAGGAAAATAGAAGCCAAATAATTAGTTAAGGTGTTCCTAATATTTCTTTGGGGTGCAGCTTTTCAATTCATTTGTGAATCAGATTTATCCATGCCTGTGGATGTTGATACAGCCTGTTCAAAAAGACTGCTTTCCTATTGTCATTATATGTTTTTCCCCAAGCTTATGACACCTATTTGCAAGTTTTCGTGCTGTGGCTTTCTTCATCTTACCAAAAGGTATCAGCAGAAGGTTTTCAGACAACAATTGCAATTCAAGTGGTCATGAAATGACACGGGTTTAGAGTTTTCCAGTCTTGCCACCAGAAATAACTAGAAGTTTGTGTACAATCAATGGCAACTGTATCATGACTCCTGCCTGGCCGACAGAGATTGCAAGATACTCTCCAACTTCAGAGATGTTAAATGTGAAATAAAAGTGTGTTTCTTAGAATCAAAATATATTGATTGAAAAACCCAAACGTGCTTGTCGTGCGTTTGTAAAATGACTTAGTAAATTTTACACATCATGCCTAGGCAATACTTCTTTATTTAGGTATTCCTGTGTTCGCTGGAATAATAAGAGAGGTTGCCATGGAGAACATGATGCCTGCTAGATTTTAGAAGAAAAATGTCAGACTCAGAGTGCAAGGCAGCTCCTAAGGGATGTTATTTTTAGAGGTCAAGTGGTCACCTCGCCCCCCAAATAGCTCTTGTATTCCTGCCGGAGTTTCTGAAATTCCAAAGTATTTAAATTCTTTTCGAGAAGATGCATGTTGAAAACATAGTCTGGAAACCAGGATGTGTTAATCTATTACTAGTCAATAACACCTTGGGTTAGGGTTGTTTATCAGAATAATTATGGAATCGACAGCTAGTTAGGGAGAAACTAATCCATAGACATGTAATAAGAAGAGACTAATTGCAACGTAATAAATTTACAAAGTAGCAGAGTATGACACAAAGTAAATATATAAATGCTGTACATATTAACAGGATCACAACCTATCTACCCCCTATAAGTGACCATCTTAACTAACCTTAAAGGTCTTGAGATGGACAACTGATTCTGGAAATGTTTTCCATATCTATCAATTTATATCTTCAGGGCATTTAAAAAATTAATTATGTGCTCTTTAAAAATGGGGCTATTGGGGCCGGCCCGGTGGCGCAGCGGTTTAGTTCGCGCTTGGCAGCCCGGGGTTCGCAGGTTTGGATCCCGGGCGCCCGCCGACGCACTGCCTGTCAGCCATGCTGTGGCGGCGTCCCATATAAAGTAGAGGAAGATGGGCACGGATGTTAGCCCAGGGCCAGTCTTCCTCAGCAAAAAGAGGAGGATTAGCAACGGATGTTAGCTCAGGGCTGGTCTTCCTCACCAAAAAAAATAAATAAATAAAAAGGAAACTTCAAAAAAAAAAAATGGGGCTATTGTCACATAGTGGGTAAAGAACAGGCAACATGCTGAGTGTGACTTTTGGAAATTTCCTAAACCTGTTTTATCCCTCACCTTCCTCAACCATAGTGGAGGTGAGAACCACACCTGCCCGTATCCCTCAGCATGCCTTCACTTTGTTCTCTAGGGGCTTTCTCGTGGTTGCCAAATGCATTCTGCGGTGTCTGGCATCACATCGAGACATAATAACAGTCAGTGCAAGACTTTTCTTCAATTTTACTTTAAGGGAGAGAAAACATTTCCCAGAGGCCCCGTGGTTCATTGGCCAGAACTGATTCACATGCTCTTCCCTAACTCATCACTGGCGAAGGGAGAGGGTTTGTTGTGATCACCTTGCCAACTAGGATTTACTCCTGACTCGCTTGCAAAGGATGGATGCCCTTAGTAAACAGGAATTCCGTCAACAAAGACGTAGGGGGGAATGGCTGTAAACTGGGCCGCCTAACAGTTCTGCTCTACCATTCCCTGGGGTTATTAGAAAGCTAAATGATGTAAGTCCTACAAAGTACTTAGTAATAATGATGACAATGACAAACACTTCTGTGACACTTGCTGTGTGCAATACATTGTCCTCTACATGTACAGCTTTACATATACAGCAATCCTCACAAAGGCCCCAGAAGGCCTTTGTATTACTGTTATCTCCATTTTACAGATGCGGAAACTGGGCACAGTGAGGTGAAGTAACTTGCCCAAGGTTTCGCAGCTTGTAGGCAGTTATGCCGGAATTAGAATCTTGCAGTCTGGTCCTGGAGCACACATGCTTAAACAAACTCCTGGAAAATAAGTATAGGCTCAACCCCTGTTAGCTCTTACTATCATCTCTGCTGATCTACATTCCTCAAGCAACATTTACAGATTTTTTTCTTCTTGTTTCGTCCTTTGAAGAAATGGAAAGATACATTTTAAAAAATGTAATAGAAGGGATTTGAATAAAAATTTAACAGAAGTGTTTTTCATACTTTATATCATAACCGATTAGTGGGTCATAAAATCTATTTAATGAGTCACCACCAAGTATTTAAAAAAATAAGATATAACACAATAGGATAGGATCATGTAGGCTGCCAAGTAAGATGTATCTCTTATTTTAGGTGGTGGTCAAAAAGCTGGAAAAACCTGGCCTAAAATCTTGCTGCCGAAAGTGTGAGTCAGCAGCACAGCAGGGTCTGAGAGTTCCTCAGAAATGCAAATCTCAGGCTCCACCCTGGCCTGCTTGAGTCGGAATCTGCATTTTACACACACACACACACATTTCCAGGTTCTCTTGAAAAAAATTGGAAAATTGGATAACACAAGGCTATTATTTCTATAGGGCAACAATCAGCTGGAGCTGAGTAGCCCCTGGGAACATTGGACAGAGCACCAAGCCTCGGTCCTCTCCTCTCCCCACTGCACACAATTTGCTCATACACGGTACCTGCCTGGTCACTGAAAGCATCTGAGTTTGTGACCTCTGGGCCACGTTATCCCGGTTTTAAACTTTTCTTCATAGATCTTAATCTTCGGTCATGAGATCCTCTTTGGACTTTTCCACTGAAAAGGATTTTAAAAAGTTAGGATTCTGACCCCCAAATTAGCACCAGAGTTTAACTCAAGTGTATTATCCCAACTATAGCATATGCCTCTGGACCTCCTGCTGCTGGCAGTTGGTGTCCTCAGTCTTGACACTGCTGACTCCCATTCTGGCTGCTAAGAAAGTGGGACTCAGGTTCTTTTAAGTGGTCTTACAATTATTCCTCAATTCTTCTTAGAGGAGTTTTGGTCCTCCTAAATTTATGCCCTTGCATTGCCTCCCCAGATGTTCACTCTGTTTTTCTATTTATTCTGTCAGAGACTTTAGTTTGTTGTTCTGAAAGGACAAATGAATGTAATTTCAATTTCATGTACTCAGGGTAAATAAAGTGCCTCAGGCTGTGGCATGGACCAGCACTCACAGAGACCCAGTACTTGAAAGTAGGGACAGATGTCTTTACAAAGCATTTGGGGTATGAAGTAAGTCAGATTGAGACACAAAGAATGAGAAGGTCTGAATTTTCTCCTGTGAATGATAATTTCCGCACTGTAGTGGGCTGAGCTCTCCCTTCTATAAGGGAGATAGGGAGATGTTTCTTTTTTCATTTTTTTTGTGAGGAAGACCAGCCCTGAGCTAACATCCGCTGCCAATCCTCCTCTTTTTTTTCTGAGGAAGACTGGCCCTGGGCTAACATCCGTGCCCATCTTCCTCTATTTTATATGGGGGCCGCCACAGCGTGGCTTGACAAGTGGTGAGTCTGTCCACGCCTGGGATCGGAACCTGCGAACCCTGGGCCGCCAAGCGAAGCGCACGAACTTAACTGCTACGCCACCAGGCCGGCCCCAGAAAGATGTTTCTTGATACAAATAATTGAAGGCCAGACTCAAAGCGGCAATGAAGGAAATTTACTAGCTCACAGAGCCAAAAACTGCAGGAGGAGGTCAGGCTTTAGGGGTAATCAGATCAAGGCTCCAGCTCTGCTTCTCCTTCGAGTCTCTCAATTCTGCCCTTTTTTGGTATCTGCTTCATTTTTATCCTGGTTTCCTACGCAATGAATAAACAGCTGAAGTAGTTCCCCATATAACAACCTCCTGTGGAAGAGAGAATATCTGTCCTGAAAACTCTTTGGAAGAGCAAATAAGTTTCCCAGAAGTCCTCACAAAAGTCTTCCTATATCCCCCTGGTCAGCGTTGGGTCATCTGCCCATCCTTGAATGACTCACTGTGGCCAAGGTAACAAGGGTAAGCTAACCAGGGCTTACTCTTTATTAGCTCATCCCTACCTGTGGCTAAAAGGTGTGGGGTAGAGGAAACTACTACCGTGAAGGAGGGGTGGAAAGCTGGATGGAGACACCTGCTTTAGAAGTTCTATAGCCAGGAAGAACCTTCATTGATTACGATCATCCTCTCTGTTGCTACTTCACAAGTAGGGGAAAAAAAGACTTCATATGGTAGCCCTTCTTTTCTTTTCTTCACAAGGATGAAACCTTAACTGTAAAAGGATGAAAAGGAAGGCAGTACTGCTGACACCGTCTTCTCTCAGGGCCTGTCTTAGTCAGCTTGGGCTGCCATAACAAAATACCATAGACTGGAAGGCTTTAAAAACAGAAATTGAGAGGGCCGGTCCGGTGGCGCAGCGGTTTAGTTCGCGCTTGGCAGCCCGGTGTTCGCGGGTTCGGATCCCAGGCACCCGCCGACGCACTGCTTGTCAGCCATGCCGTGGCGGCGTCCCATATAAAGTGGAGGAAGATGGGCACGATGTTAGCTCAGGGCCAGTCTTCCTCAGCGGGAAAAAAAAGGAGGAGGATTGGCAATGGATGTTAGCTCAGGGCTGGTCTTCCTCACCAAAGAAACCCCCAGAAATTGATTTTCTTAGTGTTCTGCAGGCTAGGAAGTCCAAGATCAGGGTGCCAGTGTGGTATACTGGAAGAAACTCTTCCAGGGTTGTAGATGGCTGTTTTTTCTGCTGTGTCCTCACGTGGCAGAGAGAGAGAGAGATAACAACAGTTAGGGAGAGATCTGTCATCCTCTTCTTATAAGGCCATAGTCCTATCAGATTAGGGCCCCACTCTTATGACCTCATTAATCCTTAGTTCCATATCTTCAGATAGCTACATTGGACATCAGGGCTTCAACATATGAATTGGTGGGGGCTTGGGAGGTGGGGCACATTCAGTACAAGCAGTAACCCAACGTTAATCATTGCCCAAGTATTTTTTGAACATCTGTTCTGTACTCAGGCTGGACCAGGCACTGTGATAGTTGGAAGCGGGGTCAGGTGGGATGAAACACTCACTGGGGAGGCAAGACCAGTAGACTGTAAACCAGAGCAAATGCTGTGAGGTAGAATAAAATCTGAGGGGACTCCAGACTGGCAGGGGTCAATGAGGACTGGAACGGTCCAAAACACTTTGTGGAGGAGTTGAGGCCTAAGCTGGGATTTTGGAATGAGTGTATGGAAGTAAGAAGTGCGTGACAAGGTAAAAACCCAGACCAGGAGGGTGGCAAGAGAATGGAGGGAAAGGGCCAGGTACCACAGAGCTCTTCAGAGAAGACTGAGAAAACTTCATAACGGATTGGCATGGAGAGGACTTCATAATGGAATCATGGAATGAATGGGTGAGGAGAGTGGTTCTTTATTTTTTTTAATTATTTTATTGAAGTCATCTTGGTTTATAACATTGTGTAATTTCAGGTGTACATTATTATATAGCTTTTTCTATATAGACTACATTGTGTTCACCACCAACAGTCTAGTTTTTATCTGTCACCATACATATGTACCCCTTTATCCCTTTCGCCCTCCCCCAACCCACTTCCCCTCTGGTAACCACTAATCTGTTCTCCTTATGCATGTGTCTGTTTATCTTCAACATATGAGTGCAATCATATAGTATTTGTCTTTCTTTGTCTGGCTTATTTCACTTAGCATAATATCCTTAAGGTCCATCCACGTTGCTGCAAATGGCACGATTTTGTCTTTTTTTTTCTGGAGGAGTAGTATTCCATTGTATATGTATACCACATCTTCTATATCCATTCATCCATTGATGAGCACTTGGGTTGCTTCCACATCTTTGCTATTGTGAATAATGCTGCAGTGCACATAGGGGTGCATAAATCTCTTTGGGTCATTGATTTCAAGTTCTTTGGATAAATACCCAGTGGTGGGAAAGCTGGGTCATATGGTATTTCTATTCTTAATTTTTTGAGAAGTCTCTATACTGTTTTCCATAGAGGCTGCACCAGTTTGCATTCCCACCAGCAGTGTATGAGGGTTCCCTTTTTTCCACATCCTCTCCAACACTTGTTATTTCCTATCTTGTTAATTATAGCCATTCTGGGGAAAGTGGTTCTTTTTTAACAGAGATCAGAAATTCCAGAAGGAGGGAAGGTATGGGGGTGGGTTAGGTACGTGAGGAAGGATGAGGAGTTCATTTTAGAAATATCATTTTTAGAAACTGGAGAATTTACTAAGTAAAATATCTTTAATGTCATTGAGAATGAGAGCAAGAGATGAGAAAAAGTGGGACAGGAGATAATGAATATTTGAATCATTATCAGAGGGTTGATAATTGAAGCTAAGGAAATGAATGATCTCTTTGAGAAAATATGTAGAGACATGTATGGAAAGAAAAGAACTAATAGCCATTATCGTCACCCTGAAGGCTCTAGCAATAGCAATGGCATAATGGTGTAAGACTATTGAAAATTTAGTGGATTTAGTTCTGATTTTCTCAGGGTATACACAGCACTTGGTGCTATGTAACATGAACATTTGTTGGTTGGCTTGATGATTGAATGAATGAATGTTAGAAGTTTAAAATCCAAAATGCCTAGTGTGCATCAGAGATGTTTTCAAGTCCAGTAGCTTTCTCATTCCATTTAATTGTTTTGAGCATTATTTGTCACTCATACACTGAAAAAATGAATAGCTAAAATGGTTCTCCCATCACATGAAGGGGTTAATTAGCTCAGTTTTCAGAGAAGTCACCTGACTGTCAGACTAGTCCAGGTACGTTCACGGAGGCATTCCCAGTGGGCAAGGAGCCTGGGAGAGCATAGCACTGCACTGTGACCTAGTTTTCCCCTTGGAATCAGGGCCTGCCTCAGCCTCTCCCCTTGGCAGTTCTTCTGTCACTGACTTTCCTCCCTGTACCAGCAGCTGCTGCTGACAGTTGGGCCTTAGTTTCCTCTGTGAAGACAATGTGTAGTGTTGGGCCTTAGTTTCCTCTGTGAAGACAATGTGTAGTGTTGGGCCTTAGTTTCCTCTGTGAAGACAATGTGTAGTGGTCTGCCTTTAAATGTCCTAATCCTCCCTTAGGAGCTCAGGGCTGCTTACCATCGCTCTGAGTATTTTAGATCCTCCAACCTCTTCTCTCCCACCAGCAACATTTACCATTCTAGTGTCTAGTTCTTGTGGGGTCCTGTGGTGGATGAATGAATTTTGTGCTAACTGGGGGCTTTCTGAAGACAGAGCCTTGGTTTGGATACGGGGTTGATTAATAACATACGTAGTATTTTAGTAAAATGCCAGGGCTTTAAATCCAGACAATCCTGGATGTGAATCACTAGTCTTTAATTTGACAGGTGTGTGATTTGAGACAGTTGTTCAACCTTTCTTGAAAACGGTTTCTCCAACTAAAAAATAGATGTAATAACTATCTTTGAAAGTGGCTATAAGGATGAATAAGATAATGTGCACAAAGAGACCTTGCAATACCTGGCATATTGTAGAAGTTTCAGAGAATGGTACTTATATGACAGGCCAAAGGAAAATACATGTGTGCCATTTCTCCACTTTACAAGTCACTCTATGTGGGCTTTGGAGGGAAAAGATTAAGGCAGACAGAAAAACAACCTTTTCCCTAATTTAGGAATACACACTCCAGGTTCTACCTGGTCAGAGCTTTTCGATTTCTATGATGTTATTTTGTCAGCTAGTGCTTCAGCATACTGAAGAACAGTACCTTAGAGAACTAAGAGAGTTAATAGATTTTCCTTAAATTGGAGCAATTTTTTTCTCCTTTATTGAATCAAGAAAGCTAACTGTCAAAGAGCCATAGAATGGTGTAGATAATACCCTAAGGTAACAAAACTCTATCATATTGTATTCCATTAGAGCTGAGCCAAGGTTATTTTGGAAGGAAATTTCACTGTGTAATAAGGGGGGATTGTAGCCGAAACTTTATGGTGCGTTTTTCTACTTTGTACCTTAGTAGCATCGTCCCAAATGGACATATCCCAGGTTCACTCTTTCCTCTTGAAAGAATCTGGTGTTAACACTAAACTGGAGATTATCTTTGAAGTAAACAATGGTAAAGTGAACAGAGAAATATTCAACTTCCCTTGGAAGGAGCGTTTCAATTGGCCTTATCATCTTCCTCCCTCCATTTGTGTAAGCCAGAGTCACCAGTATCTTTACCATAAATAAGTAGGCAGGTGACTTAGCAGCTGCTCCCAAGTACCAGCCAAATCTTCAGAAGTTTTACTCTCTTCTGACTCTTATACGAGCTAAGACTCAACTGCTCTTTCTACGAATGCTGTCATAAGTTTTATAAAAGCAAATATATTCCTTATTTACTAGCCGTGTCCTGAAATTTTTTTAATCGATGTTTTCATTAGGAGTATATATTAAAATTGCTCAATGCTAGGTAAAAATACATATCTTCATGCTAGAACTGGGAAGATTCTAGTTACTTTAAATAAGAAATAGTCTTATGCCTAAATAGCCAAACCAATCTCAAATTACATGGTTTGATTATGTGGCATTCTAAAAGCAAGGTGTCACTGGAATTTCATCCCCATTAAATAAGAGGTAGACTATTTGTCTAGAAGAAATTGCAGAAGTCATGGAAAAGTTTCACTTTTATTGATGAAGAATGAAGAAACCGAGGTCCAGATTATTTACTGATGTGTACATTGTGATCAGCTAGCTAAAGGAAGACTGGGATCTAGGATTCTTGGTTCCTGACCCAGTGCCCTTTCTAAAACATCATGGTTACTGGATGATATTGTGGCTAGCTTTAAAAGAACATGGTGAGCTTTTACTGTTTTGAAATAAAGTAGTGGCCTACATAGTACTACAAACTATTTCCTAGAGCGAAATTCAACTATGTAAGTTTAAACCACAGTGCTGGTTTAAGTATAGGGAAATTATAAATTTTACAATAATATAAAATCTTGAAGACCAGAGCCTGAACACAAGGCTATGGTCTTTTGACTTAATTATATCAGGGACTCTAAATAGAAAGGTATTGCTGGAAGGACCCCAAAAGACCTTTGTTCCTTAGACGAGGAAAGAAGAAATAGGGCCCCGGAAAACTCAGATGACTTGTTCAAGTTCATTCAGCCACACAGTGTCTGTGGACCAGAACTTAGGTTTCTTATCTCCCAGAAGAGTGCTGCCCACCACAGTATCTCATCAGGTGAAAAAAAAAAGGGAGGGGTGGTTTCCTTTGATCTATATCGATTTTACAGTTTGGGACTAAATCTGCTTTCTGAAGTGAGGAATAGCTAACTGTATTTACTCTGAATAGGTAGCTTTTCCTTACAAGTACTACACTGTCATCATGTTTTCTTGTTTTGGAGAGAAGGAGGGTGTTATGGGTTGAATTATGTTTTCCAAAAAGATACGTCAAAGCCCTAATCCCCAATATCTCAGAATGTGACCTTATTCGGAAAAGGGTCATTGCAGATGTAATTAATTTATATAAGGTCATACTGGAGTAGGGTAGGCCCTTAATCCAATATGACTGCGTCCTTATAAGAAGAGAGACACAGAGAGGAGAATGCCATATAAAGAGACAGAGATATGGCCATTAGAGAGCAGAGGCAGAGATTCCAGTGATGCATCCTCAAGCCAAGGAAGGCCAAAGATTGCCAGCCCCCACCACCAGAAGCAAGAAGAGCCAAGGAAAGATTTTCCTCTCTAGCTTCCGAAGGAACATGGCCCTGCCATGGTTTTGGACTTCTAGCCTCCAGAACTGTGAGAGAATCAATTTCAGTTGTTTTCAGTCTCTAGTTTGAGGTACTTTGTTAAGGCAGCCATAGGAAATGAATACAGGGGACAATGTAATTGAGGCATTTATTGGGCTTTTCCTGATCAGTCTGCACAAGGCACTCGTAAAAGCTCACCAGCCTCAGCACGCGTCCACCGCTTCCCTACCCAGCATGTACTCCTGTGGCCGTTTCCTCCTATGGCTGTTTCCTCGCAAGGGTTTCCTAGAGTTGGCTCGCCAAATGGAAGAATAGTGAAGGGAGGAAACATTTTCTCCTCTGCTTTTGTAATTCTGGAATTAACAATCTGGAGAAGAATGCAGGTGTGATTTTGTTGTAGGTTCTGGGCGTGCTTCTATAGGCTGCCAGCATACCGTTTGTCTGCATGATCCATGTGCTGTATCCTAGTTTCCTGTTCTTTTCCTACTATTCTAAACATCTTGAATATTACTCTCTGGGATTCAGACCTGTCAAGATGTCTAGATTATAAAAGTGTGCCATGTACTAGAAGGTGGAAATGCTGATTTCCTTAAAAAAAAAAGGCAAATAGAGCAGAAACTGGCTGCTTATTCTAACAAGTTTTTACATTTCTATCATTATTTAAGCTATTAATTCATTTGGAAAAAAAAGACCTAATAAGTACAAATTCCTATATTCAATAGGAATCAGGTAGCTTTTCCTTTTGGCAACAATTCATATTGCCTAAGTAGTAGCAGTGTAATTGACTTTCATCAATTGTATCCTCATTGTTAGATCTATTAGTTGGCAAAATTAACATCATCTTATAAGGTTAAAAATTAAGATAGTATATTTTAATCTTTCATGTCCTACTGTTCACTGGTCAGACTGTTTTGTGTAACTAGTAAAAAGACATCTCAATTATGCAAGGTGATGTTCTGACTATTTTAACTTTATTAATGTTCCCAGAGACCTACCAGTGCCAGAGGTAATAATCGTTTGTTTGGATTGGAAATCGATGTTGAGAGCTTATGTAAGTCTTGAATTTAGAAGTAGCAAAGATCCATTTCCAGTTAGAATTAGCTATGAAGTTCTTAATACAAATGTCATAAACATTTGTTTTCTTGAATCACATTAGGCTCTATACTTTTAACATATAAATGCTAGAAACTATTCCAAAGCAACTTTGTTTTTTGGCTCTGTATAGTATCTTGACATTATGTGTCTAAATTGGTATCTGTGAAACTGGTTTGAAGAAAAATATCCTTTTCCACATATGTTTAACTTCGTGCTGTTCAACTAAGGCAGACATACTGGTTCTATTTCCAGGTGGGCATGTGCTTTTGGATTTTAAACTATTAGTTGTCTCGGATTTGAAGTGACTTTTCCATATTCATTATTTACTACATCTCCTGGTTATTTTCCTAAAATTTTTTTTTCTTAAAAAGGTTGCAGACTACATTCCTCAAAAGTCAAAGTAAGTTTTCTCATATCAATACATTTTTTTCTCATGAATTGAAAAATGTATCTCCCCTCTATGTTGATTTTGAAATCAAGAAATGAAAAGGCAAAATATTTCATCATTCAGTCACGGAAGTTTTGAGGAATGCTGTTGACATAGGAATTCCGAAGGTATAATAATTGCCACTATCTCAGTAGTTACAAAATTCTGTCTCAAAAATATCAAGCCATACATATGCTTTTGGATTAAGAATGGCAAGATTATTTTTCACTTAAGTGCCCCAAATCCTCAGCTCAGTTACAGTTTGGGATTCATGAAAAGAAAGTTGCCTATTCAGTGTTTCCCTCCCTTATTTGTCTTTGGTGTGCTGCAGAGCTGCTCAAACTTCACTGTGCTTACAAGTCACCTGCGAATCATGTGAACAGGTATTTTGGATGTATTCTGGGATAGATCTTGATATTCTGCTTTTCTAACAAGCTCCCAGGTGATGCTATTGCTGCTGGTTTGGATGACACTTGAAACGAGAATATAGTGACCTCTTTGTTTCCTTTCTTCTGGAAATAGAACTCTTTCTATTGGGAAACCTATTGTGTGTGGCATGAAACATGACCCAGGTATTGGCCAATCAGAATCTCCCCTAACAAGTGATTTGGGGACTCCAGATGGCATTTCTTCTGTGAGCTCTAAAAGCTGGGGTCATCTTTCCTGGCTCATAAACATGAAAGAATAAGGCTGATAGGAAAAAATAAGGCAAATATGAAAAAGCGTAAGTGAACAGAGATGAGAGAGAAGTGCGTCCCCAGAGCATTATTTGGATTTCTGGATCCAAATGTGCTTACTATAGTCCATCCCTGGAATTACTAGTTAACACAGTTTTTTACTTAAGCTAGTCTGAGTTTTTCCCTCTGATATAATCAAAGGTCCTGATAAATATACTAAGCTCAAATACTCAATAAATCATAATTAATAAGTATAGATGATTTAATGTAAAAGCAGAGCCAGATAACTGTGACGTATATAACTTGAGACATGTACTGAACTCAGTCTAAAAGTATTCTAATGCAAATTTAGAAGCAATGTGGTTAATTTCCAATGTTACATTAATAGACTTAGAGCATTGTTTCTTTACCTACAAAGGTGTATTATAACCTCATGCCTTCAGCAATGAAAAGGACTTTGGATAGCTATTTTTCCACTTCGTAGATGAAGAAATCAAAATTCACCCATCTTGTTCAAGGCTACATAAAAAGTCAACAGAACCCAGAACCTAGGTCCTCCCTTCTCATGCTATAATTCCTCTTCCTCCAGCCATCTTTATTCCTTATTGTATTAAGACATAGTGTAGATTGCTGGCTCTTAGTTAACAAGGATGGTAGTAACTTCTGTAAAATTGACTGTAAATGTACTTGTGTAAATGTCTCTTTGGAACACTTTTTTCTATGTGTATGTACATTTGAGAAAAAATAGGAGAGAATCATATATATCTACAATATGATAGCTCATCCGTGAACGTATAAACGCTGAAGGAAGGTAAGTTCTAAATGTGTTCCAGAAGTACTTCTAACATTACAAATCACTGTAAAATTCATTCTTTGAGAATATTTCGTTTTAAAATTTACAAAAATTGTGTTTTTGTAAGAGTAGAATAATTAATATGAGGTTTTCAATTTATGTGCTCTTGAAATACTGCAAACTCAGACACATCACAGTGAGAGGGAACTGGTACCCGAAAGTAAAACTACTTTACCTGGTTAAGCTTGATTCAGATATAAGACTGAAGTTTATATTTCTAACTTATAAGTTTTATAAAAAAAGCGTCCACAACTTCATTATTAAAACAATGATAATTAGTATTAAAAATTCCTTTAAGCCTTCAGTAATTTTCTTTTGTAGAGATCTAGAAACAATTCTTATCCAGAATGGCTTAAAATAGAGTTTAATTGTAGTCTTAATAGTGTTTGCATGTATGATGACTTACTAATATGATCAAGATTCAAATAAATCTCCAAACAATTTTACAAAAAAGAAAAAAACAAAACACTTTATTTTCCACAAGGAAGAGCAATAGGAAAAATTAAATCATTTCCCACATATTGTTTTCTTAAAACAGCCTACAAGGACATATTCAGCACCAAATAAAAAAGGAAAAAAAAAAGAGAGAAATTACAAACAGCCATAGAAGATAATCTATAAAGCAAACATTTAATATTGCACTTTGTTTTGCTAACATTTTGGATATTATTTTCCCTAATTGAAAAATCAGGAATCTATCTTGAATACTGGAATACAACTGTGAACCTCACATCTTATGTCAGGAATTGACCAATATTTAGAAAAGTGTAAAGTAATGCCTCTAAATGAGAAAGTAACAAAATACTTTAACGGGAAAAATAAAACTTTATTTGATAAAGTTTCATATGTTTAAAATTTTATCACATTTTATCTTGTGACCCAGTGCCAATTATCAGAATATTGGTCATTCTTGCTTCATGTGTTATTTATAAGAGTATATGGTGATAAGTATTCCAATGCTATGCATATCAACAATTGTTCCCTAGTCAGTCAGACATAAGAGAGAAAAGAAAAGGGATTTTGTGACAATCCCCGCCCCAAACAAAAATAAAGCCACCAAATGCCCTTTATGCCAAATACTCCATTAGCTTCTTTTAAGGGGGACATTCACAAAATGATTTAACAACAATAAAAAAATATTTCACCCCCATTTCCTTATTATCTAGTATTAATTTGCTACGGGAGCCCAAACCCTTTAACCGAATCACTTAAAACGCGATTCATTTTTACATTGGGCTTTCTTCACCCTGTCAGCATTTTTCAAACATGAATTGTCTTCCATGTTTTCTTAAAGGCCACTTATGGAAAAGCCTATTTGTTTTGTATGAAGCTTTAAGACAGTATTTAACCAGGTCAAGCACCAAGCCGGAATTACTATTATTTTCAGCCGCTTCATTAACTGTGGGGACAGATGTAACACCCATTTCACACATATGTTGCAACATCAGAGATGCTGATTTTCATTAAAAACATCAAAGCTGAATTCCTTTTAAAACAAGACAATCAGTACACGCAGTACTCTGGAAAATGCAGTTTTAAGTATCATTATGAACGCTGGTATATTTGTTATGAGCCAACTGTAAATTATCTTTAATATAATTTACTGATGTGATCATTCTTCCTATCTATATAAACAAAGTGAGCGCTTTCTCATATTTAGCAGAACGTTCTTTAGGTAATGGAAAACAAGTACTTTCATTTAAAAAAAAAAATCACAAAAATATAAAACAGTTGCTACTCCAGCACATATTCTAGGATTTGTAATTTTGAAGTCACACACTTTTAGAATAAACTTGGGTTTTCAAGCTCTGTCAAGCTTGAGCAAGATAGGAATATATAAATTGAGTTCTCTAACCATAACCTGAACAAACATATATATATATTCCTGCTCATTAAAATACTCTGCACCAGCAAAAACGATTTCCAACATATGTGTTTTGGAGGTAATTAAGTAACTCTGTATAAAAATAAATGTACTTTTTTCTCCTCTCCAGTGACTGGAATATTTCCATACTTTTAAAATAATAAAAATAAGAGTAATTTTTAAGAGCCACAGCCCTTAACTCTTTGCTGGTGCCTGCCTTACTGCCTTTCTTTACTCCATTCTTAGCTCTGCTAGTTTCTTCTTATACGTAATGATAAAAAGGGAATGCGGGTGGGTTATCACTTTTGTGTATGTCCCTTTTCCAAATTTCCCTCTCCAAAAAGCCAACCAACCAAACAAACAAAATAACTCAACAGTGCAACAAAACACAAATAGCATTCCAACAGTTTGGCAAGTGATGCGTTCACCTGAGATTAAGTGATTTTAGGCAGTCAATAACAAAATGCTGCTTTGCTGTAATAGTAGAAAGGCAACAAATTCTTAAAAGAAACCAAGAAGGTGTACAATCTTGACCAAGTCTCTCATTAGCTTCCTCCTCTTATCTCCTTTCCCACGTATCTGTTGCGTATCTACTACAGTAGGCTGCAAAACATACAGCAAGAAGGATTGGCTTGAAGGCATTTGATGTTTGTAAATAAATCCACAATAGGATCCAAGCTCAAGAGGTGATACATGGTCAGCCTAGAAGGACAATTCTGAGCATGTGCATATGCAGGTAAAGTCCAGGCTATATTAAATTAAAAAAAAAATGTCAGTGCGTTTTTTTCATGTTAAAGTTTTTTCAAAGCTTTCTTTTGTTCCTTGTTGTGCTGACCACAAACAAGTTTAAGAGTATCAAGAGTCTGGCATAAATGGAAAAAAAAAAAAAAAAAGCTGTAGTGACATTGAACTGCACAATGTAAGCATTGAGCATGTGCAAATTTTCAAATCAGAAGGAAATCATCCCTCTTTACAATGTGATGTCTTGACACGTATGACCATAGGCTAAGAAGACTGCTCTTAGTATGTGCCAGTTTTAAAGGAGAAAAGCTTAGATTTTCAAGCATGTTGGAGCAGTCCCAGAAATGTTGCTGTAGGCTTCTAAAGCATGATCACTGGTTGTTTCATATATTTGCCATTTTTCTGGGCAAAAGCAATTCCACTTTCTCTGAAAACGTGTCTCCAAGATACTTCTCTGTCCTCAGCCGGGAAGAGATACAGTTCGGAACCCACATCAACTTGATTTAACCAAGTGTTCCTTCAACGAGAGGGGCAGGATGGTCTATCATCTGTTGACTGATCAGGATTTGGATCAATCTAGAAGGAAAAGAGAACAAAAATTACAAAGTTATTTGGTAAGGTCTAGTAAGAATGCAGCAAATGACTAAGATTTTGAGTACTAGTTGAGAAATGTAATCAGAAAGAACATACACAGCTTGTATCGGGAAGAAAGGGTACTACTATTATCTATGAAGTGACTGACGTTCAATTACTAGATTAACAATAAAATTTACAAAGGTATGCCCAAATAGTTCTTTTTCACAAAAGCTAATGGTAAAATTTTATCAGAGAATGAAGTTTTACACAACACTTAGTAGTACTTAAGACTTGAACACATGATGGAGAACATTTTCATAGTAATGGTCTCCTTTTGTAAAGTATCCCTTTCATCCTTTTACAGAAAAGTCAACTCAGCTCTTCTCTAGGCTTTGGGAAGAATGAAGTTGTGTAGACAATGTTCTTGTTGCTTATGTGAGGTAATAACTCATGGATGTAAAACCCCGGAGAGAGCCTAGGAATAGTGTGTATCAAGAAAGAGCAATGCTGAACCCAAAATGCTCTAAAGGCTTCCCACCTTCTCTCTCTCTCAAGTGACTGTCATTTGCACATACACTTAATAAAAGTGAATATATTTCCGTTGCTCCTTAGGTACAAAGAGAATGGGCACAGGAAGGCAAATCGGTGGGTTTAATACATTTCTTTTGCTGAAAGATCTTTTGGACAAGACCCATTTATTTGAATATAAATGTGGGGACAATCCAAAGTACCTCAGAAACTTTAAGTAAACACATTTTTGAAGACAAAAAGCCAAATAAGTTTTCTTTCTTTTAATGACTGTCCTTTAAAGAAAAAAAAAGTAAAAATTTAAGATAGCTTTAATACAATCTAGAACTTTTTCCCCTGTGTGGCTAGATGTTAATTAATTAAATCACACCTTGAACCAATTTAGAATTTTAAGTTTTTAATTCTATTATCTTTCGTTCATTTTAAAAGGAGGTAGAATTTTATGACAAATTACTTAAAAGTGGATACTTTATTTGCCATTCTTTTCAAGTGCACACTGGACAGCCAGAAAGTGTCATAACAAATCAGAAATGATTGACTTAATATGCAAGACAGAAATGTCAGAATAAAAATGTAGTAACAAAATCTGTAACATGTAGGAAAACATCTTTAGAGCTAATGGACAATTTTATCAATTGGAATCATGGGGTAGAAAAATTACATCTAATTAAGAATTTGCAGAACAGATTCTGAACATCCTATAATCAAGAATGAAGTGGATCTCATTTTAACCACATTCAAAGGAAAACTGACTCTTCCAGTCATGGTGTTGGGTGACGGGGGAAAGCAATTTGTTGAAGAGTGAAACACTCCCTTTTATGTCTTACTTGGGAGTAATATTTCATTGTAATAGCTGTCTCAACTACAGTAAACTAAAGGGAAAAGCTATATGTATATATTCTGAAACTGCTGGATTTCCCCTCACCTCCTTGCCTTCGTACCTGCTGTTCTTCCTGCCTGGACTATCCTACGTTTTGAAGACTACTTATTTATTCTTCAAGATTCAGCTTAATAATCACCTTTCTCAGAGATGCTCCTCCTGATTCCCAAGGCCCAATAAGCTGTTCCTCAAATGCACTATGCATTCCTACCACATTGTTATGTAATATTTTGCTTCTAAGTTTGTTCTTCTCACCAGTCTGTGAGCTTCTTTCAAGTAAGGGTCATGTTTTATTCACATAAGTGCTTAGCTGTCATCAATATGAGATGAACATAAATAATCTAACAGTGTAAGCATGCTGTTTAAAATGTTATTGCAAATATGTTATTTTCCCCTATGGCTGAGAATGTTAAAATATGCAAGAATTAAATTGGAAAAGGATGACGAATAAGATCAATTCTAGCTATTTAATCAAAGCTTGCAGAATGCCAGTTCTACTGATGCTTTAAAATATGAATTATTCCTTTAACTAGCATTTTGCAAGCATTAAGATTAGATCATTACCTTTATTTCCCCAATAATGTAAGTGAACAGTCCTCCTTCTGGGTCAAACTTAGTAAATACTGACAACCCTAATCTAACTTTTAATCTTCATTCTAAATTACTCTCTTTTCTATTATCACGATCATCAAAACTTAAAGTCTGTAATGCTGTTTCCCAAGAGAGCCAGCCCATTTCATACTTGGGGAGTTGGCGTTTACCTCTGAATAAAGAGGTGGAGGCAAAAATCGAAACTCCTGGATATATGCAAACAGTGGTCCTTGAAGCGCTCTCTCAAAGTCATCACAAGCACTCATGGGTGCAAGATTGTTCCGCCTTTGTTCCTCTGTTACCACTTCTGCATAGCTGGGTGGTGCTGAAGGAAAAAGATACACGCAATTCGAACAGCATGTTCTTATGCATGTCAAAATACACAGAATAGTAGATATTAAAAAGGAATGTCAAGGTAAAATAATAATAATTTGCTTTGTGATCAAAACTAGGGGGATATACATTTTAAATATAACATTAGGGGCACATCTACTCTCTTCAAGTATAGACAAAAGTTTAATCATAAAATATAAGCAAAACTATGTTCTTGAAAATAATAAGAGATTAAGCTTAGATATGTATTATCAAATTACCTTCAGGTCTTTCAGGTAGGGATAAACCAAGCCAGTTCATATTCATGCTACACTGACTGCTTACACTTGAGGTTCTGCTACCAAATGGATGTAGAGGAATGGTACCGATGACAAGTGGCAAATTAAGAAATAAATCCATAGCTCCAGGAATATCCACATATACCTAAATAATGAAAGGAAATGTTAAGTTTAGAATCCCAAGTACTAGTTCCTTTTTTAAAACTAATAACCCAATTTTAATGGTTTCTGAGGCCCTCATTTACTTCACTTTTTACTTATATACAGATGATATACAAGAAAAGTTTTTCCATTATGTACAATACTAGACAGTACACATTTACATGTAAAGTGAAATTAGTAATCACAATTCAAACTATATAAAGATTTATACCTATTGTACATGGAATACAAAATTTAAACCCTTGATGTAAGATAAAATGATATCCTCATGACTTTAAGACTTAAACAAAAGAACAAAAAACCCCTTAAATCTATACATACCATTAGTGAATATTCCACACGGATTATACTACAGTCGAGGATAGAGGGAGAAACTGGTGGAATTTTCAGCAACTTGCCATTCCACGTCTCTGTCTTTCCAGATGATAACGATTCCCCACGCAAGTTAGCCACAAGCTGTTTTACTTCCTTCATTTTCCCTTTGGCATAGAAGGCCTGTGTTTGGTAAATGGCTGCCTTTGGCACCACCATTCGGGAAGAGCAGTTCTCAATCTCAGCAAATATCTGAATTGATTCACCTAGAGGGAAAAAAATATATCTACTGTTAAACAAACAAAAACCCAAAAAAACCCCAAAACAAATGTAGATTCTTAGGCTAAAGTTTGAAAGCTCAATGGACTACATGGATAAAAAGCTGTCCTAAGAATGGCAAGTAACAAAGTTATAAAAAAGAACTACTCATTTATAATAATATTTAAATAAGGAGACTACATTCTGATTTATGAAAGGAGATTGGATAAGCACAATTTATGTTATTTTACCAAAGAATACTGTATTGTGTTTGCATTTAGAAATATTGTAAATTTATACACAAAAGCTAAGTGAAGAAAGATAATTTTTTGTGGGAATCCACCTCATACGTACCTGGGGTATAGCCCTTCCTTTCGATTTTGGCACTTAAGGATATTGGGCCTGAGGTACAGAACCAGCAACAGAGAGTCTTTTCTTTTGTGCCTGCTTGGGGTGACTGTAAGAAATAAATTTAGAGAAAAAAGATCAATGTACGAGTTGGGACACTAATCGAATGTTTTAAAAATATAATCCTAAATTTTTAGAGAATTTAAAATTAAAAGCAATGTTGCTTTCTTTTTCTGTATCCAAATATCCTTTTTTGTTGTTGTTTTTTAAACTAACCAATGGCTTCTGAATTACATTATTTTTGTCTTTATATAAGTTTCCATTCATTAAAGAAAAAAGGTTACAGGGCTTAACACCATATTCTACAAACACAGTTTTAGCCCACACTATTTATATATACAGTAATTAAAAATCAACCAAACAAAAAAAAAACCCTTTCCACATTCCATTTAAACTGCCTTAAAAAAAAAAAGGCAAGCTTGGAAAGCAAGTTGGTTATAATCCCAAATGTTAACATCTTTCTTTGAGAATGTAAAAATCAATATGTAAAAAAAGGAAAACTGCTCATTTTTAAGATTAATTCCTATTTGCTTAAAGATGTTATCATTTGTTTAAACCAAGTAAAATTTTTGAAGCCAAATTTGAATCTCGTGATAAAAGGCAATTAAGAAAGATTATCTTTTAAAAAAAAATTAAGTTTTTTCATGAAAGTGAAATCTTCCCATCATTTGACAACTATCCCTATATTGGAATAATGCAATGCAGTATAAATTTTAGATGATGGCATTTTCAAGTTAAGTGATAATGTCTTATAATAATTGATACCACTGTTCCTCTTTCACTAAAATTATTCAGGGAACAGATCTATTTTTTGTTACTGATGTTATCCTCTGAGTAAGAGATATTTCATACCATATAATGGTCTTACTTTTAGAATTTACTTAAAGTTATTATAGTATCCGAAAATATGAGCATATTCTTCAATAATTTGCATGCTCTTGACTTATTTTTTTAAAAAATTAGTATTTATGGAATTTAAAAATGAAACTATTTTAAAATTATGAAGATTGCATAGTTCAGGCGATTATTCTTTAGTATTTATATGCCCAAAAGAATGAAAAACTCAGTCAATTCTTACCAGTAATGAAGGAGTGTTGATATCTATATGCTCAAAGACTGTAAATTCCTTCTTTAATTTTACTGGTAGAAGCCAAGGCCTGTGCAATTCGGCTTTCACCCAATAGCGCACACTGCCATGTCGGCCTTCGAATGAGGTAGCAAGTGGTCTGTGCAGAATATAAAGGTCAATATATTAATCTTATACCTCTTTCTAGTAATTTAATAATTATACAGTAGGTCATTATAAAAGTGTTACTATATTGTACTGTTTATGTATCAATGAGGTATCAAACATATAATTTTTTAAATTTCCAAAGGGATAAGTCACTGGGGAAGAAACCTTCTGTTTCCAAATAATAACAGATGATAGTTAAATATTATAAAAATTTTGCTTAAAAAAAGCCAGAAGAATACAATCTCTTTAAACTAAGAAGAGGCTACTTTTAATGCTGGTGGCAAAATTATGAAAGTTTGGAAATGAACAATTCTTGAAAGGGTTAAGAATTTAATTTAAAAATAAAGTTAAGAATGGTTTATTTCTATTGAGAAATTCTAGACACTGGTTAAACATCCAGACCAAATTCCCTACAGTGTTCCACTTTTCATTAGCTAGGAATTATTATCTCTTTTTATAGCAACTAATTAAGAAGGTCTAGAAAAGGCCTAGAATAGTCGTCATAGTTTCAAAATTTTCACATTTCATAAAGTCCACTGAAACTCTAAAAAACTGCTTTTACATTTCCCAGTTTACTCATGTTCTTACTTTTTTTGGCCGTGTTTTCTAACTTTATAGCTTAAAAAGAAAAAGAAACAGTTCCATTGACTTGTATGAAGAGAATCAGAACTGTTTTCCAACTCTCCCAGATTTTATTACTTGTGGAAGATTTTATTTTAGTGAATTTAGTCTCTTTTTCATAATTTCATTATAAAAATGCCCAATGTTCAGTTATTTACAAGGTAGACTGCTAGCTTATGTTCATATGAATAGTATGTTTTTACAATTTTTTGGCATTTTAGACTCCTGCATTAACTTGTATAGCACAGAGAGATAAAATGCAGCATTTATGTCAGCATTCTACAGTTTATTTTAAACAACTGTCATTTAGAGATAGAATTTTTAAAAAATACATTAAATTATCTCCATCATTTGAAAATATTCAGGCCCAGTATTAGCCTTATTGTATTCACAGACTTAAAATATTTCCCTCAGAAAGTAGATTAGGGCATTATATTCAAAATGATGTTTGAGTTAAATGGTAAATGGAATACTCTGAAAAATACCACTTATGAACTTTATCCACATATAACAACTCAAGTAATAGAATTAACAAAAATACAGTAAAATGTACAATTGTCAGTTAATAAATTCTTATGTAATAATATAAGTTTATCTTCCAGAACAATAGGCACAAGTGCCACTTTGCATGTTTTAAATCTGTTAAAGGCATTGTTTAAAAAAATTTTTTTTGTACACTCTCTGTTAACAATCTGTTATCACATTAAGAATATATCACTTTTCTTCTTCCTTTCATTCTAGATTCCAAGCCTTATGTTAAGGTTTCTCTGATGGATGTTTCCTCAAGTCCAGGTCCTAATATTTCTCGTGTGACCATCTCAACAGCTCGTTGCACAGAAGCTACTGAATACATATCAAAAGAACATCACTTCTGAAGTTATAATATTCCTGATTATTTTTACCTTCTTAGCTAATGCTGATGATAAACTAAGCATTTATCAAATGCTTACTATTTGATCAGCACCTTCCAATTCCCTCATTTTAAATGAAACTATTCTAGTTTAAAAAACTCCATCAATCTTAAGTACTAAGAATTGAGCTTTGCTTTCCATAATTTTGCCACACTATATTAAAAAATAGCTTCTTTTTTTAGCATATTGTTTTCCTCTAGCAAGTTTCAGCAATGAAAAGGGTTTTTTTTGAAACTAAAAATATTTAAATTTAGAATATTTAATTTTAAAAGAATGGATGTTTATGAAAAATGTCTATTACTATAACACTTACGTCTGTGGAAGCTCGAAGCTGAATGCATATTCATGCCTTCCTGAATGAATCGTGTTGAAGCCTTCTTCCGAATTATCATCATCTAAAACAAACAGAAAAAGAAAACAAAAAACTAGTTATTAAAACTTGACACACTCCTCATAGTGGCATAACTTTAAAGATACTCATATAATAATTAAGGCCACAGCTTTGGAGTCTGAGAGATCTGAGTTCTAACTCCAACTTCATCACTTCCTCCGGGTAAACTAGTCTTCAGTTGTCGCCTCTTTAAAACGGGGATAATTAATACTTACACCCCATAGACAGTTTTTTAAAGGAAAATGACCCAAACTGTAAAGCACCTGTATCTAATATAGTATATGCTCAACAAAAGATTCAGCTCTCAAATCTCACATGAAGATACCTTCGTCTCCAATGGTTTAGTTGAATTTACTGTATTAAGACTATACATAAAATGGAAACTGTTCATGTAAACCTTTTAAAATGTCAGTTTTGACAGAGAAGATGTGAATGTTACAATTCTAAAACCACTAGAAAACTCTGTCAAGTAGACGTTGGAGTTAAAAAAAAAAGGAACAGTGATTTTAATGTCAGTTTCATAGCTAAAAATAAAAATTCTCTATTGAACCTAAAATGATGACAGCACTGTCCTAGCAACAACTGAAAATTTGCTCACATAAAAAAATATACCTTAGATTTAAAAGGTGCCTGCTTACAGGGAAACATTGTCCCACATCCTTGAAAAATGATCTAATTGGGTTGTTTCCAGTTGCTAGAAAAAAGGATGACCTTTCATTTTATATCAATTTCTTTTGGTCAAATGGTTATTTTCTTAATGTCTCCAAAATAAATATATTAATAAAAATGCGGGAGAGGATTCTGGATTCTTAAAATTTTTTTAGCGTTCTGACTAGGTAATATAATTACATAAAAGTCCAATTTATGTAGTTTTCTCGGTGTAGAAACCTTTATCATTAACCACGAGAGTAAGAGTAACTGGTATTAGCATTTAACTTTTCCCTCACCAAAGTAGTGAATAGACACAAAAAATGTGGTTTCCCTTACATCAAAGCAGAAAAGGAAAAAAAAGCGCCTCTAAGGCATAGTTTTATTCAAAAACCATAGTGATGCGCTTGTATCTCAGTCCTGCTTTTCCTCGTCCCCCGTGCAAATCCTCTGAACGGATTTCAGCACCGAAAACCGGCCGGTGAGTTGGGGGCCATTTAAATCCGCTCCCTCCAAGGCGCCCAAACTTTGCCTCCCTTCCCCTTTTCTCTGCTCCTCGCTCCCTTTTTGTGCCAGCTCAGCAGTCTCATTGAAGCGAGCGGCGGCGGCCGCGCCGTGGTAAACAAGTGCCGGGCTGTCAATCAAGAACTAGACCGGAGCAGGAGAGGACCGGCCTAAACCGGCGCGAGCAGATCCCAGCCAGCCCGCCCGCGCGCCGCCGCCGCCGCCGCCGCCGCCGCCGCGCGCCCAGCTATACATACGGCATACGTCGCGCGGCGCTCGCGCCCGCGCCCGCGCAGCCTAGTCTGTTGGACTGGGGGCGGGGCCAGCGCGGCGCAGCGCTTCCGCTTTCCACGCCCCAGCCGGTGACCGGTTCTATCTGGCTCGGGCCACCCTGACACCTTTACAGTTGCGGTGAGGGAAACGGGGGCGGCAGAGGCCCCAGGAAACAATGGGGAGGGGGACAGGGGACACTCGCCGACGCCCCTCCCCAGCTCTCGAGGTTAGGATCAGTTTTCCTTCCCCTCCTGGCTACCTTTGCTGTCTTCTCCCGCAGGTCAAATCTAGGTAGACCGCCTAGGGACTGCATAGGTCGGCAGACACGCTTTGTTTCAGCTAAGAGGAAAGCAAGCGTTCACAGGAGCTACCTGACACCTTCCACCCGGAAAACAGAAAATGGGGTCCTGCTAACCCTGTCACCCAAGTTCCCTCTAAAAGGATTGGCAGCTAAAGTTGAGCCCAGGGCCACTCGGCACCTGTAAGGCCAGCTGAAGCTTCGCTGTGGGAACCCTAAGTTGTTTCTCTAGGGGGCCCCAAGCGGATCAACGTGAGGGGCGACAAAACGTTCTGTGGCAGAAGCCCCGGGCGCCTCCAGAAGCCCGGGGAGTGACGCGAGTCGGGCGGGGGCGGCCGCTCTGGAGGGACCTTTACCGGCGCACGCCGGTTCCAAGCCTCGCCCCAGCCGGCGCGAGCCCACTTTCCCCACCCGCCCGCGCCCAATCCAATCAGAGCCTGGCATCGCCTTAGCAACAGGCTAACAAACCCGGCTCCGCCTATCGCCGGGCGCCCGGGGCGGGGTCTCGGGAACCAGGCTAGTTTGAGAGCTCCCAGTTTTAAGTCATTGAAACTATTCCAGGCTAAGAGCTCCTCCACGCTTTGCAGGGGTTGAGGGGTATCTCCCGGGGTGCGGGGCACGTAGTTTTCTTTGCCATGAAATCACGGAGCAACTAATGAAATTGTGTTTGTGCCCACGAGTTGTTACTCTACTTTTACCCCACTGCAAGCCTCAACTGCTTAAAAACCTTTGTTTCTTCTCAACCATTTTATAAAAAGCCGCAATGTCCAGAAATGTTCAAACACAAACTCATGTGTCTGCTTTTCAACAAATACCAAGACTGTCATTAGGCATTTACATTTCTTATCGGTGTCACCGCTTGGAGAGAGTAACTAAAAATTATTTCAGGATGCAAACTAC
This sequence comes from Tapirus indicus, assembly GCA_031878705.1. Classification (NCBI taxonomy): domain Eukaryota; kingdom Metazoa; phylum Chordata; class Mammalia; order Perissodactyla; family Tapiridae; genus Tapirus; species Tapirus indicus. Next base: position 16,720,361 of record CM062925.1, read on the forward strand.
CTATATGTAACTGAAAACCCAACTAAAGAATTTATTTCATCTTAATATTTTAACAAATAACGCATTAATGCTGTACTCAAAGCATCCTTCATTTCTACACTTGCCTTAGTTCAATTAGCACTCGCTCAGGGAGGTATTATTTTTTAATATTAAAAAAAGGTAAAAAGGTGCTCTCCTTTTTGAAAAATCGTCAACATTTAAACTAAATACTGCATTAAAAAGGAGAAGCACAAAATTACATAACCAGTTTTAACATTATATTCTTCTTGGGCTAGGAATTAAGTCATCGCCACCACCTGACGCGTGTAACCAATCTGCTGAGAGCAGAACAAGCGCCCCTCCTCACCACCCCCCAGAACTGGTCCGAAACAGGATTGAACCGCTTCTAACAAAGGGTGGAAACTTAGAAAAACAAGCTTAGAGTCTTCTATATTTCCACAATGTAACCATTTAAACAATAGATAGAAAATCTCAGGACCCCTTCTCCCTTTGACAACCCTTTATCTCCCTTTTCTAAGCAAAAATCAAATCCAATGTGCCGAACACTTTTCAGTTCCATTTGACTGGCAAGGGTTTCATTGAATGCACGTTCCAAAGTTAGACATGATGCTCGGAAAAGAACATTACTGACCCTAAATGGCTTCTAAAACTGATTTGAAACATCATAACGATAGATACTGTCCTTTAAAATAGAGAATGCTTGATGTAAATTTCTACAGGAACTGGAAAGAATAGGGAAAAAACACGTGGGGTGTTGATACCATATGTCAAAATAAGCCACAGAAACCCTTTATCAAAGAACAATGATCAATTCTTTAAAGTCTTTTGCGTGTCAATACTAAAAATGAAATATACCTATTAACCCACTTAATGTTATCCCATTTCTTCATTGAAGCTTAGTTTTTAAGAACTAAGGTTGCAGAGTACAAGAAAAAATCTAATATTGGACTACAGCTTTTAGCAATTCATTTGAAAACATATTAATAAAACTACTGAATCAGATTTAAGCAGAATTTATAAGTAAGGTGCAAATGGATTGCAAGTGCGTATGGCACAGACCTAGCCGGTATAGAGGTAGTTGAATTAAGTGCAGTTTGCAGTCACTTTGCAGATGCCTGCATGCATTACAGCTTAACACACGATGAATGTCAAGGAGAATCCAAATCTTCCAACTTTGCTAATCTTTATCAAACTGCTATGTGTTATGCTAGAAGTAGAATTACATTAATTTAGAAAAACTGAAAAGGCACTTTCCCAAAGAAAACAGGTCTAATGACTTCTGAATAATATAAAAACTTACCTCTCTCGTGTCCAATTAAGATGTCTTTACGGTTGAAATATTCTACTTCTTCAGTGTAATTCTGTGTATAGGCAGTATTGGAGCCGGCGTTTCGAGATTCGGTCCAGCGTACTTTCGCATGCCCTCTTGCATGAATTTTAAGAGATTTTACTCTGATTTCCCCAGTAACTTCTAAATTCACCCTTCCTGAGACTGTATCCCCACTAGAATACACAGGGACATTGCTGTCATTAAGACAGTCAAAGCTTATTGTCAAACTCTTCACCTTTCCCAGCACCATGTTTATAACAAAATCTATAAAAATATAATGTGAGACAAAAAAGTCAAGATCACATATAAAATGTGATCTTCACTTAACACTGATCGATGTCTTTGCCGTGCAGAAAGCTTGCAGGCAGGATCAGTGACTCTACAAATAGTTCATTGAGATTTCTTAAAAAGTCAGGGCAGCAGAGAGAGTGCTGCTCTGCGCTCCTGCTAGTCTCAGTGGTCTCCTTACAAAGACGGGCGGTTGGAGGCTGCCAGCTCACTTTAAGAGCAGCTTTGTGAAAAACAACCCCAGTGCGCATGCGCACGCCGCGGTTGCTGTCCGCCCTCCCTGCGCGCCCCCTTCCGCGCCGGGCTCGCTCCCTCGCTCGCTCGTTCGCGGGTACAGTAGGTGTACAGCCAGGGGAAGAAGACACTGGGGCTGCTGGGAGGCTGACCCTGACTTCTCTTCATTGTGGGCTGCTATTGGTAGGCAGGCTACCGTAAACCTTCGACGTGCTATCTGGAGCACCTTACCGAGCACACTCGAATGGAAAGAATGGCAGAGGGGGGCACCGGGGGACAAGGGCTGAGTGGGGAGCTATTTGCAAAGCCAAGTCAGGATAAACTGCTGAGTGACCGGCCCGAAGCGTGCGTTACCGGCACTGCAGGGTTTTGCCCACTGCCTGGATGGGGGGAAGAAAAAGTGATGTGTGGAGAGAGATGGGGGTAGGGGAGAAACCGGTTGGGCAAGCGGCCGGTTGCTGAGCATAATCTAACGAATTTCAAAAAGAAAATGTAATAAAAAGCAGACAAGTGATGTTCAGAGACAAGAGCATTCTTGGTTAGGGTTTTGTTTTGGTTTTTTAAACTAGTGCTTTGTAGGCATGGTGGAAATGAACTCAGTCGAGGGCAAAAGAACCTTAAAAGAGAATACTGTAAGGAGCAAGGAAGAGAAGCAAGTATAATTTAATCAGTAGGTTTTGCTTTCTCTTCCATCTCTTAGATAGCTCCGAAAAACAACTAAGTTGTTTGCATGATGACACCAGAGGAAAAAAGGCTTGACCACTTCCTCGAAGGAAGAAAAAGTCCTTTTTTTAAGACACCACCTACAGCTCCATTTGCAGGGTGTGACATGATTACAACTCCTGTGTCCAGAGGATTAAGAATAGACTTCGCCCTGAAAAAGTCCCACCTTATAAAAGGCAGCATGACATAGTGTTTTAGCTGACATAATGTTTACAAGATAGAAAAGTCTGTTAGAAATTAGTAAAGCACATAAGGTAGTTCTTAAAAAGCATGATTTGGTATATAAATAGGGATTAATTCTGTAAAACTTTAATTTTAATTTTCAGCCTTGGGACTGTTCCACATAGTGATTCTCATAATACATCTTAAAGACAAGTACCTTTGTCTCCATTGTGAACGTTTTGGTAACCATTGGCAATACTTGCGTAAAATATCAGATTGAGATCCAAGGCCTAATAGTATAAACTTATCTAGATTTTTTTGCGATCAACAAAACTGCTTATAAGAGAGAAATATAGAAACAAAAAAATATGAATCTGGAACTATTTGAACATAACCAAATACACTTTGGAAGATTTTTGGCTGTCCATGTCTAAAACATTTTAGATTCTTTTGTGCAGTATATTGGATAGGTTGAACCTATGAGTCACAGTAAACTAAACTCATTGGTCTTGCTGTTTTCTTATTTTTTGGGGGGGAAGAAACTAAATTTTATTTAGTTGGATTTTAGTTGACAAGGTAACATCTTGGACTCAACAGTGTAATATATAGAGTATAAATATGCAGACTATTTGTACAGTTAACGGGCAGGCCATTTAATTTGGAAAGTTTAGATGGTTATGCTTGAAACTATGCATTTGTGTATTTGAGTGGGAAAAAATAGTCTTCTCTGCCCTCTTGGTTGACACCTGGTGGAAATTCTAGTTATTCAAGTACCTGGGTTCTTGTACTGGCTTTGATCACAGATACTACTTGGGTTTTTTCGCCACCTAGTGGTAAAAGTGGCGAATTTGCTAAAAATGTCAGCTTCTCACATTTAAGGTCCAAGGATATTTATTAAGCATTCAAATGACATTGGGTAAGGAACAGATTTAAAAGTGCAGTGCACCGTAAGGCCTTCATTACTAAATTTGTTTTAAATTATTAAGGGCCTGTGAACAATGGCTTAATTCTTCAGAATGTTTGTAAAATTTCTCCAGTTGGAATATAACTTATTTCTGAAAAAATGAAGAATCAGCTGTTTAAATAAACTAGAATTGCATTTAACCAAAAAGAACCCTAAGATACTTACTTGTAGTTTGGAAAATAAGTTTTAGCACATTAAATGCTTAATTCCTGTCACTATATTACACTATTCCTTCTGTTGGAAGTTTTTAGAATATTATAAATGATTGTCTTTATTATTTATTTTGCTGTTTCTCTTTATCTTCTTTTGACTGTGTCTTCCTAAACACTTTAGTAACTGACAAGTTGCCAAGAACTTATCCCTATCATTCTTATCCCTATCGTTTTGACTTAAGATCCTACTTACTTACCCTAATTATCACGTTTCTTCTCTCTGGATGTGGTCACATGACTATTTCTAAATAATCTACACGTTGAGTTTACTTGCTTCATTTTGTTTTCCTCCTCCTGTTTATTCAAACTATGAAAACACCAGAAACAAACAGCAAGCAAACAACTCTGGCACCTCTAAATCCCTGTTTATGTTTTCATTTCTAAAAGAAAAAAAAAAAACCTTTGGACTAAATTTTGAATGTTTTCTCTTGTGACTTTTATAACCTCCCCCTTTCAAGACTCCCTGTCTAAATATACCTTTCAGACAGCTTGAAATGCCGTACTGTAGCCGTTATCTTGGTCTTCTGGACCTGCTTCACTGGGCCCTTATTGTATTTTGCATTAAATTTAAGTATTCATCTTTACCAGCAAGGCTCTTTCCTACGGCACCCCAGCCTACATTTCATATGCCATCTCCTCCTCCTCATCTGCTAACTCTCTATACTCCTGTCAACTACATCTTCTGTCTCCTTTGTTAGCTTGTCTCACTGTTGCCAGTGTGCAGTTACATGCTGCTTTCTGGGCCCAGAACATCATCCCACTGCTCTGTTATCTCCTTTCCCTTCTTCTTAGCCCTCCACTGGATTCAGTTGGCACAACTGAACAAAATTCCAACTAGACAGAATAACCAGCTCCCCCTCCCCTTTTTATATCTTCTTCAGAGCTTAAATAGGAATCTCTTTTTATGGTATTTGTTTTTTGGGTTTTAAATTCAATGGCTATTCCAGCTTACTGTATAAATGTTTAAACTCAATCTCAAGAACTCTGTCAAGAAACTGACAAATGATAATTGCTATCAAGATATAGAATATTGAGGTGATATGTCAAAATTTCTGCCAAGTCTGGAGTTTTTCTCATATCACATGCTCTATATTGTTATAAAAAAGAGCAAGCCATCTCAACTGAAAGTTTTGGTGTGTGGTTGTAAGAAAAACCATACTCGCAGTCAGAATCTGTTTCTTAAAGAAAAACATGAACTCCATGCTTCGTTCTTAACTAACACCTGACAGGCTTCAGTGCTGTAGAACTAAGGGAGGTTTTGTTTGTTTGCTTGCTTTTTAAGTCTTAATTCTGTATTTCAAGATTTTGTAACTCTGACTTAACTCTTTAATATCTTCAAAATGCAACAAATTTGACTTTGGTGTGGAGACTGGAGGTAAGATTTGCTATATTATTAGCAAAGTGAATAAGATTTTTAAAATTTGATAGTTAATTGTATGGTATGTTTATTACGTTCTTCATATTTAATAGACATTTAAATGTGTTGTGGATTTCATGATAAAATTCAGTACCAAATTTGTTTTCTGTCTCCCTCATTAAGAAATAGTGTGATATATGTTATGTGAATGCCATGTAATCTTTTATTTTTGATTTCTTCATTTAAAATAAATCATCCATAATTCTACTCTCCACCCAGAGAGACCACTGTTAACATTTTGGTACATTTCCATCTAGATGTACAACTAAGAAAGAAAAGCATTGCCAGTTAAGCTATGGCAATACTTCCTATCAAGTAGAATTTTTGGACAACAGATTTGGTTAGTGGCTCCAAGGAATAATATCTTGAATGAATTTGTAACACTAAGGGCCTACTAAAGTAGATGAGTCAGTATAGTTTATTCATCCAGGCTCATGTGGCATCCGGCCTACAAGAAGGATCAGAAATGCTAAATTTCTTTTCTGAACTATCTTATGCCTTTTGACCAGGCACAACTTTATATAATGAGGGTAAAAAAAAGAACCTAATTATAATAACTAATAGTTTTTGATGGATATTGAGTTTTAGTGGCAAAGTATAATAGAAAGGAACCAGATCTCAGGTTTTTACATCAAATTCATATTTGGCTAACTGGAATTTCATATTCCATATCTTACTTGGAGAATGTTCTTCTTCCAATCATCTACATTTTCTCTCTTGATGAAGAAGATCGTTATTATGAATGATTTAAAAACCCCAAAACTTGTTATTTACTGGCACTACCTTCTCAATATTGTTTAATGGAAGCATTTTTCAAGGATCTGCCACCTAAGGTTAGTTTTATTTACTCTTGTTAATTATTATCCTTATGTTATCGTAACAAAAATTGTAAGAGAGAATTATTGCTTCTCACCCATCTGTAATCAGCTCAGTTTTCATGCTAGTATCTTTCCTGTTGTTGGGGAATTTTGCTTGCTACCACATTGAAGAAATGGCTACGATGAAGTAAGTGTTTGTGAGGGAAAAGCTGTAAGGAGGAGGGGCAGTTTAAGTTTAAAAGTTTGCTGAGGACTCACTGCCTCCAGAATTCTAAGTGTTTCAAATGACCTTTTGTTTCAGGGTCAGGAAACAGATTAGGTGATATCTAAACCGTAAAATCACACATCTTATCAATGACCTAGTAAATTCACATGTGGATAATCAGCAATTCGTTTTATAGTTGTTGTTTTTGTAACATAAAAATTTTTTTAGTTCATGTAGAAACTACTTAATACATTTCAGTGGAAATATGAGGCAACTGAAATTTTCTACCCCGTATTGATGCAACATTTTTGTTGTCATATATGAATTTCAAATTATTTTTCTGCAGAAACTCTGATAGAAAGAATTTAATGCTTTAATATTTTGGACTTTGAAACATATATGAAGGATTTTATGAGCATGGAGATACATGTGCTGTTGGAATATGCACAAAGCAAAGTATCCAAAGTGAGGAACAGAATTACATCATGAATAATTTATAAATTAAAATAATATAGTCTGTCTCAGTCTTTAGAAAGTGAGAGTAATGCTATGGTAAAGCCAAAATAGTTTTATAAGGTATGGGTTAAAAATAAAATTTGGAATTTAGAGTAGGCAACATTTTACCTAACAGTTCAAATGTCCAAATTATATCTTTTACACTCTTAGAAATAAGAAACAATTTGTTTCTACCAGTGGGCTGCTTGAATAGGGCAAAGGCTTTTAACTTTAATTTTTCTTTTATTATTGCTTTTTGCTATTCTTTGGATCTGTTTTGGTGAAACTTGGTAGAAGCCCTTCGGAAGGTGAATATATGAGAAGAAACTGAGCTGAGCCCTGCTCCCTCCTTAGATCTTTCTGGAAATGAAGAGGAAGGAGAAAAGAACCTTTCAGAAAGAGTCACTTGATAGACAAGTGGCCAGTGGGAGATTGTTGCAGAGGAAAGACTGATTGTAAAATAGTCACGATCCTAAAGAGGATAATGTGGGAAAGAACAAATGACCATACTGTTATTCTGTTTCTGGCACTAGCCTTTCTCATCTCCGCAAACCTCAATGATTTTGTGTTCTAATCACATTGTTTTTTTCTGTCTGTCTCTGTAGTGATGTTCACTCCAAATGAAATGAAACGTTGGCCACTGGCTCGGAGATGGTGGTGGGACAAAGCTGGATAAGTGAACTGCATAAAAATCGCCAAAATATAGGTAAGAAAGACCCATCAGAGAGTAGTGTGAGGGCGAAGGGCAAGAGATGTACCCCCTTGTGGATATGAGGACAGACAAGGATGAAAGGAGAGTTGTGGTGGGCAGATAGTCCAGAGATGCCCCAGTGATCAGGCCCATATTCAAAGAGTGGATGTGGCACAGGCATGTCTGGTAATGACAGGAAGTCAAGAAGACTTTTCAGGGATTGGGAAGCCTGGCTGATAACAGAAGATGGTGGGGGAAGCGTTGGTGGGATGAAGCAGTTTTTTTTCTTTTATAGGTGTATAGGACATGCATACATAGGTCAAGAAGTCCAGAAACCCCCAGGTTGTATGCTAAGTGGTGTGTGTGTGTGAGAGAGACAGAGATCACCATTATAAAAACCAGAATACTAGCATATTTTATGGCAGCCACTGTGGTTTTTACTCATTATCTTATTTGGTCCTCTTAACAGCCCCATGAGGTAAATACTATTATATCCATTTTATAAACAGGGAAACAGAATGATAAAGTAACTTGCCTGATTTCACTGGTAACAGGTGGTGCTGGGAATTGAATCTGTGCTCTTAATCACTAGGCCATCCTGCAAATAAGTTGGTAGGCTTATTGATCAACACCCCCTCAAAGAAGGCTTCTGTAACCATCCTCCCCTCCTTGAGTTTGAATTATGTGTTTCTCTTCTGTGTTCACAGCACCTTTTAAATTCCTATTCCTTAACAATCTTTTATGTAGTTTTTACGCTGATTGTCTCTTCCATGACACTCCAAGCCTGTCAAGGGCACTCTCCTGTCTTCTCTAGTGCTCAAGTGTTAGTCATTTTATATCTCCAGCACTTAGGATAGTGCCTGGCATATAATACACACTCAATAAATGTTTATTGATATGTGATAAATTGATAATGGGATGTTATCTTTGAGCAAGTTTCCATTGTAAGACTATAGAATCTTATGGGAAGTTTTCCCAGATAACCACACAAAACCATGTGAGACTGATGAATTAAAAATAAGATTTGAGGGGGCCTGCCCCATGGCGTAGTGATTAAGTTCATGCACTCCGCTTCAGCAGCCCAGGGTTCGTGGGTTCGGATCCCAGGTGTGGACATATGCACCGCTTATCAAGCCATGCTATGGCAGGAGTCCCACATATAAAGTACGGGAAGATGGGCATGGATGTTAGCCCACAGCCAATTTTCCTCAGCAAAAAGAGGAGGATTGGCAACAGATATTAGCTCAAGGCTAATCTTCCTCACCAAAAAAAAAAAAAAAAAAATTGGGGGCCAGCCTGGTGGTTAAATCCATGTGCTCCGCCTCGGCGGGTTTGCTGGTTCTGATCCTGGACGAGGACCTACTCCCCGCTCATCAAGCCATGCTGAGGCGGTGTCCCACATAGGGGAACTAAAGGACCTACAACTAGCATTTACAACTGTGTACTGGGGCTTTGGGGAGAAAAATAGAAAAAGACGAAGATTGGCAACAGATATTAGCTCAGGGCCAATCTTCTTCTTCTTCAAAAAAAGAGGAGCATTTAAAAAAGCAATAATAAGATTTAAGTTCAAACCACCATTTTATAAATGTATGCTGATTGCCAATAGGTCACCATCATGATGTATTGCCCAATCCCAGTTAAAGTTAATAAGGATTACTGGCCTTTGCTAAAATAAAGCTTTATGGTTATAAAGTAATAATCATATTAAAAATACATACATCCCCTTTCAGCATTTTTCTACATATATTACATTTGGTATATTGTATACAACTGATGAACAAAGAATCTTCCAGCCTGCTTTAGATTGCTTAGGAAAAATGCACTTGAGTGCCAGAGAGCAAAATATCTGACCATGAGAATTTGGGGAAGTTAAATGAAGCTTGCAATACTGTTTATCTGTATTTTTAAATATAGTTTCATAGCTGACATTTTGTAAAGTATTCTGAACAGATGTACAAGTAGGTAATAGAAAGGTTTATTTCAAAGGTCCTGATTATATAATATTTTATTTGCTATTTATATGGAGATTATGTATAGGTGATATCTCTTGTAGAAATTAAAATTGCTAAAAACATTTTTGAAGACAAACATTTCTTCATTCATAGATTTGGTAAATTCAACAACTGGGTATGTGAAGCCCTGATCACTAAATATATATATTATCTTAAAATTATTTTACAGATATTTTTAAATATAACTTTTATTTTAAGAAACAAGGAAGTAGTTAAGTGGAAAATAATTCAATATTTACTGTGGAGAAGCAAATTTTTGTGGATTTATGAATGGAAATGAGATGTAACATTTTGAATACTTGCAAGATATCAGAAAGCATGAGTAATGGTCAGTGCTGTGGATTAAATTTGTTTGTATAAATTTAACTCCTGAAAAGGTGTATTAATTTTCTTTTAATAATTAAAAGAAAAGCTCTAGGGATGTGTTTAGTGTTTTATTTTATATATTTTACTAAACAAAGGAGATCTATGATAAAATCGCACAATTAACAAAGATAAAACATGATAGTTAAATTTAGGGAAAGAGTGTGGTCAGTGAGTAGAAACATACAATCATGTAATTCTAAATTTTTACTTCTGCAAGTCAGAATATTTAGTTTAAAATTTATAAAAGAAATACAAGATAAGATAGAGAACTAGAAAATACCCACATATTTTTCTTCATGTTATGAAACTCAAAGGGCTTTAAATGTATCATATACAATGTCCAGTCTGTCAATGTTTGGCCCATTAGTTAGGTGAATTGTTATTCTTTTTTCCAATAGGGCTGTCTTTCCCCAAATAATTTTTAGTTATTAATAAACAACTATTTAAATGATAGAAAACATTGTTTTCCACAAATTTATATGTTTGTCCCTCATTGTTTTGTAATATGCTGAAAGTATATTTTCTTATAAATATATTTGCTATACAGTGTATATGTATAGTTTGCTGTGGGGACTTATATGTGTTCACTCACTAGGACAGGGAGGAAAGAAATATTCCGTGCCTGAGCAGTGTTAATAGTTCCTGGTATTATCTCATTTCCCAGAAGATAACTTTCTGTAAGAACATGTGTTTTCTTTAAAACAGGATATAAATAAAATTAAAAAGAACTCTGTCATGGAGAGACTTGTTATATATGTGTTAAGAAGAAACAATGTTTAACTCTACTTGCTTGATAAATAGGGTACAAAAAACAAAATCAAAAGATTAGGTGTGAAAAGAAGATAATTTCGAGGAACTCTAAAGGGAAAAAAATACATTTGACTATTTATATAATTCTTAAAATATAAAATGATGAAGGTGGTAGGGTGAACTCTTTATATACTTTATATTGTTTGATCTTAGCAATTATCCTCATTTTCATAAAGGTCAAGTAACTTGCTCAAAATCACACCCTAAGTGGCAGAGTTACCTTTACAGAATTTATGTTTTAAGAGGGAATATAAACAAATAGTTACAATAGAGATATGTGTTCAATAGATAGTGTTACTAATAGGATTAGTATAGTGGTAGGAGCATCTAGCAGAGGTAGTGAATCCTGATCCAGTGCTCAGGCAGAGCTTTCCCAAAAGAGTTGAGATTCAACAGAGTGGAGAGGGAAATCGGAGGGCTTAATGATCAATCTAGAGAAGTAAATAGAGGCCACATTTTCAGAACCACAGCTAGTGAGAACATATAATTGATTGTCCTAGTTGGGACACTTTTGAGAGTGAAAGGGAGGCCACTAATAACCGTGTTGGTACAACAGAAATAAACAAAAACTGTTCTGGGCAAACCAGGACGTATGATAATGTAAGGAGTGTGGACTTTATTCTAAGAGCAATCAAGAACACTGAAGGTTTTTAGGAATAATATGATCAGATTTGTGTTTTAGAATAACTCAAACTGATGTGTGGAGAGTGGATTGGGGGAGACTTGGAGATTATTTTAGGAGGCTGTTTCAGTAACACAGGAGAGTGATGATGGTGGCCACAACTGTGTAGTATCAGAAAGGCTAGAGAGAAATGGGTAAGTTCAAGAGATATCTAGGGTATAGAATCACCAGAACTTGGCGTGTAACTGGATATGGGTACAGAGGGGACATATTAATTGGATGTATATTGTGGTAGAGGAAGGGGAGTCAAGGATGACACTGGATTTCTGGCTTAGGTAACTTGATGAGTGAGTGGTGGATGAGTGAGTGAGGATGATGATGAATTTATATTTGTTCATTTTTAATTTTTTGATTTTTAAAATTTTGAAACAATAAAACATTTACAGAAAATTTGCAGGTACAGTACACAGACCTTTTTTTCCTAAATCATTTGAAAGTAATTTGCCAGTACGATGCTCCACCACCCTGAATACTCTCTTTGTATTTTCTATAAATAAGGACGTTTCCCTACATAACCATAATACAAGCATGAAAATCAAGTTATTGACATTGTACATCACTACTGTCTAATTCTCAAATCCCAATCAAGTTTCGCCAGTTGTCTCAATACAATTCTTTTGAGCAAAAGGATACAGTTCAGAATCACCTGTTGCATATAATTGTCATGATTCTTTAGTTTCTTACACTTGGGAGCAATAATACAATCTTTCCTGGTCTTTAATGACCTTGACATTTTGAAGTTTACAGACCAGTTATTTTATGGAATATACCCCTGGGCCTTTTCCAACCAGTGGTGTGAGAAAGAATTAAGCCCTAATATCTGAAGGCATCTATTGAATGAAAAACCCAATTTCTTTCAATACATCTAGATTGGTATTAATTACGTACCATTCTTGAGAGAGTTGAGAAAGCAGTCACTGTGTTCTGTGGTTCAACTGAAAAAGGCTGAATTACTAGATTTTGACAGGAACTCCTCCAAAGTGATGCTGTTTTCTTCTCATTGAATCCTATCAGATGACCACAATTTTGATTTGTCCCATTGCTAATGGTCACTTGATTAAGGATGTGTCAGGATTCTCAACTATTAAGTTGGTTTTCTTTTCTCCCTTGGTAATTGGTAAGTGTTTTTTGGGAAAATTCTTTGAGACTTTGCAAGTATTCCATTTCTCATCAAACTTTCAATTTACTCATTTATTTATTTATAGTACTATTGATTAATATGGGCCTTAATTCATTACTATCATTATTTATGTTGATGTTCAAATTGTCCCCAATTTAGCTAGTGGAAGTCTCTTCCAAGTGGATTATGTGTTCTGTTGGTATGTCTCCATCACTTTTTGACTACTTTCTTTCTTTCTGGCACAAGATATTAACGAGTTCGTCTTGCACTTTCCCTGCCCCAGCTGTGGAATCCACTGTGTCATTTTAGTGGAGAATAACATTTAGAAGACAACATCTGGGGGCCGGCCCTGTGGTTGAATTGGCTTAGTGGTTGAATTCGGCACTTTCTGCTTTGGCGGCCTGGGTTCAGTGCCCGGGTGTGGACCTGCACCACTCGTCAGCAGCCATGATGTGGCCACAACCTACATACAAGGTAGAGGAAGATTGGCAACAGTTGTTAGCTCAGGGCAAATCTTCCTCAGCAAAAAAAAAAAAAAAAAAAGAATACGTCTGGGCACCAGGGGTGCTCTTTGCTTTTGGAATGTGATGCTTCGAGGCTCTCTCACTGCAGAGAGCTAGGATTTATATGCGTGTACATATGAATACATATGCACACATTTGCATTCTGTCTGTCTATCATACCATGAGTGTACACTGATACCATCAGTTCCAATCTAGCACCTCAGGGTTTTGTTCTCATTTTCTCCCTTTCCATATATGTAACCCCCTTTGATGCTGAGAAACCTGGCTCCTGTTGGTCTTATTAGATTTGCTTATTTGATCAATCCCCCTGGATGTAGTCAATCTCTCCTCTCCACTGCCATCCCCTGGGCAGGCTCTGTCATCCACATCAGACTGCTCCTCTACATGGACACGTCCTCACCCTACTCAGGCCTCTCCCTGCTGGACTGACCTTGGTGTGATGCTGTCTTCACCCTGTATCAGGTCGGCTCTGACTCACATGCTGCTCCCACTTTTCCTCTGTCTGGGCCCCTCCTTCCACAAGCAGGGAAGATATACAACTATTTCAATTTATTTGTGACTGAGAAGAGAAAGATAGGGCAGTAAGTAAAAGGAGACTTATTCAGGAAATAATTATTTTTGCTAAGGTGCCAATCTAAAGGATGAGATTAAAGATATAGAAGAGACAGGGGTGATTGATAAAGCCACTTCTCTCAGAAGGTAGAAAGGGATGGGGTCTAGAGCACAAATCCTGAGGATTAGTTTTAAGTACAAGAAAAGACCATGTTCCCACTGCAGCAGAGAGTGGGAGGGAAGAATGGGTTCCAGTACAGGTTGGTGTGAGGTTTTCCTGGCTTAAAGAGGAGTGAATATCCATCCTATGGCTTTACTTTCTCTTTGTTGACATTGCTGAGAAGGAGTGATTTTGTTGGAGATTTGAGGAAAGTGGACAGAGTTCTGAAGTCACTGTAGAGAATGAGAACGTGAAATGATCAAAAAATCAGAAATATTTCTGAGCAGTCTGGAAGATCTAACTGGGAACAGAAACTGCAAATAAACTGAGACGCTAACCCAAATGGTTGTAGTATTTTCTCCAGCAGTCCCTGGGGCTAGGAGTGGAGAAGGCAGTTTTGTTTTGTTTTGTTTTTTTTGTGAGGAAGACCGACCCTGAGCTAACATCCGTCGCCAATCCTCCTGTTTTTGCTGAGGAAGACTGGCCCTGGGCTAACATCCGTGCCCATCTTCCTCCACTTTATATGGGACGCCGCCACGGCATGGCTGACAGGCAGTGCGTCGGCGGGCGCCCGGGATCCGAACCCGCGAACCACGGGCTGCCAAGCGCGGACTAAACCGCTGCGCCACCAGGCGGCCCCGAGAAGGCAGTTTTTATCAGGTCAACAGTTAAATAGAAAGACATTGCACAAGTGAGTTGAGGATATTGGCTAGAGAGAGGTTGACATGAAGGAGATGAATGTTGAATGTTGACATGTTGAAATGAATAGTACTTTTAACCGTTAGGAAAGTAAAGGAAGAGAGGAGGGCTCTGGAAGAGGGACAGTAGATGGGTCATGGCCTATCTCAAGGTCCTTGTGTGGTTTGGTCGCAACAATCAGAAACCAACTCTGTCTAACTTAAGGGTATGTGTGTAGGGGTGGGGAGGAGAAGGGTTTATTATAAGTATATTGGGTAGCTCACAGACTTAAAAGTCAGGCTGAACAATCATGCCTCAGAAAAACAGAAAGCATGTGGCTTTGGTACTGTAGTTATTAGGAAGCCTCTTCAGATGATCACTATTGGGATGAATCAGCTCTGCCATCATCTGTTTCTTGTGTTACTGCTCAGGATTCAAATACTGAGAAGAAAGGTTAAAGTTTAAATGGCCTTGCTTGGATCTTGTGCCCACTCCCTTGGCCAGGAGACTGAGGATTTTACCAAGACTGCAGACAATGGGGTAGGGATAGTTCCTCAAAGGAAAACAAAGGTGCTGTTAAGAGAAGAAGGAGAATGGATGCTATGCTGGTAAAAACAAGAGATGTTCAGCACTGGTAGATTGCATGTGTGATATCAAATTTATGCAGGATAAAGCATGATTTGATATGGAGAGGAAGATGAATAAATTGCTAACCCTTTTTTTACTTTCATTTTTCTTAAATACAAATATAATACATGTACATTGTAAGAATAACTAAAACTCTCCTCCCCCAAATCGTCAATGTATGTGGAGCAATGACCAAGACATGAGGGCAAGGGGGAGAAGTGGGTAGAACGTGATAGACTTATTTGAAAACCATGGTTTGAACATTTTCTATGGTTCAGATCTGTCATGTACACTGTGGATATGAAAGTGAATGATGAGAGTTTGGTCTCTTGCTTATAAGTTAAAGTACAAAACAGTGCATTGAAGACTTTCGGGTCTTACACATATCAAAGGTTGGTTTTACTAAAAATGTTTCCTTTTTGAAAAGATATAGGTAAGCATGTGTCTTCAACTTGTATAATAGAATCAAATCTGAATGATTTTTTTGTTCTTTTAAAATTTCGTTCTGTAATTCCTACATTTAAGAATTGACTTTTTGCTATTGTTGTTCTTTTCATTGTCCACTATTTTTGAGACAATGTATAATCCCCTTCCCCCTAAAAAAGAACCCCTCCTAGCCTGCTTTAGAAAGTCAACATTTTAGTGTAAACAGTTTTATTGAGTAGACTTTGCTTGGTGGATATTAACACAATAATGTTTTTATTTTTCTCCAATCACAATTCCCAATAGTGCTTTGTATTATCTCCCAGGACAATGTCTTAGGCACACTCCACAACTTTCTCATCACTTTTAGTTATTAAAAAAACAAAGCAAAACCAAACTAATTTCACTCCAGTGTAAAAATCCAATCTCAAATCTGGTTCAAATATGATCCTCTCAGTTCCCTCTGCTAGCATGTTACTCCTTTGTCCATAGGAGGGATATGAGAGAGCGCAGGGGTTGCTTATTGAAGATAAGGAAGTACTCCTCCCCCCAAGACTGTGCAGGATTCTATTGCCGCTGGTGGTCACTGAGGATATGGTGGTCTCCTCGTGACTTTGTGCAATTTTTAGGATTGCTTAGCTTCACCTTGGTCCGCCACATCACTGAGGACACTCAAGAGGGGGCACGCACGTCTTCCTTTAGTCCTGCCTTTGGTCCATATGCCAACCTGCTTAAGCAGCTGTCGGGTAACCCCAGGGCTTGGGCTTTCTCTTCTTGTCTCTGTGTTCCTTCATGTTGAGTCAAACGTGGAAACCCTCCTCTGCACCCTCTGATAGATGAGGAGACCTGGAATAGGTTGGAGGTTTTCTCCACCTTCTTCTTAAGTTCCCTATAACGTGGTTTCTTTTGGTCCCGCCTTTCTGGGCTCAGCCAGCAAGTCCTCCTCCTTCCAAATTTCCAGAAAAGAAGCAGGCACAATTATTGGTGTTCAGATGTGCTCCCAAATTCTGAAAGACACAAGTCAAGTTCTTCCCCAGACTCCCTCAGGGGGCTCACTGCATTTGAAGGCAGGCTTTGGGTTGGTCTCTAGGTCCCTGCCTCTGCCAGTTTTCAGCTAGATGGTCGGCTGTCAGTCTTTCCTTCTTGCCAGCACTCACACTCTGTATTTCATTGAAACTCCCCCTTCACTTGGCTTCTGGTGGGTCAAGGGGAGACATTTTTCTGCCCACCTAGGGCTGAGATGTTGGTTGGGAGTAGCAGAGGTGGTTCCCCTGCCTCTGAATAAGTGCTCAGGGAGGGTTTGGCCCTGATGATTGGAGAGGCCTTTAAAAGCATGGAATCCTTATGCCTTTTTGTCATCCATTTTCAGTCAGAATAACCAATTCCAACAGGAAAAAACATGTTCAACATTCTATAATTATAGCATAAAACTAAACTAAATGATATCCTTCCTTCTTATTTGCTACTGCAGTCTACAAAGGAATAAAGCAAACTCTAACCCACAGGATATGACAAACCAGACTTTTCAGTGCCTAGGAGTTAAGTTAGCATTGATTGTCCCAGGTCGTCACAAGTACTATTAATGAATAATATTATAGTTGTTTTGCCTGACTTCCTATTGGAATATGGCAGGTATAAGATGGGTGTCAGAGTGAGGGGGAGGAGTTATGTCTATTATTAAATCATTGGTCGGTTAAGAATGTAGCTCGGTAGCAATATTTAACTCTTTTTATTTGAAGGGCTTTGAATATAATAAGCAGGATTGGTGTTGATTTAAAAAAATAAACATGTTTCCCTTTAAGACATTTCAAAGACTTTAAGTAGATGTTAAAATGTACTTGTTAATCTTATGCCTCATAGTCCCCTTAACAGAGATTTGAATGAAGAAGTATTTTAGGTTCTGGCTTAAATATGAAGATAATTTTAAGCATTCCCAATGGCTAACAGATATAATGATTATCATTCCCAGAGTAGTACTGTCTTCAGACTTTCTCAGCTGAATTCTTTCTGAATGACATTTCTGCTATCCATATCCTTCTTGTTAAGAACTCAATAATGGACTAGGTTAATTAGAGATAGGTAATATTACCTTATATTAATCATCCTTCTGTCAGAATAAATTAACCTTTTTAGCTCCTATTTTCTGGAATTCCCAACCTCCGTAGACACTGTTCTCGAGGCATTAGATAGCCTCATAAAATTTTAAATTCATTTGAATTTGGAAATACCCATTACTGATAAAGTTATTAAACTTAATAATCACAGGGATTTGCTCTGAGATCATTGAAGATAAGCTAAATTCAGGCACCTCACGGGCTTGTTTCCTTCTAGCTGTGTGATCTGGGGAAATTCAGTTATCATCTCTGAGTCTTCATTTCCTCACTTACAGAATGGGTAATAATTCCACTTCAAATTGTGGAAATCAGAACTCAAATGGGATAACACCTACAGAGGATTTTGAAACGCACTGCTGAAATGTTCAGGATTGTTAGTATTATTTTGAAATATGGTTGTCGGAAGACTTCACTTTTTCCACCCTTGGTGTTAACTGATCCCTCACATCATGGAGTTCTTTTCCCTGGCTCCCCTATATCCTTGGCAGGGAGAAAAATAATGTCAAAAAGTTGTGGGCTGGCTTGGTGGCGTAGTGGTTAAGTTTGCATGCTCTGCTTTGGTGGCCTGGGGTTCGTGGGTTTGGATCCTGGGTGTGGACCTACACACTGCTCATCAAGCCATGCTGTGGTGCTTCCCACATACAAAATAGAGGAAGATTAGCACAGATGTTAGCTCAGGGACAATCTTCCTCACCAGAAAAAAAAAAAAAGTTGAGGGGCCGCCTGGTGGCGCAGCAGTTTAGTCTGCGCTTTGGCAGCCCGGGGTTTGCAAGTTCGGATCCCAGGCGCCTACCAATGCACTGCTTGTCAGCCATGCTGTGGGGGCATCCTATATAAAGTGGAGGAAGATGGGCACGGATGTTAGCCCAGGGCCAGTCTTCCTCAGCAAAAAGAGGATTGGCAACAGATGTTAGCTCAGGGCTGATCTTCCTCAGGAAAAAAAAAAAAAAGTTGTGTGAGATGGTATTCTGACCACTTGTGGCTCCCACAGTTCTTTGGTACATGTATGACCCAGGGAGCAGTTGTGTCAGTCAGTCCAACAAAGAATGGAGCTCATGGGGCCAGCCATGGTGGAGATTCATGACACCTCATGAAAAACACAGTGGGAAACTAGCATGCATTGACATAAATCTATTAACAATGTAAAAATAAGTTCATCTGCTTTTAAAAAGCAAAATAATGCAGTGAATTTCATCAGAGGTAATTTGGGAAATATTCAAACATTTGGCTTTAATTAGAAAGGAAGGAAAATATATCAAAACTAGATTGCATTGGGCAGGGTTTGTTTATCCATCTCATGTTGAGTTTGAGCCAAAAATCCTCAGTTTTGACTAGTTGTTAAATGTTTCTCCAAATTTGGGCAGAGCCGTTGGCCTATTTAGAGATAGATGCAGCTTAGTTTGGTGTTAGATGAGAGGGATGGTGACCCATGCCTATCAGGACCCACCAAAATGAAGAGCAGGAGAAGGTCACAGAGGATAATGCTGTGTGTGGGGGCAGAGGGGCACCACCAGTGGGCAAGTGAGTACTCCATGAGGTAGAGGACATCCCATTTATTGGAGTTTCTCTTGGACAAATGAATGTATGTATTTAGGAAAAAATACTTCGATAAACTGCTTGGGAGTAGTTGTCAGAACCTCCCCCTCAAACTCACACTCCCCTCCACCAATAGGGGAGAATTGCTTTCCACATAGGGCCCTTCACTTTAGTCATTTCTCTAAAGAGCTGGTAAGTAGGTTTGAAGGTAGAATTTAGGAGAGGGCTGAGTTTTGGGGTATTTATGAGGAGAATGGAATGTGAGATTCTGGGGAGTACAGGGAGGAGAGAGCAGCCAGCTTGCTGGACCTGTTAGGGAGGAAGGAAAGAGAAGTAGCCAGTTGGTTAAGGAAAGACTTTGAAAAACAAAAATGTTTAATGAGGGATTTTTAAAATTAGTTTTTTGAGTAGATGATGGAGATACATTGTTTCGACAGAGGTGTAAAAACATGGACCGTAAAGTCTCTTTAATGTTCTGGTCCCTCAGTACTCACCCCTCCCTCCACTAATTAAGCACTGTTGTTGTTTTCTAATGTACCCTTTATGCACATTTAAGCAAATATGAATATTGATTTTTTATTTTCCTCCTTTGCTTTTTTTACACTGAATTTAGCATATTACATACATTGTTCTGTACCTTAATTCTTTTTCACTATACTACATATTTTGGACATCTTTCCTATCACTACATAGAGAGCTTTCTAATTCTTTTTCATTGTCTCACTGTATTCTGTTTTATCGATGTACCATAATTAATTTAACCTATTTATGGACATTGGGTTATTTCCAGTTCGCATTTACAACAATATTGCAATGAGTAACCTGATACAGAGCTTTGCTTATGTTAGTGCATGCACACCCATAGAATAAATTCCCAGTAGTGGTCTTGTTGGACAACATATATACAGTTGTA
Organism: Tapirus indicus; assembly: GCA_031878705.1. Classification (NCBI taxonomy): domain Eukaryota; kingdom Metazoa; phylum Chordata; class Mammalia; order Perissodactyla; family Tapiridae; genus Tapirus; species Tapirus indicus. The sequence continues at coordinate 16,740,417 of CM062925.1, forward strand.
ATTTTGATAGATATTGCTACATTTGCCTCCTAAGGAGTTGTACCAATTTATACTCCCAACAGAAACAAATGAAAGTGCTTGTTTTCTTAAAGCTTTGCCAACACGGTGAATTGTCAAACTTTTACATTTCCACAAACTGATAGGTGACAAATGGCATCTTGGTGTCTAGTTTTTTTTTTTTTTTTAAGTTCAATTTTTTGAAATTTTCAAACTATCTCAAAGTTATAGAAAAGTTGGAAGTACAAAGAACTTTTTTTCCCTGAACTGTTTAAGAGTGAGTTGCCAACATGATGTCCCTGTTGAGAAAACTTTAGAGTGTCTATTTTACAAACAAGGACATTCTCCTGCATAACCAAAATAAAACCATCAATCTCAGGGTATTAGCTTTGATACATTACTACCATCTAATCCTCAGACTCCATTCCTGTTTCGCTCTTTAACCCCAATATGTCCTTTATAGCAAAAGTATCCAGTCCAGAATCATGTGTTGTGCTTGGCTGCTGGGCCTTTTTAACCTCTTTCAATCTGAAATGGTTCCTTCTGCTTTTTTCACTTTCACCATCTTGATACTTTTAAAGATTATAGGCCAGATATTTTGTAAAATTTCTCTTAATTTGGGTTTGCCTGACATTCCCTTTTGAATCAATTCAGATTACACTTGTTTGGCAGGAATATTGATGGAAGGTACGCTGTGTTCTCATTGCAGCCTATCAGGCGGCGCATGATTTTGATTTATCGCATTACTGGTGATGTTCACTCTGATCATTTGGTTAAAGTGGTGACTGCCAGGGTTTTCCATTGTAAATTTAATCTTTTGTAATTGGTAAGTGTTTTGTGGTAGGGTAGTTTGAAATTATGTAAATACCCCTTTGGTATTAAAATCTCAATTTGTTTCTTTTAGTTATATCACTATGGACTCATTGTTACTCACTGTTATATTCAGTGGATCATAACCTGTTACTATCATTATTTATTTTGATGGTCAAGTTGTCCTAGATTTGGTCAGTGGGAGCTCCTTCAAGCTGGCTCCTCTGTCCTTTGACTTATTTCTATCACTCTCTGAGCGTTTCCCTGCTTTCTGCTTCAGAGAGATTTTCCAGGCTCATCTTGCACTTTCCCTGTCCCAGACTTGGAGTCATCCGTTTCTTCAAGGAAACTTTTAGTGGAGAGTGGTATTTAGAAGCCAAGATCTGGGTGCTACATGTGCTCCTTGCCATTGGGTTGTGTCTGTTCCTAGGCCCTCTTAATCAACAGACACATATTTACATCTATATTTATTTATTTCTATATGTTAAAATCTATGGGTTGATACTATACCTTCAATTCTTATCCAACACCACATGATTCATTATAGTTTTCTCTCTTTCCTTATTTTTAATTCCCTTCTCTAACAGTGGGAAACTTAGCTCACATTATCCTTAAATATTTACTTATTTGATCATTCTCCTTGTATGTAACACATCTCACATCTCTGCCTGTCTCCCACATATATACTTTTCTTACTTGCCTTGGGCTTTGTGCCAGGTGCCTCCCTTCCCCCTCCTTTCTCTCCCCATCTCCCACAGAAATTCTCTTCACTCTTCATAGGCTCCTCAGGCTTCTTGGTCCAGTTTTAATTTGCATTGTTTTTGTTATGAATGAGGTTGAACAATTTTTAAGTGAGTTCCTTAATTAAAGAAAGTTCCTTTCTCTATTTCCCGTACAAAATCTTCAGTCAAATCGACATTACCCAATAATATTTTTGTGGAGTGAATTATTTAGTAGTTCTTGAATCAGAAATGAGTTTTATGTTCAACTGCACAGACTAACTACATTATTTAAGTCATTTATTCAGAGATTGGATTGGTGGTTATCAGAGGGGAAGGGGGAGGGAGGAGGGCAAAAGGGATGATTAGGCACATGTGTGTGGTGATGGATTGTAATTAGTATTTGGGTGTTGAACATGGTGTTATCTATGCAGAAACAGAAGTATAATGATGTACACCTGAAATTTATAAAATGTTATAAACCAAGGTTACTGCAATAAAAAATAAATTAAAAATAAATAAATAAAGGGACACCTTTGATTCTGGAAAAAAAATAAATCATTTATTCATTTGACAAATATATATTGAATTCACTGTATGTTCTAGCCACTGTTTAGGCACTGAGGATCCAGGGGTAAAAAAAAGAAAGACAAATTGCCTCCCCTCATGGTAGTTATATTTTTAGTGATGGAGTCAAATAATGAGCAGGTTAACCTATAAGCTTAGAATGTAATATCAGGTAGTGAAAAAGCTACAAAGAGAATAGAGCACAGAGGCAGCATTTCAGCCTCAGATGCCAGAGCAGCAAGAAAGACTCAGTGGATACCTGGGTGACAGAATGGAAAGAAATGTGGGTTTTTTTTTTTTTCGCTTTTTTCTCCCCAAAGCCCCAGTAGATAGTTGTATGTCATAGTTGTGCATCCTTCTTGCTGCTCTATGTGGGACACCACCTCAGCATGGCTTGACAATCCATGCCCACGATCCGAACCGGTGAACCCAGGGCCACCAAAGCGGAATGTGGGAACTTAACTTCTGCGCCAGAGAAATGTTTTGTGTATACATCCCAAGGGTCAAAGTCTGGGGAGTCATATCTACCTGAAAGGAACAAGCCAATTTCTGGGTCTGAGAGCCAGGATCAGAGATGGAAACCAGATAGGAGGGCAGCCACTCAATATAGCCTGTGGACCTCTTGATAATTAACCCGGGGGCTGCTTCCCAGACTCGGGCCTGTGCAATACTACCTTTCAGCTTCAGTTCTAACAAAAACATCAGAAACAACAACTTCATAAGTAACCAATAAATCTTTTTCTTAAAAACATTTTTAAATCTATTTCTAATCTTTATGGTATCTTTCTTGCAAGTTAGGAGATGCCAGTTTCATCTAACAGATGAGGAACTGAGGGTCCTAAGGATTAATAACTTGCTCAGCATCATATATCTAGTAGAACACAGCTGCGATTAATTCCGAAGCCCAGCTCCCTCCACTGTTGCCCATGGTCAGACTCTGTTCTGTTCCTTTGGGGAAGTGCCCTCCAGAAGCAGCTCCACTAGAGGGCCACATATGAGCCAGGCTTCTTAGACTATGGGTCTCTTGCTAAAATTTAATAAATATCCTCCCATCGTGTAGACCTGTTTCCATTTCAATCACAGTAAAGTATAAACTAATTTTTATTCACCTTTTTAGGCTGAGACATTATCCTCTACTGTCCAGAGTCCAGGGTATATTAGATGGTTAGTTATATACTTGCAATAAACACAATCTATTATATCTTTGTAAGATATAAAAATGCTCAATATTACTTCACAGCAAGTACAGCTACCACCTGATACTCCTGTAAATGTGCATCTCTGTATTTCACCATTAAGATCACAGATAAATTAACCAATCAACTCAGCAAAGCCCTGATCATAGACCAGTCACTTAAACAGATTTATATGGATTAGGTATGAGAACTCAGTAACTAACCTGTAGTGGTGGTTAATATTACACTTAAAAGCATCATATAATTGAAAAGACAAATTGTCCATGATTGAGAACCAAATATAATAAAGTAATAATACTATACCGATCAAAAATAATGTTAAAAAAATAGCAGAGGTAATGAGTAGACTATTTGAAATCGCTTTATGTATAATGAAAAAGAAATGTCAGTGTGGAACAATGCCATTTGCCTCGTCTGTAATTTAGCCTAAATCTAGGACAGTGTAATCTTACTGGCCACTGGTAGTCACTTGGGCATGCTTGCCTAGAATGCTGTACAGTAGTCCCCCCTTATCCCCGGTTTCAGTTACCTGCAGTCAATCGTGTTCTGAAAATATTAAATGGAGAATTCCAGAAATAAACCATTCATAAGTTCTAAATTGTATGCCATTCTGAGTAGCGTGATGAAATATCACCCTGTCCTGCCCAAACGTCCCTTTGTCCAGCGGATCCACGCTGTAGACGCTAACTGCCTATTTGTCACTTAGTAGCTGTCTTGGTTATCAGATCGACTGCTGCAATATCACAGTGCTTGTGTTCAAGTAACCTTTATTTTACTTAATAATGGTCCCAAAGCCAACTTTATTATTGGCTATTGTTGGTCTCTTATATGCCTGATTTATACATTAAACCTTATCATAGATATATACATGTATAGGAAAAAACATAGTATATATAGGGTTTGGTACTATTTGTGGTTTCAGGCATCCACTAGGGGTCTTGGAATGTATCCGCCTTTGATAAGGGGGAACTATTTCCTGCAGATGAGGGGAGACTACTGTATTGAGAAAGACTGTGAATCTTAATCAGGTCTCAGCAGCATAGAGTGTAGGGATCAATTAGTGATATCTGCCTTGGGAAGGGGAGTAAGGAGTGGTGACTTTCATTTTGACTGGGGCTACACTGGCCCTGGAGCCACTGCTGAGCCCCTATCTAAAACTAGCGTTGCTGCTCTTCCCTCCAGGCAGCTGCAGAACACAATGAAAACAAGCACATGACCTAGAAATGCTGGCCACCCAAATTTACTTTGACTTATAGCCAAGCAGCTTAGTCTAGCACCCACTACCCTATGAGAAGAGCTTCTTGGTGTGCACATCGTGTCAACAGGAAAGAGGCAGAGTAGTCTCTGGAGCTGGGGAAAGGAAATCAGGACTTTGTGTGAGGAGATGGCCTGGGAAATAGAAGTATCACTAGGGTCCTCAGTAGCTGGGCCCTCTGCAGGGCAGTCCCAGTGTGCTGGCTTGTTACAGACCAGGCAAGAGAGGATGTGTGGGAATGGAAAGGAACTCTGTGTAGGGAAAGTAAGTCATGCCAGAAGTAGCAGCAGTTGGTGAATTACAAAGAATCATTTTGTAGTATCTTTTTCAACATAGAAGCATAATAATGATTCAATACACATCTGAAGTATAAAATTGAAAATTATGATAGAATACTGGAATATATCAGATCTTTTCTGAGTCCTGACTCTGCTATCTGCGAAACCTTGGACCCTAGTTCCTTATCAGTAAAATGGAGATAAAAATAATCCTTATTTCATAGAAGGTGCTTGGTAGATAGTAAGTGCTTTGCAAGTGTTAGCTCCTGTTGTTTTTTTGTTTAAATTGCCTTTGTGCGTGATCAGGGACATGTGAAACCCATTTAATGATTAAGTAGAAATGGAACACTACACAGCTATTCATATGGAATGATCTCCAAGATATATTGTTGCTTGAAAAAAAGCAAGATGCAGGACAGTGTGTATTGTGTGCTTGCGTTTTTTAAAGGATATTTAAGTGCATATGTTCTTGTTATCAGTATGTACCTTTTCTAGGAGTGATACTCAAGAAACTGTTAATACCCGGGAGGGAGACTGGGAGTCTGGGTGGGACATAAGCCTAATTTTCATTGTGTATCTTTTTGTACTGTTTGAAATTTTAAATTAGCCATATGGACTTTTTAATTGAAAAGAACAGTTCAAGTTTAAGAGTATATGGAGGTAGATATCCACTCAGGTTAAATATTTTTCCAGTATATTGTTTCTGAAATAGAGAATTTTCATTGGTAAATTATGGAAGTGAGTTACTGATAACAGAGTGATCCTTAGCAATTCCAGTATGTATGACTGAACACTGAAATCTATATAAAATTATTTCTAGTCAATCATCATATATAACAATTAAGGTATCATATTATGGTGAAATATTTCTTGGATCTTATTTTCATCCTAGTCTTTAATTCAGTAATTTGGATTAAAAATGTATTCCAATTAACTGAAAATAAATCATAAGAGTAAATTGTTTATCATTTAGAGCATGTGGCACATTTTGGCCAGTAATAAGCTTAAACGTTTAAAAGGGCATAAGAGGGGGCCGCATGGTGGCGTAGCGGTTTAGTCCGCGCTTGGCAGCCTGGGGTTCGCAGGTTCGGATCCCGGGCGCCCGTCGACGCACTGCTTGTCAGCCACACCGTGGCGGCGTCCCATATAAAGTAGAGGAAGATGGGCACAATGTTAGCTCAGGGCCAGTCTTCCTCAGCAGAAAGAGGAGGATTGGTGACGGATGTTAGCTAAGGGCTGGTCTTCCTCACACACACAAAAAATAAATAAATAAAATAAAATGGCATAAGAGTGGCCAACAGTTGGCTTTAAAATTAATAATAACAGGTAAATTTCTTGTTTATTAAAATCATATATTTTTTATAATGTTTGGAAATTATAGAAATAACAAACCTGCCCCACCTATAAAAATTCTATCTTGTACACTTAATTCTCTGAGTATATTTTCTTCTAGCTTTTTTCTTTTTCGCTTTTATAAATTACCTAAGAAGATGCTGGGAAGATGGTGAGGAACATTTTTCCTTTCACTTCCACTCCCAGTTCCAGTCTGTGTGCTTCTCCCGAACCAAATTCAGAAAGCTAAGTAAGGAGCGAGGCCCGTGGCTGAGTGGGCAGAGAACTAGAAAGCAGTGGATTCAGCGGAGGCTTTGGACCTCTGAGAGACAGGGTCAGTCCAGGCTCAGCATGAGTAAAACCAGTCTCCTCGGCTTCCAAACAGTCAAGAAGGGGTTGAATGGGTTGGCTGAGTCTTGAGGCTGGGGAATTTAGGAGGACAGGTCACAGAGAGGCTTCCATCAGGTGCCACGATAGGGCAGTGGCAGTCTTCCTGCTTCTCCATCTTGAAGGGAGCATAGCCTTCCACCCTGCAGGACCCCTGCTGGGTAGAGATCTCTAATAACCAAAGTCGAGTGCTGCTGAGCCAAAAGAAAAGGGACATCTTATGTAAAGTGGCCTTGAAGCCAGAGAAGGGAAGATCAGGCAGACTAATCAGTGCAGTAGAGCTTTTGAAAGGAAAAAAAGGAAATTCTGAATTCAAAAGTAAGAAGAGCATCCAAGGAAATAAAAATGCAGCACAAAAGAGGCTTTCTGTAGTCAGTCAGTCAATCAAGCAAGGAACTTGGGGAGAGGATGCTCACTGTTGAAATCTAAAATAGTCAACGAGAAATCAGCACCAAGACATTTCTCAAAGTACAGAGTAAAACATGAAGAGATGGGAATCTGAGGGAAGCAGTTAGATACTTAAGAAATGTGTCCAGGAGGCCTAATATGTGAGTCATGTAGTTCCAGAAGAAGAAAAAGCAAGTCAGGCAATAATTAAACAAATGTGGATGTCAGTTTCCATAAGATGAAGAAAGAAAAGAGTTTGCAGATTGTAATATCTCATGAAGTTCTAGGCTGGGAGATGAGGAAAAACATTTATATAGGATAAAATGCACTTATGTTAAGATAAATTCCCTGAACTCCAGTCATTAATAGAAAATGGTACATGACTTTAGGTGGAAAGAACAAGACCTACAAGGGAAAAAATTCTGGACTGGAATCAGAGTTCTCTGCTACCACAGTGGAAGCTAGAAGACAGTGGAGTAGCATCTGTGGGCACTTAGGTACTTGTTACATGCCTTAGAAACATTAATTATATTAATTCATTTATTCTTCACAACAGCCCTGTGGGATAAGTATCATTTTTATCTACATTTTACCAATGAGGCAACTGGAGCACAGACAGATTAAATCGTATGCCCAAGGGCTCACAGCTAAAAACTGACAGAGCCAGGACCCAATCACAGTGGTATGGCTCCAGAGGCACCACCACTTTATCATCACATCAGTTGGGTCTCAACTGAGGTATCAGATTTGAGGAAGACATATGGGAAAAAGAGTCTAAGCAAACAACAGATGAACCAGAAGAGAGAACAGTGGTGAGTGTGTGTGTGCACTTGTGTGTGTGTGCGAGCTTCTCTCTCTCTCTCTCCTTTCTTCTCTCTCTCTCTGTTTCTCAGCAAATTTTACCATTGTGGATAATGGTTCATCTCACTGACTGCCACCCCAGATGGAAGGGGAAAAGGGAAAATCTCAAATTGATTGTTTTAACTTGAAATGATCATAAGAATGTGAAATATTTCATAGGGAATCACAGTCTTGTATTAAAATTTGTGCTGCTAAGTTGGTGAGGATGAAGTATTGATCCGTTTTATTAGTTCATCTCTCCATGTTTTTGAAGATGTAGTTGTAAAGTTTCTTGTAGTTTATATTTCACCTATAGAAAAAAAAATTCAGATAATGAGTGAAAAGGGAGAGATAAAGCTTTGCTCTTTGAAAGTTCCCTGCTGCTGGAAAAGAATAGGAAGCTCAGAAACAGATCCTCACATGTAGTGTAGAAACTTGATATATTACAGAGGTGTTCAAAAATCAATGAGAAAAGGACACACTATTCAATAAATAACGCCAGGACAATTCTTCACCCATATGGAAAAAATAAAATTAGATTCTTACCTAAAGTCATACTCAAAAATATGTTTTAGACGCGTTGAAGACTTGAATGCACAAGAAAAGCTTTAAAATTTCTAGAGGAAAACATAAGGAAATATCTTTATGCCCTCAGAATAGTGATTGATATTCTAAACAAGACACAAGATGTACAAAGCACAAACTGTAAAGCAAAAGATGATGCTACATGGTAGCTATTCCTAATACTACTTTATGTGCATTATAAAAAAAGCATTAAAAAGCAAAAATATGAGCCACAGCTCAAAAGAAGATATTTGCGATGCTCATTACCGACTCAAAGAAATGATATTCCAAATATATAAAGAATCCTAAAAAGTCAATAATAAAGAGATAAGTGCCCAATAGAGAAACAGGTGAAGATATGAGGAGGCTTTTCACAGAAGAGAAAAACTTAATGATCTTTGATGCAAGAAAAGATGCTTAACCTCACTTGCAATCAGGAAAAAGAAGATTAAAATCTCCATGCACCACCATTTTACACCCATCAGATAATGAGTGCTAAGAGTCAGGTAAAAACGCAGACTGGCATAAAATTAGAAAATTTTGTAGAAAGAAGTTTTTTTGAGGAAGAGAGGCAAAAAGAAATCCTATTGCTGGTGATAGGTTGTGTCAGGGCAATGATGTATATCAGATGTGCAGTTTAGAGAAAGTCTTGTATATGTGTATGAGGAGACTGAGACAGGAAGGTTGATGGCAGCATTGTTCATAATATAAGGACGGAAAAATATCTAATTGTCCAACAATAGGAGAATGGATCAGTAAATAACATATGGTGAAAAATATCAATGACCTAAAGTTGTATGTATCAACCTGTGGCTAAATCCCAGCATAATGTTGAGTGAAAAGCAAAGTGGGGAAGGATATATACAATAGAGTACCAGGTGTATAAAGTTTAAAATGTACCAAACAATATTGTACATTGTTTATAAATGCTTTGGTTGTTAGTGGTGAGGAGTCGATTCTGACTCCTAGCGACCCTGAGTACAGCAGAGTGGAACCCTGCCCCATCTTTTTGCTCCCTCCTCTCGCCCTCTGGTATAGATGCTTACATATGTAGTAAAGATACAGCAACATGTAGGATCATAACAATAAACATCAAAATGAGATGATGTTTATGTCTAGGACGGGATTAGGGCATGTGTAGAGGTGTGCAGGAAATTTCACTTTCTGTTTTAAACTCGTGGGGGTGCTTAGATATTTCTGCTATTACTCTTTGTTTTGATAGGCCTGAATATTTTACATTTAAAATGGGGGAAAAATTTGCTAGTGTTATTTTTATTTATTTTTTTGCTGAGGAAGATTCGCGCTCAGCTAACATCTGTGCCAATCTTCCTCTATTTTGTATGTGGGTTGCTGCCACAGCATGGCAGCCAGCGAGTGGTGTAAGTCCACGCCCAGGAACCAAATCTGGGCCACTGAAGTGGAGTGTGCCTAACTTAACCACTAGGCTGCCGGGCGGCCCCACTGTTGTTATTTTTTAAAAACATATGGCAGTTGGCACTTTTCAAAATGATGCATAACATTGTAATGAACTTGGTTGGATGTTGGATTTTTATTCATCTTAAGAAAATTAAGCCATCTGTTGATTTATTTGCAGTGGAGAAGAATGCCCTGTATAAAGAAATATGTTCTAAAAAGTTAATGCAAAATTTTTATTTTTTTCCAGAAAAATAAAGTATTATTTTACTTTAAAGGAAAACACCATGATTTAGATTTGCAAGTATTTAGATAAATACTTGTACTGTAGTCTAATCGAAGTAATGCTTTCTTTCTTCAGAGTTACTCAAGTACAAATAACAAATCATTTAGTGCTTAAGTAGTATGTTTTCCTATGACTGTGTGGTTGGGTCACAATGAAAGTGATAACACAAGTGAGATTAGCATTACATAAACATGATTAGTTTGCTGCATTCCCCTGGGGCCAAGGCTTCAGATGAAGGCTGAAGCGATGGCCCCCACCATTGGAGGATGTTGAAATGCTCTTCTCTCTCATCGCCGAGTTATAGCTTTGTTTATATAGCATTTTTTTGAGATCTATGGAACATTTTGGTGTGTTAGACATTTAAGAACTCTGTTATACAAATCATTTAAGAAAAACCCAAAAACCTTCCTGGGGGGTGGGGTGGGTGGAATAGGCTTATTTTTAAGGCCCATTTTTGGTTTTGCCTCCCCAATGTCTCTCCTTTTCCTCTGTCTGCATCCTAATCTAGGTCCCTATATCTTTCTGGGTTCCTGCAGGTCATTTTGAAAGTTCTCTCTTCCAGGCTTCCCCTGCCACCCGCCAATTCTAGTTAGCCCTCTACTTAAAGATGTACAGTAGTTGTTGGTTGCCAATCAGGTTGAAATTAACTTTGTTTTGAAGATGTTCTGACTTTCTCGTTAATCTCAGTTTGGACTGTCCACCTTCAGACTAGTTACTTACAAAAGCTGGCTTGTGACAAAGTTTTCACTGGCCCACAATAAAATGATAAAATATAGATAATGTGGTTAGAGTTGCATAAAGCTAAAGTTAGTCAAATTTAAAATTTTGAGATTATTTTTCCTGCTTTTAGTGATAAAATGTTTTTTCTTCATAAAATTGTGGTGATAGTTGATGACAGAATTTAAAAATGATCTGCCTTGGGAAAAGTATAAATTCGCAATTTTGGTGGTTGCCTTCTTCCCAGTCCCCACCTCTCCCACTTGTGCCCACCACAGAAACACACACACACACACACACATTTTCTTTTAAAATTTTTACAGGTCAGGGAAACTTAATGATCTCAGTCGTTTTAACATAATTCATACTCAACAATCTTGTTTATTCCCACTCTCTGTCATTTCTTATAGTTATTCCTGTTCTCGAATGTCCACCTGCTGTGTCAACAAATTTCACATTTCCTGGAACGCTCAGATCAAATTTCTAGCCCTGCAGTTATTCTTTTGTTTACCACTTTGTGCCTCCTCACCCACCCTCCTTTGCACTTACGAGAACATTTATCAAAACCTCTGGTGTTGGTTGCCATAAGAATTTTGTTTTTCAAATATGTCTTTTCTCTTCAACCAGTTTTAATGCCTGTAAAAGGAAGAACTTTTTGCATTTCCTTTAATACAAAGAAGATTTGGTAAGGGCATAACAATTCATATGAAATGTTGTATATTATAGTAGTCCTGAATCTGTGATGTATATATAGTGATTTAATATTTATGCATGGTAGTGACTCTTCACCATAGATTTCCAGCTCTCTGCTTTCCAGGTCTCCTGGTGTTAGGTGTATATATGTGATTGGTTCTGACCAATAAGATGTGAGTGAGAGTGATATGTTACTTGCAGACGGAAGCTTTTGAGCAAGTGTACATTTGCAACCTCTCTTTCCCTGTGCCATAGAAACCAGGAATATTCCAGTTGGTAATTGATCCCTAGCTTGTGTCCTGGAGTGATTATGATGTGAAAGAGAGCCCCAGTCGACCTGCAATGGACTTGTAGTGTGAGCAAGAAATAAACCTTTGTTACTTAATCTACTGAGGTTTTGGAGGTTATAGATAATAGCAGCATAACTTAATCAATTGATACCGATACAAACTTTAATTTAAAAATGATAAAATTTTTAACTTTCTTTATTGATAATTTCTAATGTAATTCATTTAAAATTTCAAATATCTGTAGTTTCAATATATTCAATTTCTTATTTAAAAATAAAGAATGTTGGGCCCGGCCCCATGGCCTAGTGGTGAAGTTTGGTGCACTCTGCTTCAGCGGCCTGTGTTTGTGGGTTCATATCCCAGGCTTGGACCTACACCACTCGTCAGCCATGCTGTGGTGGTGTCCCACATACAAAATAGAGGAAGATTGGCACAGATGTTAGCTGAGGGCGAATCTTCTTCACAAAAAAAATGAAAATAAAAATAAAGAATATAGTGTTGAAACCTGAATCATTTCAATGAGATCAACAACACAGACTCAAAATCTCGTAGAGTCACCCAGAAACATGTAGAACAGATTTTAAAATATACAGTGGAACACTGAAAGTGGAAAATTGAAAACTAAGATACATGTGAAGTTTAAACTCCTTTGAAAATCTATGCAATCCTCAAGAATGGAATTTTCATGTTTCATTAATACATCTAAAATATTTCCACTTCCTGCTACAAACCCTAATGATCCCGAGAAAGCTGGTTTGAATCAGTTTCTACCATGTTAGTTTGGATTTAAAATAGCTAAAATTTGAGAGCTGGGAGTAATTTTATTTAACATTTTTTCTTCATTCATGGCCTAACATTGAATGAACAAATTCTTCACTAAGCTTATGTGGTAAAGGTCTGGCAATGAAAAGTATCTTTTCAACTGGATAGATTAAAATATGAACAGCAAAGCAAGAATCTGGTAGGATCACACAAAGGAGTCTTGAGCTGTAGGAAATAATTTCCCATGATTCATCAAGATAGTTGTGCATATAAGCTCAAAAGTCAGTAAACAATTGACTGGCCTTCCAGCTCTAAATTAACTTCTGAATGCTGCTTTGTTTGCCTGGCACAAAGATTTTTGGGAGCTTGGTGCCATCTGCTGGTCAAAAGCCAACTTTTCAGATACCCTTTTGTAACTTTTTCAAGAAATACTGTGAATTACTTTATACTTTCTAAGAAATACCATTAAGTAAATAAGTAAAAGTATTTCCCACACGTTAATTTCAAGAACTTTTGCACATAAAACAAAGACATATTTCTGTATGATATAAGCTACCTATAGTTATATGACAGAGGTTCAATCCTGAGTGATTTTTTTTATATTTGTACTTGATTTATTTTTGAGAGCCTTACACAAATAAAGCTGCCACCTTTTCCTTAATGTAAAAGATTATTTTCTAAAAAGAAGTTAGATTTGTCCATGTTCAATAAACTTAAATTTACTTTTCCACATTTCTATACAAGATTGAGCTAGGAGTGTGTGTGTGTGTATGTTTAATATCAGAAATTGTTTTTAAAATGCAAGAAGGAGATGGGGAAGGGAGCTGGAAATAACATCGTTAATTGTCTGCATTGTGCTCAGCATAGTGCTGGATGCTTTCAGTAGATAGTCTCGTTTATTCCCCACAACCGTCCTTCAGATTAGGCAGTGTTGTCTCCGCTTTACTGCTCAAGAAATAACTCTAGGAGGTTAAGGACATAAATGCTAATGTTTTGGGAGAAAGCTAAGTTTATTTTAATAGAGTGGTTGCAGTTGCTCATTTATTAAGCTATGCCAGAAAAACTGAATTAACAATTTTTTTCAGTCTTTTTTTTCTTTTGTAGTGACTGATTATCATCATCGTTAGTTAGGTTAGGTAGGTATTTGATTTAATTCTGTTTTTGGAATACTGAAAGGCTCAGGGTTTGTGTTCTTTCCTACTACGCTTTTGGTCATTGCTGTATCCTCAGGGACCACAGGAAGATTAAGCCTATGGAAGGCACTCAATGGGTTTTGACAGAAAGACAAAAAGAAAGGGAGAGAGAGGGAGGGAACAAAAAGAGAGGAAGGCAGGAAGGGAGGGGAGATAATCTGCTGCTTGGTGCATAAAAGACTGATGAAGCTACAGTAAGAAGTTTCACCTTTGGCATTGGGGTGTCGTGGAAGTGGGGTGGTGGAAAGCTAACATCTGTTGGAATTTGCTATGTGTCATTCACTATTAAGCACTTTATACCTGTAATTTCATTAGTCCTAAAACCAATCAAGTGAGCTGTTTAGTATTGTTTCCATTTTTACGGATGAGAAAATTGTGCTCAGCATGGTTAAGTAATTTACGCAAGGTCACACAGCTCACAAGTGGCACAGTCAAGATTTAAATCCATATCTGTCTGAGTTATAAGTCTGGCCCCTCCTTTCTTTTTTTTTAAACTCTCAAATCCTATCCTCGTGTTTTACAAGGCTTTATAAGTTCTATCTCCTGCCTCCATCTCTACCTTCATTTCCATCTTGCGTCCTATCTGCTCGTCAAGTAGGCATTCTGGTGGTTTTGAGAACAGATGAAGCTCTTTCTTATAAAAGGATTTTGCTCTTGCTATCATCTTACTGGAAGGCTTCCTCCATCTTTTCTCTCAGGTCTCAGCCCAAGTGAAACCTCCTCAGAGAAATTTGGTCCTGATACACCATAATTAAAAAAAAAAATCAAAATTTTCTAAGTAGGTCCCTGTTATTCTCTTTATCATAGCACTTAACTCATTTTCTTCCTAGTACTCGGAACAGTCTAGAATTATTTTATTTCTTTGTTTACTTGTTAATGCCTGTCTTCACAGCTTGTAAGTTCTATTAGTCATCAAATTTGTCTGTCTGGTTCTTTGCTGCACACCAGTGACCTAGCACTGGGCTTGGTACCTAGAAGGTATTTGATAAATATTGGCTGAATCGACAAATAAATAATTGTTGGCAGAACCTCTTAGAGCCTATCTGTGCATTCAGAATGCTTGCTCTAAGTGCATAATTATATCCATTCTACAAACAGGCACATTTTTGTGTCTACCAGGATTTCGTCTTCAGCCTCTTCTGTTTTCTCTCCAACTCTCCAGGCAGTAGAGACTCCAAAATCTAACCCTTTAGCCCAGACATTTTTTATAATCTTAGGCTGCTGTTACTATGAGTATTCTGGATACGATGCAGGTAACTTAAACACACTTTTTTCGAAGCCAAATTGTTATTTTCTCCCCAAACTTCTTTTCCTCCTGTATAATGTATCAAGATCGACGTCAGCACAGTTCATCCAGTCCACCAAGCTAGTGATTTGAGTCCCACTGACTACTGCTCCATTGCATCCCACATCTACTCCGTGAAGCCCAGCCAGCTTTAGCTCAGATATGTCTCAGTCTGATTCCGTATCCGACTCTTGCTGCCTGCGCTTAACTCATATCACACTTTGTCTCACAGACCTTTATCTGTTTACTGTCTGCAGGATCAAGTCTAAACTCCTTCCCGTGGCATGCCATGCCATTCTCGTCCTCTAAGAATTAGCTCACGTGTTATCTGTGTGAAGCTTGGTGGTCACTCTCTCTTCTGCGATCCCAGCTTCCTTGTGTACACATTTCATTGAGCACTTATCATGTTGAATTGTTGTGATCTGACCACGAAATTTTGGACTTTTAAAAGACAGGGTCTGACTCTCTCCAGCATCTAGCAAGGTCCTTTTTGTATAGTTATAGTTAGTGTTCAAGGACTGTTTTCAAAATGAATGATGATAAGAGAGGTCAGGGGGTCCTCCAAGGTAACACGCCTCTCTGCGGTGGGTTTGCGCTTAGGTTCTCTGACTCTTTTGCCAGCTATATTGTTGGCATAAAGGGGTACTTTGAGGAGGAGACTTTATACCCTTCCATAATTTACAACATTTTTCCCTTCCATCCTATAAATCAATCCCAAATAAATTTATAATCCAAAGAAAAGTGCTTGTTATGCAAACATAAACCAACACTAGCCCCATCTTCCAGCCAGTTCAGTGAAGTCCTTTCTATAAAATGGCATTTTGTACCTGCTTATGTAGATTGCATTACATAGACTTCACAGTTAATTTAAATATACAGATTAGCACGATGCACTGAAGACTGATGAAAAAGTTTGTGATATAGTAATTCATATGTTTTCTTTTTTGCAGTCATCAGATATAAGATTACTCTGACTTAAAAAAACAGGTTAATGAGATGAATTCTATCAGCTTTTAAACAAGTCTGAGATAATTCATATCGCTTGGATTTTGACATATGTGTTCACTTCACTTAATAACTTATTAGTAACTCCAGCATAGATCAGTAGATGAAAATGGAAATAAACTATTTTCAAAACACTAGGGCAGTTTTTGTGCTAGATAGGTTATTAAATATTATCATATGATATTCTTGCAAATTGATTGTTATCTCTCGTGGGATTTTATAAATGTTTGGTGAATATCTTCATTGTCTAAAACAGGGGTTGGCAAACTGTGGCCAGTGGGCCAAATACAGCCTACACCTTGTTTTTGTGTGGCTGCAAACTAGGACTAGTTTTTGTGTTTTTTAGTGGTTGAAAAAAAATCAAAAGAAGAATGACATTTCATAACACATGAAAATTATATGAAATTCAAATTTCAGTGTACATAAATAAAGTTTTATTGAGACACAGCCATGCTTATTTGTTTATGTATCATCTATGGCTGCTTTTGTGCTACAACTGCACAGTTGAGTAGCTATGACAGAGATTGTAATGGCCTGCAAAGCCTAAAATATTTACTTTCTGGACCTTTACAGAAAACGTTTGCCTACCCCTGGTCTAAAATATTACAGCAGAGACTGTCCATGTCCCCTCAGGTCCTACCCCTGTAGTGCAGAGGCCTTGCCACTGTTTGAGGACTTTCTGAGCACCTTTGTCTGTGTTCTCAGCAGGTCAGAAGTGTCCACAAGTCAACACCTTCAGGGAGCAGCCCTCCACCAATGACAGTTGGTGGATAAATACCCCAGCTCTCTCGTTCCTAGGTTGGGCATATCCTACACCAACTGTCAGAGTCCTTGGGTATCAAGTCTGGTTGCCCACAGTGCTAATTGCCTTGATAAAACGCCCTTTACTGACTTCTTACTCCGCCACAATGTTTCCAGGGATCTCCTCCTAAATCAACTACTTGTACTAGAACCCTTGTCACAGAGTATGCTTCTGGGGGAAATCCAAACTAAGATAAATGTGAATTATTCATGTGTATATATTATTTAGGGTGTCACTTTGATGTATAAGCTACCTAGTTGTGATGAAAAATTTATATCCAAACATTTGGGCCACTTTTTCTTACTACTAAGGGAAAGGCAGGTTTTATTAATTGATAGTTTTATTCTGTATGACGTTTATCAGCCAAATGTATCCTGAAAGATGCAGTTTGATAATTTTCTCATATTTTTAAACATAAATGCCTATTCCAGGAGAGTGATTCTTGAAGTATTGAATTAATTTTTCATATCACAAAATCCTCCTTTCATCTTTTGTAAAATTTATATTTTCTTTTTCTACTGATAAAACTTTTCTGCTATCTTTTCAGAAAACTGCTCAAATTTAGTTTGCATCAGTAATAGGTGGAAGGAAACTCAGTGTAAGAGGTAGCCATTTAATTTTTTCCATATGATAATTAGCTATAGATTCAGAATGTTCAAGAAGAAATATTTTATAACTCTGTGGAAAATGTCCATATTTTTTCTTTGTATACCTCTCATATTTTTTCTCTAGTGCTTAGTTAAAATCAGTAAAGAGTGTCAGACCTAAACCTCTGCCATTTATCCTTGTTCAAAATTCTATAGGCGTCTATACCTTGAATAAAACTTCAATATTACTACTTAAGTTACACCACATGTTTTTTTCATTCGCTTAATGAATATAATACTTGATGATCCTAAACTGTTATAAGGACTAGAACGGATATTTAAGAGATTTAATGGAAAAAAACCAGAGGGATATTTGATTTGTTTTGGCTACATGAATGTTTTATTGTTTAAACAAATAGACTGCTTCAAATTACTTTGAGATTTACCAGTTTTTACCTCTTTTGTGTGTGTATGTGTGGGTATGGGAATGCAGTATATTGTTTAAGGGTTTTGAAGACACATGGTTATATGAGAAAACGTTGAACTACTGTGTTAAAAATCCTTCCATTTGTGTAAAAAAGGATACTCACTTATATTTGTATGTGCCTGGGATACATGCGGAATGATATGCAGGAAACTGCTAGCTGTTGCTTTTCTCTGAGGAGGGAAACTGGAGATGGGAGCAGAGGTGAGAGGAGACCCACTTTTCACTGGACACTCTTTTGCACTGTTTGTGGTTTATTTGACCATTTATATGAAAAACTTAAAAGGAAGTTAAAAAGAAATAAAAGAACGAAGGAAGAAAGAAAGGAAGGAGACTCTAGCATTTGAGGGACTCGGGTCTGAATACCCGTTAAGCCGCTTACTAACCAACTGATTATATTCACATTACTTAATCTCTGTTCTCATCTATGAAGTGCAGATAATAGTATTTATTTCACATAATCATAATAAAATACAATTAAAATACGTGTATAAAAGCACTTAGCCTATTGCCTGGCATATAGTAAGCCTCCAATAAATGGTTATGTGACCATATACTATTATTAATATTTAAAGTAATCTTCTGCCCTGACTTCTACAGAGGGTAGGTTCTTTATTTATCCACTCCTTCCACACGTGATTTTTGAGCATTCTGTTATTGACAGGCAGAATAATCAGCCTAGGAAGTCACATTGCATCACTTCTGCCATACTCTGTTGGTCAAAGCAGTTACAAGATTCAAGGGGAGGAGATGTAGACTCCACCTCTCAGTGGGAGGAGTGTAAAGAATTGTTATCATCTTCAGTCTACCACAGTCTGCCTCCTGGTTGCAGAGATTTACATCCTTCCCACAGGCAAAATATGTGCACTCCCTTCCAACGTCCTACAAAATGTCATTCTACCACAGTGTCAGCTCAGCATCGACATTAGATCCAGAGGTGGCCGAGGCTCCTCGTATGTGGTTGCTTGCGTACAGAGATTTGTGGGTGTGGCTTTTATCTAACGGAGTAAACCCCAACAAGATTTATAGAAAGCCCACAAAACTTTTAAGAAAATTGTACTAACAGAAGCACCACTGGCTTAGACTAAAGAGGACAGGAAGAAGAGAGCATGGTGTCACCAACGTTCTACAGAGGGTGGAAAGCAGGTTTAGTCTGCCCAACTACCACATGAACCATGGAAAAGAAAGGCTGATACAGGGGGCAGAATCAAAGACCCCAGAGGGTGGAGCCAAGAGCACAGAGACTTATACCCAGGGGCCAGAAGTAGGGCCTGATCAAGGAGCTGGCCACTTGTGCCCAGATAGATTTCAGAACTGCTATTGGTCAGGGTACTTGTTTCCTATTGCTGCCATAAAAAAATACCACAAACCTAGTGATTTCAGATCCAGTTGCTCTGAAAGCTGTGCATTAAAGAGACTGGTTGTCTGTCCTCTTGCTTCCTGTCAGCATTCCCCACCCTCACCCCACACATACTCTGGTAGGACAGAGATAGATCACCACAGTAGACATTCCCATTAAAAAGGAGAACAGAAAGCTTATTGCACTTAGTGATTATGGTAGATAGAAAAGGTTCCCCCAAAGATGTTCATGTCCTAATTTCCAGAATCTGTGAGTATGTTACCTTATATGGCAAAAGTGACTTTTGCAGATATAATTAAGACTCAGGACTTGAGATGGGAAGATTATTCTGGATTGCCAGGTGGGCCCAATCTTGGTACCTGAGTCCTTAAAAGTGGGAGAGGAAGACAGAAGAGTGAGTCAGAGAGAGGCTACTGCTGGCTTTGAAGATAGAGAAAGAGGCCATGAGCCAAGGAGTGTGATGAACTTTAGAAGCTGGAAACATCCCCCATGTACAGTCAGCAGTAAATAGGAAACTCGTTCCTATAATCTCAAGGTACTGAATTCTGCCAACAACTAGAATGAGCAGGAAACAGATTCTCTCTTAGAGCCTCCAAAAACCCTGCCACACCTTGGTTTTATTTTGGTGAAGCTCATCCCAGATTTCTGATCTAGAGAACTGTAAGATCATAAATTTGTGTTATTTTAAATCACTAGGTTTGTGGTATTTTTTTATGGCAGCAATAGGAAACAAGTACCCTGACCAATAGCAGTTCTGAAATCTATCTGGGCACAAGTGGCCAGCTCCTTGATCAGGCCCTACTTCTGGCCCCTGGGTATAAGTCTCTGTGCTCTTGGCTCCACCCTCTGGGGTCTTTGATTCTGCCCCCTGTATCAGCCTTTCTTTTCCATGGTTCATGTGGTAGTTGGGCAGACTAAACCTGCTTTCCACCCTCTGTAGAACGTTGGTGACACCATGCTCTCTTCTTCCTGTCCTCTTTAGTCTAAGCCAGTGGTGCTTCTGTTAGTACAATTTTCTTAAAAGTTTTGTGGGCTTTCTATAAATCTTGTTGGGGTTTACTCCATTAGATAAAAGCCACACCCACAAATCTCTTGAACACGGTCCCTCTCTGGCTTGACTCACAGTCACCGTGCTATGAGACAAAGTCCATTTTAGTCATAAAGCCTGTTTTTCTAGTAGAGGCTGTCAATTTCTCTGACGTCTTAACAAGAGATCTTATACCCACATCCTTGAAATACTCTTTACCCTGAATTTTCTTCTTGCTTTGAGGACCTCTTGCCATCTGGGGAGGCTGGGAATGATTTTGGTACTTTGTACAACTTTTCCCTCTGAATTAAATCATAGCAAATTTTCTTAAATGTATTCTTGTCTGTTCTTGCCTGCCAGCTGATTGTGAATACACTGTCAAGCAATTGTTCTCAACTTTTAACACACATCAGAATCACTTGAGATCTTTAAAAATACTGATGCCTGGGTCTTACATGCACATATTCTGATTAATTTGTCTGAGGTGTGGTCTAGACAGTAGGAGTTTTAAAAGCTCTTCAGGTTATTCTAATATGCATTCCAAATTAAGAATGGAGGTCTTTAAGTAATGTTTTACTACTATTTGTAATCAAAGCAAGTTTTAAAACATGTTTATTTTGTCTTGAACTCCTAAACTTGTTTTTTATGGGAATTTCCTAAAGGAGCAAATGAGTGATAAAAGAAGTAGTTTTAGTTCTCCATGTTTTAGTAAATTATTAAATTCAGAGTAAAAAAAACCCATATAGCTTTTTAATTTTATAAAATCATTGTGACACAAATCAGAAACTTCGTAGCTATCCTAAGAATAGTGTAAACGGATGCTTTCAATTAACTCTATGGAAATATGTTTTTATTTCATGGTTTTAAAATTTAGCTTCTTTATTAGGCTGTTTGGGAACTGTTATCAATTCTTTAGTAAACTGCTTAGTTCATGGTAAGAACATTGCATTTTATAAGAATGAAATAACATGAATGGTAGAATTTACTTCTACCGCCTGCAAATTAATGCTTCCATATTCACCTACATTGGTATGTGTAGCTTTAAATATAGAATATTCTGATTCATTACATGCACTCTTTGTGAGCAATGTCTTTTTAAAACTGATTTTGGTTTGTGTTCGAAGGAATGCTTTTCTTGTTCAGCAGCTGGGTATGAATTTAATTATTGAAAATAAATATGATCTAATGTTTCATTGAGTTTTCTGAATAACAGGATAATTTGGTCAGCACTGCTGTCTAAAAAGGCCTGGGAGAAAGCCAAATCACAAGAAGCAATTGCTCTGGTGAGGAGGAAATTATCGGCAAATTCATGTGATTTACTCCATTTAACATACAATTAAAAGTGGGTGTAGATTTGCCTGATACTCTAAATGCTTCTGTATCTCTTGACTTGGTTGCAGAGAAATGTTATAAAAAGAAAAAGGCTGCTGATGTGTGTTCTACATTTAGCACATGGTTTCACAACCAAAGCTACTATCCCTGTGTAGGAACCGCTTCCTACAGTGGCAGCTGGATTTGAAGGTGCAAGACCAGGGAGCATATTGCGATGTGAACGTACTCTTGGTGCTGAAAGTATGTAGGCAGGGGAGAGAAACAAAGTTTGAAATGTATAGAACCAGAAACTAGTCATATATGAAAGAAACTTAAAGAGGCTTTGTCAAATTTGAAAAAAAAATCCTGAAAATTTACTTGACATTACATATCAGGCATTGTGCATTAAAAGAAACTTTCAGAATCTATCAGTAATAAAAAACAAATTGGCCGACCATGCTGGAAGAAAGACTGAATTTCCTTTCTATTCTCTCTATAAAAAATATGACATTGTTGTCATTTAAAGAGGCGGTCAAAGAGTATGCAAATAAAAATGTAGAAAACAGTTGTAAAAAGTCTGTCAGATATGTCAGCTTTTAAAAATGAGTAATTCATTATTTCTTTTCTCATTCTAAATAGTCACTTTTATGCCAATTTTTTTTTTTTTTGTAACTCCGCATACCACCCAAATGTGGATCTGCCCCTGCCATTCTCATCAAAGCAATTCACCTTATTGTGCAGACTTTTCCTTGTCTCCTTCCAGGTCATAACTTCCTTCTTATACCGTCTCATTCCTTCACTCCTGTCTTTAAATCTGTGATACTACTGATGAGTGGATCACGTCAGAGCTCGATGTCTGGGTCTGTCCTACTTAACTGCTCGGGTTTCTCATCGCTGGCACACAACCTCCTACCATGTTAATGGTTATTCATGTGCTGACTTACCACGGCAGCTGTATGTATTTGAACAGCTGATCTGGGGAGGCCAGGCCTTAAACTTCTCCTGTGGTTATTAGAGTGGACATTTGGGGGCAATGTTAGCTCTTACGTAAAGGAAGAAAGCACTGTGGAGACTTTTGGCACCTCATCGGTCATAACCATTTTCTCTTCCTGTGTTTGTCTCTATTTGGGAGCTAATTTGTTGAGCTGGGATTGATTGATCCAGAACATTGAAATGGAAACATTCAGAAACTGAAGGAGGGAGGGAGGGAGAGAGATTTTGATTTGTTGATTTGTACTTTGGCTAAATAAGTCTTAGCTCTGCGGCTGCTGATGGGGTCGCCTGCAAACTTCCTTAGTCACAGGACATGATAGTAATGCTTACCTGCTGATCCCATTAGTCAGCCTGCCTCAGGAGGTGGTTTACTTCGCTGGAATGTAAAAGGTCACTTCTAATACTTTCTAATTAAGGTAGCAAGCTGGCGGTGTGAATGATATCCTTTCCATGAATGATCAAATCAGTTTAGATTGTGGCTTATAAAACTTTTGAAAACTATGGTAGCAGTTCTTTGATGGGTAAAGAAAAGCAGAAACCTCAAGGTAAAATCTCCCAGGTGTTAGAAAAAAGTTAATGAAATTTAATTTCTAATATTGAAGGAGGATGGAAAAGTAAATGAAAGCTGTATTGATATTTTAAAATTTAAGGAGAAAAAGGTTATGTTAATTCAGAGATTTAATTGTATTATCTGGCTCTAGGCAATCTTTAAATTGTGAATGATGGGATTGGGAGAATATATTTTTTATAAACTTTATGCCAACAAAGTGCAAGTGATATAAATAATAAATGCAGAATAACTAATTTCCATTTTGGGAAATCACTGTTTTGGCAAATGAAACTTCTTTGCATATTACTTGTATAGGGATATCAGGAAACACTACTATTGAAAGTGATTTTAAAACTTTTATCGAGTCATGATACTAAGTCACACAGGTAATGAGGTCGATTCTCTCTGTGGAAACCATCTGGTTTGGGGGTGTGAGAGTTCAGTAGTGCAAAACTCCTGCACTCTGTCTCAGTGCCTCGTTAGCTGTGAGTCACAGTGCACTGCAGGTACAAACTCCAGCCTGCTTACTGAGCAAATTCTATACTTCTGCAATTTCAATTTTCCGTGTACTGTTTTCTCTTGCCCCTAATTTTCTTAGTAAGTTCTGTTTGATGTGTTGCAAAAGTCTGTATGTATGTTAGCATCTGTTCTTTGACCTTTTGCATCTGTGAAATGGCGTTATCACCTACATTGGATAGGTGTGATGGAGGGTTTTATTTTGCAAGGCATTTTCAGACTTTTTCCCCTAAGGGGCCCAAGAATATACAATTAACTCACTTTTTAAGAGAATATCATGTGAAGGACTTGGTTGTACAAAAAATATGTGTATCACTGAGATGTTTTTGGCTTGAAGAAACAAAGACTGTCTTTAGTGAGCTTAGGCCAAAAAATGGAATGAATTGGTTCAGAAGCAGAGGAATCATTGAAAATTCAAGGCCTTGGGAAGGTCAACACCCAGGGTGACTCCAGGGATCTCTCTGGTGAGAACCCATGGAGAATCTCTTTAGGGCACTAGACTTGAAATGCCTCAGCTCCCCATTCCTTCTATCTTGTATGACTCTACTCAAGTTTCAGATCCTAAGAGAGGCTGATGGATAACTTGGGCCAGAAGTCTTCCCTGGGCCAACTGAGTGGGAAGGAATCTTAGGATGTCCTAGTCTTGACCATGTGCTCACCCGTTGTTTGGCAGACCCATCAAGACTCCATGGAATAGAAACCCTTAGAAAGAAGAGGGTACTGTTACCAAAACAGATATCCATTACAAGTCCATTGGGGTATGCTACCAGGACTTGAGTAAATTTCAAAATAATCAGGTAGAAGGGTAAAATAACTTACCTATTGTATTAGTTTGCTAAAGCTGCCATAACAAAGTACCATAAACTAGGTGGCTTAAACAGCAGAAATTTATTTTCCTCACAATTCTGGAGGCTGGAAGTCCAAGTGAGACCTCTCTCCTTGGCTTATAGATGGCTGTTGTCCTCCAGTGTCTTCACATGGTGTTGCTTCTGTGTGTCTGTGTCCTAATCTCCTCTTCTTATAAGGACACCAGTCATATTGGATTGGGGCCCACCCACACAACCTCATTTTTACCTTTAAAGACCATATCTCCAAATAGAGTCACATTCTGAAGTACTAGGGGTTAGGACTTCAATATATGACTTTTGGGGGATCATAATTCAGGCCATAATACCTACCTAGTAAGTTGTAGGTTAAATGACAATGTATTTAAGTAGCCAGCTTAGTCTTCAATCAATGGTAGCTAAAATGTTGTTACATAGTTCAGAACAACCAGGTGTCAGGTGATTGCACTGGGTGCTCTGATACAAAGATGGCTCTTGTTTTTAGGAAGCTCGGTAAATATGTATTTTGGGTGAATTGTGTTAATACACGTGTATGTATGTGTGCTATATGTCTAGGTGTATATATATGATATGTGGTACTTGGTAATCATACCACCTGACTTCAGGAGACAAACATCATTTCCTGCTTGATCCTCTCTTTTGTTTTCAGAGAATTCATAATCCTTCTTCCATTCCTCAAAATACCTGTTGTTTAACAGTCTAGTTCTAGGAAAGGCCCAGAGGTGACAGCAAGTCAAGCAAACCAAGAGTAAAACTTAAAATTGGAATTATTTTGTATTATATCTTTTATTATCTTCTAGTGACTTTTTTTTCACAAATTCTCATAGTTCTTGTAGATTTTTCTGGGGAAAGGGGAGGTTTTGTTTTAGATAAGGCCATACATTTGCTTAAGGAAATCTTTTATGTATGAGGTTTGTTGTTCCCTAGATTTCTGATATTCACTAAGTTATTTTTCTATGTATTAAAAACTAGTAAACTTTATCTTTAAAAACACTCACACATAATATATGAATACATACTCATTGTAAAAATTCAAACAGTATACAGAACTACACAGAGGAAAAAGTCACTCTCTCTCTTCACATTTTCACCCTCTAACTCACACTGTCCCCTTCTCCTCCCAAACAGCGGTCCCGCTTAGAGGATGATTTGCATCCTTTCTAACCTTTAAAAAAATTATTTTCATAGTCATATAAGAACATACACAGAATTCGGGAGCATTTTTATTTTGATAGAAACAGAATTATAATAGAGATATTGTTTTAAGTCTTTTCTTTCTTTGGCTAAAAAATATTTGCTGTTTTGGGTGACATTTTAGTACTAAATCCCACCACAGACCCACCTTTTCTCCGGGACTCTTGACTAAGGAACAGCTTTGCCAGGGGCAAAATATAAGTGATGACTTCTAAAATAGAATCACTGGGCAAGTGCCCTGTATCTTTGAAAGGAAGGTTTTCCCTATGACATGGCAGTGGCCCATGAGAAAGAGGCCTAGCAGGGCTTCTTGCTCCTTGCTTCCTGTCTAAGGCCAGTTATGTAGCCAGTCTATGGATGAACATGGGTGGCCTGCCTCTGAGGCCACTCTCTTCTCTGTGAAGTGACAGCATAGGAACAGGAAGCGATAGAGAATCAGTGGAACCTATCCTTGCCTTTAAAGAGTAAAAGCCCTGCTACTAGTAAAATTTGGTCTGAGAATGAGGCTAATGACATTCGCAATTCCTCCTCTCATAAGAGGCAGAACAGTAGCAGGGAAGTGGGTGGAGAGAAGGCCTAGGAACATAGGTGGAAATGTATACTTTCCCGTGGGCTGAAATGGAAATACGAGGCTGAAATGGAGGCAGCAGGATAGCAATTTCTTCTCCAGCAGACATATCTTGGAGATCTTACCATTTCAGCACATAGAGATTTAAGTCATTTAAAAGTCTCATAGTATTCTGTAACTTCCATTTATATAGTGGACTTTAGAGTTTTTAAAACTCTTTCATAATTTCCCTCTCATTTCATTCTCACAACACCCTGTGTAGGGCTTCTTTGACAGACATGGGAGTAAAGCCTTAAGGAGGTCAAGGCATTTGTCCATGAATCAAGATCTATGGATGCCTGGGTCAGCTTTCTTTCCACTATAACATATTGCTTCTTGTTAAATGCTAGTTTATATTTACAATGGATGGGAATAATTACCTATCATTAAAGTTATTTGTTAATAAGAACCCATTTTCTGAAAGGCCTAATTTTAGCTCTCTGCTGTAAATCTGATTCAACAAGTATTTATTGAAAACTACCATTGACATATTTATTTTGTATTAGTTTCTATTTTTTGATTCCCATCATCTGAACCCATCTCTGTGTTCAGGATACTTTTCCATCTAGTTAATGTTATTGGGGGTAGCATTTGCCTGTAATTATAAAGCTGAAACAGACACCCATGTATCCAGCCTCCCTTGTAGCTAAGATATGTGTACATGATCTAGGCTTGGCTCATCTTTTGCACCCACCTTAGACTTTGAATTGGTAGCTAGTGGCCCAAGAAGTAGGGGCAGAAAATCCTCTCTGCTGGCAGGTGGTTGCTGTGGAAGTGTCAATATCCAGCCTCCAGGGGCTATAGGGACAGCAGGGGCAGTGAATCCCAATGGCAGCTTTGCATGTTCTGTGCCCTGGATGATGGCAGTGGTGTGGTCTCTGGCATCCAGCATCCAGCAGTGGCAGTGTCCTGTCCCCAGTGAAATGAATTGGGCTGTGATCCTCAATATTGACTGGCTTTCTGTATTCCTGCTCAGTGTTTAGGCCTAGTTCTCCAACATTACAGTGATTATATGAGCTATCAAATAACCTTTCAATTTTTAAATTTACATACAATAAATTCACTCTTTGTGGTAGACAGTTTATAGATTTTGACAATATATTAAGTCATGTACTCACCACCATAGTCGTGACATAGAACAGTTCCATCGTGCCTCCAGTTCTCTCATGCTGCTCCTGTGTAGTCACCCCTCACCCACCCCCAAACCCTAATCTGTTATTTATTCTTATAATTTTCCCTTTTCCAGAATCATAGAATATTATCTAATAACCTTTTAATAATATTTCATTATTATATTATTAATAATCTTTAAAATATTAATACATTTGTTTTCTGCTTAAATACAGTCATGTGTCACTTAATGACAGGGATACGTTCTGAGAAATGCATCGTTATGTGATTTCGTTGTCATGTGAACATCATAGAGTGTACTTAAACAAACCTAGATGGTACAGCCTACTATACATGTAGGCCATATGGTACTAATCTTATGGGACCACCATTGTACATGCAGTTCGTTGTTGACTGAAATGTCATTATGTGGTTCATGAGTGTAATAATAGCTAAAATTTATTGGAGGCTTAACTTTTGCTTTGTTCTGTTCATACTAAGTGCTTTACATGAATGAACTCATTCAATCCTCACTACAGTTCTAATAGGTAGATCCTTTTAGTATCCCCATTTACACATGAGAAAGCTGAGGCACAGAGAGATTAAGGAAGCTGTCCAAGGCCACAGAGGTAGTAAGTGGCAGAGTCAGGATTCAAACCCAGGCAGCATGGTGCCAGACCTAGACTTTTAAGTCCTATCTATACTGTCTTCTAAATCAGCCAGAATTGTTTTCCATGGCTTGCAACTATGAACTTGAGTGCTAGAAATGGTGAGGGAAAGGCTCAAAGTACACACTCTCATAGATGTTACCATTGGGTTGGGGAGACAGACATTACTGAAATAATGCCATCAATAAATGCATAATTACAAAGGTAGGTAAGTGAAGGAAAGGATCACAGTCCTTTAGAGTTCATCATAAACAAACCTGATCTAGATTGGGGTTCATAGAAAGTTTCTCTGAGAAATTGATACTTTAACAGAGATCTGAATGAGTTACCAGATCAAGACTGTGTTTGGGCCTATGGAGCATGCAACTGGAGCCTTCCAGAGGAAACTGCAGGTGCCGAGGCCCTGAGGTAGGAGGCAAGGTGGCCATTCTGACCGGAGCATGGAGGGTAAGGGGGAGTCCCACTGCTAGCCAAGGTAGGTGAAGTTAGAGGTAGGCAGGTGGCCAAATCATGCAGGCCTTGTAGGCCACATCAAGTACTCATGAGGCTCTGCCTCCCTCTGGTTCCAGATAACACTTGAGAGTCTTTACTCACCCACACAGCAAGAAGATAAAACACAGGGCAATGTGCATAAAGGACTATGCTTTGTTTTCTCATGGAGCAGGGCTCATGATGGGAAGGTAATAAGCCCAAGTTCCCTTGCTTGTTGCCTGGAATGCATTCCTGGCCCACTTGCCTTACCTCAGGAGATATCTGGGAATATACTGGGATCTACTGATATACATTGGAGCACTATGAGGTTGGCTTCTGCTCATTGTTAGGTCTGAAGTTGTTACAGAATTTCTTCAAACCTCACATCCGTAAACTGCAGGGTGTGCAATCCCTTGTATTTGGTGTCCTTGAGTGATTGGTAGGTATCTCAATAAGCACAGCTAAGTTAGCAAACAGACACAGTCTCTTCTCTCTGCAGGTTTCGTAGACCCAGACTTCAGTGGACCGCGGCAATGTTAGAACACAGCATCATTTTACAGATAAGGGCACACAACACCAAAAGACAGGTTACCTTGGCCAGGATTGCCAACACAGTGGATGGAAGAGCCACAGCTAATTCTCATGTTTTCTGACCTACTTGGCGTTTATTTTGACATACATATTTCTATAACAGATTGACAAAAATCAATGTTTAAATGACTTAATTTGATAACACTGGCTGATGTATTCCTATTTGATAGAAGGTAGATCTAGGCGTCCAAGAAACACACAGTTGAATTATTCCTAGATACTGAAAGTGCATTTTCAGTAAACTAATTTAAAAATCAGTAACAGAAGGCCTATGATAATTTTTTTAAACTTTTTTTCATAATTTTACGTTTGACTAATCTTTTATAACACCCACATGTGTGGGCATGAGTTCGTGCTGAGAGGAAAACTTTCATGAATGTGAACTCAGGAGGACCATAAGGCATTCAGAAAATAAGTTAATATTCTGAAGTGCCTTAATTAATACTTTTGACTACCCTGACCAGTTAAGATCCTCAGAGACATATACCCCAATTTCGAATCCAATTAAAATGATATCCATTACTCAATTAACCCACGTGCATTCAAATCTTGATGTAAAATGACATGGTCTCAAGACACCCATTAATTAATCAAACATGAAAAAATATGTCAAGAAAATTATTAATCCATCTATTCTGATGTTATATCTCAAAGGTCTTCAAGTTATATATTATATATATTAGAAGTATTATATACTACATCAATTCTTCTTCACTTCATTTAAAAGATAACACTGAAAAAATATTTCACCATATGCTTGTTTGAGATGCAGTGAACAAATGTTCTTTTCAAAGCATATGGTGATATAATTAGGTGTCTCTGAATACAGCAAGGTTGGAAAGAGAACTGTATGAACTAAACTGAAACAATTTGCTGCTCTGGTGTTTTCCCCCATCCACTCCACGCCCCACCCCCCAACATCAGTATCTTCTTCTCGGTTATCATTGTTTTAATAAAGAAAAATCTTAAGTACTTGAACATGAGAAACATCTGCTGTCACCTACCATAGGTGTGGTGGATAGAGTTCCAGGACTGCTTCCCCTTCCCTTTCGCTGTGTAAACCTATGTGACTCATGTGCCCAGTCTCTCTCACTGAGGAGTTCTGGCATCACTCCAGCGTCATTGACATTTGTATATATGTAGCCAGGAGTCAGCTTGTATCTATGGTTTAGCTGCCTTTCTTCATGCTGCCTCCTGGGATTCTCTTCTGCTAATGGTGAGAGGCCCTGTGTTTCTTTTTCTTCAATAAAAGGGTTTGTTTTACAATATTTCTTCCTGTTTTGATTGAACTCAATCTCTCAAGAAAAGAAAAAGTTTGAAAATAGATTCTATATGATATAATGAGAAGGACTTTGGTTATTTGTTATGAGAAATGTAAATCTAAAAATTCATGTATTGAAATCTGGGAAACAAAACATCATGGAATCAGATGGGTTTGGGCATTATCTTGTATACTGTTTTTTCTTCATTTTTTGAATTCATTAGCATTTACAACATTTACCAGAGTTTTAAGGGTAGTAGGATTTGTCACATTTTAAACAAGTTCATGAGTATAATTGAATAGTGAACCTTTCGTTTTAGGGTATCGGTGCCTTATAGTCCATTGATAAACAGTCTGGATTTTTTTATTTTCTTTTTTTTTGAAGTGCCTGACTGGAATGAATAATATATGTTTTTTTTGTTTGTTTGTTTGTTTTTTGGTGAGGAAGACCAGCCCTGAGCTAACATCCGTTGCTAATCCTCCTCTTTTTGCTGAGGAAGACTGGCCCTGGGCTAACATCGTGCCCGTCTTCCTCTACTTTATATGGGACGCCGCCACAGCGTGGCTGACATGCGGTGCGTTGGCGGGCGCCCGGGATCCGAACCGGTGAACCCGGGGCTGCCAAGCGCGGATGAAACCGCTACGCCACCGGGCGGCCCCTGGAATGAATAATATATGTTTATCTTAGACATATGTTGGTTTCAGCCAAATTCATTGCTGACTGATACGGTAAGTTTCACTAATCTTAAATCCTATTTTTATATCATTTGTAGTGAGTATTCTTGGTTTTAGTTAACAAGTAAAAGTGTCAGCAAACAAATGTGGATTGTACAGCAGTAGACATAGAAGATAGATGCTATTGAGAGTCATGACTTGTGATCAGTCAGTGGATTATTTGCCTTGCTTCTTTTGTGATAATTTCTGTTGAATATTGAAGAAATGAATTATTTTCTCTAGCCTTTCCAGCACAGTTACTACCTAGTCAGCTTGTTTTTGTTTTCACCTTGCATCAGGGGAACAGTACCTCCTGAGGTGAAATGCTGTAATGAGCCAAATCGTAGTCCCTCCGGCAATGGTTTGCAAACTTTAGCATCCATCAGAATCACCTGGAGGCTTGTTAAAATAAGAATGCTGGGCTTCATCCCCATAGTTTTTGATTCAATAGGTCAGGAATGAGGCTGCAGTATTTGCATATCAAATTAGTTCCCAGGTGAAGATGGTGTACTGGCCTGGGAACCACATTTTGAGAACGACTCATATAGTGCAACAGTTAGTGCCTGTCCTATGGTCTGTCATCTCTGTGTCCCAGGGGAGACAGTGAAGTGTTCTACTGCTTGTTGAGATAGGCCCCAACCAGCTCCCAGTCACCAAGGTCTCCTTTCTCTTTTTGCTCTAGGGCTTGGCCACTTAACTTAGGTTTTTGTCTTTTAGATGCTTCCACTGCAAACAGTGTCATTAAAGTTCTTCCTCACTCTCCTTGCGTGGCCTGGTTGTGGAAAAGAGTAACTCCCCTTTTCTTTACTATGCCTGGAGACAAGCATCCAGGTTCTTTTTTCTCTTTGGGTTTTCAACTAATTGTTTTGGAAAAAAGCATTTAGCAAAATAAATACACTTAAGAAAGTTTCAAAGTTTGCAAATTCTCCTAATAGTAATCTCTGTCTGGTCCATAGTTCCAAACTCCCTTTCAAACGATAGCTGGAAGCCTCAGTGGGGTTTTCTCTTGGCTTTTGTTCCCAAAGATGGAGCTCAGCAGAGGTGAAATTCCCTTCTGATCTAGCCACGTGGTCTCTTTCCTTCATGGGACCTTGCCAAGGAGGAGGTACCTCCTTGATTCAAGTGGAAAATATAAATGTATATCTTTGAGGACATCTACGTCTCTGCCTTACTTGAAAATGATTATCCTTCTGGTATTTTCTCTCTGAAAGGTAATCAGCCATTTTATTCTTGGCAATGGTATAATGGGTGGTAATGGGTGACTTGAGAGACAGGCAGGTTTGGATTGAATCTTGATTTTTATATCTTATTAGCTGTGTGATCTTACATATGTCAAGTAAACAGGGTGAGCCTCAGTTTCCTCACCTGTAAAGTGGGAATGCTAACATTTACCTTATAATTTGCATGAGACAAAAGAAAGGCATGTAAGCATGAAGCCTTAGAAATAGGAATTTTTAATGGTTGGCAGCTATTATTGTTGATAGTAATATTCTTAACAAAAATACTAAGTGCCTAAAATGTTAGGGATACTAAATGACTTTCTTCTAAATGGACCTCTCGTAAAATTTCAGAAAATCAGATTCAAATGAGACCTCAGAGGACCCTCTCTCTAGCATTGCTTCAGCTCTTATTTATTGAGCACTTAGTATGTGCTGGCACTGTGCACTCTCTAATCTCTGGTCTTTGGTACAGCACTATTGAACCTCTGAATAAATACCTATGGGGGCAGATGACTCACTACTTTAGACTGGTCCCCATTCCACTTACAGATTACTTTAATGGTCAGAAATTTGTTCCATAATTTAGTAGAATCTGCATCTCTATTAACTTCCACCACTGAACCCTTATGTATTAGTCTAGAGGGCAACACAAAGCTCATGTGGTCAGTGTGTGGCAGTTATTATGAGATAACTTCCTTTGAGAAGTTTGAAATAAAATTTATACCTTGAGAGTTAAATTTAAAGAACATTACAAAAGAGGGCATTTCATATAAGTATATAGCTCCCTTAAAAATGTGAGTTTTTCCAGGCCTACAAAACTGGACTCTATCCAAGGGGTTGCAAACAGAAGCTCCAGAGAACTAGACAGTTAGAAACAAAAAATAGTTCAAGGTCTATAAAAGGGGTACATTTTTCAGCACCATCAATCAGGTTATTATTTTGCTGAGTGTTGGTTGTGTCCAGGCCATATTGTTAGCAGGGATACACTCTCCTCAGGTAAACTAGATGATGTTGTCTATGGAAGCAAATTAATACTTGATGTTGTTATGAGTTGAATTGTGTCCCCAAAAAGATGTTCAAGTCCTTACCCCTAGTCTCTGTAAATGACCTTATTTGGAAGTGCAGCCTTTGCAGATATAATCAAATTAAGGTGAGGTCGTGCTGGATTAGGGTGGGCCCCTAATCAAATGACTGATGTCCTTATAAGAAGAGGGAAAGTAGGACACAGACACAGGAGGACACCATGAGACTATAGAGGTAGAAATTGGAGTGATTCATCTACAAGCCAAGGAATGCCAAAGATTGCAACCACCAGAACCTAGGAAGAGGCAAGGAAGATCCTCCCCTAGAACTTTCAGAGAGCATGGCCCTGCTGACACCTTAATTTCAGACTTTTAGGTTCCAGAACTGTGAGACAATAAATTCCTGTTGTTTTAAGCCATCTAAGTTTGTGGTAATTTGTCCCAGAAACCCTAGGAAATGAACACACTTGGTGTTGGGGGTGGTTTGTTTGCCTTTAGATAATTAAGGAGGAAGTGTGTTGCAGCTATTATTCGTGGAAAGATTGATATGGACTCTTGGCACCTACTCTTTTCCTGTGCCCGTGGGATCAAAGTCCACTCCTTTTTAGGGAAAGCAGAAACTGAAGCAGAGAAAAATGAGTGTTAAAATCAGACTGAGATTTGAGGCATCCAAGTTCACAAGACACAATACAATGGTATGGGACTTATCTCATTGGGGAGAGGTGGAAATTCTGCAGGAGAGGATTTGAGATTCTGGACCAGGGAGATGTCCTAAATTGGGGCCTAGGATCGATGAGAAAGCATCTGGGTGATTGAGAGTTAGGAAGCAAGCTAATGTCTAAGTGGGATGCCTCCCAAAAGACACTTCTTCACCCCCTTTCCCTTGATGGTATAAGTACACTCTATGTCAGATAGAGTGGGTCTATTTAGTAACTTTTGGGTGTATTTCAGGAGATGTTCTCATCAGTAAATTTTGGGTGTGTTTTGAGAGATGTTCTCATCAGTCAAACAACTGCTCAAACCACTCCCAGAGTTCATATGGATTTGGTCTGGAAGAGACAAGCATGACAGAACTTAAGAAGGACACTAGGCTGGATAGACACAGGCACTCTGTGTATAGACTCTGGTTGGAGTGTAGTGTAGACTAGCAGAGAACTTCCAAGTATGACACAATCTGGCTGCTGCCCAAGATTCTCCCCGTAGGATAATGAGGGATTCAGTCTCTCCCTAAGGGACAAGAAGAAGGAGCTCTGGCTGCCACTAGTCCATACACAATTTTATATGATTTACTACAAAAGGTACCCCTTCCTCAAAATGCATGACTTCCATCTGGTCAGATAAGTGTCATAATAAATATACAAATATATGGAATCCACATGAATGTTGATGTTGTGTTATATGTGGTCACTGTATATCTATACAGTCTGTATAACTGTCCATGCTGGCCTTGCCTGGCACATTTGGATTGCAAGAATATCCAGAAAAGAATGTGTCGATCAGAAGGGTTGGTTAGCTTACCCAGGAAACAAGAGACTCACTGGTGACAACATTAACATTGTTCATTCAGTCATTGCTCTGGGGAGTAGGATTTACAGGTCTGTCTGTTCCTGCTGTGCAATGGTCACATCACACTGAGTTACTCTGGTGCTTTTTAGTGTCTGAATCATACTATACCTCCTCTACAGTGATTGCGTGCTCACCTGCTAATTGTAGTTTGACCTCCATGACTTGAGCTGAGCAGGCAGATCGAGTGGCTGGTTCCCCGTGACTGTTCTCTCTCACTAACTGCCTTAAGTTTGCCTTCTGGTACCAATGTCGTCGTTGCTGTCTCACTGAAGGATGGAACCACTCTCTGTGGCCTGACATACCAGATTTCATGGTGGTGGCAGCATTCAGTTCCTTGCTGGCTGTTGGACAGAGACCGCCCTCACTTCTTTGTTGTGTGACCCTCTCTATACGGCAGCTCACAACATGGCAGCTTGCTTCTTCAAAGCCAGCAAGGGAGAGAGTCTCCTAGCAAGATGGACATTACAATCTTAAGTAATGTAATCACATACATGTAATCACATGCATTCATTATCATTACCATATTCTATTGGTTAGAAGCAAGTCAGAGGTCCTGCCCACACTCAAGGGGAGGGGGATATATAAGGGCATGAATACCAGGAAGAAGTGATCACTGGGCCATGTTAGAGTCTGTGTGCCCAAACTGAGTACATATCTGCTCAGCTAGAGTCTACATTTCCTAGTCTTCCTTGTAGCTAGGGGTGGCTGTAAGTTTTGGCCAATGGGAAGACAGCAGGAGTAAAGGGTGGAAGTTTCTTACCATCCACTCTGCTGTCTTTCCCCATTTCTGCAAGTGACAGTGTGAATATGGTTCTAGTGAGCAGTGCTGACCCTGTAGATGAAGATAACCCTAGGAGGTGATAAAGGAACAGCATGAAAAGACTGTGTCCTGGATAACCTTGTAGAGCAGAGCCACTTTGCCAGGCCTGAAATGCTCACTTCTGTTACATGAGAGTGAAATAATCTTTGTTTTTCTACTGTATTTTGGAGCCTCTTTGTTACAGCAACTTAACTTATACCTAACTCATAGCAGTTTATTCTGTAGATAGATATCTCAACATGGTGGGCCAGCCACATGAGATCCTCTCATGGACCAACCTGAACTGGAGGATAAAGTGTACAAGGATCAACATACATTCATGACAATAGATTTCACAAACTTTTATATAAAAAGACAAAGACATTACTTTAAAAACATGCTTATCAGAAAAAAACCTAATTTTTTAATATTAACTTAATCCTCTTAGAATTTTTAAGGATTAAAAAAATAATGACCTTAGGGTCTGGCCCGGTGGCGTAGCAGTTAAGTTTGCACATTCGGCTTTGGGTGGCCTGGGGTTCACAGGTTTGGATCCCGGGCTTGGACAGATGCACTGCTTGTCAAGCCATGCTGTGGTGGCATCCCATAGAAAGCAGAGGAAGATGGGCACAGATGTTAGCCCAGGGCCATTCTTCCTCAGCAAAAAAGAGGAGAATTGGCAACGGTTGTTAGCTCAGGGCTAGTCTTCCTCACACACACACACACACACACACACACACACACACAATGACTTTAATAGGTAACTTTTCTAGTTATCTATTGCTGTGTAACAAATTGTTCTAAAACTTAGTGGCTTAAAACAAAAGGGGTAATTTTATTTTTTTCTCTCATGATTTTGGGGGTTAATTGGGCTCAGCTAGGTGGTTCCTTCTTGGGATCTCCATTCAGTGGTGGTCAGAGAGTGGCTGCGGCTGGGTCATCTCCAGGCTCACTCTATCACATGACTGGAGGTTGTTGCTGGCTCCGGACTGCAACCTCAGCTGGGCTATTGACCAGAAACTGTTCATGTGGTTCTCAATGGGTTCTTTCCTTTTCCTCATGACATGGTGACTGATTCCAAGAGGGAATGTCCCTGTGGGTCCAGGTATAAACTGTATCACCTTTTATGACCTGTCCTCTGAAGTCACATTACTACTGCCACAATCATCGACCAGCCCAGATTCCAGGAGGAGGGGACATGTACCCTCTCAACGGGAGGAGTGACCTCTCAAGGTCATATTGCAAGAAGAGCATCTGAAATGGGAGATCTTGTGGTCATGTTGGAAAGTACTATCTGTCACAGTCATAACTTTGGTCATAACAATTTAAATCCCGCCCATGTGCAAAACACACTTATTCTGTCCCCTTCCACTGAGTCTCATTCTATTGGCATTTGCTCAAAGACCAGGATCTTGTCATCAAAATCAAGCCCAGGTGCAGGTGAGGCTTCTTGAGTGTGGTTCCATGGGTACAATTGAAGGCCTGTGAACTAAAGAGACAGAGTGTCTTCCTCCCACACCTGAATATAGAGCTGTGGGAAAGTTCTCCAAGGGTAAAAGAAGAGGGACAGAGTAGTTACTGGTGTACAGCATGTTTCCAGAGCTTACATCAGGGCTCAGTCTGCCTGCCTCATGACTCTTGGCTCCACTCTCTCGGCTCTTGATTCTGCCCTCAGAGACATCCTTTTTTTTTTCTTAAGAAAACCTGAGTTTGCAATTGAACAGCCTTCTTAGCCTGCATCCTGAGTATAAAAGGGTAGAGGTTCAAAGTCCTTTTTAACATTTAGTATTTATCTGTTCTGTTTAGTCCAAGCTGGCAGTGGTTCCACCAGAATAATTCTCTTAAAAACATTGTGTGTTTAAATATATCACTTTATGTTCCTTGATATACACCCTCCTATTTCTAAGCTAAGCCCTTCTCTACCTTGGGATCCTGTGTCCCTGCTGCCAATTATTTAACTGAGAGGATCTGCAAGACATGCTCTCAAAACCCTAAAAAAGCTTTTGGTCTGATTGAAAGGTTCTGTGAGGTACTACATTAGATCTTTCTAAATTCTTAACAAAGAGTTTTACAGACATGCCCTCAGTTTCATTTTTAGACCCTGTTTTCCTGATAGTGCACGGGATTTCATCTCTGCCCAGAAGCTACTTTTAATTTTAGAATCATTTGCTGTCTAGAGAGGCTGGGAATAAGAAGTAGTTTTATTTTCAAACCCAGCGAGTCTTGGCTCCTCTATATTTAACAGTTCATTCTTTAGCTTATCTCTTTCCTTTTGCATTTTATCATAGGCAGTGAGAAGAAGCCAGGTGACAATTTCAATATTCTGCCTAAAAAGCTCCTTAGCTAGATCTTTGAGTTCATTAGGTACATTGCCATTTTTTACGCCTCTACATAACAAATGTGCCCTTTCCTTCTCCTTCCAATGACATTTCCCTTACTTTGTATGAGCCCTCTCCTGACGGCCTCCTTGGGGCCCTCTGGGCTTCCACTGGCACTTTCTTGGAGGCTCTTTATGTCTCCACTAACAGTCTCCTCAAAGTTCTCCCATCTACTCACAACCTGGTTCTGAAGACAATGCTGTGTGTCTTTGGATTTTATTATGGCAGAGCCCCACTTCCAGGTGCCAGAATCTTTCTTAATTATCTACTGTTAGGAAACAAGTCACTCCAAGTCATAGAGGCTTAAAACCAGCAACAGTCCGTTCGTTATTAGCTCTTATGGTTCTGGGGTGGACTGGGCTCAGCTGAGCAGTTCTCAATGGAGATCAGTCTTGTGGTGACAGTCATGGTGGTGGGGCTGGGACCTCAGCTCAGGCTATTTTTGTGGCCATGTTGGAAAATCAGATTATACTGATACAATAGCTGAATCAGAATAGTTTAAATTTTAAGTCATATATAGAAAACCTCATTGACTAATTAAAGGAGGAAAAAAAAACTTACTGAAAGTATATTGTGTAAATTATAGTACTGATGGAATGTCAGGGAAACCAGTCTCAGAAAATGTGAACCAAAAAGCCCGTAGAAGGTAATGACAAGGTTGCACCGGAAGGATGGAAGAGAAGAACATAAACATCAGAGAAGCAGAATCTGTCTTGCCTCTCACTTTGAAACATGGATGTGATGGGAGAATGTGCCTGCCTTGGAGAGGGCTTGATGTGTGTTAGTAACTTCATGGTTTTTTTGCTTTTACACGTTGATTTTGCTGCTCCTTTCATTGTAATAACCACTCATCATCTCCCACTCT
The DNA here is from genome assembly GCA_031878705.1 of Tapirus indicus. Lineage (NCBI taxonomy): Eukaryota > Metazoa > Chordata > Mammalia > Perissodactyla > Tapiridae > Tapirus > Tapirus indicus. The sequence continues at coordinate 16,779,334 of CM062925.1, forward strand.
TAAAGCCTATACATCTTTAAAGAGTCGGCTCAAATGCCAATATTCTATAGTGCTTTGCTGGGTTTAGAATTGATTTATCTCTCTTCTAACTCATAGTGCACTTTTTCCTTCTCTTACGAAACTTAATTGCAAGATGTTTAGCATCAAAGTATGTTAACCTGCCTTATCAGCCTAACTGGGTATAAGTTCCTTGAGGGCAAAGGCCTTGGCTTAGATTTCTTTATATCCCCAGAGTATCTCAAAGCAACAGGTGCTCAGACATGTTTGTTGAATGAGGAAGTTTGGGTACCATGTTAGACATTTTGTGAATAGCTTAGTGATAAGTTCTGCGTGAATATTTCCTTTTCATTGCTTAAAAAACCCATAAAGATCATTCTCCTCCCTTGATATGTCATTAATTAAAAAGTTTCAGGGGCCTGCCCGCTGGCATAGTGGTTAAGTTCACGTGCTCCACTTTGGCGGCCCAGGGTTCACAGGCGCGGACGTACACACTGTTCATCAAGCCATGCTGTGGCGGCATCCCACATATAAAGTAGAGGAAGATGGGCATGGATATTAGCCCTGGGACAATCTTCCTCAGGCAAAAAGAGGAGGATTGGCAACAGATGTTAGCTCAGGGCCAATCTTCCTCACCAAAAGGAAAAAAAAAGCTTTCAAAAGATCAGACATATGCAGAAATTTTTTATTTTTTTAATTTAAAAAATACTTTAGTTTGGGATAATGATTGAAATTATCTCAGAATTGAAACAGCAAAATCTCTCCAAATAATTAGTTTCCTGGTCTATAATTTTAACCAATGACTTGAAGTGATTTTTGTTTTTGTTATTAGGTAAGTGCTTTCAATGGATTACAAATAGCTTTGCTGTCAGAACAGATACATTTTTTTCTTTAGTTAAATGTGGATGTACTTGTAATTTTTAGGTTGATTAAATTATTATGGTTGAGAACCTCTATTTTTACTTTTATGCTGCCATTTTAATGCTCAGCCAAGACAGAAAAGTGAACATGTGCAAAATCAGATTTCAGCCAAATAAAAGTGTATATACAATGGAAGCTTATAAATTTGAAAATAGAATTTATTTAAGAGTATGGTAGTCAGCCTTTAAGATGGCCCTCAAAGATCCTCACCTCTGATATTCAACCCTCTTATAGTCCCCTTCCTCATTGTGCCAGGTTTGGTTTGGGTGACCAATAGAATATGGTGAAAGTGATGGCATGTGGCTTCCAAGGCTAGGTCATAAAAGGCAGTGTCTCTTCTGCCTTGCTCTCGTGGATCAATCACTCTGGAGGAATTCAGCTGTCATGTCATGAGGACATTCAAGGAGCTTTCTAGAGAGTTGCACATTAAAGGGACTGATACCTCTTGCTAAAAGAGTCAGCAACAATTTGCCAATCATGCGAGTGAGCCATCTTGGAAGTGGATCCTCCAGCCGCAGACAAACCTTAGGATGACTGTAGCTCTGGCCCCTAGACTGCGACCTCATGAGAGACCCTGAGCCATAAGTGCCCAGCCACGCCACTTCTGACTTCCTGACCCACAGAATCCTTGAGACAATAAATTATTATCTTCTAAGCCATTCAATTTTGGGGGTAATTTGTTACACAGCAATAGATAACTAATAAAAAGAGGTGTTCATTATACTTAGAATATGCAAATATAAGGCAAATAACAGATGGGACTGAGGACACTGTAAAGATTTCTTTAATTAGATCACCATAAAGCTCACAGTGCAGATATTTTTCCAGTAAGTAGTATAGTTGTCAAGAACTAAGTAGAAAATGTGTTGGACATAGATTTGGCAAGGAAATTATTGTTTTTTACTGTATGATGACTTGAAGATGGATACCATACTGTACATATGTTCAACCGTAACAGCTAAAGTTGTTTCTCCATTAGAGACTTTTGCAACAGGTTCTACCAATATACATTAAGTGTATACCTCTACTGACAAAAAAACATATGTCCATTTATAGATACAAATATTTCAGTAAAAATATCATATTATTATTTTTGAAAGTTCAGCCTCATAGCAAATGATGCATGGATTTTGTGACTTGCTGGATGCCTCTCCATATGGGGAGCTGAGCCTGCACACACGCGGTAATGCATGCATCGGCACATATTCACTAATGAAGCAAGGTAAAGAAATAGAAAAGCTTTTCATTCCCTCAACATGCAGCTGGTGTGTGATGCCAGATGTAAAATCATTGATGTTCTTGCCAAGTTCTCAGGATCATGCCATGATTTATTTAAACTCAGACAATCAAGAATATGTTGACTTTTTAAAAAAGTAGTCAAATTCAAGGAGACCGACTAGTAGGTGAATAGAGTATGTCTTTTAAAATAAACTATTGCTTGGGTGTTAAATATGAAATTCTTATTTGCATCTTTCATTCTTTCTTTTAGGTTCTTGTGGTTTTCCTCTGAAGAAAGAGTTAATGACTCTACTTTCTAATCCCTCAACTCCGACAGAATTACTTTGTAATGAGGCACATAAATTCACTAGAGCTGTAGTTGAAAAAAAAATCTATGTTATTTGGAAACAAATGTTACAGATGCCTATCCAAAATGGGTAGTTAATGGCATGTCTTCTTTTAATAGTCTCAAGCATTTCCTTTGATACTTTGTAATTTATGATATTGGAATTGATTGTAGTAGAGACCAAACTGTAAGGTTTCTTCCAGAGGGGTTATCACCACCATCTGCAATGTCAGGACATGAAGCATTACAAGGGTTGGAAATTTTTTTCTCCTCGGAGGAAGCTTTTAATCTGGCAATAGGAACTATAGGGGGCATTCTGGGTGATTTGTCACCATGAGAGGCAGTTGTGATCTAGAACTACTGGAAAAGGGAACTAACTTTTCTCCAGCCTCTGCCATATGCCAGGCACTCTGGTATCTTACTCGATTCTCAAAACAACCTTGTATTTCAGTAGCACAACTTCCCTTTCTTCTCACTATTCATCTGTAGTGGATATATATATATTTTTTTGCTGAGGAAGATTCACCCTGAGCTAACATCTGTTGCCAATCTTCCTCTTTTTTTGCTTGAGAAAGATTAACCCTGAGCTAACATCAGTGCCAGTCTTTCTCTATTTTGTATGTGGGTTGTTGCCACAATATGGCTGATGAGTGGTGTAGGTCTGCTCCTGGGATCTGAACCCGCGAACCCGGGCTGCTGAAGCAGAGTGTGCGAACTTAACCACTATGCCACCAGGCTGGCCACTGCAGTGCACATTTTTTTAAAGACTTGTGGCAAAATCTACATAACATCAAATTTACCATTTTAACCACTTTTTAAGGGTACAGTTCAGTCAGTTCAGTGGCATTAAGTACATTCACATTGTTGTGCAGCCATCACCACCATCCATCTCCAGAACTCCACAGCAAGCATTTTTAATCATGCAACACTTCTCATAAATCAAGGAGTCCTTTGTCTCTTAAGGAAAAATTACTGAGAAAAGGAACAATGGTAAAAAAAGTATATTAATGTATTTTATGTTTATTTAACCTGATAGCAACTCAATAAATATTTTGGTACCTACTAGAAACAAGATACCACACTAGGCAGTTTGGAGGATATACAGACTCATGAGATGAAACTCCCACTCTCCAGGGTAGACTGGGATTCTGCAATCTGGTCTTGATTCCTTCAGGAGACTCATTCACGTAACAAGTCTAGAATGTCTTTGGTATGTGGAAGAGCATAGTTGCTGCCCTCTTGGAGCTACATTCACATCATGAGCAGTATGGTCCTCACCTGTTCCTCCTCAGCTTGTGGGAAGGGATTTGGAGGGCCATCCTGAAATCTATGCAGAAGTAGTAAGAGCAACCTTTTATGGAATGTTTATTTACACAAAGCACTTTATGAATGGGTATAATCTTGTTGGATTCTTACGATGACCCTAAAATGTAGGTACATTTATCATTTTTCTTTTATAGATGAGGAATCTTAAGCACACACTTGTTAAATAAAGCCTATGGTCACACAGTGGTAGTTTAAGCCCAAGGGGTTTAAAGCCCTGGTCGTCTTATTCCAGAAACTGCATGTTTAACCCTGCCCCACATGGCCTCTGTTATGTGAATGTGGACCTGGGACTTCATAGAGCTCCTTCCAAATTACTCATTCAAATTCAAAAGAAACACTCCTCAAGGGAGGGGTGAGTGGAGGGAAGGGCAAACGGAGGAGGCCAGGAGTGTTATCTAGGGGGGCTCCCTTCATGTGGAAGGATTTCATACCACAGGGCAGCACTGCTCTTGAATAAATAGGGTCCTTTGTGAAAGTCTGAGAAAGGTAAACCTTCTTCCAGGAAGGTTTCAATTAAAAAAACTTCCTGTGGGAAAATTTCCAGTTAAAAAATACACAGATTTATGATAACTGTGATGTGGGTGACACATCCTGGAGTTGTACAAGGCATAAGTGGCACAACCGTATGTGGCAACTCTGCCCCCTAAAACCCTGTTATGGGCTGCATTGTGTCCCCCCCAAATTCTTATTTTGAAATCCCAACTCCTAGTACTTCAGAATATAACCGTATTTGGAGATAAGGTTTTTAAAGAGGTGATTAAGTTAAAATGAGGCCTGTAGGGTGGGGCCCTAATTCAACATGACTGATGTCCTCATAAGAAGAGGAAGTGACACCAGGGGCAGCATGCACAGAGGGAGAACCATGTGAAGAGGCAGCAAGAGGGTGGCCATCTGCCAGCCAAGGAGATTGGCTTCAGAGGAAACCAACCCTGCTAGCACCCTGACCTTGGACTTCCAGCCTCTGAAAGTGAGAAAAAAAAGATTCTGTTGTTTAAACCACCTGGTCTGTGGTATTTTGTTATGGCAGCCCTAGGACACTAGTGTGCACCTCTAACATTTCCATCTTACTATGTAAAGGCATGGGTATGGGTGCACCATGATGAGCATTCAGAGAGAGAGAGAGGGAGTCAGGGAGCGGAGGGCAGGGGAGGAGAATGAGAAAAACCTCTTTATCACTGCAGAGAACTCAGAGCATCTTTAAAGCTTGATGCGAATTCCACACGCTCTGCTCTTCACCTGCTACTGCAAAGTACACTGGTACAGCAGGACCAGTACTGCTGCCTCTCGTTTGTGGCATCAATTACATTATGTATTTATTTGTGTAATTATTTGACTAGTCTTTTCCCACTGTGCTCTGCGCGGTGTGAGAGACCTTCCTTGTGTCCTCAGTGCGCACATAGTGAGTGACACATACTAAGTGATCAATAAATATTTGTTGGGTAAAGGAAGGGAGGAAGGAGTGTATCTCTAAACTTGTGAATGTTTTCAATCAGGTTATCACCCCATTAACAGTGATACATGCATTCAAGAAAAATGAAAATATAATAGTTATACAGAATAATACTATATTTTTCCAGTTAAAATGACTAAAGTGTACCCAGAAGTAAAACATGGCATCATTAGAGTACTCTGCTCAGAGGGTTTATTTTTATTTGATGACATACAAACCTGAGGTCTGAACCATTTTCTATCATTAGAAGTCCCATGACTTTGCTTAACGCACCAGGTTCAATATGCCAGCCAAATTCTAGTAATTATGTGTTTCCTTCGTAGAATTCCCAAGGAGTATGAATTTGGAAGATAATTCTTTTCTTTTCCCTGTTGGCCATCATGGCCATTTATTGAAGCCACCAACGTGTAATGCAGCTGGTGGAAAATATCAACTTGGGCCACAGCCACAAAATATCAACTTTGGCTCAACAAACCCCCACAAGTTAGTGAAACGATTATTTGATTTAGGAGAGTTTGAACTCAAGGGTAGACTGGCTTGATAGTTAAAATGGTTAAGAATTAAAAAAAGAGGGGAAAACTTGAAATTCCTACACAGCCCCTTTAGCTGGTATTTTCAAACTCCTATTTATTCAAGTACCAGTGATAAGAATTTTACATATATTATATAATTTATTTTAATTATCACCCAACTCCATAAAGTTGGTACAGTTATTGACCCACTTTATTAGATGAAGTCACTGTGGCTGAGTGAGCTTAAGCAACTTGCTCATGGTGGCCCAGCTATCACTGGAATCCAGAATTTTCCTTCTCTTTTTTTTGCAGGGGACGATTTGCCCTAGCCTAACATCTGTTGCCAATCTTCCTCCTTTTTTCTTCTCCCCCCACTCAAAGCCCCAGTACGTAGTTGTGTATAATTGTAAGTACTTCTGGTTCTTCTATGTGAGCTGCCGCCATAGCATGGCTACTGACAGACAAGTGGGTGGTTCCATGCCTGGAAACCAAACCCGGGCCGCCGAAGCAGAGCACGCAGAACTGTAACTGCTAGGCCATCAAGGCTGGCTCTTTTCCTTCTTTTTGTACTAGTTACAAAAATATTACATTTATTATAGATAATGTGTAAGATAGATAAAGTATTAAGAGCAATAAAAAATCAACAATAAGTCCCAATAACCCGCAATACCTCCCAATAATAATCCCCAAAGCTGGAAATAATCATGATTAACATTTTGGTGAATGTCTTTCTAGTGCTTATTTTCTGTGATTATATGTGTCTGGTAAAATGTTACAGTATGATATATTTTTCAATCTGCTTCTTAAAATTTTTTATATTACTTTATTGAATAGATTTCTACAGCATCACTTTTAGTGATTATATACTATCCTGATTTATTAATAAATTATAACGTATTTGACCAATCTTTTACTTTTGGACATGTAGTTTATAGTTACTTCACTATTAAAAATAATGTGATGATCTTCATACACAAATTTTTTTACATCCATGATAATTTATTGTGGCTATATTTCTAGAACTAGAATTCATGCTTTCAAGGTAAAATATTCTTTTTTCATATTAGTTGTAATAAAGTTTTGTAATAAAATGAAAAATGTTAAAATTTATAATTGGATATAATTCACATTGTTCATCTCTAAATTCGATAGAAAAAAATAGTTTTCTCTGAATTCATGGATTTTTTTAAGGAAAAATTCCATTTTTCTCTGTGTTTAATCTCCTTGCATGGATGGTGTCTTCCCTAAGAACTAGAGAGGAGGCTAAAGAAGACTGACCCTGTGGCAGGAGTTCCAAGGTGTAAGTGAACTTGACACAGGTAGGAAACAGTTGCAGAAAAGCAAGATGAGGCCAGAGTGCAAATAGACAAAGGAAAGCCTCCATTCTATTATAAATTAGGGAAAATCATTTTGTTTTTTCTACTATCTACTATTGTACAATCTTAAAGTATAAGTTTTTTGCATTTGGGGGAAACAACAAAATTTCTATAGCAAACCAAAACTCTTTATGTAAGGAAATAGAGTGTTATTTTTGTGTACTTTTTGATAATGCATCGCAGTAAATATTCAAGAACTATTTTTTTGCTTGGAACACAAACTATTTTTGGTAGAAACTACCAACTGAAATATCCTGCTTGATTTATTTGGCTTAGTAAGTGGTCCTTAAAATATAAAAGTTAACTCCAAATGATATCTGTGTTTATTACTATTATTGACCATCAATTTATTATTATTGAACATCAATTGCTGTGATAAGTTGAGGTGTGCAGTTTTTTTTTTTTTAAAGGATGATAGCTTAGTGTGGGATCTTATCTCAACATCTCAGGCTATAAATTGCATAGGCAAAAATTTTTTCCATGGAAACTAATGGAGTTTTAGTTTAAAAAGCATTTAAAATATATATTCTTGGTTCTCAGGCCAGATCTTTTGAATCAGAATATCTGAACATCATCAAAGGTGATTCTGTGGCATTCTAATGCTTGAAGAGCACTGTTCTGAAAACAGTATATCTGGAACAGTCATTTTGTTTCTACATTTATTCACATAAAATAGTTCCTGAACACTCAGTCTGTGGGAGGCACCATGCCAGGCCCTGAGGGGCATAAGAAAACAAATAGGACATGGTCCTTCCTTGCAAGGGCAGAGAGCCTAGTAGGGACAGTAAGATCCTGGGATAAAAATAACACCTACAATACAAAGCAATATGTTTTGCTATAAAGTGAAGGCAACTGAAAGCTCTAAGAGAGAGCAGGAAAAACTACTGGTCGGGGTCTGTGGGAAGGTGAAGTGAGACTTAAAGGAGCAGAGGACATCTGAGCTGATGTCAAAACTTGTGTGTGTGTGTGTGTGTGTGTGTGGGAGGGGGTTGGAATGTGCTGGGGGTGGGGAGATTGTATTACAAGAAAAGGAAATGGCAGGAGTTAGGGCAGTAGAGTGTGGTGGGACATAGGATTATAGCCAGCAGGGCTGGTGCCCAGGGGAGATGGGAGAAAGTCAGATTGAAAGGCAGTTTGGGGTAATATCTTTGTACAGCAGACAAGGGAGATCACAGAATATTTCTGGTAAGAATGGTGACCTGGTCAAGGCAGAGCTCAAACTCAAAGCTGAAGCTACCTGCCAGATGGGTTGTTTGCAAGAGTCAAGGGGCTGTAGTCAGGGAGCCAGGGTGAGGTCAAAAGCAAATTAGAGCTGAAGCTTTGGGAAAAGAAAGCAGCAGGGAGTTGCAAAAAAGTGCTGAAGACAAAACAGATCTGACTTGGTGTTTAATTAGATATAGTGGGGGTGGGTGAGGATGAGGCAGGATGACTCATGTGTAGAGCCTGAGAGAACAAGTGTACCCTTAACAAACAAGGAAGTCAGCAGAAACTGGTTCTTGGGGAAGTTTAATTTTAGAAATTTTAAGTTTGAGGTGCTGCCAGGGTATCCAAATTTAACCCCTTTGTTGGATCTTTTATTGCAGGGGATAACAGGCAAGTCCATTCCATTACCAGAGAGTCCTGCTGGTAACCATTCGCCAGTGGGTTCCCTACTTTTCCCAGGGGATTTCCACCCTCTCCCCCAGGGATCTCTGACTCCTTCTTGCATGGGCAGTGTCAGGTCTTTTCCGTACTTTGTTGGATCAAGAGACTGGAGAATCTGCAAGCTAAGTAAACATTTTTTCTTGTTAATATTGACTACTTCTCATACTAAAATGTTGATGGGTCACTATGGCAACCCATAGTGGTTCTTTTCACTAGGTCTTACCAAAGATGTTTTCCACACTAGCAGTAAAGCCGTGGAGGAAGGACAGAGTGAATCATGGAGAAAGAACATCCCCTCTTACCCCCCAATGCAATTATGTGGTTATGTAAGTGGAGCTGGAATGCTGGCAGAGGTCAGGGTTAGAAAGAGAGAGATTGTTTTGGGAGTTAAATAACTCACCTGGAATCGAGTGGCAAATCAGTGAAGCAGCAGATTTTCTGAGTGTATGCTTTAACAAGTTTTGTTTTTACAATTCATGTTTTGTTGGTGGCTGGCAGTGTCTTCTAAAATAGATCATACTGTACTAAGGACAGTGAGTCATTCCATGTTGTTTTTCTCCTCAGTTCTACTCTGCATTTGTCCCTCATCAACTTCCTCTTATCTCTAACCATCTTGCCAACGTTTCTGTCTAAGCATTTCTCCTGTTGTCACTAAGGTCAGAGAAAAGGGAAATAAACTGAAATCACCATCCCATCAACAAGGGTTTATGGAGGACCTTGTATGTGCTTAGCATCATTCTGGGTGTTTCAATCATGTCATATGAGTGATTGAAATCAGATAAAAAAGGCTTACCTTTATATGACAATTGTTAAAAGTTGGCATGAGTTATTGAGAGAGGTCATATATTCTAAACAGTAAGAAATGGTTAGGTTGGTTGCTGCCTGGTAATTGATAATGAAACATAAGTTCTCATATGTTCTTGAGATAATATAAATGTATTTTCAAATTATATTTCTTGCTGACATATGGATCAAGGATTGTTTTCCACTTCTTTCCACACCTGTGTAAGCAGAGCCCTTATCTCTGAGCTTCTATCCTTTTCATATATTATTAGTTTGTATCTGCCACATCCTCCATATTCGCTTGTATGTTGGCCAGTGAAAGAGGAAATTCCATTCTTTCACTTAAATCTTTTTTTTTCAGTCATTGTGGAAACAAAGTATGGATTGTAATCAGTTCTGAATCATATTCTTTATTTATGTATTTTTTTTATTGCAATCCTTTTTTGGAGGGGGGGAAGATTGGCCCTGAGCTAACATCTGTTGCCAATCTTCCTCCTTTTTTGCCTTTTTTCCTCCCCAAAGCCCCAGTAGATAGTTGTATGTCATAATTGTGCATCCTTCTTGCTGCTCTATGTGGGACACCACCTCAGCATGGCTTGATGAGCAGTGTGTCGATCTGTGCCCAGGATCCGAACCAGCGAATCCTTGGCCGCTAAAGCGGAGCACGGGAGCTTAACCACTACGCCACCGGGCCGGCCCCTGAATCATATTCTTTAAATGAGAATGATAAATAATTATCTTCCTATGTATGGCAGATGTTATGCCGATGACAAAATATTTTTATTTGAATTCAATAGAAAGAAAGAGGAAATAGTGTCCTAATTCAGCGGGAGGTATTTTTGTTTGGCATAACTAAGACATTTCTAATTAGAGAATAACAGTAGGTCAAGGTTCAGGGAGGAGGTCAGTGCAAGACTAACGTGAATTATTTTCTCTTTTTTCTGCAGATTTCTATGGATAGACCAGAAGCCTACCTGTACATGATGTTTGGGTGCAGGTGAGGCTAATTTGAGGCAAATCTTCTTTGCAGTATCACAGTCGTGCCTCTCTCTGCCTGGAGCCCCCGTCCTAGTGTAGAGTCCTTGCCTGCTTCCCCTCCAACACTGTCCCCTTTGAAAGCTCCTCCCCTCACCTCAGCCCCTGCTGTTTTCCTTGGTGGCTCTGATGGAAGTAGCAGAAGCACCCGGGTGTGCTGGACATGGGGGATATGTTTGGGGGCAGTATTTTTCGTCTTTCTCATCTGTCTTCTAACTATTCTCTCTGGGTGCAGCTTTACTGTAATTATAACAAAGCTAAACAAGGTGAACTTCAGGGGAGGAACTTGTCAGTTCCATAATTTTTTGAGAGTTAGAGAAGAGTTTTTCAAATAATTTTCTCACCTCTTGATTACTTTTCATTCTGCTTTGTGGGATACATCTAGTTAAGTGATTAATCATCTAAACACTATTGGCAGGACAGTGGACAAGTAAAATCTCTAAGCTTATTTTCCTATCTTAAAGTGAGCATAACCACACTCCAGTTATAGATTTGTTCTGAGGATTAAACAAGATCATGCATAATGCCCAGAACGTGTATTTGATAAAAGAAGCAATTCAGTTCAATTTGCCACCAGTATTGTGATATGTTAAATTCACTGGTAATTCTGAATATCGGAGTTTTGAGAATGGCTCAAAAATTTTTATATTAACTTACTGTAATAGCAACCATCTATTGAGTTCTTACTATGTGTGAGACTCTGTGTTAAGTGCTTAATATTAACCTGTTTAATTCTCACTACAGCACCAGGAGGTAAGTTCCATTATCTCTGTTTTATGAAGCTTGGGTAGAAGTAACTCGCCTGGTGGCAGCCTAAGGTCTGTCTGACACGGATTCTGTATTCCTAACTAGACTGTAGTGCCTCCCTGTGACTGTATTCTAAATTCTGGTGCCATTATTTTGAAAGTACAATGTGCAAACTTGAGCACTTGTTCTGCTGTGAAGATTGTGAGGTTCACCGCAAGGTGGGAAATGTTGCAATGCGAGTGGAAAAGGTTATGGACTTGGAACTCTATGATGGAGTATACCAAGGATTGGGGCAGCTTCTCTTCCTTTCTAGAACATTGGCTAAGAACCTGAGCTCTGAAACCACATTTCCTGGGTTGTATCCCAGCTCTGTCACTTAGTAGCTTTGTGACCTTAGGCACACTTAGCTTACTGAGCCTGTTTCGTCATCTGTAAAATGGTGATAATATTACCTGCCTCATAGATTTGTTGTGACGATTAAATGCATTAACACGTGTAGATTCCTTAAAATAGTGGCTGATGTTTGGTAAGCACTGTTAGATATTATTAGTATTTCTAAGTCCTTCACTTTCTATCTCTCTTCTGGCTATCTCTGTGTGTGCATAGTTGCACTTTTGCTAAGAAATGCACAGATTTACTTAAAGATGTTGTGATGCCTGTCCCCAAGATTATAATCTGCTTTTGCAATTTTTAGTATATTATAATGAAGGGAAAAGTTGATTGTTACTCTTAAATTTCTTCCGTCTTCAGAAAAAATTATTGCTTAAGAATTAGTGGGATTAATAATCGTTTTTTTTTTTTGCTGTTTACTGAGGAAGATTCTCCCTGAGCTAACGTTCATTGCCAATCTTCCTCTTTTTGCTTGAGTAAGATTCACCCTGAGCTAACATCTGTGCCAATCTTCCTCTGTTTTGTATGTGGGTCACTGCCACAGCATGGCCGCTGCCGAGTGGTGTAGGTCCATGCCTGGGAACTGAACCCAGGTCGCTGAAGCAGAGCACACTGAACTTAACCACTAAGGCCGTGGGGCTGGCCCCTAATAGTCTTTTAAGTGTTTAAGTCTGACTTCAGATTTATCAAACTGAAACCTGTTAACAAAACAATCTTAACAAAAGCCAAATATATTGAGTGACCCAATTGGTCTTATTTTTAGTCTTAATTTCAGCTTAGAAGTAAAAGCTGTGTAGATTCTTTTCTTTTTTTATGCATTCATTGTGAGTGAGGCACATGTTAGATGTCTTAGCCTTTTGCCCAGCTCCAGGAAGGGTTAATAAAGTAAAGTTATGTAAAGTGCATCAAACTCCTCAAGAGAGAAGTGTTATATTAATACCTGCCTCACAGTGATGTTCTCAGACTTAATGACAGAAAGTTTGTAAATTGCCTTGGTACTCCCAGTAACATCCTGATGAAACATCATTTCGTTTTATTGCAAGGAGCTCGAAGTTACACAGAATGCAAGTTAAGGGGGAAATAACATCCCAGGCTTTATTTTACAATCAGAAGTACACAAAATAAAGAGAAAACATTTTGTTCCAGTCGTGAGTGGTAGAGTTAATTGTTTTTATATTTTCTCTCTCTATTACTTTTGGGAGGGAGGGGAATGTATAATGCACAGTTTAATCGAGCCCCCATCATTAAAGTATATAATGGCAGAAATAGTGATCGTAATACAGAGACCTTTAAGGATACTAGTATTCAAATATTTAAAAATTAAATTCCAGTTTTAAAAGAGTCAAACCCTTGCTTATATGATTACTGTTAAGTTTGGCATTTTTGAGACATGTCTTTAATCGATACCTGTAATACTTACAGACATCAGTAGGGAGAATAGTATTGTAAACACATATTCTTGCTGTAGGGTACATTTTAAATGTCTAAACACTAATCAATATAGAGAAATTAAGTATTGACTAAAATAGCTTTATAATAAGTAATTATTGGTTTGCTCTTTTAAAAATTAGACATTTTCACTTTGGGAATAAAGAGTAAATTTACTGTCATGAAATTGAAGTGTTTTTGACCTTTTTGTACAACTTTCGTCTCTCTATGAAATGATTAGGTTTAAATATGATTGCACAGCTGTATTATGTTGCAAACATCAATTTTTAATTATTATAAGGTCAATGTTAGAACAAATGTGATTAGTATAGTACCTCAGTGCACTTATTTACTTTCCACTCAAAAACCACCCCGTGTTTACCAAAACCAACCTGAACCTCTCTCTGTTGATATGACTAATTAGATTTATGCCAAATCCTTTATTTTTTTCTCAGTGTTCATCCTACATATACTATTTTGTTGATTCTTTCAGTTTTTAAAAATACAAATTGCTTTAATTTATCTCTTCCCTTCATAGAGGGACATTTATTTTCTTATATCTGTATATATATATGTCTCTGTGTATATAACCATAGATATTAATAGCTTCACAATTCTCCTACCTTTATAGAACATAGTGTCTTAGCTCAGGCTGCTATAATAGGATATGGTAGACTTAAACAACAAACATTTATTTCTCACAGTTCTGGAAGCTGAGAAGTCTAAGATCAAGGTGCCAGCAGATTTGGTGTCTGGTGAGAGCTCTCTTCCTGGTGTACAGGTGGCCATCTTCTGATTATGTCCTCATGTGGCCTTTCCTTGGTGCGGGCACATGGAGGAAAGAGAGAGAGCACTTTCTCTTTTGTCATAAGGGCACCACTCTCATGAGCTCGTCTAAACCTAATGACCACCTCCAAATATTGGGACTGATTTGTATGAAGCCCATGTAAAGAGAAAAGGAGTTTCCTTTCCAGACATGGAATCTTTACATGTTTGTAAAGATTTGCCACTCGTTCCTATTTTTTCCTACTGCTTTATGTGACTTTGGATTAGCCTCTTTAAATTAAAAGATACTGCATATAAAAACTGCAGGATAATGCATGATCAGGTTTTAATGCAAAAGTAGTTTTCTAATTCTTAACTAGTTTTTTAGATTTCATTTTCTGTTGCTATATTATTTACATTTTAAAAACAATAACACTAGACAAAAAACACTTGTATTTAGTAAATGAAGCAACATAAGCAGTGTAAGATTTCCTATAAACTAGAACGCACAGACCAGGCATTCCATCCTTATGGGGATGGAATGGTCAGATGCTGGTTGGTCAGATGCTGGTATGGGAAATGAATGGCGCGAGGCTGGTTGGGCTGGTTGGTCAGATGCTGGTATGGGGAATGAATGGTCCCATGCTGTTTGGGCTCTACCGGGTTGCAGTAGTGGAGAACAGACCATCACCTGGCTATCACAAGTAGTAAAGTGCTGGTGGGGAAATGACTCAGTAGTAGTAGTGATCAGGGTGGGCTGTGAAGAAGTCTTGCCTTTGATTCCTTCATCCTTCTTCAGTCAATTAAGTAAGGGCGTAAGGAACACTTATAAGAATTATAGGAACTTACTCTTACATTGGATGATGCAGCTTCGCCCACGTTCCCTTCTCATCCACTATGTTATTTTTGAGTCACATATTCTGAAAATAGTTGCTTTTACAAAAGAAATATGTGGGGTGCTCTTGTTTAAAAATTTCAAGGCCTAATAATTAGGATTTAATGGTGGAATTCCAGGCATTGAAACAAGGAGTTAGGAGGTATTTTGGGATGGGATGGTTCTCCTCCAAACTTCTTGAATTATGTTACCCAAGACTAAGCTCATTCTAAGTTGTTCTGTGGCACCTTCTTCTCCTGCTCCAGGAGAAGAAGCCGCATCCTTCCTCTGCCCTCACTACTTACATACCAAGGTATCTATGAATAATGCAGCATAAACATGGCTAGAGAAATTCTTTTTCTTTGAAACAGGACATCATGAAAGCAAGCAAAAAATTTATAGGAAGATGATGAATGTATGATTTGATAGAATGTAAAAGCCATGGAAATATTGTTGATTAGGTTAAAACCATGTTTTATTCCTCTCAGCTTGGAAACTTGAGCAAAAGCTTTTTGCACAAGGAAAATGTCACTGTTTTAAGAGATCACACATCTGATGCACCAATTACATGGAGCCTTTCTCAGTTACCTTCATTGAGCCCAAGCCTTTTCCCAAGACATAATGAAAACATCTTGAAAGATGAGACGGCCAGCTATGGCACTTCATTTCAAGTCTCCGATGGCCTTTTGATGTGCTTTACCTTCCAAGACTGTACGAATTATCATCCACATTTTGGACATACAACAATTTGCACGGATTATACTTTTAAAGCAGATTATACTGTGTTCAGTTTGGTGGTCAGAGGAGTCTAGTGTAGGGAGTATAAATACGACCCACAAGATGAAGGTGCAAGCAGTAGCATATTGGTATATGTTTCTAGGTC
Organism: Tapirus indicus; assembly: GCA_031878705.1. Lineage (NCBI taxonomy): Eukaryota > Metazoa > Chordata > Mammalia > Perissodactyla > Tapiridae > Tapirus > Tapirus indicus. The sequence goes on from CM062925.1 coordinate 16,795,029, forward strand.
AAATGAAATCCATGTATTCATCATCCACCTTGGTTCGGCTAGATATTCAATATTAGTCATAGTTTGTGGCTCTCTCCTTTTTAGTATGGTACAGGATGCTCAGGTGGCCTATACAACCTGAAGAAATTAGGGAAGGGCTTTTGGTTACCATTTACCTTTTTTTTTGGCACTTGTGATAGATGCTCGTGGTACAAACTTGATGGCCAATTTGGAAGTGCAGGGCTCCCACTCTAAGCAAAACTAGGAAAGGGAAAGCTAAGGTCTTTAAAAGATTATTGGAAAATGAAACTTTTTAACAGCCTGGAACCATTTTATCTAGCCTAGTCATATCAGCCCCTCTCTGGGATAGTGAAAAATTTTCATAAAGCCACATGAATAGCCAGTTATTCTATGAAACATTATCAATCAGATTAGGAAAATGAAAATTAATATCATAATGAGATAAGATTTTATACTCCTACATAGCAAAAATTGAGACTATAACGAGTGATGGTGAAGACAGGGAGAAATGAGACACATAGCTGTTGGGAGTATAAATAGCTGCAACCACAGGCAATAGTCACGATACTTAACCACTGTGTCAGGCATTGACTTTCTAGTTAGTGAATTGTGGGAAGGCCTCTGACATCTAGGAGGTTGACCAGGTAGGGTGACCAACTTGTTCAAGTTTGCCAGGAACTTTTTTGGTTTAAGACCAAACATCTTGTGTCCCAGAAACCCTCTCAGTCCCAGGCAAACCTGGATGGTTTAGTCACCCTATGACCATCCCTGCAGGGGGATTCTCAAGGGACTTAGAAATAGCAGCTATTTCTTAAGTGTGGAATTATTGCAATATTTTAAAAACTAGTGAAGCCATGGTGTGTAACAGCTGAACAATAGTTCTGGATACATCCACTTTGGAAGACAGTTTGGGATTATCCTATTAAATTCAATATACACATATCCTATGACCCCCAAATTCCTCTCTATGCCATATAGATTAGGGCAACTCTTGAACATGTGAACAAGGAGACATGTACAAGAATTTCATAGCAGCATTGTCTGTAATAACAAAAATTGGAAACAACTTGAATATCCTGCAACAGAACGCTTAGATGAGTATATTGTGCTTTCTTTGTGTGTATGTGAGGAAGACTAGCCCTGAGCTAACATCTATTGCTAATCCTCCTCTTTTTGCTGAGGAAGACTGGCCCTGGGCTAACATCCGTGCCCATCTTCCTCTACTTTATGTGAGACGCCACCACAGCATGGCTGACAAGCAGTGCGTTGGTCTGTGCCTGGGATCTGAACCTGCGAACTCCGGGCCGCAGAAGCAGAGCGTGCAAACTTAACTGCTACACCACCAGGCTGGCCCCATTGTACTTGTTACACAATGGAATACTATGAAGGAGTAAAAACGAAGGGACCACAGCTCAAAGCAACATGTGAGTTCGTCTCTCAAATAATATTGTGCCCAAGAAACAAGTTTAAAAGCACATAGCATATAGTTCACTTATATAAAGTTAATAACAGGGGAAAGTTAACAATATTTTTGAAGGGATACAAACATGTAAAATTTTTAATAAAAACAAGTGGATGAAAATACAAAAATTCATGGTATTGATTCCCTTTGGGATAAAGGAAGGTGTTCACAAAGGACTTTGTAGTTTTTGAAATGTTCCATTTCTTAAGCTAACTAGTATATGTGGTTGTTCCTTTTATTCTTTTCACCTAACATATATGTTTTATAATTTATTTATATGTACATATACAATACTTAATAACATTAATATTGTATAAACAATATTTAATAAAACATTTGAAAATTGCAAAAAGTTAAAATAAATTTTTGGGGGGGGGTTCTAAAAATTACATTTGCATCTTTCATGTCCTTCAAAAGGCTATGGGAAACTAATTATCTAACAAATATTTATTGGTTCCCTACTGTGTATTAGTCATATAAGGTTAAAAAACCAAAATTCCTGCATGCATGCTAGTGGAAAAGAACAGTAAGCCTCTACATAGATAAATACATAAATGGAGAAGTACTGTTATCTATGTGATAAAATTTCAAGTTGAGATTAGCATTAGAAAGGAATAAAAAAACAAAGTAAGGGGAGAGAAGGTGAGATGCTGGGGTGTTGAGGTGTGTAGTTTTGAGTAGTCAGGCAAGGCCTCCAGAAGCTCATGACGTGAACAGAGGCCTGGATGAAGCGTGGAACCAGCCATGTGACTATTTGGGGGAAGGGCATTCTAGGCAGAGTGAAGAGCCCCCTAACTCATCTCCCAAGCCCCACTCCAGAACCTTCCTTCTCGTCCAGGGCACTGTGTGCAAAAGAGGAGAGGTCAGCACTCCTCACACACCCAAATACCTTCCATTTCTTTAGGCTCAGGGAAGTTATCCTCTTGCCCCAGATTGGGCCACTTTCTCATCCATCCACCCTAGGCCCCTCTCCAGACTCTATGGCCTTGGTAAGCAGAAGCATTTCCAAATGGAGCCCTGTTAACTTTTCCCTTCAACAAGAGTCCCCAGACCCCCAGGAGTCCAAGGTTGGCTAGTTCTCTGGTAGGGGGAAGAGGACAATATCTCTCAGATGTTTGGGTCTTCAAAGAAGCAAGAAGAAAACACAGATGATTATTGCAATAGATTATCTTGCCATATTATGCATGATAAAATGTTTTGAAGTCTGGTTGACTGCCAGGTCTACTAGAGCTGCAGAACCAGTCTTCAAAAAGGCCTAGAGCTGAAGGTTTTCTATGGTCAGTATCTTTAGGTTAGAAGGTTTTGCATGGTGAACTTATGTGATCATCTGTAGCTGTGGGTGATAGAGTGTCCTGGCACAGTGACAAGATGCATAATATTGTCAAGCCATTCAGTGCCTCTGAGCCTCAGTCTCTCATCCGTTCCTACCTGAAATGGTTATTATGAAGATTAAGTAAACTAATGATTGTGAAGTTTCTTTGTAGTTATTATATAAGATGATGTTACCTTGCAGTAAGGGTAAGAATAACTATTTGAAATTAGAGACAAATTTAATTTTGAATCCTGGTTCTGTTACTTACTAGTTGTGAAGTTTCTTTTCTGAGTCTTAACTTCCTCATTTGTAAGCTAAAAATTCATTCAAAAAATATTTTGGTAGCTGACATAACTAGACACTGTGCTAGGTGTTAGAACATAATAATAATGATATTAATACTCATCATGAACCCAAAAGTTTGTCTTGAGGAATAAATAATCACCTACAACATCCAGTACATTGTTTGGTGCATAATGGGTGGAAGTAACTATTATAAGCATATTATTTGAGTGATGTTTATATCTTCAGTTTAGATATTTTCCTTAAACTCTAGACTTGTACATCCAACTGCCTTCTTGTTATTTTTGCTGGGATATATTATAGATATTTCAAATTTAATGTGTCCAAAAAACAAATCCTCAGTTTTTTCGTTAAATATTTTCTTGCCATCTTCCTTATCTTAGTAAATAGCAAAATCATCCTTTAATTTGCCTAGATTTCAAATCTCTTAATCATAATTGACCTCTTTTTTCTCTCATATACTACATCCAATTTCGCTGACACACCCACCACCATTTTGCAAAGGAAGACACGGAGGCTTAGAGAGTTAAGTAATGTGTACATGATCCCTCAGCTAGTAAAGTAAGTGAGATCCTCAGGATTCAACCTCAAGTCTTCTGATTTCTAGTCCAGTGCTCTTTCTATTTTACTATTATACTTTTTATTTTACTATTTTGAAGTTTCGGGGCATGAGTAAGGATTCTTCTTTATCATCTTCGTTAATTAAATGAACTAACGCATGCTGAGTTAATATACATATAGTAATTATAGTAATTATCACCTCTGGCAAGTACCAGAGGATATAAATGTAGCCAGAAAATTATGAAGTACCATTCAGAGAAAACTATTTGTTTCTGAAAAGCAGATTTCAGTAGGAGGACAAAAGGAAATTTATATTGTCAAATAAATAGAGCACTGATGGAAAACCAATTTTGTATGAGTTTACACTGTGAGATATTATCATACAAAACTGATAGCATCTTTCAGAATCTGTTAAAAGCCACAACATAAGCAATAAGGGGAATTGGAGATCTCTTCAAATATCTACTCTGTCTAGTCATGAGGAAATCTCCTGGACAGTAGGAATGGCAATTAGTTTTTTCCAAGCAAAATAAACATTCTTCTCTGTTGCCAAACATTAGTAAGAAACGTAGCAGGCAGTGTGAGGTTAAGAGAGAAGAGCAGGAGAGAATTTATTGATGCTGATATAGAGAATGCTGAGTGTAATAGTTATTAATTGCAGTAAAAAGGCACTAATTAGACTTGCATTCTGATGTTGAAAGCAGCAACCTTCTCTGTGATTTCTCAAACTCATTTATAAATGAAAATATAGGAACTCAAGAAAGTGATTTGATTAAAATTCTTCACTTTCGACATTGGTAATTACCACAATAATTTTTTATTGCAGTCTCTTTGAATATTAGTTATCTTTTTACTTTTATGATGCCTGTCGCTGACATACCTAACTGCAGGAAGTTGATGTGGTAATACACTTATTAGTGCTTCCTGATGTGTGAATCAAACATTGGTATAAAGATGCTGCTTACAGTCACACAAATGTTAATTAAATTGGTAAGCATAAAAACACTTCTTTTGAGCAACTTTTAATTTAAGCATTTGAATAAATATATTACACATTAGGAGATTCTGACTCATGTATCTTGGGGTAGAGGAAAAATGACTTTGGCAGGTTCCCTCTTCGAGTCATCAAATAGGTGTCTGTTTTTCTAATTAAATATTTTGACACAAACTTTGAATGTAATAAGGTAATATTAAAAGATTATTTATAGAAAGATAACTCATAAGGCAAAAGGATGATGAGCCTGCCAAAAAAAGCTAGTATAGTTTTTCACGGTTTTAAAGCCATGGTGTAAAGACAGGCGAGGTGGCAGTGCTGCTGTCCTTCCTGTGGGTGGGACTCAGGTGGGCCATTATCGTCATCAGTGGGGGCTGTGGCCATGGGGGAAGGGGGAGGAAAATCAACACTGGCAGAGGATTTGAAACCGTGATAATGAAGCCACTTCTGAATGTCACGGGAATGTTTGTCTAGAGAGACAAAGACATCGATGGATGTATTAGCCCTCTTTTTTTCTTTCTTTTTCCTGAGAAGGAAGCATTGGTAGCTGGTGTCCTTCCTGCACAGGTTAGTGAATACTTTGAATTTCACCACTGCCTCTGTCTACTACATAATATTTTCCTCAAGTGTGTCAAAGACCATTATAATGAGAGAGTTCTTTTTTTAACAAAGGATCCTTTCTCCATAAAAGGCAGTAGGGATTATGAATAATATATATAATATATATTTATGGATATATGTATCCAGAATAAATATTTTGAATATATATATATATTCAAATTATTGAATTTGAAAAATATATTTTGCATATATATTCCAGAAGATATATATACTGAGTGTCATATACATATATATATATTCAAAACCAGGAACTAAATGGGAGCAAGATTCACTTATAATTTGACAGTTATGTAAGAAGTCATATATAAAGCCTCAATTGGTTGGTGCCATGTTTTCAGTTTATTTAAGGGATTTTTGTGTCCATTAGGGCTTGGCACCCTGGGCAGCTGTCTAGCTTTCCTGCCCTTTAGTTCCACTTTGAGTGGATGGCATGTTTGTTGGAAAGGTAAATAATAAAATCAAATGAAGCTTAAATGTGTGGAATACAGGACTCTTAAGTTCATCCCAACCCTAAAATACTGAAATAGAAAATCACAAGATAATTTGGTATTCAGGGGTGTACAAAAACATCTTGATTGAGGCTATTCAGCTAACCAATTGATCTGTCTTCGTATGTGTCTTGAAATTAGGACACAATGGTTACAGCTACAGACCACTTACCAGAAAGAACAGGCAGTAAAATTCATGCACTGTTCTCCTTGTCCTTGTACTGTCTCTCAAAGATTAGTGTTAGTGCTTGATTATAGAATCTTCCAAATGAAAACGCTTGCATTTTCGATTTTTCAGAATGAAATTTTAAAAATTATGAAGTTGATATCTAGAGTGGAGAGCCAATACGTTCTTTCATTCCTAATGTTACTTCTGTCTTCTAATTAAGACAGAGGCAGTTTGCTGAAGAGACAGTGTGTGAGTTTGTGTGAAGTGTAAACAGACAGTGGTTTGTAAACCACCTTGACTCTAGTCAGCATTTTATTTTAAACCATTTAATGTGAAAGCTCTCTCTCTCTCTATTTTTTTAAACAGTTACTCCTTATAAAAATGTTCCAACCAAATTCAGGGGATAGGGGCTGGCCCGGTGGCACAGCGGCTAAGTTCGCGCGCTCCGCTTCAGCGGCTGGGGGTTCGCTGGTTTGGATCCTGGGTGTGGACCTGCTCACTGCTCATCAAGCCGTGCTGAGGCGGTGTCCCACATAGAGCAACTAGAAGGATGTACAACTATGACATACAACTATCTACTGGGGCTTTGGGGAGAAAAAAGAAAAAGAGGAAGACTGGCAACAGATGTTAGTGCAAGGCCAATCTTCCTCAAAAAAAAAAAACAACAACTGATCTGTTTAAAAAAAATTCAGGGGATAAATAGTATGCTCCTTTTTTTTCCTTTTGTCTACTAGTAACCACAGATTTGCTGTGGTTCACTCCTGCTTTCTGATGGCCAGATGTTGTAACTGGTCTACGACTGGGATTGCCCTATGATCTTGGCTTTGTTAATACAGGGATCTCACTAGCTTAGTTCCTTAATATAATCCTGATTGAGAACTTGGTCATAGCCCATGCTAATTATCCAGGAACTAAAAATCAAGTTTGTGACTTAGTTAGGCATATTTGTTCTTCACTATCACATTAAGTGGGAAAACTATGAAATATAAGAAATAAGCTTATAAGAAAGGAACCACACCTATATGAAGAAAACTATAAAATCTGTTGAAGTGCATTAACCAATCAGAAAGACACCATGCTTTTGGATGGGAAGACTCAATAGCACAAAATGTCAATAATACCAAATTAATACATACATTTAATGCAACTCCAACTAGAATGTCAATGTTTTAAAAATATATTAGATAAAATGGTACTATTTGAACCATAAAGGGTAGCTGAAAAAGTTAGGAAAAGATGACCAGTGGGAATAAATTTGTCTTAATATATATTAAAACATTCATCCATTGTTAACAAACAATATGATATTGATATAGTACCAGAAATATATATTGGAAGAATAAAATAGAGATTTCAAGTCAGTATACAAGGGATTTAATATATGGCATTCTTCTGGGAACAAATGTTTTATTTAATAACTAGTGTTACTATAACTGGCTATTCATTTTGAAGAAAATGAAAATGGGCCCTTCATTCTTTTTATCATATACAAGATACAAATTCTAATAGTAGGGATTTTTATATTGTGAATTCATTGAAATAACTTATTAACTCTCTACCCTCTACCAGTTGAGTTGGAGAGATTTTCAAAAAGTAAAGATAAACCATGGTAAACACACACACACGTGAAAGCCACAAAGAACTATATTCTGTGTTTTTAACAGTGGTTACCTTGATAGAGATTTATAGAAAGGTAGAGGGAAGACAAGAAAAACAAACACATAAGCAAAGAAAGGAGCAATTAATAAAAGTTCACAATAAAAATTACCTTGGAAGATGCAGAAGTGTGTGTGTGCACATGTGCATAAAGAGAATCATAAAGCAATTGTCACCAAAGTGTTAATGGTGACGTTGCAATTTTGTGGAATTTCGAATGAGTTTTGCTTTCTTCATTATGCTTTTCTGTATTGGTTAAATTTCATTTACAAAGATTATATGATTTATAATTATATAAGCAGAACAACAACTGATGAAGTTTTTCTGACTGGAGGGCAGTCAGACCTGAGGGATAAGAAGAGGGAAAGGGAAGGGTTTTACATGTGACAAGAAGGTACTAAGTTACTCCATAATGCAGCAACTGTAAATAGTTTTGTCTTCCTAAAAATTATTGACATGTTAAGAAAAATCACAATTTGTTATAGAATATGAAGCTTTTAGTTGTTTTTTGTTAATTTTTGCAGTGTGTGTAGAAAAGAGGGCTAAGCTGGTAACAATGGGAGGAACATAATTTTTGCTGCCTCTATATCTGTGATGATTTTGTTCTGTGTCAGCTAAGCTTGGTCTGTTTCCCACTGTTCCTTTCTCTGTATGGTTCTGGGTTAGAGTTGCTGTAAGAGAAATGGGAATGAGATTTGGGGGGGCAAAAGTGAAGCAGCAGCCATTACACTCTGACATGTACCCAATGAACTGATTAATCTGGCTGAGTAGATTTAGACTTTGCCAAATAGTTTTTTTAGTGCCAGTGATAAAACAAAATGAGAAGAGAGGGATGAACCCAAGAAGGAACTGTTTTGAATAGAATCTAGAAAAATTTAAGGAATAGCTTTTAAGCAAAAGTAGAGGAAGTATAAAGAAGTCAAGATTTTCTGTGTTAAAAAAGTAGTTTCTCATCTTCAGTGTCTTCCAACAAAAGATTGTCAACGTCAGTGGTGACATCAGAGCAATGATCAAATCCAAGATGTACAAATAAAGATCTTAAGAGTATGCTTGTAAGACCCTTTGTTGTGACCTGAGAAAAATTTAAGAGTGTGCTTAATAGGACTTCTTTTTTTTTTTTGTGGGGAAGACCAGCCCTGAGCTAACATCCGTTGCCAATCCTCCCCTTTTTGCTGAGGAAGACTGGCCCTGGGCTGACATCCATGCTCATCTTCCTCCACTTTATATGGGACGCCGCCACGGCATGGCTGACAGGCAGTTCCGTTGGTGGGCGCCCGGGATCCGAACCCACGAACCCCGGGCTGCCAAGTGTGAACTAAACTGCTGCGCCACCGGGCGACCCCTTAATAGGACTTCTAAGAATGTTCTGGTGTGCTTTTTCTGCTAGAGAATAAAGCCCCTGAAGAATTGTAAGAGTATGAGTCTTAGATATTTTCAACTAGACAACAGAGCTTTTAAATATCTTAAGGTCATTGTCCTTTGGGACATTGATATTTAGATCAAGTATTTTTTGGAAAGAAATTGGCCTTTGATTTTTTTGAATACAGTGGATTGTGATTTGACACACAGGAAGCCCACAAAGCTTTCAAAGGAATTATATAAACTTGGAATGAAAGAGATGAGAAGATACAAAATGAAAAGAAGTTTTTCTTTCCCTAACCTTCAGGGAGCAGGCTGAAGAAAACTACTTAGTTACAAGAATGACTATTCTCCTGAGGAAGGAAGGATGACTCAGAGGGCAGAACCAAGATTTTAGAAGGAGCAGCCAAAAGCTCCAGTGAATCATTCCCAGAAACCGTGACTGGGCCATAATCAAAGAATTGGCGACACATGCCCAAAAGGATTTTAGAAATGCTGTGGGCCTGCTGCATGCTTCGAATTTTGTCTCTTTGTGACAGTGATTGTCTATTTCAGGTATCCTATGCTTTCTCACCACTGTGTGAGATATGTATGTGGCAGATAATTTGTCTTTTTAGTTAACAGGTCTTCAGATTGATGGGAACCATGGTTGAAGAACTAAACTTGAGGAAACACAGCACATCTGCACCCGGACCTGATTTCAATGACAAGGTCTTGGACCTCAAGTCTGAGCCTGATGTCATAGTGGGATGAGAATGTTGGGAATCTTAAGAGAGAGTGAGTGAGAGGAGCGTGAATTTTGGTGGCCAAGGGGTAGACTGTGATAGATAGTAAAAGATTGCCCTTGTGAATTCTGTTCCTATTTGTATACACATGCTCCTACTCATGTCAGGGGGTGGAGTTTAATTTCATTCTCCTTGAATCTGGGCTGACCTTAGTGACTTGCTTGACCAGTAGAGTATGGTGTATGTGATGTTATGGGATTTCTGAGGCTAGGTGATAAGAACTTTACAGCTTCTTGCTTGTTCTCTTGCAATGCTTGCTTATGAAACATTCCCTCTTAGAAACTAACTGCTGCTGTGAGCAGCCCAAGTGACATGCAGAGGCTACTTGTAGGCACTCCAGTTGAATGCTCCATCTGAGCTCCCTCCAAGAGCCAGCATCAATTGCCATCTTGGTTGAGCAGCCCAGTTGAGCCTTAGCCACTGTCTTACTCCATTTGCATGAGAGAGACCTCAAGTATGTGCCACCCAGCAGAGCTCAGTCAATCCAGACCATGAGAGAGTATAATAAATTGCCCTAAGTCACTAGATTTTGTGATGGTTTGTTATGCAGCAATAGATAACCAAAACAGTAACCATTTTCCACGCCTTGCACACTTCTTTCCCTCCACATGGAATACTTTGCTTTGACACTTTTCTGGCATTCCACAAACAAGTCTTTCATCTGGCCTCTACTTCAAAACTTGAAATAAAATTCACTTTCTCCTTTCTGGAGTAATTCGCTTGTTTGACTCTCTCCTCTGCACTTGAAATGTAATTTGTCTCATGTTAATTTGCACTTAGTTACATTTTATTTTCAAGAGTCCTTGATTCATTCTCAAGTGGTGTATCCTCTGCTTTTTGCTTTCAGTCGTAGATTTCTCAAGACAGACTCGATCTCTTATTTTCCCCCACCCCCCACCTTCACAGCCCCCAAGTTTATACTGATCACTCACTAATTTTAACTACCTAAACCTCTTCTAGAATGCTTTTTAGTATTGGAGGATGAGTTTTTATACTCTCTGTTGTCCTAGCAAGCCCTACTGAGCTTGCTTTAGTATCAACTATTAATCACCGCTTGAGACTTTCTGTTCTATACCACATTAATGGTTTGGAAATCTGGGGACTGCTCACTTATCCTGAGTTGCCATTAACTTTTTTTTAATGTTTCCCTGACTTGGCCCATCTACTGGTTTTCCTCACTCCCTACCCCTGTGGCCCTGGTGGTTTTTCTTATCTTATGCCAAGCTTTTTCCTGTCTTAAGAACTTTACCTTCAGGTTCCCTTCACCTGGCTCCTTCATGCCCTCCTGCTCTCAGCTCAAAGGTCACATCCTCAGAGACCTTTTCTGACCATCCGCTCCAAAGTAGCTCCAAGTTCCACTCCTGTCTCTGTCCTTTTCTTTGACTTTATTTTCTTCATAGCATTCATCACTACATGAAATTATCCTCCGTATTTGTTTGTTTATTCTGTGGCTTCCCTTAGTCTTGTTTGCCCTCCTCTCTCACTGGTAGGTGAGGTCCAAGAGAGAAGAATTCATTTTTTTAAGGGTTATTGCTTATTTCAGTCATTGCTACATTCTCAGAGTATGGCAGATTGCCTGGTGCATAGTGGGTATTCAATAAATATTTGTTGAATGAATGAATGAACTCTCATATTCCTCTCTTTATCAGCATAGGATGGGCCTTGGGGAACAAGCACAATCCAGGAGCCCTTGATTCTGTTCAGTGGGAACTGCAGGGATGGCCTGGCCTGGTTGGTGGGAGCAGTAACAGTGGGCAAGGAACCTACTTTAACAAGTTTGAAAGAAGCTCAACTCATTCGGCTAAGGTCAAATTAAAAATATTGGAATCTTAGATTTCTTATTAATATTGTTGTGCTTAAAATTTGTGTTTATGTTTTAGCAAGCCAGAATTGGGATGACTGGGTGTTAAGATGAAAATTTTTATTTTAAATTACTTTTATTACTTTGTCAATTGGAACAGGTTTAAAAAATTTTAAAGATAAGTGCTTTCATTCGCTTCTACTACAGGCAGAATATTTGCTTTCCTCTTATTTAAATATATATGACAGCTTAAATAATGAAATTAGTTGTTAATCTTATCTGGTGTCATATAGGTAATTTTCTCTCTAAGTGCATAAGATTATAGATTCCAGAGGAAGTACTTGGTTTTCAAGATTCTACAAGGAGAGTTGCCTGTAATAAACTTGGAAATTTTTCATTTTTTTAAAATAATGTAAGTTTGAGACTTTTTTTTTGCTGAGGAAGATTCGCCCTGAGCTAACATCTGTGCTAACCTTCCTCTATTTTGCATGTGGGTTGCCGCCACACTATGGCTGCTTATGAGTGGCATAAGTCCACGCCAGGGAACCAAACCCGGGCCACTGAAGTGGAGTGTGCTGAACTTAACCACTAGGCCACGGGGCTGGCCCCAAGTTTGAGACTTCTTGAGCTCACTCATATCCTATTTTCTCCTTCCAGGCACTTAGGAGAATTATATTTTCTCCCAACCTTGCAGTTGGGAAGAGCCATGTAACTAGTTCTGGCCAATGGGCTGTGAGCACAAGAGACATGTAATTTAGTCATGTAGTCACCAACTTGGCACCTGCAGCTCTCTTCCCGTCTACAGTGTCTCAGGAGGCTGCATATTCCAGATGGTGCAGCTGTCAGATAGTGGAGCCTCCGTAAACCAGGCTCCCTCAGTGACACTCTGGTGGCCTCTGTGGAGTATGTAGCATGGCTCCCTGAGACACTGAGTCCCTAAATGACTGTCTGTGGACCTGTTTGGGGCACATACATGAGCCAGAAATTATCGTGTTTGGCCATTGAGATTTTGTGATTGGCTGTTACTTCATTGTAGCCAATCCTAAATGCATGATATAGTTGCAAATGGGAACTAGGATTGATTTTTATTAGCTTATCTCTAGTAGAAAAGATTTATAAATATATAAGGCATGACTTTAAACTATCCTGCAATTTTTTTTAAAGAACATAATTTGTATATCAGAATTTAATAAAGGTGAATACTTCATGTGTTCCTGATTTTTCTTGATGGTATTGAAGGAAAAAACCAGGTGTTGAGGTACCTGGTTGTAGTATTATGGATGCCTTGATCATATGTGGATACAGAGGGACAAGCTTTAGGTCTTCTGTGGTTTTCATTCGCAAAACCATCTTTTACTTCCACTTAAAAGTAGCTACAGCTACTGTCACTTAAGATGTTTTTTCAGCTTTCATTGTGCCTTGGAAATTAGCATTTTTATTACCACAAATTATTCTTGTTTGCTAATTCCAAAGATGTCCAAAAGCCAGAACAGCCTCCTGAGCTGTTAGCCTTTGGAAGAGCATAGTAAATCAATGAGTAGATAGGACCATATATCATATTAAACACAGGGAATTCACCACAAAATCATTACACTAAAAAGCGACAATTTTGATTGATTAAAATGGTATGGGCTGGATAGTGTTAAATCACTGTGAGTGATGTGACATTATAACTTTACATAGCATATTTCTGCCAAGACAATGAAGGTAAAAGGCATTGTCATCAGATGATAACAGACAATAAGAAGAATCCTGATGTTAGATTTATTACCTGGTTTAGATTTAAAAAGAAGTAATTCTTGTCCTGTTCCACTTATCAAATGACTATAAATTCAGTGATGATGTAAAATTCTAAGGCAGAGCCACTTATAAGTTTGACAAAGTGCCAGCTATAAAGTATTTATTGTTCTCAGTGGTTCTGCCTTACATACTTAAATATTTATCAGAAACATAAGCCCCTCTGATAAATGTTTCTGATCTTTGTGACTAGATTTTTTTTTTTTAACATTTAGGCTTTTCATCAGAAACTACATCCAAATTTTTATTATGTTAATAACTTTGAGCCCATAATCTGAAAAGGCAATATGTTAGTTTTTAAATTTTATTCCCTTTAACTTATGCTTTTAAGTGTGACATTTTTGAGGCAGTATTCTTAGTATAGAAATGAGGACTTCCTTATTTTGCCATTGCTATAGAGGTGGCCCAGCTAAATTTTCTGAATTTCATCCTTATGTATATACCAGGTGAGATTTAGGTTGATGATGGTCTAGGTGCAGTCTGAGAAAGTTCATGGTGTCCCCAAGTATGTTAGATGATTGTTTTAATGCCACTTATCTCTGTATCTTGTTTCTGAAGGACACAGGCACAGGTGATTTCTTACCCTGGGCACAGGGAAGTTCTTGCTTGAGAGCACAGCTGAGTGGACCAAAGATTAGCACCTGAGTCAAAGGAAGGCAGCACATACATCTGTGGGGCAGCATGTCATGGCATGAGAACCCCAGGAAACAGAATGCTATCTACAGGAGATAGGAGGCTAGACCTGGTTAGATCTTCTTAAGGCATTCAAACATGAGAAACACAAATGGTAAAGCAACTTGGAAGCATAGAGGATCACAGAAAGAAGGCAATTAGACTCCATAAGGTTGCCAAAGCTACTACATGCAAAAGCCAAAGGCTGAAGGAAGAAGAACAGAGGCACTGAGTAGTTGCAAGAGAGGAGGACATTCTAGAAGCTGAAACAGAAAGTAGCAGAGCCGTCACGAAGTTGAAACTTGACATGACAGAGGACTGAAAGTGGGCTAGGTTGCTGTGGGAAAGCTGTTGAGATTATATTTTGTTGTTCCTCAATTCCCTGGGTATTTGTACAGCAAACTAACTTGAACTATATGAAACTGGGCTTCTCACTCTTCTTCCAACTTCAAAAAATCTAACACATCTAAGAAAATATAATGAATTCATATGATCACAGAATTTCAGCTCTACAAAAGAACTTAGAGACATCTTGCCAAAATGTTTTCCTATTTATTTTTATTATGAAGAATTTCAGTGCCAGAGAGAATAAACAACAAAGTCCTTGCTTTGCTCCACAACTGATCATAAACTGTGATCATAAGCTTCTTAAGGCCGTAAACACATCTCAAGTAGCTGTTTCTTCTGGCCGTGGTACAAAGTAGGAGCTTAATAAATGCCTTTTGCAATGAGTTGCTGTAAAATCTTATGGCATTTGATAGTTTGGATTTGCATGCAGAGCTGGTTAATTCTAAATAGTTAAAAGAACGGATATGGTAAAAAAAATGAAGTGATAAGACTCTTATTTATCTCTTCCCAATTTATTTTGTTAACACTTTCTCTCCTGCATACCACACATACACACACTCATAAATACACTCAGATAAAGGAGTTATTACCCTTGTAACCTGATTAAGGAGATTTTATATCCGTCAAAATTGGCCCTAGAAAATTCATTGCACAAAGCTAGCGTTCGGGGTTCAAAATTGCAGGGGCAATGGGGCACTAACATCCAATTAATTTACAGTTAGGTCCCCACACTTGCTGAAATTCATGGGCTAAAAGTGAAAACGGTTTTATGTTTGGAACATTTTCTGATTCAAGGATAAGGAAGGTTAGTCTGAAGCTAAGTTCTCTGACCCTCTAATAATTTACATGGCCCTTTCAGTGTCAGTGTCGTTTTCTTGAATATCAAAGGCTAAAGATTATTTTGAATAAATCAAGACTTAAAAGAAGTCTCCGGGAAATATTACATGTCTGTTGAGTAGACTGTTTCATAGAAGGAGAACCATTAGTTGAATTCAGGAACATTTCTTCCATTTTAGCCACCTCTGTGAAAGGACAACAGTGAGAGCTATCAAAGTTACAGCTGCCACTCATTTTTGCTTTCAGTTTTATTTTCCCTTGAGATAAATTCTTCAAAGCCAGAAGAAATAATTCTCCAAAATAGCATAATAGCGAAGAAAGAATGCTATTTCTAATCTTCATCTGGGTTTTATTTTAGGAGTTATAAAGACAAATCCTTAGTTTTGGACTAATTCTGAATTGTGGTCTGTATTGGAGGGTTGGGTTCCTTTTGCTAAGAAAGTTTCCTAGTCTAAATTTCCTACAAAAGGACTTCTGAGAATTGTGATGATTTATGGGACATTGTGAAGGGATTGGGCTTAGGAAAGAGAGAAATCCAGCGATTTCCATACTGTTCTACCTTGGAGGGGTGGAAGTATTTCAGGTCAAGGGCATAAGCAAGGGCAGATTCTGACCATTCACAAAATTCCTTTACTCATTGTGCCCAATGGGGTTGTTTGAATTCTGTGTGACACAGCAGTCTTTCTCTAAATTCTGGAACAAAATAAATCCTAGAGAAGGCAAAGTCAAGAAAAGTTTGGAGTCCTTATTTGTGTAAAATGAAAGAAAAATAAAGGTTTGATGAAGATCCTATAAATAGGTGAACTTTATATCGTGTGCTGAGTACAAAAACCATTTCAAATGTTGAGATTTTCCTGCCTGAAGGAGACCTTAAAATTGTCCTCCCAACGGCTCAGGATTGCTGGCATTTGTAGGGGAAGTGCTCAGCCCTCCTGAGAAGATAAACAAGATCATCTTAATATCCTCATAATTCTTTATGAGCCAGACCTGTGTTTTAAGAATTATCTCTAAAGGACTCAGGGGACTTGGCTCTCCTGACTTCATAGAAGTTCAGAGTTTGAAAATGGTTCTTTCTAGATGGATAAATTCTTATTCTGCATGGGCTAAGTAAATGTTCAACCTCCTTGACCTAGTGTTGTTCTTGAGCCTTGGGAGACCGACTTGTAAGATCACGTTTAGAGCGAATGAAATACCATAGAGAGCTCCTTGAGTGGCATCCACTCAATGTGTGAGCTAGAATTATAGGCTTGCTACAGGTCCACCAAGCAGCAGTACAGGGGCAAATAGGATTGGTGAATACTGGAATTCTAACTAAAAATTGGTCCTTTAATTGGATCCTTAATTGGGGATGCTTGGTATTCATTAATTGTTGCTTTTTAAAATTGAGATTGTTTTGAAGCCTAATTTTTGCTGTATTTGTGTTGTCACATATCTGTTCTATCTTTCTATCTATCTGTCAATCCATCCTATATTTTTTGATGCATTTCAAAATAAGTTGCAGATACCAATCAGTACCCTTCACTCCCTAAGCACTTCAACATAATGAACACTAGAATTTAGTATTTGTTTATGGTGTTTTTTTGAGGTAAAATTTATATATAGTGAAATTCTCAGGTCTTAGCAATGATCTTGGCAAACGCAGAGACCTGTGTAACCCAAACCACTCCCCACCATCCAGAATGTTCCCCGCATCCCTTCCCAGTCAATTCCTGCTCCCACCCCACTGTTCTGATTTTTTGGGGACAGCTTAGGTTTGCTGTTCTAGAACTTCATCTAAATGGAATCATTCATGTCTGCACTCTCTGTAAGATTTTCACTGAGCGTGTTTTTGAGATTCACCCATATTGTTATGAGTAACAGTAATTCATTTCTTTTTATTTCTGAGTAGTATTACCTCAACTGTAGCGACTACAGCTGGTTTGTCCATTCACCTGTTGATGGACACCTGTTTCCAGTTTTGACCATTATGAGTAAAGACTGTGTGTGGCCATGTTTTCATTTCTTGGGGTATATGCTTTAGCGCGGAATTGCTGGTCAGAGCATAGGTGCATGTTTCGTTTTGTAAACATTTTCCTAAGTTGCTACATCATCTTTAATGATTTCAGTCTTTTAGTTCTTCTAGGCCTTGTTGTCCTTCTCTGAAGTAAGGGCCTGAGATAAGTACAGGAATATTGTTTTCATCATAGGTATCAAGTCTGCACTGGGCTGGGCATGGAAGGAGGAAGCAACTGTTCTGAATTGATTACTTCAGAGCCCTCAGTGCTTCACTGTAGTCACTTCAGGATAGGTAGAGAATATGGCTACACAGTACCACCGTGGCACAGTCAACAGATGAAGCTCTATCCTTCACAAAATGTGTTGGGAGAGGCTAAATGCAATGTAGTGTAACGATGTCTGTGTTTTCACTAAATCTTCTAAGTCTCACTGAAGACATGAGTGGCTGTAAGTGTAGAAGAATATGCATATAGTCCTATAAGTTAAGTTCATGTGCCTTAGATTTCTGCTGCTGAAGTTCAGCATGTATTTTGTACTTCATGATGCATGCTTATCCTTCTCTATAAACAGCTTCAACAAGACCCTGATTTATAAATTTGTCGACTTTTCTTAATCATAGAAATTGGCTAATATGTGGCAAGATTTTAGCCATGGCAAATCTAATATCTTTTTTTATTTTTTTACACAGGACAAAAGCCTTCCTAAGACTGGTGCGCGCCTATGACGTTTTCACAAATTAGGAAATATATTTGCTTTTCTAATTTCTTTTTATAAAGAAATATCAGGACAGTTGGGATTTTCGAGTTGTAAGTGTTTAGTCACCTTACCCATGCTTGCCTAAGTTATTTCCCATTTTTTCTCCTTGACTTTCTGACTGTAGGATTCTTTTTGACCAGGGCTGTTCAGAGAACCCTTGTGATGACGGACTCACCTGGATAATCCAGGAGACTCTCCCTATTTTAAGGTCAGCTGATGAGCAAACTTACTTCCATCTGCAACTTTAATGCCCGTTTGCCATGTTGTTTACCTTATTCACAGGCTCTGGGAGTGAGGATGTGTGTGGGAGAGTATTAGTCTGCCTGCCACACATGATTTGTTTATCCACTTCATCGGTTATCAGAAATCAGTTCATTTTGTGATCAAAGTTATTTTCTGTTGTTTTGCTATCTCATTCAAGACTGGAATCCTGAGTGGTGCTCACTGGACATAAAGCTGCATGGTTCTACCCGCCTTGCTTTCATTGTACTGTGGAGAGCAGAAACTTCAAACCCCGGTTCTATCATCCTGTAAGACATCCTCTAGGACATCCTGCTTCTTCCTGGACAAATTGCAAAAGGGAGCCCCCACCGGCTGGGACACCTGGATGCAGATTGTTTAGAAATGAAAGGACAGATTTCAGCACCACCTCAACAGGTGCAGGCTACATACAGCAGCCCTCCTGCCTCACTTGACATTTCTGTAGACTGAGCCCCATGCTTCCAGCCTCCGCCTTAAACCCTTATTTGTTCCTACTCTCCAAAGGGTGACCTGTGTCTCGTGAAGCCCCCCAGGGCTTAGCCAGTGCTGAGCACAGAGTAAACCTTCTGGACCCTTCTGCTGGGATCTATGGGTGGCCATACAAAACCACACACTCTTTTTGGACAAAACCTAGGTGTTTTAAAATCAAAGTTTACAGATTTCTAGCTACTTAAGATGATTTATTGAGTTGCTACAAGCAATATTATTTTACAGTAAGTAAAAAAAATCAGGCTTCCTCTTCCATGATGAATCAAGGCTGAGTGCCCTGTCGTCTGTGTGGTCCAAGGAAGCAGCTGCTCAGACATGGCTGGGAACCCTTAGAGGAAGAGCTTCTCCATAACCGCATTAACTCTGAGTCCCAGCTTCCCCAGAGGAAGTAGGGCGAAGTGTCTGACGTTATTAAGACAATTTTCTCGATAGGGTTCACTCAAAGTAGGATTTCTCTGCTATTAGTGTTGTTAAGCTTGCTAGACATTTTGAGGAAGGATTCTACATGCCTTGTAGTCATTTTTTTATTGCACGGCCTCTCCTAAAAGCAGAGATACTAAGGAACGGTTGGAGGCTCAGGGTCTACGAGGTGGTATTGAAAGTACATAGAGGAATTTGGAAAGAAGTTTTAGGACACTAATACAAACTTCGTCCGCTTCCTAACTTTTCTTGTTTTTAAATGAAAAGTTGTGATGGTTTATAGCAGTTCCTCAGATGTCTCAGATCCCAGGAAATGTGTCATGTTATTGAACATTCTTTCATTTGTCAATACTTTTGGACAATACTTAGCTCTCTGTGTAAGAGCATTTGCCGTCCAGGAGCTGAAGGTTCTAAGGGTTAGGCCAGCCAAAAGAATTAAGGAAAAAGTTTTTTGTATGATAACAATAGACCTCAACGAAACTTTAATGATGAGATGCTGAAATTGCCCAAGATTCTTTTGGACATATGTGAAAAATTCAAATTACCTTGAGCAGAAAGGAAATGTGATGCCTCTTGTAGCTGAAATAGCTCATGTGCCTGAAGGAATTCCTAGAGGAAAAGGAGCTCAGATTCTAGAAGGGGTCTTAGTACCTCTGGGGTCTCTTCCTCTTTCTCTATGGCTTTTATCTCTGCTGGTCTCTGATCGCCTTTGTTCTGCACACAAGCCTTTTCAAACGATGGAGAAGATGCCTGCTGGTAGCCCCAGAGTCCTACCTTCCAGGCATAGCACCCCCAGCAGAGTGAGCACTCCTTGCTGACAGCCCAGTTCTTGGGGAGGGCTCAGTCCTCCTTGCATCCTGTGCTCACATCCTCGCAAAATGAACTCCTCTCTTGCCAGGGAGATGGGGCACTGTGACTTGACAGTTCCGGCCCACGTTTCCTTGAGCCTTTCACTTACCTATGGCTAGGAAAGGGTGAGGAAAGTGAGGCACTCACTTGAGATGCAAAATATAAGGGGACATCTAACAATTCAGAAATCAAGGTAAATAATGTTTTAATGCAATATTTTAAAAAGCCAAATCGGCCAACTGTGCCTTGCGGATCGACTGCCTGTTTGGGAACATACAGTTTTATTGGACCAGGGCTGAGATTAGGGTGAGGTGAGGGAGGCAGGGTCATGAGAGTGCAGGGTCAGATCCTGTCTTTACTCAAAATTGTGCTATTTTGTTCAAAAGTGTTTGGGGAAGCAGAAAATATAAGATGACTTGTTAAAGTGAAGTGACTTGTTAAAAAGGCTAATTTGATGCTCTTTTACTCTGCCTCAGTTTTATTGAGCGATCCCAACACGGGAGTTAGGCAGATAAAGATTTAAAAACATTACTTTTTTTTTTTCCTGATAAAGCTTTTAGAGAAAATGGTACAGTAATGATCCATTGATGCCCCTCCTGCACACCTGCCCCTCGCCCGTTGGATCCACCGCTCAGGAGAGCGCATCTGCAGGGAAGTGGTGCAGTTGGTTAGAACAGCTCCATTTGCCTGGGTTCCTGGTTTGCCCTGGTTCAGGCAGCAGGAAGGACAATCCCTGATCTTTGTTCCTTATAGATTTTAATAAATTAACATCACCCGCCAACGGTCAATCACTGCTAATTCATGGAAAGAGAATGGGGCAAGAGGCGAGGGGTGCTACCAGAAGGTCTCTTTCCCTGGAAACGAGGAGTCAGGGAGAAAGATTTCCACTAATAATGACTTGAAAGTGTCTATTTATTTACTTTTGAATATTTGAAAGCCTTTCTTTCATCAAATAAAATAGGTCTGTGGGTTAATTTCTGAGTGAAGGCTGCCATTTACACTCCCCCTTAAGGAAACGCCATTCATCTGAACTTCTCCACTTCCCAGCTGTTGTCAAGGTTATGAACAGCTGGTGACTACTGGGTGCCTACTGCATGAACTTGCTCAATGTTGAACTCTGGTTATGGAGTCTCGTCCTAAAGTAGCTTAAAATCCAGTTGGGGAGGGGGTGTTGGTGAAACAGGCGAGTCATGTCAAGAACTCAATAACGGCTTCACAGCAGAGAAAGGAGAAATTGGGGGAGAAGAGGCAGTATTAAGGAAGTCTTCATGAAGGAGGATGTACTTGAGTCAGGCCTTGAAGAAGGGGTATTCCAAACAAAGGGAATAGCATGAGTAAGTTAACAGAGCTTGGAATGTTCATGAAATATTTGGGAACTCTTAGGACATTTGACTGGTTGTGAATCTAGTGGAAGGAAGTTACCAAGGCAAATTACCAAACATGTTGAACTTTCTACTGACCAAACTCTCTGGTACTTTTCATGTATTATTTAATTTAATCCCCTCAAAACCCTTTGAAGTAGGGACTGCTCATTTCATCAATGAAGGAGCTGAAACTTATAGAGGTTAAACAATGTTTCCTGGCTACAAAGATAGTATTTAAGACATGGGAATAAAATCCAGGTCTATTTGGGGGGCCAGCCCGGTGGCGGCATAGTGGTTAAGTTCGTGCACTCCACTTCAGTGGCCTGTGGTTCGCAGGTTCAGATCCGGGGCATGGACCTGTGATCTACTTATCAAGCCATGCTGTGGCAGGCATCCCACATATAAAGTGGAGGAAGATGGGCATGGATACTAGCTCAGGGCCAATCTTCCTCAGCAAAAGTGGAGGATTGGCAATAGATGTTAGCTCAGGGGCTAATCTTCCTCACCAAAAAAAAAAAAAAACCCCAACAAAACCCAGGTCTATTTGACTTCAGTTTTTGTGCTCAACTTCTGAAACATGGTGAAGAAGAGGATAGAAAAGCTGGGTGGAGTCAGGCCAGGGAATCTGTCCTTAGGTTTGCTCAGCTGCTCAGGAGGAAGGAGAAAGCAAAATGAGATTGCTGTTAGGCGGGTTTTGTGCGTGTGTTTTAAAAAAATTTGTCCACATATTGAGTCACCCACGTTGTACATACACAAGGTATGGGTAAATAACCTGAATAGAGCAAATACAAGCCTGATCTTGTATTTTTTCGTCTCACGCAGGCAAGAGAGACAAGTAACAGGGTGCTAAACACAGTATAAAATTAAGTTCCCTAAAGAACACACAGAGTGGTAGAAAGAAGAGTCAGGAAAGGTCTTTGTGTGCTTACACAGAAATGTGAGATGCTCATTTTCAATGCAGCAATTTCTATTTTTATACTTAATTGGAATAGATTAGCTGGTGTTACCACTTACCACCACTAGATGTCACTGTAAGACTAAAGTTAAATGACACTTTTTACTTTGCTTCTCGCCCCCCCTCCATATTTTATTTTTCAGTGAAAAAGTGGGTTAAGAAGTAATTAGGAGGGATACATTTTAAGGGGGAAGGGAGTTTAAAAAAGTGAATGCTTTTATTCTAAATATGCTTTTTATTCTATATTCTACATTACCTTTTGGATACATTACATCACTCAGAAAAATAGTGTTAACTCCCAATATATATCTATTTAGGGTTAATATTTGTAATTAGTTTTGGTTTGAAAATGTACTCATTCATTCAAAAGTAGGAACAGCTTTAGACCTAGACTTTCAGTTGTCTGTATTTTAAATTGTGGTTTTATTAAAGAGAAAGCAGACGCAAGACAGTGTCCTGTGACTGTGCTATTCACGTTTATGGAAACAGTATATCTTCAGAGTCATATAGTGTTGGTGAGAAGTTCTTTTGATTCTACGGTCTCAGTGAGTTTAACAGAAAGTAGCTCAGCTACCTTTATGAATGCCATTTTACTCAAAGATATCTTGCTTTGTTAAATTTCACAGAATTTTATTGCCCAAATTATGTGATGAAGATTTTTCAAAAGGAATAAGATTTCATCTTTACCCTCCACTGTTGTAGTCCTTGCATTAATACGTAGATTTAATTTAGGATAAAATATTCAGGATTTTGGACTTCTGATTTCACTTTTTAATATTTCAGAACGTTAATATTATTTTATGACTGTTTCCTTCATTCGAATGGTTTTATCATATTCGTCCCTCCTCTGACATAGGAATTCCTTCTCTCCTTCTTCCTCTGCCTGTGATTCTTTGCTCTTGGCCTCTCTGGCTTGCTGGCAGAGCAATCCCATGGCAATGTCCTCACCCGTCTTCACGGCCATGCTCACTAATGGGAGTGATTCTTTTCCTTATTTTAGTCATTCTTCTAGATTGAGTTTCTTATGTAGTCTTAGCCTTCCCTTACCAGCTTTCTTTCATTAATCTTTAATAACAATAAAGAAGATGAAAATATCAATAGTTTATTTCCCCCAATTTACCTTTCTTATCATTTTTGTGACTACATAACACCAAAGTAACTGGTTGAAAAACCAATTTAGATGAGCAGTTAGTTTTTACAACTTCTGATGAAACTCTTAGTAGGATTGCTATTTATTCCCAGTGAAGAGACTGGATATTTGGATTCCAGTGGAATTAGCCTTTGTCACTTCCCATTTTCCTCAGTTCTCCAGTTTTTCACTGTTACTACCCAATTTCCTCCAACTGTTTCCTACTGCCTTTAGGGGAATTTCTTCCTTATAGTTCTGAATCTTTGGAATTACACAAGACATGAGAACAGGGCTTCTCACCGAGGTTATGTTTTTCAGTGTCCACTATTAAATAGTTTTTTCTATCATGAAAGCAAACATTGGAAGAAACCAATATATTCGAGATCTAGGTACTGGCTAACCCCTTCCCCCTTTTTTCAAAACTTCACTTTGTGCAGAAAGGCAACATTAAAAACTTTCCCTCCATATTTTCTATATACGAAAGCTCCATAGAGATAGAAATATGATGCAGTTATGCAGCTCCCCTTTATTAAGGACGTGGTACATGCATGTTGGCATTTAGCTACTGTCAGCATTTCCATTGTGGGGATATTAGCAGGAACGAGAATCAGCACCCAGAACCTGATTTCTGGCACACAAGAATACATTGTGATTCTCAGTTGTGGAGACCTCAACTTGCCTTGCGTTCAGCTTCTCTCAGGTGGGGCCAGTGCTGGTTTTTAGCAGGCCTGGTACCTGATGATCTGATCATTCAGCTGGAAACTACTTTCTTCCTTCTACATTAGGAGAAGATACATTTTGACCATTTCATCAGTAATCAAATAACCAATGTACTGGATATACAGGACATAAGGGAACGAATAATTAAATACCGGTTATCAAGTACTCCATGATTCCTGTGGAATGCAGCTAGGAAACATGAAGAATGTGACTGATAGTACACAAAAGAGAAATAATTGAGAAGTCACAGAGTTAAGCCAAGTATTAAGTCTACTTTAAACACCTTAAAGCAGAACAGACCAATTGCAACTTTTGTTTGAATGAATCCATCTAGTAGGGACTTCTGTTGATATGCAGGGGAATCTAGATCATTGCCACTCAAAGTGTGGTCCATGGACCAGCAGCATCAGCATCACCGAGGACCTTTTTAGACATATCGACTCTCAGGCCCCATTCCAGACCTACTGAATCAGAAGTTGCATTTTAACCAGAGCTCCAGGTGATTTTCATGCATTTATAGTTTGAGAAACACTGATTTAGGTCATGGTTAGAATTAAGACTACTTGATCTGTTTTAGTTCAGCTGCTTCGGGTTTTGAATGCTGGAGTCCCTTGCCTCTCCTCCTCCCCCCTCCCCTTCCCCCTTCTTTTTCTTCATTTACATAAAACATTTGGGACAACATTGCTAAAGAAAGAAGTTTCAAAATTTTTTGAGACAACAGAAGAAAAAGAGCAGTACTTTAACTTTTTCCAACTCCAAATTGAGATTCAATGAAAGGGAAAATATAAAATAGCTTCAGTGGTTTGCATAGCAATATATGACTTGAACTTTGTTCTCTATAAGACTTTGTCTCCAAATAAAACAATTGTACAAAAAACCCCAGTAACTTCATCTTCTTTAGTTTTCTATGGTCTCTCTTGTCCCTTCCAGCTGTGAAATGCCTTCTTTCTTTTCTTCAGTCTCTTTTTCTCGTCCCTCACCTCGCTTGTCCCCAGTTCCAGCTGGTAACAGTTTAGGAAGCATGTTGCAGTGTTAATACCTTGTTAAGGTGCTTTCAGCTGTTGGGTCTTTGAGAAGTCAATGTCAGGACTAGTTTACTATGAATGCTTGATGGGTGGGGTAAATCTGGGGACACGCTCAACTTCTACCCCCTCACCCTGCAGGAAGCCTTATGACTATAGGCACCTCTTCCCATGATGCAGTGTTGATGGCTGGGTAAGTAAATAGAAGTATTCTGCTTCTAGTCAAATACTTAGGACAATTTTAAGACATTTAAAATTATTCGTGGACTAGACATGGCATCATTGGGATCCCCTATTTTTAAATTCAGTACAGTCAGGTATAGGGTTAAAGATGGGATGAATATTCTAACTTTTATTTCTAACAGGTGACATAACATTTTACAATTTATAACAAAGAAAAAAGAAAAAAATTTTTTCTCCAATTTTATCATACCAACATATTGTTTAGAATGGTCTAACTTCATGGATGTTTTAGTTTGGCTGTTGATGTTTTATATCTTAAAAATAGCGTTTTAAGTACTTAATTTTTTTTCGATGTAGCATAATTTATTGAAAGCTATTTTTTTCTTTTCCGTTCATGAAACATACGTTGTCCAGATCTCCAACTGTGAGGAGAGAAAGAGAGAGAAAAACATTTTGGTGGAAATCTAATAGAATCCAGTTTCATCCTAAAGGCAGCATACCTAATATTTTTTTTTTCCATCCACAAAGGAAAATGTACTGTGAAACATGTTTTTCTTTTTTTCACACTCTTCTTAAGTTAATTTAAACATGCAATTTGGCCAATTTTTACTCTTGCTTGCAAGGTTAACTATAGGCCAGCACTGTTTGTTTCTTTAATATTGACTTAACTCTGACTGCTGTTGACATTTTTTAAGGTCTATTTCTTTTAATACTACATAATTTAAGGGGAAAAATCAAGACTAATTAGTTGTTAATGAGAAACGCATATAATGAGAAACAAATGTAACATTAATGTCATGTACAATGTATGTCTGTGTGGTTTAAAAGGTAGGAACACAACCATTATTCAAAATGAGGGAATAAAATCATCATAATAATTACTAGCAGATGTGTTGTAACTTGTGTTGCAAGTCAGAATTTCTTTGTCAGGACAGTGTGTTGCAGTGTTTCATAGTATGAATTTGATGTGATTTTTTGAAGGGTTTATATTTTTTTTCACAAAAACCTTTTTTAATCCACCTGCCCGCGTCTTTAGAAGATTGGAAAAGATTTCAGCCCATGTTTTCTCTTCCTCACAACTTTAGCATTCCCTCATTAGCACGGAGATATTCGTGGGCACACTTGGATGTTAGGTTTGGTTGTGGCAGCCCATCGCTCTGCCAGGTTGCTGTACACTCATGGTCTAAGGAGCATCTTGTGTGTCCCACTTCCAAGTGTACCACCAGAGACTGTTACAAATTCCATCCGGTGGCTGGAAAGGCATGATCGGATGACCTCGTGGATATCTGGCATACCTGAGGCTGCTGAACCGGACCCACTGGTTCTCAGCCTCGAGTGCGCAGATCCTGTACCATGGAGCAGTGTCTCGGGTTCAGGCAATAGTCTTTCCACTTCAGGGAACTCTAGACGGAGCAACTCTGAAACATTGTCCTTTCAGAATTACAGACTAGAAGGACGATGTGTTTTGGCTGGGGACTGTGAAGATGGGACGAGGGCAAGGAAGGGAAGACAGATGGTGAAACACTCGAAAGATATCACCAGATGTGAGGTTTTAACCCTTGAGCTTTTGAATGGTGTAAGCCTAAGGAGGTGATAGCAATAATAACAGTTGTCATAGTGCTGCTTATCCATCCATCCATCCATCCATCCAACAAATATTTATCAAGTGTCCTCTGTGTTGGAGCAGAAGTTATAGCAATGAATAAAACATAGGAAGTCTGCTCTCAGGAAGCTTGTGTTCTAGTGAATAATAATATCTAATAATAATATCTCTTGAGGCTTACTATATTTAGGCACTCTTCTAATTACATATGATAACATTTAATCCTTATACCGATCCTCATAGATTGTTCTAATTGAAAAGCTATTAAGAAGACTCTGTTTAAAATATGACATCATTAATACTAAAGATGAAAATAACCTTATAGAAATACATACATGTTAAAAATATTTTTTATCTCAACCAAATAAGCATTCAAGCTATTGGAAGAATTACATAGACATCAGTATAAAAAAACCTATTATAGACATATATTTTATGTAAAGAGAGAAAACATCTCCAATATAATACTTAAATTAACTCTGATGAAACAAATTTGAAGGAAAAGACAGGCCTGGGGGGGGGTGTGGGGAGGGTGTTGTACATTTATGTTGGAGTCAGTTACTAACTGGCTCCTAATAAAAGACACTTGTTCCAAAAGTATGGTAAATAGGCCACTTGCATCAGAGTCCCCTGGGATGTTTGCTAAAATTGTCAGTTGGGGGGAATTTCTCTAGACATAGTGTATCTGAGTAGCTGGAGGCAGGACGTAGGAATCTGCGTTTTTCACCAAATCCCTAGGTGATTCTTATTCACATTAAACTTTGAGAACCACTGATGTACAGTGTTATTTTCACAGTCTGATATCTCAGATGGTCTCCCTCTATTTGAAATTCTCAAAGAGTTATGTTGTCAGCTGGTGAACATCTGTCTAGAATTCTAATACAAGCAATAATAGTGCGTAATAACATACAATATCCATTAATGTTGAACAAGGGTCTGTTCTCTGGCATTATGAAACCTAGAATATTGCTTTTCTTTCTATGTGTGTTGTGACCCAGTAGCATAAATCTCAATTTTTGTCTAACTTTATCTCTGATGGCTATTTCATTTATCACATTCAATACTTTAGTTTTTTTTTGTTTCCTGCTATTTTCTTATATCTCCAATCTTCTCCCAAACTAATTTCTTTTTTTAAAGTTATTTTGAAAAGAATTGTTTTTATAAGGGTAAGGACAACTAATTACTAATCAATCTATAATCAGGATCATTAAATTATTAAATATATATTTTTTCTTTTTATTGACCAGGGTAGGAGAGTCTGAGCTGTGGTAAGAAAAAATTTTGAAATCCCAGTGGCTTACCACACAGGAGATTTGTTTCTCATTTATGCTACTGTCTGATGTGAGCATGTGGGTTACTTTGCTCCTTATAATCACAAAGGAGCGTAGACTAAAGGAGGCTCTGCTTCTGGTAGCTTCACTGTCTGAAACCTGTGGCCTCTTTGACAAGGGTTGAGAGTTGGAGGGTCCCACGTGCACTTTTAAATGCTTTGGTCCAGAAGGTGCACATACCATTGCCTATCATAGACCATGGGTCATAACTGGTCACGTGGCTTTACCTAATAACAAAGGGGTAGGAAAATATGGGGGAATGCTTGTATAATTGGTGGCCAGTAGCACTCTGGCCATATTTTTGGTACCTTTAAATTTCCAGTTCCATTCCACACTGCTTGCCATAAAGCAAAGCAGGTGGGTTACTGCATTTTATTTAACCAGGAAGGAGGCAGAAAGAAGACACCTTTGCTAAAAGACATTGTTACTTGTATCAATCAGTGAAAACAATTTTTCTTTAACTCCTGTGGTTAGGCATTATGAAAAATACAAGATAATGTATAAGACACAGAAGGAGAAAAATCATGATACAAAAGAGAAACAGAATACTTGACAAAATGAAACCCAAGTGATAGTTTTTTTTTTTTTTCGGTGAGGAAGATTAGTCCTAAACTAACATCTGTTGCCAATCCTCCCCCTTTTGCTGAGGAAGACTGGCCCTGGGCTAACATCCGTGCCCATCTTCTTCTACTTTATATGGGATGCTGCCACAGCATGGCTTGATAAGGAGTGTGTATGTCCATGCCCAGGATCTGAACCTGCGAACCCCAGGCTGCTGAAGCGGAGCACACAGACCCATCCACTACGCCACCGGCCCAGCCCCGCAAGTGATGGTTTTTAATCCAGCAAAAAGCTTTGCAAAGCATGGCAATGCTAACAAAAAGCCAAAAAGGCATTTTGGACAGGCACCACAAGAAACTACATAGACATTTTTTTGGCTTGAATTTTTTAATAAGTTACATGAAAATGCACTGTTGTACAAGCAGAAGTTACAGCGAAAGTCCCTGCTGTCCTGGAACTTACATTAAAGAGCATAATAATGGCTAACGTATTCAGGCTTACTGTTAGTCCGCTTGTTACTACTTTACTTACAGTATCTCATTTAATCCTTGTAACGCTCTCATGAGGTGGTTGTGATTGAAGAGAGAATAGTAAGATGAACTTTGAGGAGATAGGCATCTTCGTTTAATGTTTTTTTTTATTCCTATGAATCAGTAGTAGACTTAGAAATATTAGGTTGGATCATATGAAATGATCATTTTTATAGGTCAGAAATTATCAAATATTGGCAGTTTCATACAATTCAACCTAATTGTCAAAATTTCTGGAAATTATTATCAGAACAAAAATAAACATCATCATCATCTATCATTATCATGTTAACAACATTTATCGAGTACTTCGATGTGTCAGTCATTGTACTAACGTTTCACATGTATTTTCTCATTTAATTCTAGATTAGTTTCTTATGGCTCCTGCAAACAAATTACCACGAGTTTAGTGGCTTAAAAAATCCAGAAATTTATCATCTTACAATTTAGAAGTTGAAAGTCCAAATAGGTTTTACTGGTCTAAAATTAAGTTATTGGCAGGATTAAATTCTTTCTGGAGGCTCCAGGGGAGAATCCATTTCCTTGCCTTTTCCAGCTTCCAAAGGCTGTCTGCATTCCTTGGCTCATGGCATCTCCCTCTCCCTTTATTTTTAAATTTTTTTGTGAGGAAGACCAGCCCTGAGCTAACATCTGTTGCCAATCCTCCTCTTTTTGCTGAGGAAGACCGGCCCTGGGCTAACATCCATGCCCATCTTCCTCTACTTTATATGGGACGCCGCCACAGCATGGGTGACAAGCAGTGCATTGGTGGGTGCCCGGGATGGAGGCTAGGAACCCTGGGCTGCCAAGCGTGAACTAAACCTCTGCACCACTGGCCGGCCCCGCCTTCCACCTTTAAAGCCAGTGATCACATCATTCTGACCTCTGATTCCGTGGTCACAGCTCTTCCTCTGACTCAAAAGGATCCTTGTGATTACACTGGATCCACCTTGATAATACAAGATAATCTCCCTATCTCAAGGTCCTTAATTTATCTGCAAAGTCCCTTTGTCATATAAGGTGACATAATCACACGTTCCAGGGATAAGGATGTGGACACCTTTGAGGGGTCATTATTCTGCCTACCACATATTCTAATACAATTCCATGCAGTAGGTACTATCATTATCCCTGTTTTACAGATGAGAGAGCTGAGGCTTAGAGATGTCTGGTGACCTGTCCAAAGTCTCACTCTGCAATGACGGGGCTAGAATGAGAACAGACGCATCTTACTTAAGAGATTATACTCTACCCGTTAAACCATGACAACAAACGGGACAATTCTAGGTGTTCACTTACATATCCAATAAAATAACTCAATCCACAAGTCAGAGGCAACTTATTCTGGTTGAGCAAAAGGAATAGGGCACTCCACCTACGATTATTTTTTCTGGGTCAACATTTTTTTCTTCCATGCTTTAGAGTGTGAAGCTCTGGGGTTTCAAGCTGTCTAAGCACTTAAAGAAATTTAAGGCTTTTCTTTGATGATTATTTGACTCCTTTTATAGATACCCTTTAGACCCACCTTTACAAAGATTGTAACGCTTCTGCCCAGCTGAGAGCAAAAGTCAGGCTCGTTAATTTCAGAACCAGTATCAGCCCTGTCTCTGTCTCCTATCCAAATGTAATATTTTATATCAGGTATCTGTCTCTTTATCTAATCATATGTGTCTCCATCACACACATTGTATATATCACTCACACACAGGCAAACAAACACACTTCAATCTCTAGTTATAATTTTTAGTGTTTAAGTTAAAACAGAATATCTGTCCATTAGGCACTAATCTGAGAGCCCCATCTTAAAATGGTCACCATAAAACTCCTGCCAAAAGCATGGGTGAAATGACTGATATTTTAAAAAGACAGAACTAAATTAATTGTAATTTTCTCTGGTTCTCTAATCACTATTTTTATTTAAAAATTAAATAAGAAGACAACATAAAACACATGTAATAAAGCCCTTAACTTTTATCATTTAAAGAAATGGTATTATAAAAAACATTTCTGCATCTTTTGTAGAACTGCTTTTGAGTACATTCTTAATGTAATTGAGTATTCTTAAATATTTACAGGAAAAATTCCTCAAGGTTAGTAAGAGATAAGTGATTCATTACCTTTCCTTTCCATTTATTTCCATGACTGCCAGGAAACCCAGGGCCTAAATTTGTGCTCAGTTGCAGAACAACTTCTCTCCTCCTTTTGGGTGAATTCACGTTTATTTTTCATTAATAGCCATATATATGCATGTTTCAAATTATTTAAGAAACATGGACATGGTATATATTTTAATGAAATAATATGAAAATAATTTGTAAGCTACCAGATATAGCTTTCAGGCTAATAATTTTTAAAAGTGATGGATTTGGGAAGGGAGGGTCATTACAACTGTCTTTTGTAATAACAGCATTGTTTATCCCTCAAAGGCATCCATGGGCAGACACTCAAATTGGCAACTTGGCTTTCATTCTTCAAGCAATTGATGATAGGGTACTGTCTAGAATTCCACTTGTCATTCCTGTGATTTGGTCTGCCTGAAGCTGACATAGTGAGGTGTTTAAGTTCAAAATTTCAGGGAGATAGAACATATAAGGAGGCTTTTGAATTGCCAAGTGGTCTGACTTACTGACATCATCTTCCAGGATTGTGGGTGAGCACATAGTCACATATGCTGAGCAAAACTTTCCAGTCTTGCGTGTCATGCCATAAACAAGAATGTAGCTTTAACCCTGGAATACTAGTCAATGGAAGTCTTGTCATCGGTGCCCTGGCATGACGACGCCTGCCATGTAGTAAATCCTTGTAACTATTGTTGAATTACTGAGAACCAATTTTAACTGGTGCACTCCTTTTGGAAGTAGTTGTGTTTCATAAGTAGTAAAAACAAGATTCAGAGTCTGGTTGTTTGTGGAACTGGTGGTGTAATGATGCCTCGGGACATTTATTTGGAGAATTAATGTAATGTGAGGGCTTTTGGAGGTGGGATTGGTGACTAAAGGGGGGCAAAGAAGTATTATTGTTCATGGATTCTTTGTGAGGAGAGACCAAGTCGGTGAGGGCAGTGGAGGTGATGGGGTGAAGCCCATTTCTCTGACTAGTCTATGGAACTGGTTTTGAGCCCCAAGGAGAGAAGTTGAGGAGGAGCCATGTTATGAATACTTGGTGATACTTTGGGCAGAAGCTAGGCTGATTTGGAGCCCAGGAAACAAAGTGCCATGCACTTTTGAGGAGAGAGTCATTTTCTCCTTGACGGAGCTGTAGATCGCACGTTGGCCTTGGTACCGTGAGGGTCTGGGCTGCCGTGAGTATGACAGCCCTGCTCCATAGAGCGTGTTCTCACAGAGGGCGTGGGCAGCAAAGATGGCGGCTCAGACACCAGCGGCCTTGTTCCTGAGACCTCTGAGATACTTTCAGTGATTCTCAGACATTACTGGGGAAGATTTTGAGTGAGGTCTTTGTGTTCAAGGCATGTTTACTCCCTACTCTTGATTTTTTTTCTTTGTGGAGGGAGCCCTTGGTCTATCTCCTCTCCCTTAATCTGTGAGAGGAGTTTTAAAAGAGAAAGTGGGTATTCATGCCCGGCATCTCCCTCTCCCCTTTCTTTTGGGGAAGAGCTTGGCTGCAAGCAGCACAAATCCTGCTCTTCTCTCTGCTCACCTGGGCAGCCTGTGGTTTTCCTCTGCTACCTGTGACTTGGTGGGGTGGATGTGGAGAGAGGGAGGTATGTGTCTAATTCTAGGGTTTAACATCAGAAGGCCCCACAGGCCTGCGGATATGAGCCACATTCTCCCATAATAATTTTACTAGTAGTAAAGATGGTGTTTTGTACTCCTGCCTTATTCTTGTCATATTTCTCAAATGTTTCAGGTTACAGGCAGAGATTGTAATAATTCAGCAAGGTTGTGAGATGTAAAATTCGCATGCAAAAATCAGTAGCCTTCATATACACCAGTGTTTCTTAACTGAGGTCAGTCTTCCTCCCCACATGATATGTGGCAATGGCTGGAGACATTTTGGGTTGTCATGATTGCGGACATTAGTGCTACTGGCATCTGGTGGATAGAGGTCCGAGATCTGCTAATATCTTACAATGCATGGGACAGCCCTGATAACAAAGAATTATTGGGCCCAACATGTCAGTAGTGCAGTGCCGTGGTTGAGAGACCCCTATATACATAAATAATAACCTGTTAGAAGATATGAGAAAACTCCATTTAGCAGAAATCCAGTTCTGCTAAAAATTTAAAATTTTCATTGTGAAAATTCCAATAGCAACAAAAGAAGGAAAATTCTTAGGAATAAACCTGGCAATAAATGTGCCAAATCTACATGAAGCAAACGATATAACGCTTCTGACGTCAACAAATCCAAAGACGTCCCTCCCTCTTGGAGAGGATGTCTCAACCTTATCGAAATGTCAGCACTCTCTAGGTTAATTTATAGATTTAGTATGATCCTAATAAGTATACCAACATGTGTCCTTTTGGGAGGTTAGACAAGTTGGTAGCAAAGTTCATATTGAAAATAGCATGCAAGAATAGCTAGGACAACACTGGCAAGGACAAGCTCCGAGGGGGACTAGCTCGACCATATTTTAAAACACCCCACAAAGCCTCTGTGGTTAAAATGCTGTGGGCCTGGTGCATGAATAGGAAGACAGACCAGTGGAATGGATTAAAAAGTCTAGAAATAGTCCTAAGTACATATGGAATTTTAGTATATGAAAAAGGTGTTACATCTCTGGAGAAAGGATAGACTATTTAATAAATGGTGTGGAGACACCTGGATAGTTATTTGGAAATTCAGTTACCTGCTCTTCTTTTATACCAAATTTTACTGTGTTCTTTCCTGTTCCTGAATAACTTGTTCCCTGACGTGGAATTTTCTTGTTTATCGTCTCCATTGTTCTTGTACCATTTTATATAATAGGGAATCCTCAAGACAGGAGTAATGAAATAATAATAATAAATACAGCTAACATTTATTGAGCACCTTAGTAAGTGCTAGTCACTGACAACTATCTTACGGAATACTGAATTCTCACAATAATTCTTTGGACTAGATATTAGTATTATATCTGTTTTATAAAGGAGAAAAGAGAGTCCTGTACAGTTGAAAGCATAGCAAGAAACTTGCAGATACCACACAGCTAATGGTGAGTGAGCAGGGATTTAAACCAGATCTTCTGATTTCACACCCCCTGTTATTCACAGTATAGTGCCTAGTGTATAGTAGACACTCAGTCAATGCTCGTTGTGTAAGTAAATGAATGTACAATAATAATGGAAAATCCTTAGTATGTGAGAAAGATTTTACCAGCAATTTCTTCTGTGCTCTCTAGAGCAGACATTTGGACTTATAGTTTGTTTGATTGCAGAGAAAAGGCCTTATTTAACTGCTTATATACAGTAAGGATAGTGGATTTAACTGTTGGTTGTTGTCCAAATTTCTTTTTAGGAGAATATCATACCCATCATTAGAACCTTTTCAAAATGATTGGTAGGTAGTTGATCTACTCCCTATTGCCTAACCATGCTGTTTAGTGCAAGAATTTCTTAAAATATAGATATTCCTGCATTATTCAGTTTTAATAAATCAGAAATATAGAAATAGTAACAATTATAGCATAGTGTTAGTATTTTTACTCTGAAAAATGTAATATATATGTATATATATCTCCTCAGATTTATTTAATAAGTACATATTGATTTTAGGAATTATACTATAAATATTTTTTCTTCTCTAAGAACTTGCAATATAAAGGAAATGATACTTACCTGGTTATAGAGGATTACCAAAACGGACCATATATGAGTGAGAAAATATTACAGAAATATGTGCATATTATGATACAAAGGTAAGTTAAAACAGTGTGAAAAGCTGCAACATACGGAGGCATTGTAAGAGATGGTGTGTTTGAAATTTGAGAATTGTCCACATTTTACATGTATTTTGTTATATGCGATATTTGTGGCCTCTGAACTTGGGAAGTATTTCAGACTAGAGTGCAGCTTCTGAATCACAATGTTAGAGCAACTCAAAACAGGTGCTGAGGTAATCGAATTGGAGGAGTTGTCATCAGAAAAAAAAAAATCAGGAACCATACATTTAGTTAATAAGTGGTGATAAATAATTAGGAGTGGAAAAAAACAACGCCTTTCTTTTATCTGTTCTATAGAGAACAGACCATTTTTGGGGGGGAGGGAGCCTGATTTGGAATAATTTCCTGGGTGTGAGAGAGCTAGGTTTCACTTAAAATCGGTCACTGGTTTAAAGTACGTGGAAGATGGTGGAAGGGTGGAATGAATGAAGAGTTAGGTATGTTGAATGTTTCTCTTTCTTTTTTTCTAGACCCACTCGAGGTGCTTGGATATGATCCCCTTACATGTGTTGGCACGTACTTCAAGTTCCCTTAACCCAGAAAGCCCACACACTTCAGAGCACAGAGGCAGTGTGACATCAAAAGCTCCTGTTCCCCCCTAACTGCCACATCCACACTGGTGTCTGGCTGGATCCTCCAGGCCGGCTCTCCTATTTCAGCCTTCTCAAAAGAACTAGAAGCAGTATTGTCTCCAAAAGCTTAACACTAATCCAACAATGCTTTCCAACAATTGAAACCTGTGCCTTTTCTTTGAGAGAGTGTTCAGAGGAAAATAGAACCTTTTGGGAGAACAAGGAGTGGGAATGACACTTTATTTTAATATTTAATTCAATTTCTCCCGAAGGTACTGAAAAGTTAAGTTAAAGTAAGATATTAGAGGATACAGCTACCTTCTGGATTTAGAATAGGTTTATTTTCCATTTGTTTAGTTGGTATTTAACTATTTAACTTTTTTCGTTTTAAAGTGGAAGTGGTTAAAAATGACCATGAAAGAGTATAACATAAACTTTAGCATTCATTCAGTGCAGTCTATGGCTAGAAATTGTGCATACATGGACATCATTAGTATTTTTTATATTTCTGATAGAAATGTACGATAGCAGTGCCTTTAATATCCACTAATCAGTCATTTTGGATGTTTAATGTTGAAAAAATTATTTAAATTCATATAAGGCCAGTTCTTTGCTATATTGAAAGTAATTTTATGTAATACTTTTTTCCTTTGAGTTAAAAAAAAAATTTCCCAAGCACTTTCCTATTGGTACCACATACAGTCTAAAGATATGTAAAGGAAATGTGAATGATTTCCTTATATGTTGCTATATTCACTTCCCTGAAATCAACCACATTAATAGCAAAATGGATGGCATTCTCCCTGTTTCTTCATGTCCATAAAAAGATATCAAACGTGTATACGTGTAAACGGGTTTTTAGATAAGAAAATACAGTTACGTGTCACTTAACGGATATGTTCTGAGACATGCATCGTCGGGTGATTTCATCATTGTGCGGACGTCGTAGAGTGTACCTACACGAACCTAGATGGTACAGCCTACTACCCTCCTAGGCTCTATGGCACTAATCTGATGGGATCACTGTTGCACATGTGGTCTGTTGACAGAAACATCGTTATGTGGAGCACGACTGCATTACTGTACATGTTCCACACTTTGTGTTTTTTTTAGACCTCCAGATTAATAGAAACCATTCTTTTTGCTGTCTGGTGTATATTGCATAGAATGGACGTACTATAGTATGTTTAATCGCCTTCCCCATGGATGGTATTCAAGGTGATTTCAGTTTTAACACAAAAAAATCCTTGTACATATATCCCTATGTTCTGCTGGTTTTATTACTGTCAAATATATTTCCCAAAGTGGGATTTCTACTTTTTGGCATATTTGGTATCTTGTGTTTGTTTTAATTTTAATTTTCTTGAATATTAGTGAGATCATACACCATTTCATTTGTTTGTTCACAGTTTGGGTATCAGCTTCCTAAGTTTGCCCATTTTTATGTTGGCTCTTTGTCTTTTATCAATCTGTAGGAGCACTTTACACTCTCCTTGGCTGGTGGTGAATGAGTTGGCCCACTCTCAGTCTTCTGATTTATTGGGAAGAAGAGTCTCTGCTCTGAGATTTTTAAGGTGCAAGGACAGTCCTCTCATTATAGAGACTAGGAACAATTTAGTTTTCTTAGGTGGTTGGCTATCTTCCAGGACAACTGGGCCTGGTGGGATTGTGCCACTGGCCCAAGGATTCCATGTAACAGTGCCCAGGAGAAACTTTCTCTCGTTGTTCAAGGGACCAGTGGGTTCTGTTGACTTTTGCTAGCTGTACCCCTTTAGAAAGCCAAGAAGTTTGAGGTTTCTGTCTTGAGCCTTGAGGAGAAGCTCTTCTTCTTTGTGATTTTTCCCTTGGCTCTCATCTGCCCCAGGAGAAAGAAGCCCTGGTCGTGGTCTCCTTGGAGATCCAAGCAGAACTCGGGCCTTTGGAGGCGCCCCTGGTCTCTGCCAGTGTGCTTGCTGTGGTGGTTGAGGTACTCCAGTGGGCCTGAGAAGGCAGAAGTGTGAATGGTATTTGCAAAGACTGCTCAGATCCCCTGTGCTCAGATTATAATGACAGATTTGCTTGACTTATAAGCAGAAGTTTTTGAACTTGTGCTTTTGAAATTGTTTTCCCAATGAAATGCTTCTCAGTTTGGGGTTGTCTAACCCATAGGATTGTATAGTCAGTATAGCATTGTGATTAAGAACCAGAAATTTTGGAAAGTGATACGTTGAAGGTCCTAGTTATTTTACTTGTTAAGGGGGCCTCCATTTTTTTATCTATAGAATAAGCATAATTATTCTTACATTGTAGGATCATTTTTAAAAATAGGAGTTAAATGCAAAAAAAAGTTACCTTAAGGGTTTGGCAAAGTCTGACACATTGTAAAGACCTAATAAATAAAAGCCTTACAGGAATATTTAAGATTAAACCCATCAGCGAGTATTCGCATCCTTCAATTAACCTTCTGGTTCTGGCAAGTCTAATTACTGTGAATTCCCTTTCCTGAGCTGTTTTCACCATTGCTATTCTCACAAACATCTCTCCATGTCACTCCTTTCTATGTATCAAAAGTTTGCCAAGCAGTTTAGTACTTTCCCAACTCTGTAGAATGGCCAGGTTTCTGTCACAGTTTTAGAATTTTCACTTAAATTGCATTAAAAATAAAAATGCACATTGCTGTGGGCTCTGTGAAAAATCAGTATTTTACTTGTTTGCTGTTTTTTTATGGAGAGACTCTTAATCATCATTTTTGAAACAATTTATTTTTAATGGATCAAAATTGGTTTAATATAAATAACGGCATGGCAGACAACTCCCAGAATGGAATGATAATAAATTTTTTCTCCTTCTTTAGTAAAGGTTTCAGGTGAAACTCGAGTTTGAAGTCTTAAGCAGCCTTAGGCTCTGCAAATAACAGCTCTGCAGCAAATCAAAGAACAATGTTTATGTTCTTCTTACAGCAAGATCATTACCAATTGATCTTTTTGGCAAAACCTACACACATGAATAGGTGTAGAATAATTGAAGTAGAATCAGTATATTTTTTGAAAGTGACCAACAGTGTTGTTATGTGATATGATAAACCATTTGAAAGCATTCTGTCTGGAACACATGGAAATGTTGAACTTTATTTTGATTATATGTTGGTGAAAATTCATGTTGTTTTTTTTTGTCTTAGAAATTTTATTTTTGATTGTATATTCCATGGGGAAATGTGCCTGTCGTGGCCATCCATGATTCAGGTAAAAAGCAGTAGATCTTAGAGAGTTTAGGGAAAAAGACTTGGCTGTTCATTCATTCTGTGAGCACCTATTCAACACTAGTACCTGTGCTAGGTTCTGAGGTTGCAATGGTGGAGGACAGAAATGACCATGGTCCTCATGGAGTCACACCTTAGCAGAAGGGACAGACATTAAACAAATAGCTGTAAGAGTAATTACAGTTGTGATAAATGCCTTGAAGGAAAAGTGGAAAGGGAAGCAGGGTGTCCAGAGCATGGTCGCCTTAATGTTCAGATTTTGCAAAATGGAATTCATACCAATCCTTTCTGAGAGATGATATCCGAGAGTTTTAGATGTGATACATGTAATTGGACAAGGGAAGGGGAGGGGCATGGAGGGAACTGATGTTTATTGAGCTTTTACTGTGTGTCATGTACTTTCAGTGAATTAATTTAATTTTAAGAACATCTCAAGAGAGATAAATATTATTCCCATTTACACGTGAAGAAACTGAGATACAGAGAAGTCAAGTTACTTCTCTGTGCTCTCCCAGTAACTGTGCAGGACTGAGCTCAGACCCTGCTGACCCCAACATGCTACTTCCAGATATTTTAGCCTTTAGAGTAGATTCTTCACATCAACCAATGGCCTTCCTTTGCCTTAGGCCAATACCCTTCATGGATATTTTCTGTAAAAGTATGATAGAATATTATCATACAAGTCAGGGTTCCCTCTCTTCACTTGAGGTTCTCAAAGCAAATAGAAAATTAGACATAATTTGTGTGACTTAAGTGACTGGAAAAAACTTAACATCCTCATGATCATTTGAGATAGTTGTACTTGGAAAAAGTCTATAGATGGTCAAGAAAACTAAACTTGTAAAAACAGAGGTAATTCAGGTAGTATTGTTTCTTCAGTACTTACCAGGGAAAATGAATACTCTTTTAGTTGTGTGCTTTTATGCAATGCAGGGCCTTTAAATTAGATTTTACAAAGTCTGGCTTTTAAGAAAATATTAAATTAAATGGAAAAATATTTCAAAGGCATATGAGGCTGATATATATATATATATATGTATAAATATATATGCAAGCTTTTGATTCATGTAAGCTCCTCTATGAATGTACAGATGATTCATAAAGTAGAAAAGACTGACACAAATACAGGAAAGGGGAAGAAAACTGCTTTCAGGTGCAGAGCACTGAATGCATAATTCAACAGTTAAAAAGAATAAATTTATGGCCAGCTGATCAGTTAACATTATTTGTGGCTTCCTGTGGTTAAATGATACAGCTAATTCCATTCTCTTTCATGAGCCACAAACAACATTCATTTGCCAATATGAGAATTAATCTGACACACTCAGTAAATGGGTCTAAAAGCCAACTAATAAAAGTGGAAGTTTCTGAATATTGGCCTCTCAGTGTCAGTTTCAGGCTTCACGCAGAACACCAAGCCTGCTTCCCAGAAATCTCTATTGCATTGGTATTCACTTGGTATTGGACATTAGTTATTTACTTATAAAATATGTGCTCATTACAAAGGTCTGTGAGTGCAGTTGCATTAATTATTCATCCTAAGATTCTGAAACATGTTGGAGGTTCCGAAAGATAATTTCAACTACTGATGGGAAATGTTACACATGAGAGCCCATCAGCAAGGTTTCAGGAAGTGGGTTTTGGATTTGGAAGGTAGTAACCAATCAGGCACTTTTATCATTTCCCTTAAAGTTCTCTACCATTTAGAGAGATAGGAGAGAGAATTAGAAATTAAATACCTTTTTTCCTGAACAATCAATACATCAGAAATATGTCAAAAGTACATAAATTTATATCTCATTTATCTCCTCCACCTCCCCATTTCTTTGAGTGAGTATAGATTAAAAACTGCAATATTATAAGATTATAGAAATCAGATTTATTTTACTATTTTCATTGTTAAAGTAGAATAGGGGTGTACCAAACCTTAAGTATAGCCTATGTCAGTGTAGAAATCTGGGCACAAAGACAGAAAAATGAGAAGATTGCTAATTCATTTTTTTTTTTTTTTGTGAGGGAGATCAGCCCTGAGCTAACATCTGTCGCCAATCCTTCTCTTTCTGCTGAGGAAGACTGGCCCTGGGCTAACATCTGTGCCCATCTTCCTCTACTTTATATGGGACGCCGCCACTGCATGGCTGACAAGCAGCATGTTGGCGGGTGCCCGGGATCCGAACCCGTGAACCCCAGGCTGCCAAGCACGAACTAAACCGCTGTGCCACTGGGCAGCCCCGATTGCTAATTCATTTTAAGAAATATTTCTTTCTTTATTTTTGGTGAGGAAGATTGGCCCTCAGCTAATATCCATTGCCAATCTTCCTCTTTTTGCTGAGGAAGATTAGCCCTGAGCTAACATCTGTGCCCATCTTCCTCTGTTTTGTATGTGGGACACCACCACAGCATGGTTTGACAAGTGGTGTGTAGGTGTGCGCCCAGGATCCGAACCTGTGAACCCCAGGCTGCCAGAGCAGAGTGCATGAACTTAACCGCTATGCCACTGGGCCAGCCTGAAATGTTTCATTTTTTAATATTTAATATTATTTTCCATGGTATTTATTTGAATACTAAGCTCTCAATGCCTTAAAATGATTTCTTTCTATTTTTTTGAAAATTTTAGTTTTAATTGCCCTAAAATAGTCTAAAAATTTTACTCATTGATTTCACATGCATACACACACACGCGTTACACAAAGCATAAATATATCTCATTGTTAAAAACTCAAACTATACAGAACTATAGTCAGGAAAATGTGGAAACCTCCATTTATTATCCCCTTACCTCTTTTCCCTCCCTGAGAGGTAACCTCAGATGATAATTTTATTATCATCTTCTCTCTCTTCTTTCTATTCATTGGCATACTAATATACACACACATACATACATATATTTCTTTTTTTTTCAAAAATGGGATACTTTTTTAAGAATTAAATTTATTAGAAATATTAGGATAAATAATCTCACATGAAGAGATGATTATTTTTATAATCATTATTAACTCACTCTGTTTTCTTTTGAGTTAATTACCTAGTGTAAATTTGTAGAGGTCCCTCATTAATGGTAAATCTTGTAATCTTTAGTTCTGTCGTATCAAATGCAAAGCACTTGGAATATATTGCTGGTTTAAGTTTTTTCTTTGTAATTAACAATGAAGATATATTTACATTTTCTGATTAGATAATCTGTGAAGGCATAATCTAAAAGTAGAGGCAAGTGCATAAATATATAGTATTTGATCTTGCAATGAGAAGAAAGATATATAAAGAGAAATTTCTGACTTCCTCGGGAGACTCAGTGAATTAAAAATGAACTCTGGTATTTCAGGGGAGTTAGAGCCCTTTTGTTAAAGATACAAAGATGCTACTTTATGTGTAAGAAGGAAATGGGGAGGAGGAGAAAGAGTAGGTTTTAAGAAGTTTAATATGTATTTTTTCCAGAAGATATTAAAAATATTTTATCTTATGGTAAACTTTCTTTTAAGTTTCAAGTGATTTATGCACATGGATAAAATAATTCAAACAGAATGGTACCAAATTAAAGTAAAATCCTCTGACTCTGACCCTATGCCCATATCAATCCCACTCTAAGAGGGAC
Source organism: Tapirus indicus (assembly GCA_031878705.1). NCBI lineage: Eukaryota > Metazoa > Chordata > Mammalia > Perissodactyla > Tapiridae > Tapirus > Tapirus indicus. The sequence continues at coordinate 16,837,645 of CM062925.1, forward strand.
TTTTTAAAGTGTTTCCTCACCCCTGCAACCCCAACTCCAGAAGCTAGTTCTTTTTATTTATTGAAGCTGAATTTGATGAAACCAAAAGAGATCCTTTATTCTCTAACAATGGGTCCCTGTGATACAGATATTTGAACCCTCAGGCATAGGTTGGAATTTGTCAATTGTCAGAATGCTTCTTAGGTTCTGACTCTCATGGCTGGGGATGTGCCCATGGTAATGGATGCAGATAACAAAGGGTTGCCCACATACTTCTGCTCCTGCGTTTCTCTGGGCACATCTGTGACTAAGAAGTAAGTGGGTGAAATGTTCATTCACTAAATATTTATTGAACATCTATTATATGAAGCCATATTCTAGGTTTTAGGAATGCAAAAAGTACCTGTCCTTATAGAGCTCACATTTTAATAGGGAAATGTTATCAATAAGCAAGAACAAAAAATATATAATGTGAGGTAGTGATAAATTCTATAAAAAATATAATATCCAGTAGGATATATTTTAGGTGGAGTATCAGGGAGTGTCTCTATGAGAAAGATAAATTTGAACAGAAACCAGAATGAATTAGGAAGCGAGCCATCAGGAGGAAAAGCACTCCAAGCAGAGGGAATGTCAAATGCAAAGTCCCCGCCTGCAGAAGCATTGTATTTTCAGGGAATTGCACCAAGGCCAGCATCCTGGAGTGGAGCAAATAGAGGGGAAAGTAGTAGAATTTCAAATAAGAGACCAAAATGTCATCAGGGAACAAACCAAGTGGGTTTTAGAGGCCATGGAAAGAACTTTTGATGTATTTGATGTGATGGGAAGCCATTGGAGGGTTTTGAGCAAGAGATTGGCATCATCTATTTTACATTTAAAAAGAATTGGTCTGGCTGCTGTGTGTCTGTTTATGTGCTGTGATTGGAAATCTTGGTATAGAAAGCACCCCAGGGTAAATGCACACTTTGGAAATGTAGACAATATCAGGATCATGCTGGGGCTATTCCGTGTGAAACTCTCCTTTTTAAGTTTCTTTAGGTACAGGATGCTTTTTTCAGCCATTAAAACTGGTCAAGGAGGAGGAAGAGGGGGAGCTGAAGGCAGGCTGGGAAAGCACCAAAAGCACATCCTAGGAGGCAAACACCTTCCTAACATGTGCGGGGCCTGAGGTGAGGGTTTAAGCAGAGGACCACACATGACATTTCTAAATATTTAAAAGTTATTAATCATGCTAAAAGTGCGTTCTATACTCATACTTTGATGATTACACCTTCAAAATTACCTGTAAGACACAGTTTAAATTTAAGATTCCTTGACTTCTTGGAGTTGCTATATTCAACTATATTAAATAAGATGACTTCCTCATCAAAAGACATTGTAGAGTCAAAAGACAAGCTACAAATGGTGAGAAGCTATTTGAAACATGTGTAGCTGGCAAAATTAGTTTTCAGAATATATGAGGATAAGAAAGAAAAAGATAACCTAATAGAAAAATGGACAAAACACATGAATGGAACAAAACACAGGGGAAAAAAGAGAAACCATGAAAATATGAAATATTTTACAATATCATTAGAATCAAGGAAATGCAAAGTAAAGCTAGAATGAGATATGACTTTATAACCACTAGATAGGCAATTAAAATTGGAGCATGCAAGTTTTGAAGAGGATGTGGAGCACTAAGTACTCATAAACTGCTGGAGTGGGTATAAATTGATGCAATCACTTTGGAAAAGAGAATTACTAGTTAAGGTGAGTGTGTGCATACCGTATGACTCAGCAATTCCACCTGTAGGTATATGCCATACAGGAGCTCTTACACATGAGCATCAGGAGAAATGTATAAGAATATTCAGAGCACTATTATTTGTAACAGCAAAGCAGCAGCAGCGGCAACAATAATAATGACAACAACAAACAATTGGACACAGCCCAAGTCTGTATCAACAGTAGAATGGATACATAAACTGGAGCATGTTCTACTATGGAATGGTATAAAGTAGTGAAAAATAAATGACCTGCAGCCTGCCTGCATCAACATGAATGAATCTCAAGAATATGTTGATCAAAGAAGGTGAGTCATAGGAAAACATACATTATATGATGTGAAAAAGGACAAAACTAAAAAATATATTTTAAGGATACATATATGTGATAAAGCTATAGAGAAAAGCAAAGAAATAGTTGACATAAATTAAGGATGGTGAATATTTCCGTGAAGGAAGAAGAATGTTGTGATCAGGGAACCTCATACAGAGATTTCTAAGTAAAGTTAATCTCATTCTTAAACTGGTTGGTGGGTGCGTATATGGATTTCCGTTTCACTGGTATTCGTTAAACTTGACATATACATTGCATACATCCTTTTTACCTGTATCTTTCACAATTAAAAGAGAAATATTAGATGTAGGCATTCTATGTCTGGTATGGTAGCTCTATCATAACAAGGAACACACGCGAATTCTATCTTCATACTCCACCATCCATAGGCATGGTTTTTTGCTGTTAAGGTCTCTTCCGTAAGATGTCTGCAGAAACTCCTAACTGTCCACATTCTAGGCAGGTAGAAGGAAGAGGAGGAGGGTCAAAAAGACTCCTTACAGCTGAAGACTTTTAAGGAGCTTTCTCATAAGCCTCACCTAATGACTTCTGTTTACATCCCGTTGGCCCTCCAGCTATACCTGAATGTGTTAAATTTTAGATATGATATACGTTGACACCTTCAGTAAAATGAGGTTCCTATTAATAAAGAAGAGAGAATGGGTGGTGGATCAGTATCTCGCAGTGGTTGCCAATCTTTTTAGTTTCTTCAAAGAAACTACATGTGAAGTTAATTTTTTGATTCCTTGCATGTCTGAAAAGTGTTCACTCTATTTTCATAATTGTTTGATTAATTTTGTAAAGGATTTTAGGTTCAAAACAATTTTTGTTCCCCTCAGAATCTTAAAGCATTTTTTCATTTGGTCTAGTATCCAGAAACAAAAAGTGAGACAACTCCAGTATTGGTTTTGCTTTAGATAACCTTTTTTTCCTCCCTTTTCTCTGAAAGACTGTAAGCTTTTGGTTTTTCCTTAAAGTTCTGAAATTTCTCTGACATGTGCCTGGATGAAGTTTTTATATTTTATTTATTTATATATAAAATTTTAATTCAGCCTGTCAGTGTCTATCAGCCTAAAGACTCATTTCTTTCTTCAGCCCAAATACATCTTGAGAGTATCTTTATCTTATGATTTTTTGGTTTGTTTTTCTCTTTTCTTTTTTGATTCCTATATGATTGATGTTGGATTTAATGCTTTTATTCTATCTCAACTTTTCTCTCATATTTTCTAGTTCTGCTTTTTGGTTCTATCTTCAGAAACTTTCTTTGAGTTTTTCTTCCAGATCACCCATTTGCTTTTCTGTGTTGCCTACTACTTAGCCCTTTTATTCAATTTCTCATTTCATCAATTGTATTTTTTTTTCAAAATACAAATAAATTGTATATATTTTTTCTTTGGTGAGGAAGATTGGCCATAAGCCAACATTTGTTGCCAGTCTTCCTCTTTTTTGCTTGAGGAAGATTGTTGCTTATTTTTTCTTTGGTGAGGAAGATTGGCCATAAGCTAACATCTGTTGCCAGTCTTCCTCTTTTTTGCTTGAGGAAGATTGTCACTGAGCTAACATTTGTCCCAGTCTTCCTCTATTTTGTATATGGGATGCTGCCATAGCATGGCTTGATGAGCAGTGTGTAGGCCCCTGCCCGGGACCTGAACCCGTGAACCACGGGCTGCTGAAGTGGAGTGAGCAAATTTAACCACTATGCCACTGGGCTGACCCCTCAATTATATTTTTTAATTTACAAGGATTCTTGTTCTTTGCTCCTTTTGCCCATAGCAGCTTATTTTTGCTTTATGGATGCAGTAGCCATCTCAAGTCCTCTGATAAAACCAATTATAATTTTTGTTATGTATACTCTTTTCCAGAGGTATGTCCATTCTGCCATAGGTCATTTTTTCTTATTTGTTCAACTTGATCCTTCTCTTTTTTGCTATTGGTTTTTCTGAGATGGCAGATTATTAGGTTGTCCATTCATATTTAGGAATGGAAGATTAGGTGAATTAATGTAAAATCAGGGATAATATAAAAGAAAGGTGAACATAGGTTTTGCTTAATTTTTATTGATTTTAATAAGTAGAAAATTATGGATGTTTTGTTTCTTCTGTTAAGCATATGTCTGTTTATAAAACATCATGTGTACTTGTTTCTATCTGTAATCAGGAAAGAGAGAATCAAAACTGGTGAGTGAGCCATACAATTCTGGGGAAAAAAATGTGACTATAGCAGGAACATAACAAAGAGTTTAGGAGAGATTAGGTTGACCAGGTGGACAAGGAGCCCAGTTTATTAGTTACAGATCTCAAATACACATTAGTCGGTTAGAAAGAGGGTCCAACATTGTGTTCCAAGAATGAATAAAGAGCTAAATGTTCTTGAAAGGATAGCAACTGTATCTCATCAAATCAGGACGCCTTTGAGTGTTAAACATATCATTTTTCATACTACCCAGAAAAAAGTACTACCAGTTACACCCTAGCACAAATCTTTCTATCACTTAGCGTATTTAGACTTGGTCAGACATAATTTTAATCCTTGTGCATACATAAAAAGGAAAATGTAAGCAAAATAAGTCAATTAAAATATAACTTCTTCACATTCTGAGTCTGTCTTCTGAGCTACTTCTTGACTCAAAGTCATCAGCGTCTGTGTTTTCTGCACAAATTTGCCCTTTTTCTTATCCAGATCATTGAGGATGCAGCATTTTCTAGAAGGGTGCTCCACTAATTATCTCTGGGATTTTCTTCTAAACCACTGACTCCTCTTCAGCAAGTTTTGATGCTCATGTTTTCATGTTCTTGACAGCAGGTATCAATGATAAGTTTTCAGTCAACAACCAGGTCTCATAATTCTTCCTTAAAGTATCTGCAAATGTTTTGTTGTCTGAAATGTTGAGGGCTTGCTGTTGTCCAGTCATGCCCCTTGAGATGACAACCAAGTAAGTGCCTGAGCAAGCAATGGCAACACTATGTCACCTGCTCCTGGTTGACCCAGACGAGATGATGCCCTTGATTATAAGATGCACTTGAATTTCAAAGGTGTGAAATGTGGGGGAAAAAAAAGGAGTGTCTTAGAAATGATATAAGCAGAATTCATTCTTTATCTTTGGAGAACAAAGCTTCTAATTTTTATAACCCTTACTAATTATAATAAAATGCTGATAAGAAATACAGGTATTTTTAATAATACCAATTGCCAAGTCAGTAGATCATAATTATAGGAAAACTGGTCAGATATAGTTGAGTATTTGACTCTTAAAGAACTTCTTATTTTTGAGAAAGGAAAAATGTCTTTTAAAATCTGAAATTACATGAACAACTGGATGTAAAGGTCTTAAGATGGAAAAATACAATTTTGTGGGGAAAAGAAGTTTGATGAAGTAGTCAGTGACACCCAGTGTCAACTGTTGACAACTTAGGTCTACAACTTGGGCTTGCATAAGATGGTATCCTTATGCTTTCTCATTTAAAAATTGCTAAAACCCTAGGAATTAAAAAATAATATCTTGCAGAATTTACTGAAACTTAGGGAAGTGTAAGGATAAGGATAGGAAAGCAGTTACATTTAATGGCATTAGCATTTCATAACATTGTAAAGGTATATGTTTTATAATTAATGTGTTTATGCAAGTTTGTCTATTGTTTAAGGGGTTTGAAGTGTTTAAAAGAGTTAGCCACACTACACTGGTAATTGTAGTTTAAATTTGTAAAGGAATTTTAATCAATTTGTATCCAGTGTCAAAATGCTCAAGAAAAATTGGCTTTCAAAGTGTTCTGTCTGTTAGAGATAGGATTTTAATAAGCTAAGCATTGAACAAAGTACAAATAATAGTGAACTCTATGCGAAAAAGGTTCCTGGGCGTTAAAAATCTATCAGCAGTACAGAGTTCTCTACAATGAAAAGATCTGGCTTCACTTTGTATGTGTTCCTTCTCTCAACATGTATTGGGTGTAGAGTCTGAATTTGCTTCCATGTCTGCTCTTCGTCTTTCTCAGGAGTCTTAGCCCACCCCAGAAGATCCTTCACTTTCTTTAGAAAGCATTCCTATGGTTTTGTCCTGGGGCAAATGCTGCTGCCTCTACTCTGTGAGAAGAAAGAGAAAGGCTTGAGGAAAGAGCTCACTGACTGACTGGTCCATGCCCAGTCTTTTCGTTTATCTCCTTGATTACAGCCCCACACATTCTGCTATTCCCTGTTCTGTGCGCGCCAAGCTTGGCGCCCCTCTGGGACTCTGCCATTAGCATAGTTGCACCTCTGCTGCAGTCTTCTCCTGCGGGTTTTCAGCCTGCATGATCTTACCCACTTTTTTCCTCAAAGTTGCTATAATTCTCTGGTCTACTGATTGCTCCCATTCCCAATCTCAGTATTATTCAATGTCTAGTCACTTTTGTTCATATTTCTATTATTTTAATGTGATTTTAGGAAGGAGAGAAAGTGAATGTGTGCAGTCTGCCATTCTTGAACTAGAAAGTCAAAGGATTTTAAAAGATGTCGAGAATCAAATTGTACTTTACAAGAAATTAAGAATTTTTTTGTGTGTGGTTTAGATGCACGTTAAATTTTAAGATATAAAAGGTTTGATGAGTCTGCAGCTAGGTATTACGTTCAGGCTATGCAGATATTGTAGGTGCATGTATCAATTTTGCAAAAAGGTTTGGATTTACTCTTTAAGTAATCCCAATTTAGTTTTGGATATCCCAGTTGTGCATCTCAAATTTAGAAAAATTTAGAGTTCCTAAGGAACAGATTATGTTTTAATTATTGCATCTCAGAGTCACAAAATATTCAGTCATTTTTACCACAAGAATATGTTCCATAAGGAAATAAAATCTAAACTGAAGTAGTGTTCCTTCTGTTGCTAAGAGAAAAATGTTCTTAAAAGGCTTACCTAATAGATCTAGATTTACAGACTACTTTCTAAGCAGCTCACCTCGCAGCCATCACTGACTCCCATAACTTAATATAAAGAAAATCCTTCTTCATAGATTATGGTTGTAAGATTTATTAGTGACTAAAGCATGTAATTCCCATAAATAAGCCAGTTCTGGGTTAGATTCTCCAAGGCCAAAGGGCTCACGTGACATTTTCCATTTGGGTACAGAATGGCCATTTGGGCTTATAGGATCATTGAGCCTACATCTCTAGTAGTTGACGCTGATCCATTCAAAGTCTATAAAAAATAGGAGATGCCTCAGATGCCTTGAAAGTTTTAAAATAAATAATTCAGACACCTTATAATTTTTTGCCTGCAGGCTCTTTGAAACTAAGTGAAGGCAACCTTCGTCAGTATTTAAATGGGAAATAGTCAAAAAATGAAGCAAGGGATGGCTCGAGTATCGGTGTTTTTTTCTCCCTATATTCTTACAATTTTCATGGCACAATTTCTGGTGTAGTGTTAATATTGCTTTGCTGTGAGTCATAGGTTTGCAGGTGAGGCTTTTTAGTTCTTAGATCAAAGTTATAATACAAAATCAAACTGCTGGGACATGAACTGTTTAATCTTTATGGTTTGACTTAAATAGCCTTCTCGGAATTAATGGAAACATTTCTAAATGTTAGTAGAATGGAATTTTTTTTTAGAAATTGCATTTCAACATTTTTCTCCCCGTTTTTCTCTTAGTCTGTTCACAAGTCTCAGATGAGTAAAGAAGTAGATTAACACATATTCTGAATATATATATATATTTTTTTGTGAGGAAGACCAGCCCTGAGCTAACATCCGTTGCTAATCCTCCTCTTTTTTTTTTGCTGAGGAAGACTGGCCCTGGGCTAACATCCGTGCCTATCTTCCTCTACTTTATATGGGACGCCGCCACTGCATGGCTGACAAGCAGCGTGTCGGTGGGCGCCCGGGATCCGAACCGGCGAACCCCGGGCTGCCAAGCGCGGACGAAACCGCTACGCCACCGGGCAGCCCTGAATATTTAAATAGAAAAGCACAGTAAATTCTGCACTATTTACATATATATTGTATATAGGTACAGATATAGTTCTTCAACAGTTGGGTAAAATTTTCATGTGTTGCAGAATATAGTATTTGAGATGCCTCAAATTTTTTTGCAAAGTGGTAGGATATAAAGAAATATAACAGCATCGGATCTTTTTATTTAGTGGGTATTCGTAGGGGAGAAAATCAGCTATACATATGGGGTTGTCGGGTGGAATAAAGCAATGTTAGCTACTCCCTGTCTTGCCCTTTACATTTCCTGCATCTGATCGCAGATAATACAGAAACAAGTGTTTGATTTTCTTTGCTTTTGTTTCTTAATATCATGTATCCAGTTGTATTTTCAATGTTTTTTAATCTTATGTATAATGTTATAGGAATAATATAATCAAATAAATATTTGGTGCCTTTCAGTGGATTAGGTCTGGTGTGGTGTCTAAAGGAAGTTTTCCATGTCTTGAATCATTCTCATGGTCCTCAGTCCTATCTCCAAACATGACGTTTCTCCTGAGTTCCAAATTTCTAAGTTCATATTCAACTACCTTAATATATGACAGGTACTTAAAAAAATCTGCTTGCTTTAGGATCCAGCTGTCCGCAAAGGATTGTGGGAAAGGTAGTCCACTGGTATGGCAGGCAGAACGGGAGCATGGATTTGGTGGACAGTTCCCAGTCTCGGAAACAATGCTCCACCTTTTATTACCTTAAGTTTAGTTAATGATTTCACTTTTTTCTTAGTTTCCAGAGTTAGAAGTCTTGGATATATTATCAATTGCTTCTACTCTTTCCACAATTACTCTAAATTGCTCACCAAATTCTACCAATTCATCTCTTTAACGCAGTTTCTCTCCATTCCATGGCTATCTCATTATTTCTCGTGTGGCCAATTGCCTCCTGCCTACCTCCTCTTTACCTGGTCCTCGTTCCACACTGGTGGGACAGTTTTATTACTCAAAGATTAAATATGAAGAGATCATCTTTCTTCACTTCTTTTATGAAAAGACCTCATGACTCATCAAGTGTAAAATTCAAACAAAATTAGTTTGGTATACATTGCTCCTTGCAATCTGATCTTTATCAGCATCTACAACTCACCTGTTCACCTCGTGCTTGTGATTTGGTGACACTGAACTCTGTTTATTTACCAAATATATTATGCTCTTTGTGTCTTTGTGAATGCTACTTCTTCTACCAGCAATGTCCTTCTCTTACCTTTCCAAGTGGACTAATGCCTGCTCATCTTTACACCTAGCTCAAATGTTGGCAGGGATTCTCATATGTTCCTTTGTGGCCACTATCACATTTTTCATGCATTTGTGAATAACACTGATCACATTATTTAGCAGTTTATTTGCTTATGTGCATGTGTGTTATGTTAACATTTAGCACAGTACCTGGGACATTATAGATACTCAATAAATGTTTACAAAATTAATAAATCACCTTAAATTGATATTGCCATGAACTCATCATTAATGTTTATTAGACGGCTGTCCTAAGGCTTTAAGGTGCCAGAGGATTAAATAGGATTCTCAGTTTTCAGTACTATAGCTTTGCTCACTTCCCCCAGTTAATTTCTGGTATATGAATCAACAATATTTAGTGCTAAATAGTTAAACTGTGACTCACTCCCAAATCACACGGTCTTCTAGAGAGGGTGATTATTGAGAAGACCCACAGTTGAGCCAGTTGGGGGTCTGCCAGTAACCCTGGCCTGCCACATTTCCTATGATTTAGAGAAGTATCAATCAATGGGCCTCCAGCCATATCTTTCTGTGTGCCAGAAGTAGGAACGTGTTAAAAGGAGAGGTTTTTCTTTTCTTTTTTTTTTTAATTTGAAGCAATGATCTCATGATTGTTCATGATTAGGATTGACTTGTTTAGGCCACCTTGTCTCACCTATTTAAAGCTTGCAAAACCCTAGCCCTCTTCCTTTTCTTCAAATTGGATCAAAAGGCACATGGGGGAACCCTATTGTTACCTCTGAAAGGAAATATACTTCCAGTTGGTGAGACCTTATCTTTCAATATTCAGCATTCAGCAATTTAAAAAGACTGCAAAGAACATCCTCTTTTTTGGAACCACAATTTCCTGCTTCCTACAGTAGTCCTTATTAAACGTCTGAATTCCCAGATTCTGGACTCTGTCTTTCTAGTCTTACCTACCTGACTTTATTGACGGCTAGGATTTTTAGATTGATGTTATCAACCTAGTTTCTTACTTCTTGGGCTTTATCCCTTGCATCTTATGACCATCCCTGCTATTATGTAAAATTTCAAGATACTTGTTATAACCTATATGTAGTTACCTGCAAGTAACTCCTTTCTCCACCCCTCTGCAACACACTGTCTTAAGATCTGTTTGGATCCAGATGAAAAGAAAGGAAATACATGGAGTGGGGCTGGAGTCACGGAACACTTTTGATGATTTTGCCAGCAATGTAAGAGTTGCCACATTTCTCTTCAGCTTTAGAGCATTGGCCAGAGCATAAACAGGGTATTATGTCTGTCCCTATAGATAGTGCAGTTTACTTAAACTTTGTAATGTCGTTTCATTAAATGTGAACATATAACTCAGAAATCTATGATATTTTATCTGTGGAATGAAAAATGTCTTTTTCTGCTCATTATCTTTTTTGGGGGCTACCCGTCCTTCATTCTTGGTCAGTGTAACCCAGAAAGACTGAACTCACCATGGCTCCAGGGGTGGGCTTGTGATCCAAGTCTTGCCAATCAGTATCACCTACCCTTGGACAGAATAAATGATTCAGAGGTGGGCGTGTCACTCTAGCTCAATCTGAGTCAGTTTTGAGACTTCAGCAGAAGCTACCAGGAAAGAGATACTCCTTTTCCATTTGGGTTACTAAAATGATAGAAAGTTCTCTTGCAGCTATTAGTGGCTATTCTTACCCACTGCATGGGGAAGGCATATTTGGCAATTAAGCCGACACAGAGAGACAGAGAAAGTGTTCTGATGAATTTATTGGAGCAACTGGACTCAGCACAGGTTTGAGTTGGGCTTCTGTCCTCTGTAACTAAAAGAAGCTTGGCTGATTAAGTCAGTTATTTGAATATAGCGTTTAGATGAGAAGTTTAATAGTTTTGTAATTGATATGCTTACTCTTGTTGGAAATAACGTAAGACTTGAAAATCATTTTTCTCGTTTTCGTTACATAATATAACGTTCCTCTGAGAAGACACTATCTTGCTAACAAGACAGTCGATTACAACTTGTTGAATTTTTTAAACATGGTAGTTCTCAGACAAATATGAAGACAAATTAATTACCTTGTTTTTCACTTGGGCTCTGTGGATCATAAGCACTGATTTCCTAAACACTACGGAGAAAAACTTTTTTCTCTCTATTTTCTGTGATTGTGCACAGATAGTTAATGATCCCTTCAGAACGTACTTAAACAGCAGAAACTTGCTTAAATCTACTTCAAGTTTCACCGGGCCTGAGATGGTGTGTGCCCTATATCAGTTAAAGAAATGGTTGACTGAAGGATTTTCTACCTTCTGTGTCTTGGGGATTTTTATTCCACTTTTTGACCCATGACTGAACTTGAGATGGCACAATGGCCATTTCTTAAGTCAGATTTTTGTCTTTTCAAATTGATGAGGCTACCTTTTGAATTTTTTTATTGTCTTATGAATATATGGGCTTGTCTCTGAGTAAATTTCCAGAATGAAGGAGAGCTTGGAAAACATCTCATTATCACAAAAACACGGTTTCTTATGAGCTCTATTCCATATGTAAATACCCACTCATTTGAGTTTCTTTTCAATGTTTAGCATTTCAGTTTGTATACATCTACATATTTATATATAAATTATTTCACACACTTTAGAAGAAACTATTATGGGGGTGGGAAACATTATGTTAAATTATTATCATTTTTACAATTTGAAAGACTTTTTTTCCTTTTCTGTTTTAAAAACACTACCCTTAAAGCTTATGTCATAGTGACATTGAAAGTTCTATAGTTCAGATCCCTGCAATTCAGATAGCATATTTTATTTTTGAATAATTAAAGTTCATTGTAATTGGAGATTTCTGTAGAAAACATTCAGCGTATTTCCATGGTCTCTCTACCTTGTCTGCTCAATTGATGAGTTACTGTTTCCAAACTTCTCTGAGAGAAATGCACCTAACAGCTTGTGATGCAATTTATGCACATACAGGATTATATATTTATATACATAGAGCAGTATTTGTGGTGGCAATTTTGTATGAAAATGATGCTTCCGACCTCTCCTTGCTATCTGACCACATTACACTACTGCTTGAATTATGAAACTACACTCCATAGTCTGAAAGAAAAGTTCCAGCACCCATGCATACTGACATGACTGACCTCTTGCATTCCCTGATTCCAAAGCTTCTAACATGTCCCAAGCTCTCATGTGGTTTCAGACTGCTGGGCTTTTGCACAGGCTGTTGTCTCAGTATGCAGGGCTCCCTCTGTCTGCTTTTGTCCCTGGCAAACTCAAATCTCAATTTAAGTGTAACATCTTAGACAAAGCCTTTATTGACTGCTCTAAGTAGTCTTTTCCTCTTGATTCTGGTGTCTTTTTACACACTATTATCACAGCAATTATAGAGTTCACAATTGTTGAGGTGTGATATTAATATGGTGGGCTAAGAACGAGGGCAAAATTTCTCTACCCTTACTTTGCTAAGTCTTAAGGCAAAGTGGCTTTAAGGAGTCATTGTTTCTTTCCTCACAACTGGTGGAAGTAGAATACTTTGTGCAACAAACATACTTCCAAATCTAGAACTCTTTTACAAGTATAAGTATAGTTTTACAGTTTTATTGGTTTGAATCTATTAACCCCTTCATGATCCATTCAATTGTACTCTAAGGGCCTTCTATCAAAAATATTCTACTTTATCCCATGATAAGGAACTGTTAAATTCTGTATCTAAATTCAAGGCCTTGGTTTAGGTGTGAGACAGAAAAATTCGAGGTGAGATGATTGGAGACAGGCTCTAGAATTGGTCTTTCTGGGCTTTACTCTGAAGTATCTGACCTTTCCAAAGATAAGAGCTGAGTCAGTGCAGAGCACCACTCAGAATAATCTGTTCTCTGCCTCAGTTGCAACCATATAAGGCCTGTTCCAAGGAATTATGACAGGTGTCATTCTCATTGATGTAGGTGATGACTGGCCATGGGATAAATCCACTGTATTTTGCCTTGATGTCTTCTATGCCTTAAGGATGCTCAACCCTGTTTGACTCAATCCACGGGGACAAGCGACCTCTTTTTAATGACCCAGGACACTAGAAATGGAGGTTGGGTCTGGGATACAGGGACCGTAGCCAGCACAGTGTTGGATCAGCACGGATGTTGAGGGGAAAAAACATCAGCTTTTTTCCTCAGTGATCATAATGTCAATGACCAGAGAGGATCAGACATCTCTCCAGATAAAGAGCAAAAGTTGCAAGCCCTCCTGATTATGTTCCCTCTCACCTTCTTGGCTTTGCATGAGTGATGTCTTGAGAGAATGGTGGAATTGGTAGGAGGAGACTAGAGAAGTCATTGCAATTATGAGAGCTGGTCTCAAAGTGGTCTGACTCCTAGATATAGATGATAATAAAATCTCCTAAGATTATGCAGGCCAAATGTCTCTGCTTTCCATATCTCCATTTCTATTATCCCAAGATCAGAGGCCTGACTACAGGAGGAAACGAGTCCTCATTAGCAATAAAAATATTATATTTGTCAGTTACATGCCTTTTAAATGTCTTTTCCCCCTTTCCATATTAACCTCTTGCAGCACATAATCTTTTCATTACAGTATCCTCAGCATCCAGCATAATGCCCAGGTCTCCATTAAATAAATGAATGCTGAATGAATGAATGGTGATGCATGGTTCCCTCTGATTAAAAACATACATGTTATGAGACTGCTGGTCTGCTTATTTGAATCAAACTTAATGCCCCCATGAGCACGGCAGTCTGTGAAATGTTCCTATATGAATGTGTCCATTGCTAACCTTTGTTTTAAACCCTTTTGAAGTTGTAAACTGACAAGATCAATGCAGGATTCTATGAATGCTGTTATTTTCAGCATTCACTCATTTTAGAAGAAAAGGAAGCTTCTTTTCCTCACCTCCCACAGCCTGAAGAAAGTTTCCTTTTTGAGAACAAAATTACCATTTGTTTCAAGCTTTCTCTTCAATTATAGCAATTTCCACATGTTTTAAAACTATTCCCAGCAACGGAAAAAAAATCAACATTTGCACTTTTGATTCATGGGCTAATCTGGTAGACACAGGTTTAAAGTCATCACGGCCATGACAAGTAATTTGGAAGACTTTTAAAAATTTGCTGTTGGCTATTGCCCATGCTGTGAACTCAGAAGCAGGACAAACTGAACTGTTTTTTGAGTGCTGTTAAATGATCCGCAGAAAGTGGGCCTTGAAATGTTGCGTTATCCAACAGCTTGATCTCTTCTTAAGGATAAGACAGCATACCCATTTAGGCGAAGTTTTCCCCGTGTATTTTTGTTTCGTAAACTTTGGGAGGACAGTAAGGGAGCATCCACTGCAATCAACTGGCTGTGGCCTGCCAATTCCAGTTCCTGACAGGTAGCAAGCTGGATTCTTGGCTGTAAATAATCTCAAACACTTTCGATATGCTGTAGGAAGGGCAACTGTTTAGCCTAAGCAATTCAAAGAGGCATAATTGTGCTTCTCAGTACACAGAAAGTAACCACATCTGTTTCATATTTTTGGCTTTTAGAACTGAACTCGAACAGAGAAATAAACATACAGCTTTGAAATCGAGTAAAAACAAGTTCATGGTGCACAGATGAGCATATTGTATGTAAGTCAGTGAAAATTTCCTTAATGAGGGTTTCTTTTGGTAAAGTGAGAAATATTTCTGGTGTTAATCAAGGTTTTTTAAAAAAGATTTAATAGAAAATATTATCTATTTAAATGTCAAGGCAGCCTATCATTCCCCCTTAAATCTATTATAGTCAATTGTTGAGATGCCGTGGTGGCGTTCACGTGACCTATTGCAAATATTTGGGGAGTCATCTGTGCTGCATTAGCCTTGCTAGTGGTAGTTATTTAAAAAAAAATAATTTGGATGTAGTAGGCTAAAAACATGCAAGGCAATGAATTAGGACTTCATTAACCACTTTCATCTTTTATTTTGGTTCAAATGTAAATGCAGCCATTTGATATCTAAGTGTATATAATATGTGATGACTGTCTTTTAAAAATGTAATCTAGCAGAAAATACGTCTTAATTTGAATGTAACACTGTTTTAAATATAATTTTAATATTCTCCAGCATCTGGCGTCTCAAAGAATGAGGTCATTTGAGGTTAAGAAACTTTTCCCTGCAAAAATAATAATAATAATAATCTTCAGACAAACAGTGAAAAAAGGCAAGTAGTTATCTAAACGATCAGACACCATGGAGAAAAGAGAAGAAAGAAACTAATGTTCACCAAGGTTTTCCTTTTACTGGTGGCTTTACATTATGATACTCTTAAATATCCTACAATAACTATCATCTAGATAACATTTTTGATATCTTTTAGATGATGAGCCTGACGTGAAAAAATTAGCTGAAATACCCTGAGATCTGCCCTAATTGTACTCTTATCCTCTCTTACTCTCTTTCTTTCAACTTGCAATTATGTATTTTTTTGTTTTGTTTTTTGTGTGTGTGAGGAAAATTAGCCCTGAGCTAACATCTGTTGCCAATCCTCCTCTTTTTGCTGAGGAAGACCAGCCCTGGGCTAACATCCGTGCCCATCTTCCTCTACTTTATATGGGATGCCACCACAGCTTGGCTTGACAAGCAGTGCGTCAGTCCACACCTGGGATCGGAACCTGTGAACCCCGGGCCGCCAAAGCGGAGGGCAAGAACTTAACCACTGTGCCACCGGGCTTGCCCCTGTATTTGTTTTTTTAAATGTTTGTCTTCTCAGCAGTCTGTAAGCTCCATGAGGTCAAAGACTATTTCTGTCCTCCACTGTATAGCCAGGGACCTGCTCATATATGAGTAGCAGCTAATTGATATTTATTGAACAGTGAGAGATGCCTGGCCCTATTTGAAACTACTTAAATATATTGACTCATTTAATCCTCCCAACAAAATTTTGAATGGGTTACTATTATCCTTACTTTATAGATGAATAAACAGAAGCACAGAGAAGTTAAGTAACTTGTGCAAGTCGCACAGCTAGAGTAGGTGGGCAAAACAAGATTAAAGGCTTGGCAGTTTGATTCTTTCTAGGTCCACACTTTTAATTACTAAGTGGACTCTTGGCAAAGTGAGAAATGCTCTGAAGTTAATCAAGATTGAAAAAGACCTCACAGGCAAAATTACTCACTTAGATGTTAAGGCAGCCTATCGTTACCACTTGTCACTGTACTTATTCCTTTAACAAAAAAGCACTGAGTGTTTCTTATGTGCTACTGTGCTAAGCACCTTCTTAGATGATCTCACAGGAACCCACTGTGTGTGTGTGTGTGTGTGTGTGTATGTGTGTGTGTGTGTGTGTGAATCTTATTCTGTGTACAGATGAGAAAACTGAGGCTCCAAAAGATTGAGTAATTTGGCTCAGGTAACATGCTCTGTAATTAGGACGTGTTTGAAAGCAGGCTTGTTTAACTCCAAACTCAGTGCTCTCCGTCTTCATGCAGCTTTCGGATCTCTTTCCCTTCTCTGGTTATTAACACAATAGACGTGGGTGGTGTTAGCCAAAATGTGGTGACACCTAGAAAGATATTAATCTCCTTAATTTGGGGCTTTTTTCTTATTTAATGACTTGAGTTTTGTGAGTAACACGAGGCTGTTTTTTCTTGCCTTGAAGGTAAAGCAAGGTGGGGCAGATGCTCACCTTTGTAAGTGATTGGGCTGACAGGAGTTTAGTGGAGCCCTGAGGTTGTGGACCGAGAGCCTTCGTGATTCTGTACTGCAAGCGAGAAGGAATAAATTATTCCGTTCCCTTCTTGTGTCATTTTAAATCTGTAAAGGAATTGTATGCTATAAAAACTTGAAACCTGCTCCTCTATTGTTAACATCTGACTTTTTTATAGGCTGTCAGAGATTAGGAAGAGAGGCTGCACAGTTCAAGTGTTATTTTCAATCAGGTACCTATCACATATTTTATATCGAAAAGCCAGAGAGTATTTGTTAATTACAGCCATCATATAATCTTTCAAATGCAAATAGTCTGACTCTGATTTCAGTTTGTTTGGTACCATGCTATGATGAAAGAATGGTATAGCCTGATCGTTGTTTTACTCCCATCTGTGTGCACCAGGCAATCACCACTTACAGATGGTTGTGATTCAGAGACAGGTTGCCACATGCGAAAAGAGTATGTTTCAGTTATTTTAATAAGATTTATTGCAGTAGTCACAGTTAAATGCTTAAACCTTAATGATAATTGCTGCTAATCTTTCAAGAAAATGATTAGAGTTTAATAAACCTCAAGAAGGATATTTTGCTGTAAACTTCAGCAAAATTACAAAGGTAAATTTTATGTTTACTCCCTCATCTAATAAATTTGAACACTGAATATACCATTTTCCAGTTTCTGAAATTGGATTTTATAAAGACACACACACACACACGTTTATATTATATGTATTGGGAACAAATTAAGACCCCTAGTTGCTATGAAAAACATAATTGGTCAAGTGGCAATGAATGATTCTGAAAAAATATACTAAAATGATTTCTATTAGCCTTAAGCTTTTTTTCTGGTAAAGTATACATAACATAGAATTTATTTTAACCATTTTTAAATGTACAACCTAGTGACATTAAATACACTCACAATGTTGTGCATCCATCATCACTATCCATTTCCAGAACCCTTTCATCTTCCTAAGCAGAAATCTTGTACCCATTAAGTAATAACTCCCATCTCCTCCTTAGCCCAGACCTGGGAACCTCTATTCTGCTTTCTGTCTCTATGAATTTGTCTATTCTAGGGACCTTATATAAGTGGAATCATACAACTTTTGTCCTTTTGTGTCTGGCTTATTTCATTTAGCATAATTATTTCACTTAGCATAATGTTTTTAGGACTCATCGGTATATCAGGATTTCATTCGCTTTTATGGCTGAATAATATTTCATTGTATATATATACCACGTTTTGTTTATCCATTCACGTATAGATGGATATTGGCATGGGCACTGAGGGGCACATTGGGACCTTTCGGCTATTGGGAATAATGCTGCTATGAACATTGATATACACGTATCTGTTTGATTCCCTGCCTTTAATTCTTTTGGGTATATATCTAGGAATGGAATTGGTGGATCATATAGTAATTCTATGTTTAACTTTTTGAGGAGCTGACAAACTATTTTTTACAGTGGCTGCACCATTTTATATTTCTATCAGCAATGCACGAGGGTTCCAATTTTTTCACATCCTTGCCAACGCATGGTATTGACCTTTTTATTTCTGGAATAACCATCCTAATGGGTGTTAACCTTGAGATTTTTAAGTTAAATTGAATAGATACTTTGAGTAACCATATGAAAATTTTTATTTACTAATTTCATGCAAATTTTCATAAAGTTGGCAATTTATAATCTTAATTTTAATCATTTCATTATTTTTATTTGTTTGGTTAATTTCCTTGATTCTGACAGGAAAGTTCATTTACTTAAAGGTGATGCCAAAAAAGCACATTTAATGATGTTTAACCATTTGTGAAAGCCTGAATAGAAAAGTAGTTTTTTCTTAATGTATAAAATAAGGGCAGTGATAAAATTCGTTAACTGCATGAAAGAGATGAAACAACATAGCTTATAATTCAGGGCATTTCTGTTGTTTAGGTCTAATGTTGTGTGTTTGCTAAGTAGGTTGAAATAGGACACACACAGTCATACACACACACTTACAAAAAATCTCTGTATTCAGGAGGCTATTGCAGAGGAGACATGGGTAGATTAAATGGGATCCTCGTCGGTATCAAAACCTGGGAAACCCTAGTTGACCTTGGATTTCAGGATGTGTCTTTACTGTGGTGCACTGGCATTCCGGGACTGGGCAAGAGACAGGTATAATCTGTTTGGCACATTCAAATTATGGCTATTTCCTTTTCAAGCCAGGGACTAAATCTGCCTCTTGATTTGGATGGACTTTGTGCCTCTTTAAAGCTTGTGCTGTGTTCAGTCTGTACTTCTGGCTGCACGCAGTGTGGAGACTGGGTGTTGGGGGAAGAGTTCTATGCTAGAGAGGCCACTCAGGGGGGAACTGGGCCTCCTGTTTTGGGAAAAAAATCAATGGGTATTGAGTTTTGATTGAAGATGGCTACAAACCATCTGTTAGACACATTTTAAGGTTTGGTATTTCATTTCTTGTACTAAGCACCAGCATTTTATCACCATATAATTCTAGGTTTATATGGCTTTGGAGCTTCAACTTTGGGTTCATGTCTGAAATAAAAGTACTTAAATTATTTATTTGTAGTTTTAAGATGAAATAAGTTAGTTGTATTTTTTTTTTCAGAATCAAGTTCAACATGTTTTATATAACTATAATGTAGAAAAATTCATTTAAGAAAGTAGATACAAATGAAATGATTCTTTGAGATCCATGATGTTGGCAGCATTTTCATCGAAACCATACAATGTTTATTTATAAGTAAACTAGTTTATAAGAACACTTAATACGATATTAGTGCTAAAGCCAATGTTTTGCAGTGGTGGGGGCACTGTAAAATATAAATCAAATAAATTGTGTCCTTTTCTCAGACAACTTACACTCCAAACTGCACAGAAGTGTGCTGCCAGTTGGGGTATTGTATACATATTTAAAATACAACCATAAACGAGAAACACATTGTCAGGAATAGCCAATATTCTCGTTGTACTGGGAAATGCATGTCAGCTGGGTAGTTGTAGAAAGGAATGAATCATAGCCTCTCTTCCCATGGATGAGTCATGGCTGGCTGAATGGAGCTGGGAGTTTCAAGTGCTCTTTCTTTGAGTGATGGAAAGAATTTTTCATCATTTTATATATTATTCAATATCTCTGTCACCATCTCTGTTGATAAATGATATGAAAAATTATCATTTATCATTTAAAATCAATTGAGATATTTACAACTAATACTTTCCTTCCATAGATCTAAAGTGCTTTCCAAAAATCAATTAATTTGCATAATATACTACAATAAGGTTAGTCTTATTATCACCATTTTATGGACAAATTCAAAGCAGGAGAGGTTAATTAACCCATCACAGAGTCCAAAGGGCCAGAGTGGCAAGGCAAAATGGACTGAGCACCAACTTGAAGGCCAGGAACTCTGCTTTTAGCATGGATTTTAATTGATTTAGATCAGTTTCTCTAGCCTAAAAAGCATATGCAATAATTCTGAATTATCATGCAGCAATATAATGTGAATTAAATAATTAATATTCTGAAGCCCTTTATAAATGTGAATTATTATTACTCATTCTAGCCTTAGACCACTAAGTCGGCCAAGCTACCTTCCAGTGCTGGTGACTAAAGTGTAAATTAATTGGCTAAGTGAGAAATTCATCTCACACATTTCCTGCTGAGAGATGAGACTCCTCTGTTCTGATTGGAAATCTCTCTATATATACAGTGGTGCATTTTACTCTGCTTCCCTTAATGTCTGTGTTTGCATCCAATTCCCTAATACACTGGGAATTCATCTTACACAGAGAGATCCATGTTCAAAATACCAGTATAAAATACTCATACTTCTATTAGAAAAGCGTATCTCCCCTTTTCCAGAGATGTACTTTTAGGAATCTTGTCACATGGCTAGCCAACCAGTAGTTTGCTTTACTAATCTTTCACATACATGTTTGGAAAGACTACTGAAAATGATACTTTCTCCAAAGGTATACTGTCCTGGATTATCAAGCTTTGTGCTTATGTTTGGTGCTTTTTCAATAAATATACTTAGAGCACATTACAGTATTGGAAATCCAGAGGTTGCTTTATTGACAGTTTTATTTCCTCTAACCATTTGTTTAGGAAAGTTATTGTTAGAGAGGCTAAACCCCCAAACACTTAATTTAAAAGAAAAGAGGGCTAGGGGTTGAAAGATATAAAGAGTAATTATTAGTTTTATGCCTTTTCAGAGGGATAAGGAGTCTGTCTATAGAATACTTAATATATTACTGGATGAATGATAAAAATAATTTTCAAGATTGCATTAAGACAGCTTTTCAGTCATTTATTCAACAAATATCTTTTGAGCATCTATTGACTGCCAGGTACAGTTCTAGATGCTGAGAGTAAGGACCAGGACTCTGCCCTCTATCACTTAACAGTAAACAGAAGAATAAGAGTATGTTATGTATGTCTGTGTTCTAAGTCAGACCAGGGCTAGGAAGATATAATGAAACTGAAAGGGGCCAGAGTATAATGGGAGTGCTATTTTCAACGAGATGGTCAAGGCAGAAGGAGATTGACAGGTGAGCAGAAGTTTGAATGGAGGGAGGATGTGTGTCTTATGAGTATCATCGGGAAAAGCATTCCAGGCAGAGGCAATAGTGCGTGCAAGAGCCCTGAGAAGGTGGTACGTGGCAAGAGCAGGTGTGGTGGTGATTCTGAGAGTCATCACAGGGCTTAGATGTTTGGAAGCATACTCAGTTCTTGGAAAACAGCCAAGAGACCTTTGGAGAAGGGGATTGTGCACGTGTACATGCAGGAAGAAAACCTGTCAACACCTGAACGTTGGTAGGGACCATCGAGAGCTAGCAGACACCTAGTTTATAAAGAGCTAGCAGAAGCTTGGCTTATTAATTTCAAGGATGTTTAGTGAATAATTCTTGAATTTTCAAAACATATTCAAATATCTGATTTTGAAGGCAGAAGAGTAACCATACACTGGAGAAAAGTATGTAATTTGAACAACTGCAGATTGGGTCAAAGGTCCCCTGGATAACCTAGTGTGCAGTGATTCATACATCAGTAAATCATAATTTTTGCTTTCAATTCTTTTTGTTGAGATAAAAATCACACATAAAATTTACCTTTTTAAGTATACAATTTAGTGTTTTTAGTATTATTCACAAAGTTGTTCAAACATCACCACTGTCTAATTCCAGAATGTTTTTATCACATCCAAAAGAAACCCTGTGTCCATTGGCAGTCACTCTCTTTTTTCTCTTCCCCTAGCCACTGGCAACCCCGGTCTACTTTCTGTTTCTATGGATTTGCCTATTCTGGACATTTCATACAAAAGGAATCATACAATATGTGGCCTTTTGTGTCTGCCAAGGTTCATCCATATTGTTGTAGTAAGAGTAAATACTCCATTCCTTTTTATGGTTGAACAATATTCCATCATATGGATATATAACATTTTGTTAATCGGTTCATCTGTTGATGGGCTTTTGGATTGTTTCTACTTTTTGGCTATTATAAATAATGTTGCTATGAACATACCTGCACAGATTTTTGTGGACATATATTTCCAATTCTCCTGATTATAAACCTAGGAGTGGAACTGCTCAGTCACATGGGAACTCTATGTAAAGCTTTTTGAGGAACTGCCAAACTGTTTTTCAACCTGGCTGCACCATTTTACATTCCCACCAGCAATATATGAAGGTTCCCATTTCTTCACATCTTCTTCCATACTTTCTGTCTTCTTGATTGTAGCCATTCTAGTGTGTATGAAGTGGTATTTCACGTCACTTTTATTTGCATGTCCCTAATGACTGATGATGTTGAGCATATTTTCATGGGCATATTGGCCATTTGTAATCTTTTTTGGAGAATTTTTTCTTCAAATCCTTTGCTCACTTTTAAATTGAGTTATTTGTTCAATTTATTGTTGAGTTGAAAGTGTTCTTTATATATTCTGGATACTAAATCCAGATATGTGGTTTGCAACTATTTTTTTCCCATTCTATGGGTTATCTTGGTAGTGTCCTTTGAAGCATAAACATTTTTAATTTTGATAAAGTCTAATTTATCTTTTTCCCTACACTGGATCCCTTGCATCTCCATATGAATTTTAGAATCAGCTTGTCGATTTCCGTTAAAAAAAAAAAAAGCCAGCTGGGAATTAGATAGCTTTTGCATTGACTCTGTAGATCTATTTGGGGAGTATTGCCTTCCTAACAATCCATGAACACAGTATGTATTTCCATTTATTTAGGTCTTCTTTGATGTCTTTCCACAATGTTTTGTAGTTTTCAGTGTAATCTTGCACTTCTTTTGTTAAATTTATTCCTAAGTAATTTTTTTGATGCTATGATAAATGGAATTGTTTTCATAGTTTAATGTTTAGATTGTCCATTGCTAGTATATAGAAATATAATTGATTCTGGTGTATTAATCTTGTATCCTGAAACATTGCTGTGGTTGTTTATTACCTCTAATAGATTTTTAGTGGATATTTTAGGATTTTCTATATGCAACATCATGTCCTCTGCAAATATAGTTTAACTTCTTCCTTTATTCTTGATGCCTTTTGTTTATTTTTTTACCTAACTGCTTTGCTAGAACCTTTGTACAATGTTGAATAGAAGTGACTTGAGTGGATGTCCTTGTCTTGTTTGTGATATTAGGAGAAGAGTGTTCAGTTCTTCACCCTGAAGTATGATGTTACGTGGGGATTTTTTTGTAGATAGTGGTTCAGGAATTTCTCTTCTAATCCTAGATTCTTGAGTGTTTTTATCATGAGAGAGTGTTGGATTTGCCAACGCAAGTTGCCAGGTTTATATGTAAAAACTACTACATGCTTTCAACTCTTTAAGGAGTTGTGTTATTAAACTATATACTTGTTTAGGGACCCAGGATCTAGTTCAAAATAATTTTCCTAAGGATCTCTACCAAATATATAGTCATCAGGTACCACTAAAGGTGGCATCAGATATCTTCTCAAAGTATGCCCAAATATACCGACTCAATTTGCCACTGCTAAGTTCACTAGATACTAATAATTTTCTGTTTTCATATAGCCTTTGCATGCTCATCATCATGTATATTTTATCTTATCCATAAAGCAAAAACACTTAACAATAAAACCTAAAAAGAGAAAAGGGAATAAATATATATGTGAAAAGGACACATGTCATTAAACATTTCTCATAAGCAGAAAATATAGTGGAGCAGATATAATTAAAAATTCCTTTTTAATATTCCTATGAAGCAAACCAACCAACAAAACCTAATTTTTAGAGAGCGCATCCTTCCTCTTTTCTGCTTGATGTTTTATCTCTATTGTCATCTCACTTCTAGACATGTCAGAGTCATCGTTTCTTTCAGGATGCTGTCTTTGAACTCCAATTCTAGATAATTACCCCGCAGCTAGTGTCTGGCTCCTCAATGCTCTTTCAAATCTCTCATCGCAGTGTAATTATTTGTTTGTGTGATTGTCCTCTCCACTTGACCCTCAGACCCTGTGGAAGTTCACTGGACTGGATAGGCTGCTTTTGTTCCAGGCATGAGCATTATTTATTTATTTTTTGTTGAGAAAGATTCACCCTAAGCTAACATCTGTTCCCAATCTTCCTCTTTCTTTGCTTGAGGAAGATTAGCCCTGAGCTAACATCTGTCCCAGTCTTCCTCTATTTTGTATGTGGGTTGCTGCCACAGTGTGGCTGATGAGTGGTGTAGGTCCACACCCAGGATCTGAACCCGCGAACCCAGGCTGCCAAAGCGGAGTGCGCTGAACTTAACCACTATGCCACAAGGCCGGCCCCTGAACATTATTTATTTTTAAAAACAGCTTTAACAGTATAATGGACATACAGTAAGGAGCATACATTTAAAGTGTACAACCTGATAAGTTTTGACATATATACACCCATTAGACCATCACCACAAGAGAGGGAACATATCCAGCACCCCCCCAAAGTTTCCTCATGTAGATGATGGATTTAAATGAAGCTTTAGAAGAGAAGTTGATTCTAGAGATCTTAAAGAATTCTGACCAGAAATGTCGGTGGGTGGGAGGAAGTTAATGTAATTTGTAGCAGCTGGATGAGAAGCATCTGGCAGGACATTAAGATAGTTTTTTAAGACTAATTCTGGGGGCCGGCCCAGAGGCGCAGCGGTTTAGTTTGTGCTTGGCAGCCCGGGGTTCGTGGGTTTGGATCCCCGGTGCCTCCCAACGCACTGCTTGTCAGCCATGTTGTGGCGGGGTCCCATGTAAAGTAGAGGAAGATGCGCATGGATGTTAGCCCAGGGCTAGTCTTCCTCGCAAAAAGAGGAGGATTAGCAATGGATGTTGGCTCAAGGCTGGTCTTCCTCACACACACACAAAAAAGACTAATTCTGGCCTGTTGAAATCCTCTCCCTGCACCACATCTATTCAAGAAATGGTGCCTTGGGTTTGATGTCAACCTTAGTGAGTCTGTAGCTCAGTAAGAAACAATGAAAGTCAATCTTGTAGTTCATTAATTCTTTTTTTTTCAGTTTTATTTAATTTATTTATTTTAGTTTTTTTTTATTGTGGTAACATTGGTTTGTAACATTACATAAATTTCAGGTGTACATCATTATATTTTGAACAATTACATCATGTTCACCACCCAAAGACTAATTACAATCCATCACCACACACACACGTGCCTACTCATCCCTTTCACCCCCCAACCTCCTCCCTTCCCCTCTTATCACCACCAATCCAATCTGTCTCTATGTGATTGTTTGTTGTTGTTTTTATCTTCTACTTATGAGTGAGATCACACAGTATTTGACTTTCTCCCTTTGACTTATTTCGCTTAGCATAAAACCCTCAAGGTCCGTCTGTGTTGTCACAAATGGCTGGATTTCATTGTTTCTTATGGCTGAGTAGTATTCCATTGTGTATATATACCACGTCTTCTTTATCCATTTGTCCCTTGATGGGCATCTAGGTTGCTTCCAAGTCTTGGCTATTGTGAATAATGCTGCAACGAACATAGGAGTACATATATCTTTACTCGTTTGTGTTTTCATGTTCTTTGGATAAATAGCCAGCAGTGGAATAGCTGGATCATATGGTAGTTGTATTCTCAACTGTTTGAGGACTGTCCATACTGTTTTCCATAGTGGCTGCACCAGTTTGCACTCCCACCAGCAGTGTATGAGAGTTCCATTCTCACCACATCCTCTCCAACACTTGTTGTTTCCTGTCTTGTTAATTATGGCCATTCTGATGGGCATGAGGTGATAACTCATTGTAGTTTTGATTTGCTTTTCCCTGGTAGTTAATGATGTTGAACATCTTTTCAACAGATGTGCCTGTTGACCATCTGTATATCTTCTTTGGAGAATGTCTGTTCAGGTCTTTTGCCCATTTTTTAATTGGGTTGTCAGTTTTTTTGTTGTTGAGATGTATGAGTTCTTTATATATTTTGGAGATTAGCCCCTTATCAGATATATGGTTTGCAAATATCTTCTCCTGATTCTTAGGTTGTCTTTTCATTTTATTGATGGTTTCCTTTCCTGTACAGAAGATTTTTAGTTTGATGTAGTCCCATTGTTTATTTTTCCTATTGTTTCCCTTGCCTGGTCAGCCGTGGTCCTTGAAAATATGTTGCTAAGACTGATGTCAAAGAGCATAGTGCTTATGTTTTCTTCTAGAAGTTTCATGTCTTACGTTCAAGTCTTTAACCATTTTGAGTTGATTTTTGTGTATGGTGTAAGATAATGATCTACTTTCATTCTTTTGCATGTGGCTGTCCAGTTTTCCCAACACCACTTATTGAAGAGACTTTCCTTTCTCCATTGTATGTTCTTGGCTTCTTTGTTGAAAATTAGCTGTCCATAGACGTGTAGCCTTATTTCTGGGCTCTTGATTCTGTTCCATTGATCTGTGTGTCTGTTTTTGTGCCAGTACCATGCTGCTTTGGTTACTATAGCTTTGTAGTATATTTTGAAATCAGGGAGTGTGATACCTTCAGCTTTGTTCTTTCTTTCTCAGGATTCCTTTGGCTATTCAGGGTCTTTTCTTGTTCCATGTAAATTTTAGGATTCCTTGTTCTATTTCAGTGAAAATTGTTGTTGGAACATTGATACGGATTGCATTGAATCTATGGATTGTTTTAGGAAGTATGGACATTTCTACTTTGTTAATTCTTCCACTCCAAGAGTGTGGGATATCTTTCCATTTCTTTGTGTCTTCCATTTCTTTCAAGTGTTTTATAGTTTTCAGTGTACAGATCTTTCACCTCTTTGGTTAAGTTTATTCCTAGGTATTTAATTCTTTTTGTTGCAATTGTAAATGGGATTGTATTCTTAATTCCTCTTTTTGCTACTTCATTGTTAGTATATAGAAAGATAACTGATTTTTGTATGTTGATTTTGTATCCTGCAACTTTACCATTAATTCTAAGTTGTACATTTTTCACATTTTAATTCCTTGAAATAAGGATGCACCTTATCAATAACGTTTGATAGATAATTAGCATTTTTCTTTTTATTAGTATATAAAATAATAGTGAATCTTAATATTAATTTTTCTTATTTATAAAATCTTCTACTTCTCTATGATTAAGAGATCAGAGACAGAATCCCCATTATATTTTCTGCATGTTTATAATTCCCTCCTAAACTCTTCTTTGTTCTGTATTTTTGGCCAATCTTCTGAGGTTTGCATTGTGGGGCTGTTGCCATAGAATGTAGTGACAGTCAGTTGGAAAGACCAGGAAAATTATAGAACCATTTGATGCTAAGAGGGCCTGATGTACCTTTGAGCTGTTACTCTCTCCAAAAAAATTAAAACCATATTTGAAATTCTTCCAAGTCCTCATGTAAAGAAAGTCTCATTTCAGGGTCCCACCAAAAATAAGCAAATAAATAGGACCAGAGTGAAGGACTAATCAAAGGGCAGCAAGGGGAATGTGGAAAATAAACCTTATGACAAGTTTAATCTGAAGCCATCCCACAAAATAGAGGTATAGATTAGAAATTGTGTATTGTTATTATTGTTTAGTGTGTGTTTGGAGATGCTGCTCATTTGGGTGTACTGGTGTTGCTAGGCAAGTCCCATACTGTTGTAATTTGAATGAAAAGACAGTAGTAAAGAAGTGATACTGATCACATGACTGGCAGGGTATCCTGATATTGTCAAGATGGAATTTACTGTGTTGTAGTAATCACAGTCTGGGGTCTTTTGACTTGGTCTTTAGGATCAGAAGTGTGCTTTTGTTGGACACTGAGAGTAGATCCATTTCTGAGGATCAGAGTTGTGTCAATCAAGCACCCAGAACGAAATTGTTAGTGAACAAGGAGAAATTTAACTGCCAAGTGGACTGACCTATTCATATTGTCATGACTAACACATTCTCTCATTTTAGGCAGAGCTACATTGGAAACTAAATTGTAATCAGAAGACCACTTAATGAGGACAGAATCGTTACAAATAGAGTTGCTTATGTGATAAATAACAGAAACAGAGTGCATAAATCAGTGATTCACAACACCTACTCTCCATGTCTTGCTTGTTCAAATACCAACCTCTGGTGCTTAAGCTTCTTTTATCTGGGCTTCAAAGTTGACCACCTATGTACATTCTACTTCCACAGTCTTTTTTAGGCTACTGTGTAATTGGTTATGTTTCAAGTTGACTCAATTGTCGTTATATGCCTGTCTTAATTGGTGTGTTTATGGACTAAACTCTGCAGTCATATGTCACAGACAATATCTTGTCTGAGTGAATATTTTGATTCACTCTTGCATTTGAATAACCACTTCTCTATTTGTAATTGTGTAGGTTTACAGATTTGTATGTATTTAAATATTTAATATTTTAATAGTCTATCTTTCAGATCCTGATCTAATTCTTGGACAAGGAGACACTTTATCATTGCTCTCATGCACTATCATAAGAGATCACACTTCACGTGCCTCCAAATATTTCAGGTCCTTGGAAATGTTTCTGAAGTTTGCATAGGCCATGTGAAAAAAAGGAGCTTGAAGAGGGTCAAAAACATTGGTTTGGCAGTTTCCTTGAAGCAAGTTTCAGTGTTCTGTTATAATCAAAGAGATGGCTTAAAAGTGAAGTGGATGCATCAAGCCTTTCTTGAATATCCATGTTTCCTCCAATGTAGTCTCTTCCTTTTTTTGTTTCACTTCTTTCTCCTATCAATAATGGAGAATGATTCTCAATTCATGCAAATGAATATTACTATACAGAGAAGTGTAGCTGACATTCACTGAATGCTCATTTTATTATTCAGATTTAGCATGTGCATAAATTAGTTGTGTTGTTCAAGTTTCTTTATACAATTATTATGAAATGAATAGTTCCTTAGCTAAAGTCATTCTCTTACTAACTTTGTTTTTACACTTCTTTATAAATATACCTGTGAAGATTATTTCACATTCTTATTTTTTTAGAAAGGAAGAATTATAAGCAGAAAGTTAACATTGGAAAAGATGTGTGTTCATTTGCATGAAATTATTGTTAATGAGAAAATTACACTACAAGTATTGTAATGTTGAGATTGCATGCAGTACATAATAATTATGTTATTATACTTTAAATATTCTCTTATTGGTCAGAATTGTCAACTTTTAAGAGTAAGCTATAAGGAAAAATAAGTTAAGGAAAATGGGTACAGAATAGACCAAGGAGAAATTTTACTGGCGAGGTAGTGGTATGATAGAGACCAACTAGCTCTTCACCAAACCATACTTCCTCCTCTTCTTGACCACATAGTTAAACCAGATTTCCGAGTCTCCCTGGCACTCAGGTGTAGCCATGTGTTGGAAATCTATCCATTGTGATGGTAGTAGAAGTGACAAACTCCGTTTCCAGATTTGGCTTGTAGAACTCTGATAGACAATCCTCCAACCTCTTCTTCCACCAACTTGGCACGGCTGGGCCCTGTCGCCTTGGAAACCACATGTTGGAGATATGGGGTCACAGAAAGAAAGGACTCTGACTCTCTGAACTGCTACTTAGATGAAAATCCCTTGCTTCTCAGAAAAAAAAATAAGGTGGACTTTACATGAGCAAGAAATAAACTTCTATTGTGTTTGAGCCATCATCCATTTTTGAATTAGTTACTGTAGCTAGTATTACCTTAACTAATACAACTGGAAACAAATAATTTCTTGATAATCCTTTCTTAATTTTTAATATGCTATTTCTAATCCATCAAAACTGTACATAATAGCTTTAAAAAGTATTATTTTACTTTTTTTTACTCAAGAAAGGATTTATTGCAGTGACACAAACAGTTATATTAGTAGGGACTCTATTATTAGTAGGTGACAATAAAAACCAGGAAATCCTTGACATGTAAGGGGACTTTAAAATTGTGTAGAAATAAAAGTCATAGGTCTTTATTTTTATTGTATGCACTGACTCCTAAAGAGAGAGAGAAAAAAAGAAAAATTGACACCACGAGAAGCATGTTGGTTTCTTCATTGTTGGGTTGTGTTTGGCTTATATGTGTTTTCTTCATATTCAGCAATATGTGCAAGATTTCCCTCCCTCCCTTCCTCCCTTCTTTCCTTCCTCCCTTCCTCCCTACCTTCCTTCCTTCCTTCGCCAAGCAAGCATAGTATGGTTACGATACACTCATTTTGAGACAAACACATTTTTTGCCTACAAAGACTGAGATTATCATAAAAAATGACCCTATAATTGACTAAATACATATGACATGTGCTGCACAGGAGAATTGCATAATACTTAAGTGAGCATTTATGAATGATTCCATAACAAAAGGGGGTTAGGAAGAATAAGGGAAGTCTCCTGTGAGAAAGTAACTCTGAAGCTGAGAACTAAAGAATAAGTATGAGCTATCAAGACAACTGGACATGGGCTATTCAAGGAATTAGGAAGACAGAAGGATTGGAGAATGGAAATCCTGCATCGGCATGGTATGAGGGGAGGCTACAGAGGAGATAGTCATTGGGTGAGACAGGGGATTCCTTAGTATGCTGAGGACTTGGACTTCGTATTAACAGTAACAGGATACAGTATGTTTTTAAGCAGATGAATGGCAGGACGAGATTTGTATTTTAAAGTAATCACACTGTCCCCAGTGAGGTGACGGATTTAGAAACGGGAAACAGTGACATGTAGAGTCTAGTTTGGAACTGGTATAAGTAGTCCAGGTGAGAGATGATGGTGGCTTGGATTAGGGTGATGGCAGTGTTCATGGAGGCCTGAGGACCAATTTGAAAGATGTTTAGGAGGAAGAATCATCAACATTTTGTGACTAATTGGATTTGAGGGTGAGAGAGGAGTTTAAGGATAATATCCTGTTTTCTGTGTTGTGTCCCTGGGTAGATGACAGGATACTTTACCAAGTTAGGGAACACTGGCAGAAAAACAGGAAGAAAAACAATGAGTTTATTGTTTTAGACATGTTGAATTTGGACCTCTGAAATAGCCAAGTGGCTTAAGTATTTATATACTTACCTAATGTGGTAACCATAATTAGGAGGTTGGATTAAGCATCTGAATTCAGAAGATAGATCTGGGCTGGAGAAAATGTTAGAATTTAATGGATCCTTAGAAATAATTTTGTCCAACCCCAATATTTTGTAGATGAAGGAAATTATTCCTATGGGGGCATGTATTCATATAGTGCTTTATTGTTTACATAGCACTGTATATCATCTCACTTATTTTTTTACAATTTATCATTTGAGGAATTATTATCTCTATATTTGTAATTGAGAAGTCCAAACTTGACATTAACATTTTTAAGGCTTCCTACTACTTCAAAGATCATGAACCCTTCAGCAAAGGATTAAAGTGATTTATACACCTAGTGGCAGGTAAAGACATTGCAAGAGCAAGGACTGAGATTTGGCTGGTTCTGCAAGGTCATTTCCTTATCATGGAGACTGAGTAAAATTGCTGAGTAAAGCAAAATAATGGAGCCTGTTAACCTGCTCTTGAGACAAAGTAACCTCACCTCTAATTCGTGGGACCTGCCTAACAAGAAGTCCAACCTTCATAGCTACTTTTCCATTGGTAAAAAGAGTAAGAGGTATGTGTTAGTCTGTTCAGCTGCTTTAACAAAATGCCATAAACTGGGTGGCTTATAAACAACAGAAATTTCTTTCTCACAGTTCTGGAGCTGGGAAGTCCAAGATCCAGGCACAGGCAGATTTGGTGTCTGGTGAGGATCTTCTTCCTGGTTCATAGATGCCGTTTTCTCCCCATGTCTTTACATATTGGAAGGGGCAAGGACACTCTCTGGAGTCTCTTTTATAAGGGCACAGATCCAATTCATGCGGGCTCCCCCTTCATGACCTACTCACTTTCCAAAGGTCCCACCTCCGAATACTATCACACTGGGTGTTAGGATTGAACATATGAATTTTGGGTTGGATGGGGCAGGGGAGACACAAACATTCAGTCTACAGCAGGGTGGGGAGAAGACAGAAGCTTCCTCTATCAAGAGAATGGAAGACTCAGCTGATATTCTCTTCTCTGTGATCCAAGGTAAAGACACGAGGGGAGAGAAGGCTTCTTCCCCACAACAGTGACTCTGACTTATAGAATTCAGGACTTAACCTCCATATCTAGAAAAATGGAATACAGAATGGCATGTCTTTAGATATAAATATTGGAGGGAAAGGAATAACTCTTTAAAAATTGTTATTATAACTGGTAGCAGTGGCCTTTTTCTCCCTGAAGACCTTGAAACTGGGAAAGTCTTCATATTGCCTGGGGACAAGGGAATGAGCTAGGGAATCCCCTGAGAATTGTTTCTGCCCAGTGTTGTTAAGATTTCCCAGTACTGTATTGTGATTTACAAGTGTAATATAAACATTGTAATTACTTATTATCTTTTCTATTTAACTGGCTTCTAGTGAAAAAAATTTTGTACTATCTGAATAATCTGGAATTTCTAAAATTGTTTCATTTTGTTTGAACTTTGGCAACCCTATTTCAGTATATAAATTTAAAACTCTTGAACTCATCCAGTCAGGAACCATTGGCCTTTGACTGTAAACTAGAATCTATTTTACCCAATACTAGCACTGATATTTATTGTCTTAAGGAACCTTATTTATGTTCAGATATGTTGAAGAAAGAGTCTTCCCCAGAAAAAAATGGAAGCATCCTTGAAAAGAAACAGATTAAGGGCATCTTTGAAAAGTTTGGCTTGCTTGAGGAGGCATGTGTAAGCTTCTGAAGTTCACTCATACTCCACGTGACTATGTTGTCGTCAGAGATTTGTACAAGATCTTGCTGAGAGTCGTCTTTGGAGGTTACTAGAGACTCCTCTAGCCTGAGTGTATATGTTAAGTCTAGTTGTGATTTAACACTTCTAATCTTAGCCACAAGTGAGTGACCATGACATATCAGCAAGTGCTTAATCTTTTGAATTATCAAGGGACATAAGGAACAAAATTTCCCTCGCCACTCTTCTTTTTAGGAAGAAGAAAATACGCTCCATATCAATTAGCTCCAGATAAGCTTCATCACTGGTTCGTTGCATATTTCCTTGCTGTTTTTTGATCCAAATTTTACCAGAAATGATGGTCCTTAAATAGTAAAACTGTCATTATAGTATATGTACGTTTAGGACAGCCGTCAAAATTAACTTGGCTCTATTAGATTTAAAGGACTTAGTGATTAATGATGAAAAGCAAAGGAAATTTTAGAAAAAAATAAAAACACACCAAAAACTGGTATTAAAATTTTTAAGCCAACAGAATGATACTTTTATGAAATACATGATGCTAAGATGCTGAATTTGGAAAGAATTGTTAATAGATTTTTTAGGTTATTAAAATTATTAAAAATGCAACTAATCAGTTTCAGAGTCTGAAGTCTCCTAAAATTAGTATGATGCCAGAAAAAGCATGCCTCTACTAAAAAGTCCTTTGTATAAGAATTAAGAGTTAAGCCAAATATTCTATGATTTCGCTCATATGTGGAAGATAAAAACAACAACAACAAACAAACACATAGATACGGAGACCAGATTGGTGGTTACCAGAGGGGAAGGGGGTAGGGGAGGGTGAAAGCAGTAAAGGGGCATATGTGTGTTGTGATGAATGGTGACGACACTTTGGTGGTGAACATGATATAGTCTATACAGAAGTTGAAACATAATGATGTACACCTGAAATTTATATAATGTTATAAACCAATGTTACTTCAATAAAAAAATAAATTAGAAGAATTCTAAATAATGGTTGTCAAAAAATTCTAAATAATTGTTCTAATAAAATGTTTTTTTTAAATTAGAAAATAGAAACCATAACTAAAGCCTAAAAAAAGATTTAAGGAAGTGAATAGAGCATTAAATTTTTAGTGTAGAGTCTCAAGCTTTGGTAATAAGCAAAATAATTACCAGATGAGTTTATAAATATTAGAGATTTGGGCTTAATCTCTTCCCTCCTCCCAGAGTTTCAGATCCTCTAGGTCTAGGGTGGGGCCTGGGATCCTGTCTTTTTAAAAATGGAGCATCCTTTAGCAATCATAATGTCAGTGGTCATGGGACAGCTTTAGTATTTACTAAAGTAAATTTCCTGGCAATTTGGATAAATTTTAAGTTCATAATAGTGATCCAAAGAATCCGGACCCAAATTAGTACGTGCTGTGTTACTCCTTTTTATAAGTTCCAAACAAGCAGAGTTTATTTGTGTCCTATTAGAAGTGAGAATAGTGATTGTCTTTGGTGGGGATGGTGACTACAAAGGGTGCAAGGGGACCTTCTGGGTGCTGGAAATGTTTTGTTTCTTAAGAGGTACTGGTTACATAGGTGTTTCTGTGGTTAGTGTACTTTCCATATGTATGTTACATTTCAGTTAAACACCAGTTAATTGCCTGAGTGCCTGTAGTCTTATAAGTATCTCAGAACATACACTTTCTTTTGAGAGACAAGTCAGTATTTCTAAATAGCTGGGCTACCAACCATTGTCTATGATAAATTAGATTTAATAATGACGCAAACAATAAATTTGGAACTTATGTAAATGGCTGACTGTAAAACTAAACTTCACTTAAAACAATCCAATGTTACAGTACCACCGCTTTATAACCCTAATATGATTTTTATCTAATGTTGAATATATTTTAAAAAACTGATACAAAGATTCCACAAGTATTGAAAGTGATGCCCTTGTAAGTGCATTATTATTTTATTGTTTTCTTTGTAACATTCATAATATTGTGGACATTTTGCTTTGCTAGGCATGGTGTTATGAATTTCTTTGAATTATTTGCTATTTTTTATTATAAAAGAAGAATTATAAAGTTTTATAAAATTGAATGGATCCTTCTTTCGAATCCTTTAATTTCTTCCCCCTATTTTCCTCTGCACATTTAACATGAGAATGGTCTTCCTCATCAAAAATCTGCTGAGGATTCTCATCCCTGTGTTCTCTATGACCTTATTCTTTTTCTGTGTTTACCTGTGGACCTGAGGCACAGCTTTATTCTTCTATGTGTTCACTGGGACATCCTGAAACCCACTCCAGCACTTTCAGTTGAATTTTTCCTGCGTATTTCTTTCCTTGTAGGTAAGGATTATGGAGATGTGGTGTGGGTCCTGTCTGTAGGGCCACATATCAGAAAAGACCAAAACTGCAAAGCTGAGGAGTGAGCTGCAACAGCTCTGCTTCAAAAGGCGTCTGCCTACCAGGAGGCCTGAGTGGAAAGAGCGTGATAGGGGTAGTCACAAAGAAGTCAAAGCTGGAGGAGGTTGATTAAGATGGAGAGCATCTCTTAAGTGGGAAAATTGTAGAAAATCAAAATGTTTACCCTGAAGAAGAGAGATTTAATGGGTACATAATAGCTACTTTCAAATATTTGTGAACTTTACGTAGAAGACATATTAATTTTTTTCTACTTCTAAGAGAAAATAATTGGAAAAATTAGGTGAAAGTTTTAGGTAGAATAATTTTGATCCAATGTGAGAAAGATTTTTCTCGAAATTAGCATCAGACAGTGTGAAGAGTAATCTCGATGCGGTGGTAAGTGCCTCACTGCTGGAAGTGGTGAGGTAATTTAGATGACTAAATCTAAAGATTTAGTAATTACTAAATTTAGATTACTAATCTAAAGTAATTTAGATTACTAGCAGTAAGCAATGTTGTGCAGGGAATTATAATTTAATTAGAGGCCAGACTATACGACATGTAATGTCCCTTCCAATTCTTAGATTCTGTGATTCCATGAGGAACAATAGACATGTAGTTGTAACTTAATAAGAAAATCACAATCACCCCACCCCCCCAAAAAAACCTGACTAAACCACTTACAAGAGGACTCAAGTTAATCTCTGTAATTTAATGTGATATGAATAATACAATTTATGGTAGACTGTAGAAGATAAAGACAGACTAAGTGATGACAAGATAGATATTTTTGATTGAGATGTCACAAATGGAGGACAATTTACTCAACTGTACTATAAACATGAACGTTTTTTAAACATTTAATTATTATAAACATAAATCTTCCCTCAAACACAGCATGTACTCATGATGGCTTGAATAATCCTATTATTTCAATTTACCAAAATTACTAGCACAAATGACTGTGGTGTTAAAAGATATTTTAAAGGAGTTATATAAACTAATTTAAGATTCAGATTGGTTGACATAAAATTTTTCCACAAGAACTTATTGGGGATGGTTATTTTTACTTTATTCCGATCACAAAGCATATATTCATTTTCTATTGTGTTCAAAGTATTGTATTTGGTGGAGACATTTATTATGCTAGTGGAGGTTTTTGTCTTAAATTTGTGTTAAACTCAATCTTTACTAAGAGGAAGGTATGAAATAACTATAAATGTAGAGGCAGGTAGTGGTAAATTGTGGAAAAATTTTCAATTACAAGGGAGCAATGAAAACTAATAGAGTAAGGGTATATAAACTTCTAAGTAATTCTTTTGATTTGATTTGATAAGGAATAAGTATTAATAGAGCTTACAAAAATAATCAGCTTATGATTAAGATGATTTTGTCCCTACTCCTTCTCCCACATGATAGTATTTGAGTTATTAGAATAAATATTTGGACCAGGGCTAATCCTAGAAATATTGAGAAACAGGTCATAATTGGTTTAATTTCCTCCCCCCAACACAAATACTTTTCTAGGGGTTTAAAGCCCAATATCCTAACTACCTAATGTATATATGAGCAAGATTTGTGCCCCGTGTTTTGAACCCATTCCCCTATTAAGGCTCCCTTGTGGTTTTACATCCTTAGAAGGCTTCTCTCTGAAGTTAACTGAGTTGATAAATTAGCTATGTGACAATACTAAGAGGCTCCCAAGTACCATTTCTGGTCCTGTGTTAAATTCCAAAGTAGATTTTGCTTCCATTGATTCATATACTTTTAGATTTGCAGGGGAGGTCATCTAATTTCAGATACTAATTTTGTAGATGAGGAAATTGAGGACAGGGAATTTAAATAAGTCAGTCTAAAAGATTTTTCTGTTTTCTTTCAAGACATTGTCTGCTGATGCTCAAACTAGTTAGTAGCCATAGATATGCAAACCCCTTTACCTATAAGATGATACTTGGTATCCATAATAGAGGGAATTGATTAAAAGTACAAGAAAATCTGTTGCTGACTGGAATATGAGGATATATATAGTTATCTACCATACTGATGGACATTTACATTGTTACAGATGTCTTGAAAGCAGTCTGACATCTGTTAAAAGTAAAACTACACATACCTTTGACATAGTAATCCCCACTTATAGATCTAGCCCATAGAAATGAAAGCTTCAGTATGTAAGGACCTATTAGCTATTTACTGTAGTATTATTTACAGTGACAAAAATCTAGAAACAAGTTGAATGCTTTTCATAGGCAAAGGATTAATTAATTAATCCAATAAATATTTATTAAGCATTTACTATATGCCAAGAACTGCTTTAGATACTTGGAATATATCAGTGGACAAAACAGTTGAAGACAGGGCTTACATTGTAGTATGGAGGAGAAAAATAAACAGACATAAGAAATAAATCATATAGTGTGACAGAAGTAAATGTACAGTATGATCAAATGAGATGGTGTTGATGCAGGTTGACATTTTAAATAGTATCATGATGGTCTATTTGAGAAGTGAAATTTTAGCAAAGAATTGAAAGGAATTATCAGAAGAATATTCCAGAGAGAGGGATCGAGTAGAGCAAATGCCCTGAGGAAGAAACATCTCTGATATGTTCTGTGTGAGGAAGTACTATGAACAAGGAGAAGAGTAGGAGATACATCCAGCATCATAGTAGAAAAATGACACCCCCCATGAGACTTTGTGGTGTCACCAATGGAGCAAGAAGGCCTCGAGAATGGGTCCTAGGACTGCGTCCTGGACTACTCAGATATTAAGAATTTGGGAAGAAGAATAGAAACCAGCAAAGGAGACTGAGTAGGAGCAACCAGTGAGGTGGACGGGAAAAACGAAACCAAGTGAGCAACAGGGAAAACTTTGAAAAAAATAGTGAAGAAAATATATCAAGGAGAAGGAATTGATAAACAGGATTAAATGCCATTGATAGGTTAAGGAAAGAATTGATTATTGTTGTAATGATGTGGAAGTCTTTGGTAACCAAGATTAGATCAATTTTAGAGGAGATATAGGGGCAAAAGCCTGATTGGAATGAGTCTGTCTTAGTCAACTCAGGCTGCTATAGCAAAATACTATAAACTGGGTGGTTTAAACATGCATTTATTTCTCACAGTTCTGGAGATTGGAAGTCCAAGATCAGGGTGCCCACAGGTTAAGTTTTTTGATGAGGGCCTTCTTCCACAGACAGCCATATTGCTGTGTCCTCACATGGCAGAAAGAGAGCTAGCACGCTCTCTCCTCTTATTATAAGGGTGCCAGTTCCATTCATAAGGACTCCACCCTCATGACATAATTACACCTCAAAGGCCCCACCTCCAAATACCATTGCTTTGGGATTAGAGTTTCAACATACGAATTTTGGGGGGATACCAACATTCAATTCATTGCATTCTGCCCCTGCCCACCCCCAAATTCATGTCCTTCTCAATGCCAGATACATTCATTCCATCCCAACAGCTCCAAAAGTCTTAACTCATTTCAGCATCAACTCTAAAGTCAAAAGTCTCATTTAAATATCCTCTAAATCAGATATGAATGAAACTTGAGGTGTGAGCCATCTTGAGGCAAGTTACTCTCCGGCTGTGAGCCTGTGAAATCAAACATGTTATGTGCTTCCAAAATACAATGGTGGAACAGGCATGGGATAGACAATTTCATTCCAAAAGGGAGAAATAGGAAAGAAGGAAGGAGTGATGGGTCCCAAGCAAGTCCAAAACCTAGCAAGGCAAGCTTGGACCCACTGCAGTGGAGGTCCTGCCCCAGTAACTCTGCCAGGCAGGGGTCCCTAGGCCTCTGCTTGTTGGCCCTGCCTCATGACTTTGGGTGGCCCTGTCCCCATGGCTTTGGGCAGAGGTCATCTGGCCTGTTGAAAGTGAGGTGATGGTCCCCCCTTTTGAAAGTGAAGAGGCAGCCTTGATCTCTGAATCACCTTCAGAGTCATTCTTCTTTTGTCATCAAGAATAGTGCACATTTGTAGCCGAACAGCTGTTTGGTCCTGTCCTGTAAAATCCAAGATGACTTTCATTCGTTTCTTTCTGTCTCTTTCCCATTCAATTCAATTAAATATATTAAGAGATCTATATTTACTGACTTATAGATATTTCTAGGATATATTATGAGTGAGAATATGCATGTTTGGAACAATGTGTATTGAATGATTCTATTTCAGTGTGAACAATGAAACCAAAAAATCAAAACTCCTAGCATCATATATATGCTCGTATATGTACATATCTATTTATGTATGTCTGTGTACAGGAGAAATGTCTTCAAGTTACCACACTGAGCTGTTAATGCCAGTCACTTGTTATGATAAGGGGGAATGAGGGAATTAATGGGGGACATGGGCATTGTTGGGAGGGGATGTTTAGCTTTGCCATTAAACATTTTTGTATTTTATCGTTTTGCTTGCCTCAATGAGCATGTATTAGAGTTGAAATCTGAAATTCATTTAAGGAAATAAAATAAGGTTAAGCCAAAGAATTTAGCAATTATCACAGTTTTGAGAAATTATTTATTATCAAGAAATTAATTATCGTCATCTTAGGATGTCTTAAAGAGAAAGACACCAACATCAATAATTCAAGTTCAGTTGTAGATCTCTTGTCTATGGATTTTGGAGACTGAACTACCACAAAATTATCCATGGAAAGACCTATTTTTTATAACTTTATTAGATATGCATATTATTTGAGCATATCTTGCCTTTCTGTTTCCCTTCCTGACTTCTAACCAGGAAAAAGACCTGCTCAAGATTTCAGGACCTATGATTGATATACACGTCCAGAACTAAAAGAATTTTAAAGAATGTACCATTTAGCTAACCTGGATGGAGCCGCCCATTTATGTTGTTGTACAGTGGTCATGATTTAGAGGTTGTCAACTTTAAGTGCCTCTAGGGGACTGACAGGTAACTTAGGTGAGTCACAAAGATAGGTTTAAGAAAATAGAGTGGCAGGTGTCTATCATCCTAGAGTGCACATGCTCCATTCAAATTTATTCTGTAACACTGTGAAAGCCAAATATAACATTATAGACTGGGGTAAAATTTTTTTATTTTTCTATTTTTTATTTTAATGGGCCCATGTAGTATTTTTAACAGGGTGCTACTGACATTTTGGGCAGACAATTCTTTCCTGTAAAGGACTGTCTTGCGCATACAAGATAATTATCATTGTGTTCCCCCCACCCCACCCACTGCAACTAATTGCATATAACACCTGACTTCCATCCCCACCCCTCACCCCTGGATATTAAAACAACCACTTTCCTCCACATTTTAGTATGCTCACTAGGGGGTCAGTTCCACACTGGGTTATAAGCCCAGTGTTAGGGGTAGGGGATAGTATTATTTTGTAGTAATATGTGTCTTTTCACCTCGATCAAACTCAAAATGTTGAACAAACAATTTTGCCTCTGCTACTGAGGTCTGTGATACTCAGTGACACTTTGACTCATCTTTCAATGGAAACCTTACCTCTTATATGGACAAAAGTCCTTTACAAATGTTAAAGTTTATTACCTTAGCCAAATATTAATTAGGTTTATATATTTCTTATATGTATGAAAATGTTCCAAGAATTCATTAAAGATTGATGGATTTTCCTCTCAGTTAGGCACTCAAACAAACTTATTGATTAATTTTTTAAAAAGCTAATGAATTGAAGAACTGTTTAAGGCACAGGAAGTGAACTAAGTCTATGACCTTTCTGGCACAGTCTTTACCCCCATCGATAGAGTTTCACATTTACTACACTATATAAATAATAAATAACATTGGTGACAAACCCAGAGGGAGCAAAAAGCAGGAGGTGAGGCATTCTGCAGTCTTGCTGTGCATTATCTTCAACACATTGGTTGCATTGTGGTTTTCTGAGGACTAGGCTTCCAAGTGTTGCTTGCTAATGGATACTAACTAGAAGGTGAGAAATCTCCCTGTCACTGACTGTGGTCAGAGAAGGAAAAGATATTTGTTGAATGGCTAGGCACACATCCAGTAGTCAACTGAGCACGTAATGCAGGATTTATTGGAAGGAGTTGAACCTTCCCCACTGGACAGAACTTGATTTTAAGCATGTGTTGATATTATTCCTAAATCAAAAAGTAGGTGGCAGGAGACGGTATCATGGGGATGAGGAATGAGCATGGATTTTGGATTTAGCAAAGACCTGGATTTAAATGCCACTTCTGTTATATATTTACCTTAGGAAAGATAATATTTCCAAGCTAGGTTTTTTCATATCTAAAATATGGACAATAATATTTCTCCCTTATAGGATTCTTTTGTGAATCAATGGAGGTGATGTCTACAGAATGCTCAGTTCCTTCCAGCCTTTCTTCTCTTCGTCTCCCCTCTTTCCCTTTCTTCCTTTTTCCTTCAATTTCCATTCTTCTTTCCTTCCAAATGCTACATGTTAAATTTTACTATAATATGTTGATGTATTTCAACATAATAACAAAGATAATATTGAAACTAGAAGTGATTTTCCACATTATTGCATTAATATTGCTATATAATTTTTAGCAATATTAAAATAAATTCACAGCAGTGTGACTCATTTTGTAGCAATACCAAAGTGTACTCAATTCCTAGAAATATCTCACTGGATTGACTTACTTTCCTAGCATCAATTTCTTCTTGTTGCTGTACATACCAATGTAATCAGTTTCTCTCTTGAGAAGCCCCTGTGGCAACCATAGCAGTTTGTGCAGGGCCACGTGTAATGATTACTAACAAATAGTAATTTAATGGATTGAATATAAAAAATAGAGAGGAAACATATACCTTTTTTTCGAGCCCACTATCCAAATGCTCTGCAGGAAAGAATTCTGTTGCTTCTACTTTGCCATGGAGTCCATGAGGTGTCCTAGGACTCTAGGATTTCCCAATATCCCGGGGGATATTGTTACCTTTCTCTTTTTGTTACTGGTTTTTGAAGTTCTGGAAGTACTTGGCTTTGACTCCTGTAGATCACATTCGATCTTCTCAGGCGCATGTTGTGCTCTCCAGGGTACAAGATTAATGTCGAATTACCAGAGTAAGAGTAACTGAAATGCAATGAAATTCTGGGAAAGAAAATTCCAAATCTGCTTCTTTCTATAAAGCAAATGGTGACAAGTACACATGCATCTGAATATTTTATATAGACATTTTATCCCATGTAATGATGAGTCAACTTGTTCTCAATGATAATTTTTTATAAACTTTCCAAAAGCAAGTCAGTGGTGTTGAAAGATTTAAGTGTCAAAGACAGTAAATAGTAAAGGGAGAAGGTCCTAGAAAATTGCTAATTTATCAACATAAGTGTCTGTCAGGAAGCGCTTTGTTAATAAGAAAAACTTACTGAAAATAGGAAAAAAAGAGATAATTTAAATATCATATGTGTTCTATATCATAATAATGTTTAAGTATTCTGGGTGCTAAGTTTATTCCATTTTAAATAGGCATCATATTTTATATGAAAATATTAATCTATTTTTATTCTGTAACTACAGATTGATATTTCACGTATTCAAGTTTGATATATATGTACTGTTTGCCTTAAGTGATACCATGCATTTCTGTCCCTGCTGTGTCTGTCTCCATTCATCCAGGACTGGCAGATACAGGATTATGCAGTGCTATCTTTTAAACTAGGTGCTTATAAGTAATAGTATTTTCTGAAATTGTATTCCTTTAAAAAATAAAATAAATTATACTTTTATCTGTCTCCTTTAGCAAATGTATTTAATGTTTTAATGACAAAATATTTGATGCTGAAATTTGGGAACATTCTTGGTGCTTGGAATCAAGTTCACTTGGAAGGTAGAGAAGAAATTTTAATAATTGCAGCAAAGGAAATTTTATCCATTTCTAGCAATAAGTTATGCCTATGACAGCATGCTTGCTGCCTCATATCAGGCTAAGGGTCCCACTCATGAATAAATCATGCCATCTTCATGCTTGTTTTTCATGCAGTGCATGCAAATTTTAGAAAAATCAAGAAATGTGCCCCTTTCTTTTAAGAACATACAACATGAAGAGGGCATGCTGCAGTATTAGGTGGTGTCTATGTCTGTATAATGACAATATTTTTCAAGCTCTTTCCCATGCCGTGAAAGTGGCATTCAATTTGTTTTAATATTACAGCTT
This sequence comes from Tapirus indicus, assembly GCA_031878705.1. NCBI lineage: Eukaryota > Metazoa > Chordata > Mammalia > Perissodactyla > Tapiridae > Tapirus > Tapirus indicus. The sequence continues at coordinate 16,881,287 of CM062925.1, forward strand.
TATATATTTATTTTAAATAGACTTTATTATGTAGAGCAGTTTTAGGTTCACAGGAAAATGGGGAGGAAGCTACAGAGATTTCCCATATATCCCCTGCCTCCACACATACATAGCCTCCCCCTTTATCAACATCCTCCACCAGAGCGTACATTTATTACCATTGATGAAGCTACACTGACACATCATAATCACCCAACGACCATAGTTTACATTATGGTTCACTCTCAACTTCTGTTTTGAATTAATATGTATGGCCTTTTCTTAGATCTCGATGTGCACATTACAGGGATCTGATGTTCACTTGTATATTTGGATCATTGTTATGACTTTCTTATCTGCACAGGCAAGATGGTGAGTGCAGTGGAAGCTGTGGCTCTTCTTTTCCAGAGACGGTCTTATTGATTTTGAACATTTTGTGAAAGGTAAAAGAAGGCTGAATAGTAATCCTCTTTTATTAATGTAAGTGGTAATATGAATATAGAAGCCTAAAGGAAAATAGTCAAATTGCATTCTTTTTTATTTTGGATTAAAAAAACAGCTGTATATTTTTCTCAAATTGGAACAATGTGCATATGATGTTTGACATCCAGAATCCCTTCTGTCTATCTAAACTGTCTTATATGCAATATTCTTTCGATACTTTCACATCCTCTCTTAATACTCCATCTTTTATCACTATTGCTAGTACCAATATTAATGATGACCAATATTTACTGTTTTCTAAATAGTAGACATTCTACTAACTTACATATAGTTGCTCAATTTCCCCCCAAAACTGTTAGTTAAATACTATTATTTTATTCTTAAGCAGAGCTGAAAACAAACAACTAAGACCTATAGAAAGATTTATTATCTTTCCCCAAATTCAATTTGATGAAGGCTGGACTTGAGTTGGGATTTTTCTGAATAAAAAGCCTATATCCTTCACTTCTGCAGCGATTCTTGACCTCTGGGACAGGACAATTCTTTACTGTGTAGCTTCTTGTTGAGTGTGGCAGGACAGGTAGGATCTCTGGTCCACTCTCTAAATGATGGTAGCATCCTCCTTCAATGTGTTACCAATAAATACCTCCACATTTCCAAACATCCCCTGGAGGAGGTGAAGCCCCCCAGTACTTCACCTGGGGGGGGGCGGGAATCATTGCTGTAGTTAAGTGGTCAAAGAACGAAAAGTTAAAAAACAAAAAGCCATGGCAGGATTAGTTCATACAGTCATCATGTCTTTGAATCTGACTAGGCTTGGCTAGGGCTCCCTGAGCAGGAGAAGTGATGTGGAAGGGACCAAAAGGTTGAACTGGCTCCATATTTGAGAAGCTCAATGGCTTTTATAAAAGCCGTACAATGTTCTCAAGATATTGCTGGCAGCTGTAGGTATTTTATGGTTGTAGTCACCTACAGAAGAGTTTTAACAGACAGTCCAAAGCCAAAGCTAGACTCTAGTCCCTGGAAAGCTTACCCTATGGCTATAAAAAGGAATAGAGTTATCAGAACTATGTACAAGGTAGAGTGCCCTTAGTTTCATTAAAAAGGCTTCAGCGCAGCTATTGGTTGTGAGATGTGAGGTTCAGAGCAGTCCTTAGCAGAGAGCATGACCCACTGCTGAGTACCAGGGAGCGGGCAAGGTAAATTCTTACATCTTCATCTCTGAATTGCTCACAGGGATTGGGAAGGACTGAGTATACTCAAGAGCCTAGAAACCAGCTAACACCCGTGAAGAATGGGTATGAGAAAGAAGACATACTGAGGAATTTAGCTACCTCTAAGCTGGGGTGGTTTGGTAGCCTGAAGTAGGTTGGAGTGAGGTAAGAAGAAAGTGTACTGGGGTAAGAAGTAAGTGCACCAAGGGAAAATAGCTTAACCATACCCTCAGCTCCTGAAGAGCTCAAAGTGCACCACAGGCAGAAGCCAGGGCTGTAGGTAAGTCTGTTACAGAGACTCTGAATAGTAGCATTCACATTCACCATCAACTCTCTAAACAAAATCCTTAACTGAAAACTTTTTAACCTTAGGGAGTTAGTGTCTTCACCATGTTATATGACACAGTTAAAAGTGAATTTGGAGGAAATTTGTCAGTCTTTTGATCTCTTAGTGTCTGAAGTCTCCTCCTGTGTGTGAAGGATTTCTTATAAGAGGTGAGCTTGCTTCCTGAAAATGCCAGATATTTACTGGCACCAAATATTTACTGGTGCCACCAATCAGATCCCTTCACCAGAGTCTTTAGCAAGAAGCTGGTGAAGGGATGAAGGACAGACCTTGTAGAATCTAGTCAGGGGATGATGATTACAGCTGTGTCACTACATCCAGTTTATAGAGGTGGCCTTCCTGGGGTCTCCAGTGGCCGCAACCACAGCCCAATGATGGTTGTATCATGGTCTAAGTGGAAGTGGTGAGCATTGTTCTTGGCTGGAGAGTTTTTGACTTGGTTCTGTAGCTCTTGCAAAAATTCTGTGGGTACCTAAAATTGAGGTATAATCTATATACATTAAATTACACACATCTTAAGTTTTTAGTTCAATCAGTGTTGACAATTTTATGTAACTGGAGACCACAATCCCCAAAATGACATAAAATGTTTACATCATCCCGTGCTCCCTTCCAGTCAATATTACCTGATCTTCCCACCAAAGAAAAACAATGTCTCATTTCTATTACCATAAATTAGTTGTGCCTATTTGTGGACTTCATGTAAATAGAATCGTAAGGTACATATTCTTTTGTGTCTGGGTTTTTGTACTTTGAGATTTATTCGGGATAGTGTGTGTATTTGTGGTTCATTTCTTTCTGTTGCTGAGTAGTATTTCATTGTGTAAATATGCCACAGTTCGTGTGACCATTCTCTTGTTGATGGCTTGATTCCAGTTTTTGACTAACAGTGTCATAATCATTCTTGATATCCTTGGAGCATATACGTTCATTTCTCTTGGGTAAATAACTAGAAGTAGAATTTCTGGTTAATATCTGTATCCCCCAAATTTTGGTATGCTATGTTTTCATCATGATTCTGTTGAAAACATTTTTCAATTTTCCTGGAATTTACTTCTTTGGCCTGTGGGTTATTTAGAAGTGCATTGCTCAATTTCCAAATATTTAGGAATTATTTTAGATGACTTTCTGTTATCGATTTTTAGTTTAATTCTACCATAGTTATTGTATTAATTTTCAATGGGTACTATAACAAATTACAAGTATACTAGCTTAAAACAGCACAAATTTATGATCTTTCAGTTTTGTAGCTCAGAATTTTTAAATTTTATTTTTTTTCAATCATTTTATTGAGGCCATTTTGGTTTATGACATGGTGTAATTTCAGGTGTACATTGTTATATATCAGTTTCTGTATAGACTGCTTTGTGCTCACCACCAATAGTCTAATTTTTATCTGTCACCACACACATGTGCCCCTTTACCCCTTAAGCCCACCCCCAACCCCCTTCCCCTCTGGTAACCACTAATCTGTTCTCTTTGTCCATGTGTTTGTTTACCTTCCATATGAGTGAAATCATAACAGTGTTTGTCTGTCTCTGTCTGGCTTATTTCACTTAACATCATACCCTAAAGTTCTATCCATGTTGTTGCAAATGGGATGCTTTTGTCTTTTTTTATGGCTGAGTAGTATTCCATTGTATGTATATACTGCATCTTCTTTATCCATTCATCAGTTGGTGGGCATTTGTATTGCTTCCATGTCTTGGCTATTGTGAATAATGCTGCAATGAACACAGGGGTGCATAAATCTCTTTGAATTGTTGATTTAAAGTTCTTTGGATAAATACCCAGTAGTGGGATAGCTGAATTACATGGCATTTTTAATTTTTTGAGAAATCTCCATACTGTTTTCCATTGTGACTACACCAGTTTGCATTCACACCAGCAGTGTATGAAGGTTCCCTTTTCTCTACATCCTTTCCAACATTTGTTATTTTTTGTCTTGGTAATTATAGCCATTCTGACAGGTGTAAGGTGATATCTCATTGTAGTTTTGATTTGCATTTCCCTAATAATTAGTGATATTGAACATCTTTTCATGTGTCTGTTGGCCATCTGTATACCTTCTTTGGAAAAATGTCTGTTCATATCCTTTGCCCATTTTTTGATTGGGTTGTTTGTCTTTTTGTTGTTGAGTTGTATGAATTATTTATATATTTTGGAGATTAGCCCCTCATCAGATATATGGTTTGCAAATATCTTCTTGTTTTCTTGACAGTGTCTTTTGCAGATCAGAAGTTTTAAAATTTAATGAAGTCAGCTTATTATTTCTTTCATGGATTGTGCCTTTAGTGTTGTGTCTAAAAATGCGTTGCCATACCTAAGGTCATAAAATTTCTTGTTATCCTCCAGTAGTTTTATTGTTCTGTGTTTGCACTTAGGTTTATGATCCATTTTGAGTTAATTTTTGTGAAGGGTGTAAGTCCTATTTGTTTTTCATTTATTTGATTTTTTTCTTCTGTGTTTTTTTCTACCTTCTTTTGAATTAATGAAATATCTTTTATTATTTAATTTAATCTAGTCTATTGGATTATAAGCTATACTTCTGTTTTTTTCATCCTGGTTGTACTAGGGTTTATAATATAAATCTTTAAGGTATCACAGAGTACCTTCAAATAATATGCCTCTTCATGTATAGTGAAAGAACTTTTAACACTATGCTTTCATTTGTTCTCCTATCCTTTGTGCAATTGTCTTATATTTTATTTCAACATATTTTACAAACCCTACAATATGTTATTTTTTCTGTAGAAAGTAAATTATTTTTTAAAGAGATTTAAAAAAAACAAGAAAAATAGTTTTTATATCTGTTCACGTATTTACCATTCTGGTGCTCTTCATTCTTTTGTGTTTCCACATTTTCATCTGGTATCATTCTTCTTCTTTCTGAAAAACTTCCTTTAAGAATTCTTGTAGTGTAGGTCTAATGGCAATTAATTCTCTCAACTTTTGTTTGTTTGAAAAAGGCTTTATTTCACCTTCATTTTTGAAAGATAGTGTCACTGGGTATAGAATTCTAGATTCACAGTTTTCTTTCAGTATTCTAAAGATGTTACTCTCTTTTCTTCTGGCTTGAACAGTTTCTAATGAGAAGTATGCTTCAATTCTTTTTTTTGTTCTTCTGTATGTAATGTTCCCCTCTCCCTCACCAAGTGCTTTTAAGATCATCTCTTTATCACAGATTTTCAGCAATTCAGTTGTGATGTGCCTTGTTACATATTTCTTTATGTTTATTATTTTGGGGTACATTGATGTTCTTGGACCTGCTTTTATAATTTTTATCAAATTTGAAAAATGTGTGGCCATTCTTTCTTTAAATATATTTCTCTCTTTTCTCCATTCTCTGTGAGACTGCAGTTACAACTTTATTAGGACCACTCACTATTGTCCCATAAGTCACTGAGGTCTCTACATTGCTTTGCTTTTTCCTTTGTGTGCTTCATATGTGATAGTTTTTCTTGCTATCTCTTCATTTTCACAGATCATTTCTTCTGCAGTGTGTAATCTGTTAATCCCATCTAGTGTATTTTTTGTTTCAGACATTGTAGTTTTCCTCTCTAGGATTCCATTTATTTTTGTGTTTTGGTTAGTTTTGATAGTATCTTTTGTCTCTCTCCTCATCATGCTTATGTTTATCTCTGTATTCTTGAACAGGTTGAGGATACTTGTAATAGCTGTTTTAAGATCTTTGTTTGCTAATTCTATTATCTCTGTCATTTCTGGATCTGTTTCTATTGATTTTTCTCCTGGTTATGGGTCATATTTTCCAGCCTCTATATATAACTGATAATTTTGATTGGGTGCTAGACATTGTGAATTTTTTGTTGTTGGTGTAGAATTTTATTACATTCTTTAAAGTATTGAATTTTTAAAAAAATGTCATGCAGTTAAAATTTTTGGGATCAGTTTGATCCATTTGAGGTTTACTTTTATGCTTTGTTAGTGAGGGTCCAGAACATCCTTTAATCTAGGGCTAATTTAGTTCCACTTCTAGGAGATACTCTTCTGAGGATTCCAATTCACTGCACTGTGAATTAGGAGGTCTTTCCACTCTCACTCATGGGAACACAAACATTTCCCAGCCCTGTGCAATCTGTGAGAATTATTCTGTCTACTCTTCTGGGAGTGAGGTGGGTATTAGGCCCTGTTACTCTATTGTGGTAAGAAATGGAAGTCCCATAGAATATTTTTGAATTATGAACCCATTTTCTTTTATTTTTCCCAGGACTGTTTATTTCTTATTTTTTTGAGGTTTCTTTTTATTTATTTATTTAATTTATTTTTATTAGCAGTAACATTGGTTTATAACATTGTACAATTTTCAGGTGTCATCATTATACTTCTACTTCTGCATAGATTATATCATGTTCACCACCCAAATACTAATTACAGTCCATCACTACACACATGTGCCTAATCATCCCTTTCGCCCTCCTCCCTCCCCCATTCCCCTCTGGTAACCACCAGTCCAATCTCTGTCTCTATATGATTGTTTGTTGTTATTTTTATCTTCTACTTATGAGTGAGATCATGCAGTTTTTGACCTTCTTCCTCTGACTTATTTCACTTAGCATAATACCCTCAGTGTCCATCCATGTTGTCACAAATGGCTGGATTTCATCATTTCTTATGGCTGAGTAGTATTCCATGGTGTATATATACCACATCTTCTTTATCCATTTGTCCCTTGATGGGCACCTAGGTTGCTTCCAAGTCTTGGCTATTGTGAATAATGCTGCAATGAACATAGGGGTGCATATATCTTTACTCATTTGTGTTTTCATGTTCTTTGGATAAATAGCCAGCAGTGGAATAGCTGGATAATATGGTAATTGTATTCTTAATTTTTTGAAGACTGTCCATACTGTTTTCCATAGTGGCTGCACCAGTTTGCACTCACACCAGCAGTGTATGAGAGTTCCATTCTCACCACATCCTCTCCAACACTTGTTGTTTCCTGTCTTGTTAATTATAGCCATTCTGATGGGCGTGAGCTGATATCTCATTGTAGTTTTGATTTGTATTTCCCTGATAGTTAATGATGTTGAACATCTTTTCAACAGATGTGCCTGTTGACCATCTGTATATCTTCTTTGGAGAATGTCTGTTCAGGTCTTTTGCCCATTTTTTATTTGGGTTGTTAGTTGTTTTGTTGTTGATGTATGAGTTCTTTATATATTTTGGAGATTAGCCCCTCATCAGATATATGGTTTGCAAATATCTTCTCCTGATTCTTAGGTTGTCTTTTCATTTTATTGATGGTTTCCTTTGCTGTGCAGAAGCATTTTAGTTTGATGTAGTCCCATTTGTTTCTTTTTTCTGTTGTTTCCCTTGACCGGTCAGACACGGTACTTGAAAAGATGTTGCTAAGACCAATGTTGCAGAGTGTACTCCCTATGTTTTCTTCTAGAAGTTTCATGTCTTACATTCAAGTCTTTAATCCATTTTGAGTTCATTTTTGTGTATGGTGTTAGATAATGGCCTACTTTCATTTTTTTGCATGTGGCTGTCCAGTTTTCCCAACACCACTTATTGAAGAGACTTTCCTTTCTCCATTTTATGTTCTTGGCTCCCTTGTCCAAAATTAGCTGTGTGGGTTTATTTCTGGGCTGTCAATTCTATTCCATTGATCTGTGTGTCTGTTTTTGTGCCAGTACCATGCTGTTTTGGTTACTATAGCTTTGTAGTATATTTTGAAATCAGGGAATGTGATTCCTCCAGCTTTGTTCTTTTTTCTCAGTATTCCTTTAGCTATTTGGGGTCTTTTGTTGTTCCATATAAATTTTAGGATTCTTTATTCTATTTCTGTGAAAAATGTCATTGGAACTTAGATAGGGATTGCATTGAATCTATAGATTGCTTTAGGAAGTATGGACATTTTAACTATGTTAATTCTTCTAATCCAAGAGCACAGACTGTCTTTCCATTTCTTGGTGTCTTCTTCCATTTCTTTCAACAATGTTTTATAGTTTTCAGTGTACAGATCTTTCACCTCTTTGGTCAAGTTTATTCCTAGGTATTTTATTCTTTTTGTTGCAATTGTAAATGGGATTGTATTCTTAATTTCTCTTTTTGCTACTTCATTGTTAGTGTATAGAGACGCAACTGATTTTTGTATGTTGATTTTGTATCCTGCAACTTTACCATATTCATTTATTGTTTCTAGAAGTTTTTTGGTGGATTCTTTAGGGTTTTCTATATATAAAATCATGTTATCTGCAAATAGTGATAGTTTCACTTCTTCCTTTCCAATTTAGATCCCCTTTATTTCTTTTTCGTTCCTGATTGCTCTGGCCAGGACTTCCAATACTATGTTAAATGGGAGTGGTAAAAGTGGGCATCCTTGTCTAATTCCTGTTCTTAGAGGGATAGCTTGCAGCTTTTCACCATTGAGGATGATATTATCTATGGGTTTGTCATATATGGCCTTTATTATGTTGAGGTACTTTCCTTCTATACCCATTTTATTCAGAGTTTTTATCATAAATAGATGCTGTATCTTGTCAAATGCTTTCTCTGCATCTCTTGAGATGATCATGTGATTTTTATTTTTCATTTTATGATTGTGGTGTATCATGTTGATTGATTTGCGGATGTTGAACCATTCCTGCATCCCTGGGACAAATCCCACTTGATCATGGTGTATGATCTTTTTATTGTATTGTATTCGATTTACTAGTATTTTGTTGAGGATTTTTGCATCAATGTTCATCAGTGATATTGGCCTGTACTTTTCCCTTTTTGTGTTGTCCTTCTCTAGTTTTGGTATCAGGGTAATGTTGGCATCATAGAATGAGTTAGGAAGCTTCCCCTCCTCTTCAATTTTTTGGAAGAGTTTCAGAAGGATAGGTGAATTCTTCTTTGAATGTTTTGTTGAATTCACCAGGGAAGCTGTCGGGTCCTGGACTTTTATTTTTTGGGAGGTTTTTTATTACTGTTTTGATCTCCTTACTGGTGATTGGTCTATTCAAATTTTCTATTTATCCTTGATTCAGTTTTGGAAAGTTGTATGATTCTGAGAATTTATCCATTTCTTCTAGATTGTCCAATATGTTGGCATATAGCTTTTCATAGTATTCTCTTATAATCTTTTGTATTTTTGAGGTGTCCATTGTAATTTCTCCTCTTTCATTTCTGATTTTACTCATTTGAACCTTCTCTCTTTTTTTCTTGGTGAGTCTAGCTAAAGGTTTGTCAATTTTTATTATCTTTTCAGAGAACAATGTCTTGGTTTTATTGATTTTTTTTTTTTAGTCTCTATTTCTCTATGATTTTTATTATTTCCCTCCTTCTACTGATTTTGGGCTCTGTTTGTTTTTCTTTTTCCAGTTCCTTTAGGTACACTGTTAGATAGTTTATTTGAGATTTTTCTTGCTTGTTGATGGGCTTGTATTGCTATAAACTTCCCTCTTAGAACCATTTTTGCTGTATCCCATAAATTCTGGCATGTTGTATTTTCATTTTCATTTGCCTCCAGATATTTTTTGATTTCTCCTTTGATTTCCTCATTGACCCAATCATTGTTAAGTAGCATTTTGTTTAATCTCCACATATCTGTGGTTTTTCTGATTTTCTTCCTATAGTTGATTTCTAGTTTCTTACCTTTGTGGTCAGAAAAGATGCTTGGTCTTATTTCAATCTTCTTAAATTTATGGAGACTTGTTTTGTGGTCTAATATGTGATTAATCCTGGAGAATGTTCCATGTGCATTTGAAAAGAAAGTGTATTCTTCATTTTTTGGATGGAATGTTCTGTGTATATCTACTACGTCGATCTGGTCTGATGTGTTGTTCAAGGCCAATGTTTCCTTGTTGATCTTCTGTTGGGATGATCTATCCAGTGGTGTAAGTGGAGTGTTAAAGGCCCCTACTATTATTGTGTTACTGTCTATTTCTCCTTTTATGTCTGTTAATAATTGCTTTATATATTTAGGTGCTCCTATTTTGGGTGCATAGATATTTACAAGTGTTATATCCTTTTGTTGGATTGTTCCCTTGATCATTATGTAATGCCTTTCTTTGTCTCTTGTTACAGTTTTTGTTTTAAAGTCTATTTTGTCTGATGTGAGTATTGCTACCCCAGCTTTCTTTTCATTGCCATTTGCGTGGCATATCTTTTTCCATATCTTCACTTTCAGTTTGTGAATGTCTATAGGTCTGAATTGTGTCTCTTGTATGCTGCATATATATATGGGTCTTGTGTTTTTATCCAATCAGCCACCCTATGCCTTTTGATTGGAGCATTTAGTCCATTGACATTTAAAGTAGCTATTAATATATATGTACTTACTGCCTTTTTTCAAAACTTTTTTTCTTGGTGTTTTAGTAGTTCTTTTCTGTTCCTTTCATTCTCTCTTGCTCTCTTCCCCTGTGGTTTGGTGGCTTTCTTTGGTGTTATGTTTGGGTTCCTTTTGCTTAGTTTGTTTGTATTAATTAAAGGTTTCTGGTTTGTGACTACCATGAGGTTCATATATAATAACCTACATATATAGCAATCTATATTGAGTTAATGGTCTCTTTAGTTTGACCTCTATCTGAAAGCTCTACTCTTTTACTCCCCTCCTCCCACATTTTATGTTTTTGATATCACATCTATCTTTTTTTGTGCATTTGTATCCATTACCCTCTTATTGTGGAAATAGATAATTTTTTCATATTTGTGATCTTCTCTTTCCCCCTTAAATAAGTCCCTTTAGCGTTTCCTGTAGGACTGGTTTCTTGGTGATAAACTCCTTTAATTTTTGCTTATCTGGGAAACTCTTTATCTCTCCTTCCGTTCTGAATGATAACCTTGCCAGGTAGAGTGTTCTAGGCTGTAGGTTTTTCTCTTTTAGCACTTTAAGTATGTCATACCACTCTCTTCTAGCCTGTAATGTTTCTCCAGAGAAGTTAGCTGATAGCCTTATGGGGTTTCTTTTGTATGTAACTTGTCTTTCTCTTGTGGCTTTTAGGATTCTCTCTTTAATTCTGGACATTTTAATTATGATGTGTTGTGGTGTGGGCCTCTTTGAGTTTATTTTGTTTGGGTCTCTCAGTGCTTCCTGTACCTGGATGTCTGCTTCCTTCCTTAGCTTAGGGAAGTTTTCAGCTATTATCTCTTCAAATAGATTCTCTGCCCCTTTGTCTCTCTCTTCTCCTTCTGGGACTCCTATAACATGGATGTTAGTGCGCTTGATGTTGTCCAAGAGGTCCCTTAAACTGTCTTCACTCTTTTTAATTCTTTTTTCTTTTATCTGTTCAGCTTGGGTGATTTCCTTTAGTCTTTCATCCAGCTCGCTGATCTGTTCTTCTGTATCCTCTACTCTGCTTTTAAGTCCCTCTGGTGAATTTTTCATTTCCAGTATTCTTAATTTCTGATTGGTTCTTTTTTATATCTTCCATTGCTTTGTTGACATTCTCACTGAGTTCATCCATTCTTTTCCCAAGATTAGTGAGCATATTATGACTCTTTGTTTGAACTCTCTATCAGGTAGATTGCTCATTTCTGTTTCATTTAGTTCCTTTTCTGGGGTTTTGTCCTGATCCCTTAACTGGAAAGTATTCCTTTGCCTCCTCATGTTGCCCCTTTCTCTGTGCTTGTTTTTATTAGGTAGGTCAGCTATGTTTCCTAATCTTGGAGAGGTAACTTTATGTAAGTGATGCCTTATGAGGCCCAGCAATGTGCTTCCCTCTGGTTACCAGTTCCAAATATTCCAGGAGTGACCCCTGTGCTGGCTACTTGTGTCCTTCTGTTGTGGCAGGGTTGCTCTTGCCATAGGTGCCCAGGGAGACTGAGCTGTCTCTCTGGCCAGCTGGTTGTAATGCTCAGCTGTGTGTGGTTGTTGTAGGTCCTTCAGTCTCTTTATTGGGTGTGGGGAGCCCTAGCACAGTTGACTGCAAGGTCTAATAGCACATTCCTGTTGCAGCTTTTATATTAAATGAGTAGGCCCCCAGCATTGCTGGCTGTTAGGCTCAGGGGCTTACAATTGCTATAAGCCTCTGGTCTATCAGGCTCTTGTCAGCTCTTGGAGGGTTGCAGCTGGATGGGGCTGGCCCCAGGCACAGGAGCACCCAATTGTTTCAGGCTTTGGAGGGTGGGGCCAATCCCCTATGTGGCTGTTTGAGAAGCACAAGTCTTCTGCAGCTGAGAAGCCCTGCCGCTTATAGGGCCATACACACAGTCAACACAGTCCTGCCCTGTGCATGTGCCCTGACCCTCTAAAGTGGACCCAGTAACTCCAAGGCAGGGGCCCCACGCTCTCCACTCACTCCTCAGGCTCACCCTGCCCCACAGAGGTGGACCCACTTGCCAGGCTGGAGAGAATCCAGACAGCTCCCTTAAGCAGGCCCACAAGTTGCCCGAGGGCTTGTTGTTGGGTGGGGCCAGTCCCTAGGGCAGGCTGCTTTCCTTGGCTGAGCTGGATTAAATCAGTGCTCTAGTGGATGGGGCAGACCCTGGGCTAGGAGGCCACAGGGAGAACTTCAATGACATCTGCCAGTGTCTGTGTCAGCACACCCACACCAGGTCACAACAATGGCTACCATCAATGTCCCAGTCCCTTGGGAGGCCTCACCTCTCACTGAGTTGCACCCAGAGCCTATCAGGTGAGACTGTTTCACCAAATGACTGTGTTCCTTTCTTTCTGGTGATTTTAGGTTGCTTTCTGAAATGGGTGAATTTGTGCATAGGCCCTTTAAGAGCAGCTTTAATTTCTTTGTGTCCCAGCTTTTCTGTGGGTATTCTCCGTTGTTGTTAGTAGCCAGCAAAGCTAGATATTATGACACTAGTCTCAGTTGTGCTGGGTGCAAAAAAATGCCAATAGCGGCAACGCTCCCTGGCTCAGGTCGCCCCCTCCTCCAGAGAAGGCTGTGTACCTTTGGGTTGCTCCTGGGTGACTGTGAAGCATTGTGGGTTGTGGAGGTGGCGTTTTTGTCTCTCCAGAAGGGAATTTCTGCCTCTTCCACCTCAGTTAGGACTGTTGTTGGTTGCAGGGGTTCCCCTTATCCAGTTTTCAGTTCTCTCTGAGTGTAATTTTTCCAAGATTCATTGTAAATCTATTGTGTCTGTGGGAGGAGGTGAGTTTTAGAGTCTGCCTACACTGCCATCTTGACCTCTCTCCCATGAATCCATTTTCTTAAACAGATGTAGAGCTACTCATATTTTCTGTTTGTTGTGTCAGTTTATGTAAGTTTTTTCAAATTTGTTCATTTCATCTAAGTTATCACATCTTTTTGCATAAGGTTATTCTTGCTATCTCACTATTATTCTTTTAATGTCACTAGGATCTATAATATCTCCTCTTCAATTCCCAATATTGGTGAGTGTGGGGCCCAGGTGCCTAGAGTGTTTCTCTCAGTTCTGCTCCTCTGCCCTGCCCCGCACCTTCTACAGGCCCGGCACACCTGTGCCTCAGAGCGAGGTGGGTCTCCCTCACCTCTTCCACTCTTCCCCTAACATTCCTCATGAACACTTGATGAAGGCCTGTGGAAGAGGTGCAGCAGACTCTCTTTTTGTTTCGTTCTCCTAGGGATTCTAAAGTGTCATGCCATCCCCTAACTGCTGTTTAAAAATTAGTTAAAATTTCAGTTGTTTTCTTCTTACCTGTGCCTAAGGTGACTTCCTCCTACTTTCACTTCTCTGCCAAAGATACAGGCAGCCAAGAAGGTCTCATCACTTTCTGAGTTATAACTCTTTGGGCTTCTTTGCATCCTCAGCACACTAATGGACATAAAAATACCTATGATCTTGTTATTGTTAGGATGTAAATGATGTTCTCTTTCAAGTTTCTACATTTTTTTAAACTGCCCATACTAAAGGTTTCTGCTAACAGAAACCAGTGCTGGCAGCGAGGACAAAGAAGAGCAGGAGTGATTGGAAAGCTCTGCTCTAGGGGCTGCTTCTCACTGCCAACTGTAACACTGACCCACGTGTTCTCATAGGTTACCTGTTGTTGCATCTGAAGGAGCCTGCAGGACTCTCTGTTCTATGACCTATAACCTGATGTCATTTTAATAATTTTATTTTCTGCTTAAATTAGTTTGTTTCTCTTGCCTATAAATGATGATATGAGTGTTATTAAGGTAGGCTTAAAAATAAATGTGCATTGAATACATTTGTTATCTGTGCAACTTCAACTGTGTTTATGTTTTGTCCTTCATTTCCTTGCATGTTACTGAAAATTAATGCTCGAGTGAGGTGTTTTTCTTCCTCATCACTTATGACTAACTGTGATAATGGCAGTTATTTAAGAGATCTTGCTGTTTCTATTATGACACTTCATATTCAGAATGTTGTAGAGGCTTTAGGTCACTTTTTATGGGGTGGATTCATTCTGGTCTTATACTGCTCAAAAGATGTAGAGTTTTCTTGAGGGATGCCCAAGTATCACTTGCTTACCTCTTGCAATTCTGCTAAAATGTACCACTGAAAAATCATTGAAACTTAATTGTTTTCTCATTGTTGCATTTTAGTGAATAAGGGAACAAGTAAGCTTGGTAAAATCTAGAATTTTCTTGAATGGTTCATCATCATGAAGTTTATGAAGTCTACACATTTCCCTTTATTCTTCATCTTGGTTAATTGAATTTTTATCAACGAGTCAGTCACTCAAACCAGTTATTCATGACTCCTACCTCACCCTCCAAATTCAGTTGTCATGAAGTCCTATCTTGTGAATATGTCATCTCCTCCAATCACCTCTCCATGCCACTATTCTAGTCCAAGCCTTCATCGCTTCTCATTTTACTTTTATTGGCTGCAATTGAAGGCTGTTGCATGATTTTGTAGGTTTCAAAGAGACTCTCGTTACTGATATTTCTTTTGGTTCAGCTTTGTGTCACAAAGAAGGCAATTTTCAAAGTTAACTGAAGAGAGCACACATAAATTTATCAGCAGCTATTGGTGCAATACCACTTTAAGCTTTAGCTATCATTTACAAAGAGAGTAGTCTAGAGGTATAGCATGTTTTAATAGGCAACTCAGATTTTCAGAAAGCTGTTGACAACGGAATATTTCCAGACAAAGGCAAGATTATTAATGGAATTCCTGGGGCAAAAACTGTCTGGGAACCTAGAAACCTAGAAGGCTGACTTGGACTTGGGATGAAGTTCTCCAGCGTGAGTTTCAACATGCTGGTATAACTCATTTGATATGAGCAGGAGGAATGTGCTAGATATTTTTCGCTTGTGCTTCCAGAGCCACTCTCCATCTTTCTCCTCTCTGCTTTGTGCCCTCCAGGGAGAAATAACCTTTAGTTATGCGTCAGTGGATGTTCTTGTTTTAGCTTCTGGTTGGGCATGGCCAATGAGAGACTCTGGCAAAAGATCAAAGGGTGGTCACAGTGAGGTCAGGGTATTGATTCATCAGGTTTTGTCCTGTGACATAGCCAAAGCATTGGCTCTGTCCCTTTCCTATGGCTCGTCTTCTTGCCTCTTTCATCTTAGGGGTAGTTGCAGCCCCACAATCGTTAGCCCCAAGGCACTGCAATATACCTTGGTTGTTTCTCTTACTCCTACCTGTACTTTCTAAATAGTTCTTCTCTTCAATCACCTTGTTTGAGTATGTCATCTGTTTACTTCTGGGACTGTGGCTAATATAGGTAATAGTCAAAATTTTCAATAACTTGTAGGGCACGGGCAACGACTAGTTAAAACAGATGTAGCTGTAAACAATCAGTAAGCTAGCACCTGTGCATACTGTGTAACTCAGTGCTGGTTGTGGAATGTAGAAGTATTTTGTAAGTAATATTAGGTAGTGTGTCAAAATTTATAATTTTTAAAAATATAAAGTGGATTCAAGATATGTAATAACGTCTTTCCTACTCTCCTGAACTCATAAGTGCTACCTAAGTAGCAGAGAGAGGATGGCATAGCAGTCAGCCTAGGGAGGGAACCTCATAACCAAAGTGTGGTGACTGCACACTCTAGGCTTGGTTGCACATTCCTCTCCATTGGGTAGAACTCCAGGTGTGTTTTGGCCTATGCCATTCTTGTGAGACCGAGAAAGTAAACATTCTAGCCTCTTCCTGCTAATCTAGGGTCCTAATTTTAGTGATCAAGACTACTTCTTAAATCCACTAATATATTCTATTTCTACTTACATAGAAACCATTTTCAAGCATACAGAATCACATAATTATAACTTCAAGGCCCTTCAACCAAATACATACACTGTATTTATTACCTAACTTGGTGTATCTTCCTCTCCCGATTCAGTGGTTTTTCCATTTGATTAGTACTTCCCATCAGATAGCATTCCATCCTTTGTTGGTGAAATGTTCACAACACCCAGCACAGCTATTGCCATGTCTGAAAGAGAACCTTTCCTGGAAACCACCAGGCAGAATTGATCACTGTTCTCTGCGCTCGAAAGCATTTCTCACTCTGTATTGTGATTAATAGTGTATGTTTCTGTCACCATTGCTAGATTTTGATCTCCTTGAAAACAGGGATCAAATCTTTTTCATCTTTATAACCTTAGGGTTTACAACACTGTACGCGATGGAACTCGATAAATGCCTGTTGAACTGAATTCAATGAATTCACTTCCTGCAGGTTCGACAGTGAACATGTGACAGAGCAAGAATTCAAACCCAGTTCTATTGTCACTCCTGGGTCCAAGCTCTGATCCACTATAATGTGCTGTGTTTCCTAATTGTTTCACAGCAGTTGTTGCTCTGAGAGATGCAAGTTTATTTTTGTTAATGTTAAATTTGCCTTACAATTTAGGAAATTGATGATTTCTTATGTGGATTCTCAGGTCTAATTTACATGTGCGTTGATTAGTTCAGTGTTCTTTGTACCA
Source organism: Tapirus indicus (assembly GCA_031878705.1). Classification (NCBI taxonomy): domain Eukaryota; kingdom Metazoa; phylum Chordata; class Mammalia; order Perissodactyla; family Tapiridae; genus Tapirus; species Tapirus indicus. Next base: position 16,898,054 of record CM062925.1, read on the forward strand.
TAAATCCAAATAATAAGAAGAGTTTCAAAATACATCATTGAAGATATGATTTTTTTTAAAGCTTTGTTCCTATTTCTTTTCTTCCCTGGCAGGGAGCAAGAGCTAAATGAGAGGCAGAGGTATATAAACTCTTCGTATAATACCATAGAGAGCCTGATGTATGGTAAAGGGTCCAGGATCGTAAACGTCTCTCTTGGCACTCTTACCACTGTCAGATTATTACTGTGTTCTCAGATTCAGCTGAATGTGTTCAAGGATCTTCTTTGGTCTGAAAGGTCAGCTGCTTTTAGTTGTGCACTGGTAGAATACTAATACATCCTTATTCAAATTACCTGCTACAGCACTTATTAAATTGATGGCCTTGTGCTCTAATTTAATACTGGTGTCGTTCAGAGGCGGCTGCAGTGGCACTCAGTGCTGAACTGGGTGATGCTGAGGCAAAGTTCAAGCTGAAACCGTGGTTTGGGGCTGCATTTTCCCACTAAATTAGCAGTCAGATGTGGTGTATAATTAATTAGCACAAACCAGGGAAAGCTTGTCATTTAATAAGCCTTTTTTATTTCCACATTACACAAACAGTGGGAATTGATCCATTAAGTGCCTGGCTATTAATGCTGTTTAATGTATGTCTGGTGGTTAAATTGAGATGTCTAGGTACATTCGTCCAGAGTTTAAGAGCTCTGCACAGTTTGTTCAGTATTTGCTCAGACTTGAAGTCATGTTCCACAGAATCAATAATAGCTTCATTACTGAATTTGAACCTGATTCAGACATGCATATGGATTTGAACCGATAGTTTCAGCGTGATCTCAGAACTAAGTTTTCGTATATATCTTTATATGTCTTAAAGTTCAGCTACTCCTCCTCTCCGATATTAAATATTGCACTGTGTTTGCAGCATTCTATCTTTACTATGTTTTATGTAATCCTTGCTTGCAGTTGCCTAAGGCAGAGAATAACTTTATCTTTGTGATATTCAGCACAGAATCATGAAATTGTAGAGTTGGAAGGAGCCTTACGCAACATGCCGAATGAGATTCCAGCTGCCCTGCCGGGATGTCTGGAAGGGCACGTGGTCTTACCTGCAGTCTAAGAATCATCCAAAGGGTTGGATGTTTGAAACAGTCCTTAACCTAATATTTTTTTCTAAAAATGATTAAGGATGATTTCACACTGTTTTGTGGACTGGTTGTTTGTAGTTATGAGGTGATTAACAAATGTGTTCTTTGGAATAAGTATCATTATATCTTACACGCACAAATGAAAACATTGAATGCTTTTTTTTTTAAGTTGACGCTCATAGGAAAACTAAAAACCTGAATGTGAAGTTACTTGAAGAATAGGACAGTTTGTTTGAACAATTGATGAGGGTCATTTGCCACATGGAGAAATTTTTGTATTTGCCAGTGTCAGTCATATTTAAATGAGTGAAATTAGTCCTTGTATAAGTTGTTAAACATTAAGAAGATAATTGTGTGTGTATACACACACATATATGAAAAAGGCACCTTGAAGATTCTTGAAAAGACCAACAAACATAATCCTGAAGCTGTCAGCATTTCTCATTTTTTTCTTGTGAACCAAGAAAACTTTCTGCGGGTTTACATAGGGAATGTTAAGGCTCCGTTTTTGTTAAAAGATACTACTTGGAATTATTTTTCCTTCTAATAATTGGAAGAAATATTTGCCCTGCAGAAATTATTTAAGCTGTGAAAATTTTGTTTTGAAGAATGCTGAAATAAAATGCCTGTGACTCCAAATACTCATGATTTGGGGCCAGTTCAGATCTGCGTTTTTGTGCTTATCTCATTCTGCTCCATATCACAGTCAGATGTTTCCATGTTCATCTCCTGTCCTGACTAAAAAGTCCTCTAATGCTGGAACATGTGTAAATATGGCATGATATTTTTCACTTTTTAATTTTTCTGCAGAATCAAGAGAGCAGTATAACACATTTGGACGATACTGAGAGGAAAACTTGTTTAATTGAATGGGCAATTATCGTAAATGGGAAGCAAGTTATGAAATATTTTAGTTCCCCATGCTTAATCCACATAATGCCAAAAAAGTAATTTATTGAGCTAGTAAGTACATAATTTTGGATCTTCCATTAAATTTCCTGCCTGACCAATTTCTCATACAATAACAGAATTACCTTCAGGATGTCATTGTCTTTTTCTCAGTGAGAAAAGTGTGATTATCTACTCATTAACAAACTCATTCATTCATTCACTCATTCATTAATTCTCCAATATTTAAGAAAGGCCTATTTTATGTCAATAACCCAATAATACACAAATATATCAAGAGATTATTACCATTTCCCTATTTTTGGTATACATTGCTTTTTCATTGACATTATTTATCCAGTAAAATGCATTTTATTCACCTGCTAAGCTTGTTAAGTTTTTGTGGTAGAATTAGAGCCAATCACCCAATATTTCCACTTCTTCTCTGCCTCCCTAAAATATAGCTTTGGTAAGTGGTTTGTGAGAAGTGTGTGATTTGTCACAGTCTCTTCTCTCTGGCATTGTGATCATGGAAAACTGTGTTGAAATCATCTTCAATAGCCTGGGTCCCTGGGCCTCTATAATAAATAGAAACTCTTATCTACCTCTTGACCAGGTAGTGTGAGCTAGAAATAAAGTTTTGTTATGTTAAACCACTAATATTTGGGTATTGTTTGTTTCTGCTGTATAATCTTGCCTATCCTGATCTATACAATCATTATAAGTTTTCTTCTTGAATGCAATACCTGAAAAGTAAGCTGAGATAAAGGAAAATCTTTGAAATGTACGTTCAAAGACATTTAAAATCCATATAATAACATTTGGTGGAGTATCCCAATTTGTCATGATTTTTAGGTTATATAGAAAAATAGGAGCTATGGACTAAAATTTAAACTATGCTGTGACAATTTTTTTTAAATTAAACAAAAAAGGGCTACCTGTGAAAGGCTATGACTCTTCCTAAACCCCAACAAGATTATAATTTACTTAATAGTGTGAATGGCATTTCTAATTTGTAATACTGGGTCAAAGGAAAGAATGACAATTTTTATTTCACTAGGTCTGTTTAGTAGTTTTTTTGATATATTTGGATAACTACTGATCTAAAAACAAGCAACTAAAACTCACGAACAACATTATGTTGGGCTATAAATAAAATTTACTTCAGAATAATTTCTGTCAACTTTAACTTTTGAATACTTTTGGTATATAGTATTTATTGATATTAACAATTCTAAATTAAATGTTTCATGAGTAATAATATGATCTAAAAACTACTATTCTATTGGTTTTTTGCACTGTATATGCATATGGTATGTATGTATATGTATAGGTCTATATTTGTGGACACACATATATAAGATTGGATGCTTGGATAAATAGGAGATAAGGTTAAAGGTCTTTTAAATTTAATTAATGAATTAATGAAGTAATTAATTAATTTTGGTGAGGAAGATTGGCCACGAGCTAACATCCATTGCCAATCTTCCTCTTTTTTGCTGTGTCCATCTTCCTCCATTTTGCATATGGAATGCCACCACAGCATGGCTTGATGAGCAGTGTGTAGGTCTGCACCTGGGATCTGAACCTGCGAACCCGGGGCTGCCGAAGCCAAGTGTGCAAACTTAACCGCCATACCACTGCGCCAGCCCCCAATTTAATTTTTATTTTTTTGGTTATTTGAATTTTTTAAAGTATTTTTCCAGCTTTGTTGAGATATATAGACAGAACATTATGTAAGCTTAAAGTGTACAATATGATGATCTGATACACTTATACATTGCTAAAGGTTGACCACAGTAGCGTTAGTTAACACCTCTATCACCTCACATAGTTACGATGTCGTCTTTGTGCTGAGAACATTTAAGATCTATTCTCTTAGCAACTTTCAAGTGTATAATACAATATTCTTTACTATGGTCACCATGCTGTACTGAATTTTCTTAATTTTGTAAAATGAATATGTGTTGTCTTTGTATTGAATAAAAATTGTATTATCATTTTGTGACCTGTTAGTGAACATTGTTTCATCAGGATGTCTGATAACTTCACTACAATAATAGTTTGAACCTTTTTTATTAATATCTTTTTTATTGAAGTATAATTGACATACAGTATTTATTAGTTTCAGGTGTACATCATAGTGATTCAATATTTATATTCATAATGAAATGATCACCACCATAAGTCTAGTTACCATCTATCACCATACAAAGCTACTACAGTACTATTGACTATTCCCTATGCTGTACATTACATCCCATGACTTATTTATTTTATAAATACCAGCTTCCCGTATCTATGAATCTGTTTCTGTTTTGTTTGTTCGTTTTGTTTTCTAGATTCCACATATAAGTGAAATCACACAGTATTTGTCTGTGTGACTTATTTCTCTGTCTGACTTATTTTACTTAGCATAATATCCTCCAGGTCCATCCATGTAGTTGCAATTGGCAAGATTTCATTCTTTTTTATGGCTGAGTAATATTCCATTGTGTGTGTGTGTGTGTGTGTATGTGTGTGCGCACGTGCGTGTGTGTATACCACATCTTTTTATTCATTCATTTGTTGATGGACACTTAGGTTGCTTTCGTATGTTGACTATCATAAATAATGCTGCAATGAACATAGGGGTGCATATATCTCTTTGAATTATTGTTCTCATTTTCTTTGGATAAATACCCAGAAGTAGAATTGCTGGATCATATGGTAGTTCTATTTTTAAGTTTTTGAGGAACCTCCATACTGTTTTCCGTAGTGGCTGCCCCAATGTACATTCCTACCAACAGTGTTCAAGGGTTCCCTTTTCTCCACATCCTCACCAACACTTCTTATTTCTTATATTTTTGTTAATAGCCATTCTAACAGGTGTGAGGTGATATCTCTTTTTGTTTTTGATTTGCATTTCCCTGATGATTAGTGATGTTGACCATCTTTTCATGTGTCTGTGGCCATCTGTGTGTCTTTGGAAAAATGTCTATTCAAGTCCTCTGCCAATTTTTAATTGGGTGGTTTGTTTCCTTGATATAAATTAATATCCAATATTTTGGATATTAACCCCTTATCAGATATATGATTTGAAAATATCTTCTCTCATTCAGTAGGTTGACTTTTTTGTCTTGTTGATTTTTTTTTTGCTGTGCAAAAGATTTTTAGTTTGATGTAATCTCATTTGTTTATTTTTGCTTTTGTTACCCTTGCCTGAGAAGACTGGTCCAAAAATATATTGCTAAGACCAATGTCAAAGAGCTGACTGCCTATGTTTTCTTCTAGAAGTTTTATGGTTTCAGGTTTCACATTCAAGTCTTTAATCCATTTTGAATTTATTTTTGTATATGGTGTAAGAAAGTGGTCCAGTTTCTTTTGCGTGTATTTGTCCAGTTTTTCCAGCACCATTTATTAAAGTGACTATCTTTTCCCCATAGTATATTCTTGCCTCCTTTGTCAAAGATTAATTGACCATATATGTGTGGGTTTATTTCTGGGCTCTCTCTTCTATTGCATTGATCTATGTGTCTGTTTTTGTGCTAGTACCATATGGTTTTGATGACTATATCTTTGTAGTATAGTTTGAAATCAGGGAGCATGATACCTCCAGCTTTGTTCTTCTTTTTCAAGATTGCTTAGGGTATTCAGGGTCTTTTGTGGTTCCATACAAATTTAAGGATTCTTTGTTCTGTTTCTGTGAAAACTGCCATTGGTATTTTGATGGAGATTATGTTGAATCTGTAGATTGCTTTGGGTAGTATGGACATTTTAACAATATTCTTCCAATACATGAGCATGGTATATCTTTTCCTTTATTTGTCTAGTCTTCAATTTCTTTCATCAATGTCTTATAGTTTCAGAGTACAGGTCTTCCACATCCTTGGTTAAATTTATTCCTATGTATGTTATTCTTTTTGATGCAATTGTAAAGGGATTGTTTTCTTAATTTCTCTTTCTGATAGCTTGTTATTAGTGTATAGAAACACAACTGATTTCTGTATATGAATTTTGTGTCCTGCAACTTTATTGAATTCATTTATTGGTTCTAATAGTTTTTTGGTGGAGTCTTTAGGGTTTCTGTATGTAGGTATCATGTCATCTGCAAATTGTGATAGTTTTATTTCTTTCCAATTTGGATAGATTTTCTTTCTTTTTCTTGACTAATTGCTCTGGCTAGGACTTCCAATACTATGTTGAATAAAAGTGGTGAGAGTGGGCATACTTATCTTGTTCCTGATCTTAGAGGAATAGCTTTCAGCTTTTGACCTTTGAGTTTGATGTTAGCTGTGGGTTTGTCATATATGACCTTTATTATGTTGAGGTATGTTCCTTCTATGCTCACTTTGTTGAGAGTTTTTATCTTAAGTGGATTTTGGGTTTTGTAAAATGCTTTTTCTGCATCTATTGAGATGATCATATGATTTTTATACTTCATTGATTTTTATCATGTTGATTGATTTGCAGATGTTGAACCATCCTTTCATTCCTGGAATAAATCCCACTTGATTGTGGTATAAGATCCTTTTAATATATTATTGAATTTGGTTTGCTAATATTTTGTTGAGGACTTTTGCATCTATATTCATCAGGGTTATTAGCCTGTTATTTTCTTTTTTTGTGGTTTCTTTATCTGGTTTTGGTATCAGGGTAATGCTGGTCTTGTAAAATGAGTTTGGAAGCATTCCTTCCTCCTCAATATTTTGGGATAACTTGAGAAGGATGGGTATTAACCCTTCTTTAAATGTCTGGTAGAAATCACCTGTAAAGCCACTTCATTCTGGACTTTTGTTTTTGGGGATCTTTTAAATTATTGATTCAACTTCATTACTTGTAATTGGTCTATTCAGACTTTCCATTTCTTCATGATTCAGTCTTGAAAGGTTGTGTGTTTCTAGGAATTTATCCATTTCTTTTAGGTTTTCTAATTTATTGGCATATAGTTGTTTGTAGTAGTCTCTTATGATCCTTTGTATTTCTGTGGTGTCAGTTGTAACTTTTCCTCTTTTATTTCTGATTTTATTTATTTGGGCCCTCTCTCTTTTTTTTTTTCTTGATGAATCTGGCTGAAGGTTTATTAATTTTGTTTATCTTTTCAGAGGACCAATTTTAGTTTCATTGATCTTTTCAATTGTTTTTTAGTCTCTGTTTCATTTATTTCCACTCTGATCTTTATTATTTCCTTCCTTCTACTAACTTTGGGCTTTGTTCTTCTTTTTCTAGTTCCTGTATTGCTATGAACTTCTGTTTTAGAACTGCTTTTGCAGTGTCTTATAGATTTTGGAATGCTGTGTTTCCATTTTCATTTGTGTCAAGGTATTTTTTGATTTCCTCGTTGACCCATTGGTTATTTATAAGCATGTTGTTTATTCTCCATGTTTGTGTTTTTTTCCAGTTTTCTTCTTGTAATTGATTAATAGTTTGAACCTTTGAATAAAGGTTTCATGAAAATTTTTGACTAATGGTTTTGAAAATATGAAGGAAACGAGGTTTTTTCCTTTTTCTCATTTAGATATTTTGAAACTGACTTATTGAAGGGAGTTAGCTACAGACATATTCCACAACAATTATCAAAAAATCAGCCTATTAAGCTTGCTGTACTGACCTAATGATGTTTTTATTGAGAGAAGTATAGTACCCAAGATAATTCCCTTATAAGGCACTGAAATCATCATTAAAGGTTTTTGAATTACAACTGATGACTGTGCAAAGCTGAAAGGAGATATTAATTTTTTTTTATGAGGAAGATTGGCCCTGAGCTAACAACTGTTGCCAGTCTTCCTCTTTTTGGTTGAGGAAGATCATCGCTGAGCTAACATCTATGCTAATCTTCTCCTATTTTGTATGTGGGATGCTGCCACAGCATGGCTTGATGAGCAGTGTGTAGGTCTGTGCCTGGGATCCGAACCTGTGAACCCCAGGCTGCCAAAGCATAGCATCCGAACTTAACTGCTATGCCAGTGAGCGGTCTCCACATTAATCTTTTTAAAGTTCTAAACAGTGTTTAAATTTTTAAGATAAGAGCAGCATTGACAGAGATTCATATATATTGTCTCTTTTTTTATACACATGAACATATAAAAGAAGAGTAGAAAAGACAATGACCATACATATTGATTTTTTTATACTTTGGCAGAATTTGAAGAAATACTATTGAAATAAAAAATGCACTCTTGAAAGTATTTTTTCTCAGTCATACAACCATGAACAATTGTTTATATTTCATACTTATGACTATAGGCAAAATAACAATGTAGCACATTTTATTCTTGCCACTATATTTACATTAAATATAATTACAAAATTCAAAGTATGCAAATATTTTATTAGTCATTCAAAATGATCACATTATTTATAATTTATTTAGTAGTATTTGAAGTGCAAATTAGACAAGCACATACTTCTTTTTAGGCTATTTCTTTTATCCATGTCTGAATTAATTGAACTAAATTTCCCAGTAAGTATCTTTAGCCTGAAGGACAGTGTATGGGAAAGTTATTGTGGGAAAAACTTTTGGAAGATTCTTAAAAATTCAATCTTATCTATTCAGTGTTTTCTTTGGGGGTGCTTAGGTCACTAATGTTCTTTTTTGCTAGGAATAAGCCAATGTATTTAGTTTTAGTTGCTCTTCTTATCTTATTTTCAAAAGCTCTCATTAATTATTTTTCCTTTTTTCAATAAGAGGTCATGAAATATATGGCCTATAAAATCATTCCCATTGGGAAAGAATTGCAGAAAAATCATCCTTCTTTGACGATAAGTTCAATTAAAAGGTAAATTCCAGCCTCTGGACATCACATAGGTGATCAGTACAATGACATTGTCGTTCACATCAAAATTACTGATTGTTACCCATTTTGTTTGTTTTTAAGGCAAATGCTATCATTGAGGATTAAAAATAAGTTTTCTTGAATTATACAAATACAGAAAAGTTTATTTTTTAACTCATCTATAACATTTTACATGTACTTTTAAATAATTGCTTAAAATAGTTTGAAGTAGGATTTCTGAAGTAATCATTGTTTTAAATAGTTTGGATTAAGAGTTCTGAATACTGCATCTCCCGTGAAAAGAGGGATTAGAAGGCAGAAGATTTATTAAAGTGCTTTACATACTAATCATCTAAAATGGGATAAATTAAACTGTTTCAAATATCCTTCCACTTGTAATGATAGGATGTCTTTAGATAAATTTACAGAATTTATTTTATTTTACTAATTGATTGGTGTATTCATCATCCACAGAAATATTAGTGAAAGCTGGATTCTAAATGACTTTACTATGATAAGCTTTCCAATTAATTCTTCTCACACTGTTTTCCTGGTGACATTTGAACTTCTTTCATTATATAAAACACATCTGGAATGAGACATTGCCGAATAATAATCATGGATGCTAAAGATTGGACCCCTGACATAGTCAAATGGGTTCTGGTTTAAAACAATGACCTCAACTAATGCTGCTTTAAGTGAACCACATTTAGAAAGAATATATAGGCATGTCTGTTGAGCTTGCCTGTCTTGTGCTAGAATTAGTTAAAAAGAGAGAAATCAAATTGTAAACTGTGTCTCCTTTGTGTAATAGAGTTGACTATATTAAGTCATATTTTTCCTCTCATCTGCAAATATTTTTTCCTTTTTCTTGTCTGATATGAAAAATATTGCAATAAGTAAATATTTAAAAAGGATTATATAAAACATATGTTAAATCATGTATTACTTAAAATTTACATTTGTATCATAGGGTTACTGAATTTCTTCTGTGGTATATTTCATAAAGGAGAAAATGCTGATAAGATCTTGTTTAAATGGCTTGCTAATACAAGAAGCAGATCATTTAAAAAGGAACTTACATCTTTATAGGATGTTAGAAATGAAGACATTACCTCAAAATGTAGGTAATTATTGCCTCCTCTTTTATCAGTGCTATTTTCTGAGGTATTATCATAAGAGAGCACTTTAGTACTAAGCAGGGCCTTCGAGTGGCTATAAATCAGTCCAACTGAGTCATCATTGTCTAAGGCATCTGAACTACTGCAATGTTGTGGATCCTACCGAGAGTGTGAAATCACTTGACCCTTGGCATTAACCTTTGCTGAATGAATAGACACTGCTTTCCACATCGAGGAACAAAGCAGAAGACTATTGATTAAACACCACATTCACTTGATATTAAATACTGGCTGAACTCACTTCTTGCTTCCAGTTCCAGAGGGAGAAACCCAGAGAGTTGCTGAATCTCAAGAGAATGGATGTTTGTAATTCAGAGCAATGTTTTTCCTGCAAAGTACTTTTTTTCTTCTTTGATCGATACCTAGCAGCCATGATCAGCCATGAGTATGTATTGTCAATTCTGACCTGTGTATTTTATCACTTAAGGTGAGAGGTCACAGTGCTGTGACTAATATTTCAGTTCTAAGCATGAATTGTTTCCTGACTTCAATATCTGAAAAAGTAATTTGTTTTATTTTATTTCTTGTTTATGAATAATTGTTTTGGCAATTGATTTGTCTGCATTAATAAAATAAATGATTTTTTAAAAAATTCTTTGGTTTAATGACTGTTTTTGCAGATGTTGAATTTTCTAGAACTCGACATTATTTGAAGAAATCATAATGAAAGGACATTTTAGGATTTATGATTTATGTTATTTGGGAAAGAGACACACTATAGTTAAATAAATCTCTCAAGTTAGAAGAAAGCAAAAGCTTTGGAAGAGAGTGTATCAATGCATCTTAGTGTAAAGAGAACAATCAAACATATTTTACAAGAAGTCTTAAGCTAATTATCTTCTGATCCACTGCATGTACCTGCACTATTGACAATAGTTTGGCAGCTTCTTGTTAGACTTACTTTATGCGGAAGGAAAACATGTATTACTGACATATAAATCAATTCAAATCATGGAACTAGAATTAAATTTAAAATTTTAGCCACAAATGAGAAAATTGTTTTTATTTTAAATTTAACTAGTTTCTGTGTGCTTATATTGCTGGAATTACTTTATTGTAGAAAGCAACATAAATAGCTACAATGTCTTTCTTCTCTCTCCAAGGTTTCATATTAATTTGGAACAAATAATTTCATATTATTTGGACTGGATATCGCACCAGTAAAACTCTTTATAAATAATTATTTTCATCACTAAAGGTTTTGACTGGCTTTTGTTCAACACCAAGAATTCTAGATCAGCTAGTTGTGAATCTGTCATGGTCAAGCAAAGATTCTTTGCCTGAATAATAGAAAATATTTCCTCTGTGGACATACTGGTGTAATTTATACACACAGTCTAACGCAGTTTGCACAGTGTTAGAAGAGGAATATTAGAAGGCTGAGGGAAGTTGATAAAATAAACCATGCTGCTAAACTTAACGGTCAATCCTTTTGATTTGATGCTTTCTGCAGGATGTGTAGCTCCTGAAATCTTTCTTTGAAAGCTACTGAAGCTTGGAAAAATATGAAAAACATTCGATTTAAACACTACTTTGGTTGTGTGATATATCTTCCTTTTTCTTTATTACTAAGGACATTTGTATAAAAGTCATCTTTATTTCACTATTATTTTGAGCACAGGAATGTTATATGTACACAAGAACCTTGGGATTTACTATGGCACTTGGGGATATCTATGTACAATTTTTTTTGTCTCATATAATACAGTACCAACATTTTTGTGCATGCCAAATAGGATAAAGATAATTGTTTGCAAATACTAATATTTTTAAGATTACATTTAATAAAAGCATTTAACTAGAATGTGTTGCTTTGAGGTACCAAATAAATTTTTTTTATTCTGCTGTGCATGCTGGTGAACAAGATATTTTTGTGATATTTTAGACATAATCAGACTGGGTAGAGAAGTGGCTGTGTCAAGGTCACATAGCAAATGTGTGACATAGCTGTGATTAGAATTCATGTAGCACCTACCACAGACCCTTTTATAATCTCTTTCGTGTCTGTATGTGACTTCCAGAGGGAAATTGTTTTAAAATGAAGTCGGTAAGATACAGTACGATGATAAATAATTGTAATTTATTGTAACAGAAGTGTTGGGATTCCATATTCAGAATTGGAAGAAGAAGGATGAGGAAAAGAGAAAGAGAGGAAGAGGAAGGAGAAGAGGAAGAGAAAAAAGAAAAAGAGAAAAACGTTCCTGGCTCAGCCCTACAGATTTCAAAAGAAAAGACCAGATGAGAACCTTACTTGAGACATGTGCAAAAACAGTGTTTATGCTAACAAGGGTGAGGAGTTTGTAACTTTTTTGTTTTGTTTTTGTTTTTTTTGAGGAAGATTGGCCCTGAGCTAACATCTGTTGCCAATCTTCCTCCTCTTTTGCTTTTTTCTCCCCCAAACCCCAGTAGATAGTTGTATGTCATAGCTGTGCATCCTTTCAGTTGCTCTATGTGGGACGCCGCCTCAGCATGGCTTGATGAGCGGTGCGTAGGTCCACACCTAGGATCCCAGCCGGCGAACCCCGGGCCGCCTGAAGCCTAGTGCGAGAACTTACCGCTACGCCGCTGAGCCGGCCCCAGTTTGTAACCTTTTTAATGCTCAAAAACTTAAGTAGATTCTCATTCAAATTTCTGCTAGATTAAATCCCCTGTCCTTGATTTTAGAGATAATCCAGAGATAGGTTAGAACACACCAAGGCACAGTAAAGAGTGAATCTTTCTGCTGTTTAGAGGAGAGGTCCGGGATGGTTACTCATAAAACTGGATTGTTTCTGTATTAAAAACAAAAGTCCCCGTGGGAATTCTTGAAAAGTTGAGATAGTAAAAGCTCCAAAAGTATTCTACCAGAGGTAGATTATTCAGAATTGATCTTTTCTGAGAAATGCTTTGATGTGGTTCCCATTTATCTGGTATGTCTTGAGAAACTTCTTTTTAAAAAAGGTTTTCTATAACAGTTCATATCTAAAAAGAATGTCTCTCAAGGTTTCCATAGCCTGAATATAACAGTCCCCAGCCAGGTAGGAATCTTTTTAGTGAGAGTCTTTTGTTTCCTTGAATTAACAGAAGACTGAAATTGACTACACATTGTTAAATCTTTGCCTGTGATACAGTAAAAGCTCATATAGTTTATCTGACACAGTAGAGTTTATCTTTTTACATTTGTCATTCCTCATAAAAAATATCGACCAGAATTTTTGTGACTTTGACCAGCAGAAAACCTTAGCTGACATACTCAAAGCTGAAATGCAGTCAGCGGAAATGGAAACACTTCGACCCTGCCCTTGTGGCAAGAATGGCCTCCCTTTAGACAATCTGGTCAGATTCTTTATGGACCCAAAGGGAGGTACATGTGCTGGGCATGGCGTTTATGTTTCTCCTGACCCACCTGCTCCTTAGAGCTATATCCTAAGTCTGCTGCTTGTGTAAAACCTTTCAGAACTATGCATCATTGATCTAGCCATAATCACACTGATCTGTTGGCTTTTCACTAAACTTTACTTAAGTGAAAACTAACCCTCTTCTTCCTGTTTGGGGTTATGATTGACTGTATGTCTTTTGAATGGTGTGAAGATGCTGGCTGTGAAACTGGAACACTGCTTTTAAATGTCTTTAAAAGAGGGAAAGAAAAATGTGTCCCCTCAACCAGTATAGAGCAAGATAAAAGAAAATAATGATGGTGTGCACTGCGTTGTCAATGTTGACTTTTAGAGAATCTTTTAAGAACATCTCAACACTTGAAAAGACTTTCCTTTTTTCCCCAAATTTATTTATTTCAAATTTATTATTCACAACAAGAATTTCACAAGGGCAAATTTTAATTCATTGATGCAAATTTTCAATTATGCTACACACATATTGATTGAGAGTTCCTTAAATATTTTATTTTCCTGGATAACAAACAGATGCACTTCATGCCTGAGATATAGAACCAGGATAGGTAAAGAAAAGGAATAGGAAACAAGGGGCCAGAGGACATGAAAAACTGGTTGGAGAAAAGAATAAAAACATCAGGAAGTTATGGACATGAGATCTAGTATAGAATGTTACCTGTTCTGCTCTCCATTCTAACCCCTTCCCTAATCACTTAAAATCTGTGGATTTGCTATATGAAGTTAAGCTTCATACACAATACGTAAGTAACAAGATATAAAAATGCGTAATAAAAACTGTGTTAAATGTCTTTTATGTGGGCAGAGTTGATTTCAGATGCTAAGCTTTCACTATATACATCTACAATTTTGTGACATGAGGGTAGTCTAAGTACTTAGTAATATTTATGGTCCTCAGTCATTTCTCCCAGTACACTCCATGTAATTTTTCTACAGCGAATAGATTATTCTTTTATAAAGAATGGGAATGGGAATGGGTAATGATCATCTAGTTGCTTAGGACTGTACTTTTGTGTATGCAAGGGCAGACCTTTTGCCCCACCTTTCAAAATAGCATTCCTAAACATCACGGTGCACCCAGAGCTGCCGAATGGGGGCATGTGTGCTGACCCAGATTATTAGTGCATCCATCTAGCCAGCAACACTATGAAATACTTTCCATTTTTCATATTGCACATCTTTTATGTGAACACACACTAGCAGCTTTAAACAACAGTGTAGTTCTGGTTAAGAATTAATATTTACAATTATGATTTTCTTTCTCATGTTATCCTAGCTCTAAAATTAGTAGTAATAAAATAGGTGGTTGAAAAAGCAACATTTTTTAAAATCTTGGTTTCTGTCACATTTTCTCTAGATCCTAGTTTTTTTTGTTTTCAATTTTACTATAGAAGTTATTGTAATAAAATACTGTCTGGTTGGGTGTAAAAATGGTCTAATTGGGTGTAGATAAAGGCAGATGAGTCTCTTCACCATTATCCCCAGGTGAGTTCAATAAATAGGTAAGAGATCATGCGGGAATCAAAACAATGGGTCTAATACATTGACTCAAAGAAATTTTTCCATAACAGTAGATTTGTCTGTTGTGCAATAATCAACTGTGACTCTTGTTAAAGGAAGAAATTTTATCCCATAATGCAAGGAATGACATCTGATACCCAGAGAAGAATGAAAAGAGAGCTTTGAGAACGCGTCATTTTAAGATCTTCTCTGGAAAAAGAACCTGGTGATTGACTGTAGCAAAGATCTGATACTCTTCCATTCCTCCAGTGTTCAAGTTACTACATTTAATGTTGTTTGATTCCATTTAGTTTCTGTTTCAGTAAAAATATTTTTTATTAATTTCAGAATGGTCATAGTTCTCAAATCAGGTTTCCAAGTACTATTGAATTAGGCAATAACAATATCTATTTAGAATTAATGTGAGGTAATGTCCTTCCTAATTTATAGTATCTCTTCCAGAAGATACTTCTGGGATATAATCTTGTCCTGAGTGTAAGTGATAAGGAAGATGAGACAGTTCCTGGCAAAGAAGTTGCCACAAAATATTCAATGAAAAGAAATATCTGATGCTTATCAGCATGTTAAAAGAACTTTAAGTAGAAAAAAAGCCTTGGGATTTTGTGTGAGAGACAGCCTTCGAGATGTGTTTGGGCAGTCCATATGTTGAAGGAACTTTTAACCTCACTCTCAAATGGCGTTCTCATCCTGTTTGAGGAGCTATGTTATCCACTGAAGGGGACTCTATTGCAGATGTACAATCCACATCTTAGCTCATATCACACTTGATTATAATTGCTTTCCATCTCTCCCACTAGGCTGTGACTCCACGAGAGGAAAAGAGGAGTGGGTCCGTCAGTATATTTGACTCCCATTCTCAGAAACTGGATGTGTTTGTATATACCCTCAGCATCTTTGATGGGGCCCTGGAACTTCAAACATACTGGGAAAAGGAAGCCCCAGAATATTTGACCTATTTTACATGTGCAAATGGGGCATTGATACTTTCTTTTCTTTATAAAATACCCTCACTATTCTCAGCTAGTTTTATCAAGAGTCCCAAAGTCATTATGAAAAGTCTTAGCCAAAGTAAAATCTCTTTTTATGACACTCACTGAAGGCATAATAGCTTACTACTAACAAAAAATAAAACAGTTAAAAATGTATGGGGCTCTAATGAAATTTATTAGCATAAATTACTAATGTGGTTTGAAAGAAGTTATATTCCTTAAGACATTAATGTATTTGTCCAAGATGAGTTGATTGTTCATCAGTACTAAGGAATCTTTTGTGAATTTTGTTTTGATGGCGATCATAGCTTGGTCCTGTGGTCTGGTCTGCTTGCTTGCAAATTAACTGGTGTTCTTAGTGTACAAGGTGAGAAATGCGACATTGACTTTGGAATTGTGATCAATAGTCTTTGATCTCAGAATCCTTTGTCTTCCTTTTTTGCAAGTGATAGCTGGCACAAAGAACACTTTCCATCTGTAAGAAGGAATATAAAGGATTTAGAGCTAGAGAGAAGTAGATCTCTAATTGGCCAATTTTGCTATGTAAGTAAAGGCTGAAAAAAGAACCCCTATTATAAAGGTTTAATGCTTGGCGGATAGTGTAGACAGGGATCTGTATTTTAAAGCTTTAAAAACAAACAGTAAAACTTCTCTTTAATGAGCCCAGTCTTACATGACCAAATGGTGTGTCATAATTGCCCCCTAGGGTTCCACCTACAAAAAAATGGATTATCTAGTTGGAGATTAAATCTTCTAGGATGAAATGATAATATCAGACACATTAGACACCTTTCAAAAAGCAGAGTGAATAAATATGAATAAGAAATTTGATGTAGAACCCTAGATTGCATGTGAAAGATCAGAAAACTTACGGGGTATCTCTATATGGGTCTACCTCCAAGAACATGAACTTGTACTAGTACTCCATCCTAGTATTTGTACTTTGACTCACTTTAAGGGTCCCAATATATGTTTTACTGCTACCATTTTATTGTCTGTTTTCTATGCAATTTATAATTTATTGTACTGTTTTCTTTTATATCGTCTTGTCTTTAGAACAAACTTTTTTCTTCCCTTGGGAATGTACCACTGGCTCTTAATGGAACATCCTGATTCATTACAGATATCTTAAATCAAGTTTTCATAAATAATTTCATTCATGTAATGAAGTTTACCAATATGGAAGTCTTTTTGACTAGAACTCTAGTACTTCCTAATTAACATATGTGATCACTGCAGCAAAGGATATGCATTAGTGTGGGGATTTGTGGTTTAGGTGCAGACTGGTTAAATAGAGCTACAGTTTGTTAAGGAAATAAGAGACACTATGCCAAGCTTTTGATGGATATTATATCATTAATCTTTACAATAACCTGGAGAGGAAAGTGTTATACCTAAATTCTTCACTCCATTTGCAGAGGAATCAACGGAGGCTCTTGATGACCTAGTGATTATGATTTGGCCCTCTCACTGCTGGTGCCCGGTGTTCATTTCCCAGCCAGGGAACCACACCACCCATCTGTCGGTTGTGGTGCTGTGGCAGCTACCTGTTGCTGTGATGCTGAAAGCTATGTCACTGGTGTTTCAAATACCAGCAGGGTCACCATGGTCGACAGCTTTCAACGGAGCTTCCCGACTAAGACAGACTAGGAAGAAGGACCTGGCCACCCACTTGTGAAAAATTGGCTATGAAAACCCTGTGAATAGTAGCGGAACATTGTCTGATGAGCGCCGGAAGGCAAGACACAAAATGAGAGGATGGCGCCAAAAGCCCGGGAGGGGTTCAGCTCTGCCGTACATGGGGACGCTAGGAGTTGGAATCAATTCCATGGTACTAACAACCAAAAAAATCTGAGGCTCTAGTTCAAAGATAATAAGTAACTACCAAGAACACAAAGCTAATAAGTGACAAACCCACGATATAAGTTCACTCTTAGTCACATTATACTACCTTCCTCTCACTTTTTATGATCAACATGAATGTTTCATAAAAGAGAGTTTATGTTTATCTTTTCTAACTCTGTGTATAGTAGGAAAAAGATTCCTGGGAAAGAGAGCGTTGAAGGGTTTTTCCATTTCTAAATTTGGAATATGTTTGCCTACTTAGGGTTTTGGTCACAATCATAGTCTATCTTTTTTTCTTATTTTATTAAAAAACTCCTTTTGGCATCACTCTCAGCTTTGAGTCTGTATCTTATTATAGAGAGTAGCTAAATGAATAATCATTAGCAAATTTTTGATAATGTACCTCTATATATTTGGATAAAATTCAATTACAAAATGCTAATATATTAATTTGAAATTTATTTTGATTTTCTTTCAAAAAGACCTAAAAATAAATTATCATTATAAAAGGTGCACAAGTGAACTAATTTGGTTTGAGTAATGATATTATATGTTTTCAAGAAAAGATAGGAAAAGTACTGGATCTACAGTGAGCATGAGTACTTTTATACCTGAGTATACTTGCCCAGACCTTGTTTATTTTCTTGTCTGTCACCATTTGCCCTTTAGATAAACTTTTAAGGTATTGGTTTTTTTAATTAAAAAGTATCCTTGTGTTATTTTTTCTAATTTTGCCACTGAAATAAACAAGCACCATATCACAAAGATGATCTATTATTTCACCCACAAGAGAAAAGTATTATTAATTTTAATTAACTAATTCATTCAATACTGAGCAGTTACTACTGTGTGTTAAGCACTGATCTGGCACTGGGAATATAATGGTGAACCAAATAGACAAAAAGTTCTGCTTTCAAGGAACTTATATGACAACAAACAAGGTTGATAAGTAACATACATAATATGATACATAGTAATGAGTGGTAGGAAAATAACAAAGAAAAGGAGCAGAGGGACTAGTGGTGATGGCCAGTTTTAGAGACAGTGGCCAAGAGGGCCTAAATGAGATGGTGTCATTTGAGTAAAGACCGGAAAGAGGTGAGGTAGCAAATCACACAGTCTTTTAAAAATTATTTGTCCTATAAAATATATTTTATAAGTTAATATAGGTGGTTTGTTGTTTACTTAATAGTATGCAACTACTATACTAGCATTAGTGTTAAAGCATCTTGCTATCAGCCCAGCTGTAATAATTTTTAAATTATACTGTGTGTGTGTGTGTGTGTGTGTCTGTGTTCTTTAGACTCTCTTGTCTTTTTACTGCTGCCTGGAAAATTTAGAGGCAATTGGTTAAGTCTTTTGAGAAAAGTAGTATCCTTGTCGTTCAACTTGTTGGCTGCAGAATATTGGGATATAAGACAGATTCTGGACTATAGTTTTATTTTCCTATTAAAGAAATGCATAATGCCAGAAGACTAGCGAACTCTCCTTTTCTCCAAAGGAGACAGTCCCTAAATCTCATCTCCTTATTGCATTCAACTCAAAGCCTAGAATTTCTAGATGATGAACAATTCTCTTCATTGGCCAAGATGTGGATTCCCATGACTGAGCTGCCTAAAACCAGAAATTATCTGCCCCCTACATGCCCAATACACAATGGTGGAGAAAAATTCAGATCTGCAATGATTGAAAATACTTTATTTAAAACATGATGCTATATATGTACATGTCAGTTTTAATATATATCCTATGAGTAATTGGTTAACATTTGAAGCACTTTAGTTGGCAATGCATCCACTAGAACTCACCCCACCCCTGCAGCTATGATAAGCCCTTCAATTATCTTTATCTCACCAGCAACAAAGGATTTATTAATTAAGATAATCGACTTTAGAAATGATTACTCATTCGTGAAATAAGTGATGTTTAAGATATGTGAACTGTCTAGGAATGTTATACACTCACCTCTGTCCTTGCATGAACAGGGTCTAAGAATCTAGTGACTTCACTAGCCTTTCCTTTCTCTTTGTTTCCCATTCCCTTTGGTATGGCACTATAGGCCTGGGGTTTTGTATAGGTCTGTGTTTAGACACAGGTGGAGGGACTTATTGACTTAATCCAACTCAAAGTACAGCTGAATCCTGCTGCTAGAATATTTGCTCATTTGTCTCTGATGATCCTTCCATGCATGGTGTGGTCAGAGCACCTAAATGAAACTTCCTTGCATTTATGGAAAAGGTTTTATAATAATGCACATAATAAAATGCATGTGCGGCAGAATTTGGTCTCACTCTTGCAAGGTCGTGGGAGGTGAACATTTAGCTTTCACTTTCCCAGCTATTGGTGGCCAAAGATACTTATGAAAAAGAATCTAATAATTGTGAATGACCACATTGGCTTAGGTCAGTTCACAATCACTGCAATGAAAAGGTCCCATGTGAAAAGAGGAGAAGGGAAACACACAGCAGCCCCTGGTTCCTAAAAGGTTGAGTCTCACTGGAAAGAGCAGTGGGGCTTCCTGTCCTAGCAGCTCTCAGTCCTGTTTGTTCTGTGTGAGGAGCTTCATGCCCAATGTCATGATGGCCACACTTGAGCTGGGCTCTAGACAGTGTGTCCCCTCAGTAGTTGTGCACCTTCCCTCCCACATCTTATAGTGCAGACCTGGAGGCCTGGGGATTCCTTTGCACAGTTACAAACAGTTCTCAGCCAGCTTGTTTGTTTAATAGTTCAGTCCCCTACAAACCTTAATAGGAATTCAGGCTGTTTCTACCTGTGAAGAAACACAGCTAAAGATCTTGCCCAGATGTAGCTTTATTTAATTTATCTATTTCACATAATTATATTTTATTTGTGTGAGTTTTTCAAAATATCTGTTTAGATTTTTTTAAATTTATTTTTTATTGAGGTAACACTGGTTTATAACATTATATAAATTTCAGGTGTACATCATTATATTTCGATTTCTGTGTAGATTACATCATGTTCACCACCCAAAGACTAATTACCATCCATCACCACACACATGGGACTAGTCCCCTATCCTCCCTCCTCCCTCCGCCCTTCCCCTCTGGTAACCACCAATCTAATTCCAGATGTAGCCTTAAACCTGATGATTTTGGCTTTCGGGAACTGGCCTCTATGTTCTGACCTCTTTTCTCCTTTTAAGAGATACAACATTCAAGCCAGGTGGAACAAGAGGATGCTGTGACAAGGCCCCTCCTAATCCTTCCTGGGCTGGGCTTGCCCCCATTGTTCAGCAGAGAACTCTTAAGGGAATGTGCTGCTTGAAAAGTTTAGGACATAATTTTATCTTTTTCTAAGCCTACCGTTTTTTTTTGAATAGTCTTAATTTTAGAACAGTTTTAGATTTATTGAGAAATTACAAAGAGAGTACAGAGAATTCCCATATCCTTGGTACCCAGGTTTCTCTACTATTAACTACTGTTAACCTAGTATATCTGTTAACAATTAATGAGCCAATATTGATACATTATTATTAACTAAATTGCATACTTTATTCAGATTTCCTTTTCCTGTTCCAGGATCTCATCCAGGACACTACATTATACTGGTCCTCATGTCTCCTTAGGCTCCTCTTGGCTGTGACAGTTTCTCAGACTTTCCTAGTTTTTGATGACCTTGAGAACTTTGAGAAGTGTTGGTTAGGTATTTTGTAGAATGTCCCCTAACTGAGAATTTTCTGATGTTTTTCTCATGCTGAGACTGGTGTAACACATTTTTGGCAAGCAAATACTGAAGTAAAGTGCTGTTTTCATCACATCACATCATAAAGAGTACATACTATCAACATGAATTATTATTGTGAAAATTAACCCCAGTCACCTGGCTGAGATGTTTGTTAGATTTCTCCACTTAAAGTTACTATTTTTCCTCTCTTGTTACTGTACTCTTTAGAAGAAAGTTACATGCACAGCTCACACTTAAGGAGTTGGGAGTTATGCTCCACTTTTTTGAGGGTGAAGTATCTACATAAATTATTTGGAATTCTTCTGCTTTGGAGACTTGTCTATTCTCCGCTATTTATT
This sequence comes from Tapirus indicus, assembly GCA_031878705.1. Classification (NCBI taxonomy): domain Eukaryota; kingdom Metazoa; phylum Chordata; class Mammalia; order Perissodactyla; family Tapiridae; genus Tapirus; species Tapirus indicus. The sequence continues at coordinate 16,919,789 of CM062925.1, forward strand.
CATTAAATCTTTATATCAGAATATTTATTTTATACTTTGTGTTGTAATTCAGTACTATTTTATTTATTATAATGCTCAAATTGTTTCAGCTTGGCCATTGAGAATTCCAGGCCCATCTTGTATATTTCTTGCCCAAGCCCTAGAAATAGGAGCCCTGGTTCCTTTTATTGAAGGATGGCACTGGAAACTAAAAAACTTGGGCCCTAGGTATGTTCCTTGTTGATGGGTGTTCTTGCTTCTAGACCTTCTTAGTTGACAGAGCAAGGAAATACATGTGTATATACTAACAATATATACACATATCTATAAATATTTCTATCTGTAGCCATCTGTATCTATATTTAGCTAAATATGAGTTCATACTGATGTGTGCAACTCTAATCAATTACTACGTGGATCATTTTAGCCTCCTCTCCTTGTTTATCTGTAACATCCCACTACTATAGTGAAAAGCCTAGCTTCCCCCATCCACACTCCATTTAGTTAATTGTTCAATTACAATATACATATATTTAAATATTAGAATTGTAAACACATACTGCCCTCGGGAAGAATGCTGTTAACTAGAGTTCAGTGCTCACATATAGTTTCTTTTACCTTTAGTCTTATAGACTCCAGTCATTTCCAAAGTGAGGTTGTTGTATACAATTTGTAATACAATTAGGTCATTGTGTATGTTTTGCATGCCATGTCCTGATCTCTTAAACAATTTAAAAAATTTTGCATACATTAGAGTCCATTCTTTGTGTTGCACATTCTATGAGTTTTGACAAATGAATAGCGTCATGTATCCAGCATTATAGTATCATATAAAATATTTCCACTGCTCTAAAAAATCCCCTGTACTTCACCTATTCAACCCTCCCCTCCTCAAACCCTGGCAATCACTGATCTTTTTTACTGACTCTATAGTCTAGCTATTCCAGAATTTCATATAATTGGAATCAGACTGGCTTCTTTCACTTAGCAATATGTCTTTAAGATCCATCTTTTTTTTGTGTCTTCATAGCTCATTTCTTTTTATCACTAAATAATATTCCATTGTATTGATGTACCACAGTTAGTTTATCCATTCACCTATTGAAGGACGTCTTAGTTTCTTTCAGTTTTTGGCAATTATGAATAAATCTCATTTGTGTGCAGGTTTTTATATGAACATAAGTTTTCAAATCAGTAGGGTAGATACTTAGCATGATTGCTAGATTGTATGGTAAAATTATTTTTAGCTTTGTAAGAAACTACCAAACTGTCTTCCAAAGTGACTTTACCATTATATATTCTCACTAGCAATGAGAGTGCCCTTTGCTGCCCACCAGCCATTGGTATAGTCAGTTTTGGATTTCAGGCATTCTAACAGGTGTGTAGCACTCTCTTATTATTTTAATTTGCAATACCCTAATGACAAATGATGTTGAGCATCTTTTCATATGTTTATTTGCCAACTGTATACCTTCATTGGTGAGGTGTGTGTCTGTTCAGATCTTGTGCCCATTTTTTAATAGGGTTGTGTGTTTCCTTATTGTTGAGCTTTGAGATCTTTTCATATTTTGAATACGAGTCCTTTATCAGATATGTGTTTTGAAAATATTCTCTCCTGGTTTATTGGTTGTCTTTTTATTCTCTTAACAGTGTCTTTGCAGAGCAGAAGTTTTTAATCTTAATAAAATCAAACATCTACTTTTTCTTTCATAGATTATGCTTTTGTTATTATATCTAAAAACTCATTATGAAAAATGAGGTCACATAGATTTTCTCCCACATTTTAGAAGTTTTATAATTTGCATCTTAAATGTAGCTCTATGACTATTTTGAATTAATTTTTGTGAAAGATAAGATCTGTAGCTAGGTTTATTTATTTTTTTATATTTGGACATCCAATTGTCCCAGCACCATTTATTGAAAAGACTATCCTTTTTCCACTGAATTGCATTTGTTTCTTTGTCAAAGATAAGTTGACTATATTTGTATAGATCTATTTCTGGGTTCTGTATTATGTTTTATTGATATGTGTGTCTTTTTTTTTGCCAATACCATTATATCTTAATTATTATAGCTTTAGTAAGTCTTGAAATTGGATAGTGTGAGTCTTTCATCTTTGTTCCTCTTGAGGATTGTTTTGGCTAATATAGGTCTTTTGCCTTTCCATATAAACTTTAGAATCAGTTTGTAGATATCCATAAAATAACTTGCTGGGATTTTGCTTGAGATTATGTTGAGCATATAGAATCAAGTTGGAAAGAATTGACCTCTTAATAATATTGTCTTCCTATCTGTGAACATGGACTGTCTCTCCATTTATTAAGATCTTTGGTTTCTTTCATCGGCATTTTGTAGTTTTCCTCCTATAGACCTTGTAATATTTTATTAGATTTTTACCTAAGTATTTATTTACTTATTTATTTGCTGCTAACGTAATAGTATTGTGTTTTTAATTTCACATTCCAGTTGTTCATTGCTGGTATTTAAGAAAGCATTTGACTTTTGTATATTAACCTTGTATCCTGCAACCTTGCTATAATCATTTATTAGTTCCAGGAGTTTTTCTGTTGATTCTTTGGGATTTTCCACATAGACAATTATGTCATCTGTGAACAAAGACAGTTTTATTTCTTCCTCTCCAATCTGTATACCTTTTTTTCTTTTTTTTGTCTTATTGCATTAGCTAGGATTTCCAGTACAATATTGAATAGGAGTGGTGGTAGTGGCATCCTTGCCTTGTTCCTAACCTGAAAGGAAAAGCATCTGGTTTCTCACCAGTAAGTATGATGTTAGCTGTAGGTTTATTGTGGATGTTCTTTTGTTTTCTTTTTTTTTTTTTGTGAGGAAGACCAGCCCTGGGCTAACATCTATCGCCAATCCTCCTCTTTTTGCTGAGGAAGACTGGCCCTGGGCTAACATCTGTGCCTGTCTTTTATTGTGGATGTTCTTTACCAAGTTGAGGAAGTTTCCTTCTATGCCTAATTTGCGGAGGGTTTTTATCATAAGATGTAGCCTTTTGTTACCCCCCCCTTAGATGAGACAGGAAGTCTAGAGGGGGCTGGAATGGGAGAAACGTCTTTCCCTCCAGTTTTGATAAGGCTCAGGTAAAATCTTTTCCCTTGGAAAGGAGCTCTTTGTTATGCAGAGTGCTTTGGGCATATTTCACAATCATTTACTTATTTTCTCTCTCTGTCACAATGATTAGAGGATTTTTCTTGGATTTTTCATCATGAGAACATAGTGGGATTCCTAGGGGTAAAACCCACAGAACTCTAAGGGCTCTCCTAAGACTGAGATCCCCCAGGAGTTTCTCACCTTCGTGCTGGTCCACAGTCAGGCTCCAGCAATTCATCAAAATTACTATTTAAATGTTCCTTCCAGTTTATACTCCAGTGGCTTCTGTCACAGGTAGGTAGATCTTATGTAACTTTGTGGATTCTCCAGTCTCCCCAAATTTTGGAGTGGCAATTTTTCCTGCAATCTAAGTTCTCTGATGGGTCCAAGAAAAGTCATTGACTAGAAGACCAAGTATGACTTTTTTTTTTGGTGAGGAAGGTTGACCCCGAGCTAACATCTGTTGCCAATCTTCCTCTTTTTGCTTGAGGAAGATTGTCGCTGAGCTGACATCTGTGCCAATCCTCCTCTGTTTTGTATGTGGGATGCCTCCACAGCATGGCTTGATGAGCAACATGTAGGTTCGCACCTGGGATCCGAACCTGCGAACCCCAGGCCCCCAAAGCAGAGCATGCAAAACTCAACCACCATGCCACCGGGCCGCTCCCCAAGCATGACATTTTTAATGCTTCTATTAAGACTGTATGAATAAGACTATGTGCACTTTGTACACATCCAAAGTGAAGATCTTCAGTCTATTTAGATTTCGCCTTAGGAACTGAGGCTATATTTAAAATCTAAGAAAATGACAAATCCCATGCTCCCTCCACAATGGGAATTAACATAATATAGGTTCTAGGGTCCTAGGATGCAGGAAAACAGCCCTCAAGTTCTGTTGCTAGCTTTTGTTACCTGTTGGACCTATGACTTTTCAATTAATTTCTATGATTCTGATTTTCCTTGTTGGCAAAAAGTTATGTTCAGATAACATTTATTTGCTCATTAAGCACTTTTATGCTTGTTTGTAGGGCACTGTGTTCGATGTTAGGGGAAGAGAAGTCCTTAAAAAATGAGCTAGATATGAATTTGCCTTCAAATTTGGTAATATTAGCTCCATTCAAAAGATAAAATAGAAGACTGTATTTTTCTGTGTCTAATTTATCTAAAGTTCATATAGCTAATAAGTGACACAGCTTATTGGTCAAACAAATTCCCTTTTATAGTCCTAATTAACCTATAAGTGAATATATATATAGATATATGCATACACACATATGTACTTATAGGTGAACTATATATATACTTTACCACATACTATATATACTCACAATATAATTAATGGCCTGGAATTCAAATCAAATCTCTCTTTTCAATTTCAAAACATGTATTTTTTGAGCACTCTGATGTTGTAGTCCTAGCATTACATCAGTGAATGAAATTGATAAAAGTCTGTTTTCTTACTTATGTTACTTCCCCATCACACTAGTTCCACTCCCATCACACTCCCTAGAGAAGGCAGGGAGCATGAAAATCATATTGGAAAAGGATATTTGGGCCAGATGTGGGAGTGTAAGCAGATTTGAACATCAGGCTGAGGAACTGAGACATCATTCAATAATTTTTTCCTTTGAATTATGTCTGCCTCACCTCTTAAAAAATATTTTAGTTGGAGGTTTATTCTGTTGTCAACATGGGTCTTTGAAAGTTTTCTTAGCAGTGAATAGGGTTTCAAGCTGTGCTTTAAACAAATTCATTGGGCAAAAATGGGAAGGTTAAATACTAGGATGGAAATGTAGGAGGTAGGGGACCAATTAGGGAGAAACTGAACTAGAACAGATAAGAGGAAATAATGGAGTGGATAAGGGTAGAGATCTGGGGAGTAAAGGAGAAGGGAAGGATTAAGCAAACTTGGCAAGGGCTGGCTGACATAGGGAAGGAAAGGGATGTCCCTGGCAGGTGAAAATTTTGAGCCTGTTACTGGGAGGACATTAGTACCATTCTTATGGCTAGGGATACCAGAAGAGAACTAAGCTTGCAAAGACAATGAGTTCTTTTCTGGACATAGGATATGTCTGGAGTTCTAGTGGAGCACCCAGACTGTTTTGTCTAGGAGGAAGTG